>CM062525.1:5002500-6252500 GCA_031439595.1 Pterocarpus santalinus
CCCAGTATGCTCCAATTAAATAAACAGGAGAGTTAGAGAAACAGCTTAGATACTTCCCTTACAAACACGGCTAGTGATCAACAAGAGATTAATTTAAGGTGATAATTAACTTGGCCATAGAGAAAGTACAAGACGCGACTTGAGTTTAAATTTCTTTTAAAAAAAGTATTCTTGCTTAGGTTTTGGACATCAAATATGATCATTTTGGTCTCCTTAATTTCCAATATGAAATTAATATACTTAGGGCGTGTTTCATTTGACGGTAAAAATGAGGTAAATTTTCATGGATTTTGTTCATGTGTTACATATAAATGAGATCCATCCATAAAATATGATCCCTTATTTTTACTCCCAAACCAAACATACCCTTAATCTGATCGAAATGAAGATATTAAAAATATTTAAGTGGAATGAATTCTCTCATATTAAATTTTTATATGATTTTATTATGTATAATCTCTCACTATTCTTTTATATCATATGTCTTGTTTAGATTTCACATTTTAAATCAATAGTGAGAAATCATGAAGTCATGTAAAATTTAACAAGAAAGAATCAATTTTAAATCTATTAAAGAGAGGTCATATAAGGGTTAAACAGCTTATAAATAACGTAATTAATAAGATTCTATAACGGTTTTCGATTTTTAAGCCGTTTGAAGGTAGACAAATAGTCTACTTAAACTTGTACTTACCCGAAATTGTCGGACCAAGTATCCGCATGGATCAACAAGTATTGTGAAAAAATTATAGAATTTTTTTATACGAAGAGAAAAAAAAAACTATAGAATTATCTTCCTTCCACGATTGAATAAAAATTAACTAATAGAGGGTTGCTAAACTTTAAAAGAGAGAGAGAGAGAGAGAGAGAGAGAAAGAGACCAGTATTCTCATTTCAACGTCACAAATTGTTATTAAATATGGGATTTAATTTTGATATATTATTAGTATAAAAAAATTTAAATAGATATCATATTATATATTATTATATCAATAAAAGTGTTTACCTCAATTATTTATCCCTTTCAAAGTATTACAAATAGAAGCATTTAATTAGATGACAGTATAAAATTTTTTAAGATTAATTTTATATATTGATAATGTAAAATAATTTTACACTATTATTTAATAGAAATCATGAAGTGTCATAGATAATTACATGAACATGGACCATATTAGCAATTCTTATAATTTTTATTGATTGATACCATGAAATAATTTTATATTGCTAATGTATAAAAATAATTTCTAAACTTTTTTACGTACATCAAAATTAAACTCTTAAATATAATACCTTACTCATATAAAATAAATATATATCACTTAAATATACATGTAACAGATAATTACCTATACTCATACGAATATATAATTTTTTGAAGTGAGAGTAATTAAAAAGTGAGAAATTAAAAAATTATTTAATTTTTAATTAATAACTTTCATTATATATAAAACCATCACAATAATCTAATAATAAATATTTCTTTATTTTCTTATTTTATAATAATTCTCACTCTAAATAATTCAGATGCACACAAAATATCTCCACAATATGGATTTAAAAAACATAAGCACCAAAAAATGGCCCTATAAAACCACCTTTCCCTTCCCCTCCCCCATGCCACTCATCTTGCAGTCTTGCAACAACCACCTCCATCCATAACACCGCTTAGTCACAATATACTACCATTCTAACAACACAACAACAAACAAACACTCTCCAATTCCTCACTCGTATTTCCTTTCCCAAAGCAAAAAAATGCAAACGCATCGTCGCTACTATCTCATCCCTTTCTTCATCTTATTTATCTCCTGCTCCGCCGCGGCAGCAGCGCAAGATCTGCTCCGTTCATCGTGCATCCACGCCAGGTACCCCACCCTCTGCGCCCGAACCCTCTCCACATACACCACTCCTTCCACCACCCCTTTAAACCTCGCTCAAGCCGCCGTTAGGGTTAGCCTCGCCCACGCTCGCGCCCTCTCCTCTTACCTCAACACCCTTCAGTCGCAGTTGCAGGCGGCGCCGTCGCTGGGTTCCAACAAGAGGCAGCGAGTCGCGGTGAGTGATTGCGCGGTCCAGATTTCCGATTCGGTGGACGAGTTGACCCGCACGCTGAACCAGTTGCAGTACCTCCGCGCCACCGGCACGGCGTCGTTCCAGTGGCACATGAGCAACGCCCAGACGTGGACCAGCGCCGCCTTGACAGACGGCGATTCCTGCATCAACGGCTTCAGGGACGGTGACGACGTCGGCGACGGTAAGGTCGGGTTGGACGTGAAGCGTAGGGTGAAGGCTGTAGCCATGCTCACCAGCAACGCGCTGTACCTTATCACTCGAGTCGGTGGTGGTAATAATAGCATTGTAGGGAAGCATCGCAACAATTCCAAAAACTGATGAAATGAATGATGATGGTAGCGACGATGCTCCCGAATCTGGTTTTGCTGCATGCATGTGACTCTGTAGAATTGATGTGACAAAGTTGGTGAAGTTGATTAGTGCGTGAAAGTTTTCTACTAGTCGATGCAATATACTTTTGTTTACTAGTTTGTACTGGCTTTTGCAACAAAAGGTGTAAACTAACTGTCGTATGTTATTCCTGATTTCTCTTTCTAGTATGATGGTTTAGCTTAGCTCTGTTTGATTGTCTACTTGCTATATGATGTCATAGCAATTTTTTTAATCTTAATTTCTTTTAAACTGCTCAAGCTACCTTGCAACTTTCATACCCCTTTTAAGCAATAAGACACCAGTAAGAGTTGGGTCTGTGTTTTTAGTAAAACAATCGTCCATTTACCTCTCTTCGTTTGAATCGTTAAATTCATCAAAGTAATTTAGTGTTGATAGTATTTGGGTTTTTCTACGTACACATAGATTGCCTTCGTCTAAAAGCATCTAGCTAGTTACATTAAATGATTAATAGAATCGTTTTGGGGAAATACAACTTTTTTAGTTCACAACTTGCTGAGTTTATAATAATACTTACATACGTGCTCGACTTTTTTTTTGTCCTTTTCTTTTGGTCTACTTAGAATAATCTGTGGAAGAGCCTATAGAAATATGAAATCAAATGAGAGGCATAAATTCAGTCACATGACTTGTATGACTGAGATTCGTCACTCTTAATAGTCCCACGTGACTCGTGATGACTCCCAAGTTTTGACCATATATATCTTTGGAAATAAACTGGCTTGCTGTGTGTGGTGTGTAGGCCTAAGTTGGAACTCAATTATAGCTTTTATAGTTCTGCAACCATGTTGTGATATTATATACCATTATATCTGGCTTCATAGTAAACCGGGCAAGGTATATATTACATAAAATGTAATTGAAAATTTTTATGCACATACAATTGATTATATATCTATGAGATTAATTTTAATATATTGTTACTGAAAAATATTTTATATCATAAACTAATTATATTTTTTATATGACTTTAGAGCTGATAGTTCTGATAAGAATTAAATAGTTTTAATGACATAGTGATACATGATTGAGTGATGGTGGTAACAAAATTTTATATTGACAATATATTAAAATTAAGGAGCGCCGTCTCGAACCAGCAATATGTTTATAGCATATAATCTTCGATGTTTTGATAGACACTATATATCCCTTAATCTGAAATTATCTTTTTAACTTAGGTTTAAAAATATAATTAATAATAAATTTTAACTATAAAGTATTTTAAAAAATTGTAATTACAATATGAAAGTTGTAAATTAAGAAAACATTATAAATATATGAATTTAATTTTAAGACACTGTTAGTATAAAAAAGTTTTACTCAAACATATAATCATATATTATTATATTAGTATGAGTAGTTGACTTTTACACTTATTATTTAAATAATTATGCAAATAAAAGGATTTGATTAGATAGTATAATAATGCATCAAAATTTGAATATATAATATACATATTTATCTTCAATTAAACAATAATATTTTCAAAAGCCATTATGATCCAACAAAGGAACATTTCGCAAAGCTCACATTGGATCAAACCTATTGATTTGTTTTTCTGGTCCAAAAGCTATTGATGTTAAATTTTTTTTCCTCACCCATAATCACATTGGATGAACCTACTTTGGTAGAATCTCGTTGGACTGGGCCAGGAGGCCCAATGTTTCCCGCGTATCCATATAAGCACCGTTAACCGCCTTAACAAACAGGACAATGATTTGGACGGCCCAAAAGCCCTTCTTCTTTATAAACCTCTCAGTTTCCGTTTCTTCTTGTGCGTAAACCTCTGCTGCCGCCGGAGCTAGGGTTTTACTGCATTTTCCGGCGACGACTCCGACACCGTTATCGGCCAGGGACGACTTTGAAATGGACGGAACCTCATTCTCTGAGGAAGAATCAAACCACGATTTCTGCGATTCCATCCTCTCTCGCTTCGCCAGCTCCGCCAACGAAAGCCACCAGCACCTCTGCGCCGTCGTCGGTGCCATGTCTCAGGAGCTCAAGGACCACAACCTCCCCTCCATCCCCGTCGCCTACTTCGGCGCCGCATGCTCTTCCCTGGACCGTATCGCATCGGAACCCAACCCTCCCAGCCACGTCGTTGACGCGCTTCTCACCGTTCATTCCCTCCTCATTCCCAAAGTGCCCTTCGCGGTGTTGAAGAAGCAGAGGGAGTTCTTGTCGGAACTGGTGGTGCGAGTTCTCCGGTCGCCGTCGCTGTCGGAGAGTGCCGTCGTCTCCGGATTGAAGTGCCTTTCGCATTTGTTGATCAATAGGGACAGTGTGAACTGGTCTGATGTGTATTCCTTGTTCAATGTGTTGTTGGGGTTCCTTACTGATTCACGACCTAAGGTATTAACTTCTCTGTGAATTCAAACACTGAATTGTTACTGTGTTAAAATGAAGTCGTTGGCTAGGTGAGTGAGTGATAGGGACAACACGAGACCATGGTAGAGGAAGTTAACTTAACATAGCTGAGGATAACGTTGAGGGCAATGTGCCCAATTTCTTAGGACTATTAAACTGAGCTGATCATTCTAATTTGTACATTACCTTTGGTTTGGCCCTCCCTCGTGTTTAAACTTCCATCATCATTGTCTCCCTTTTTAAATTTTTTTCCAAATGAAAAGCTTCAAATTTTCACAATGATATTTCAAAGTGAGCCATTTTGGAATTTGTTTCAATTTTGTGTGTGTGTGTGTTCTTTTTTTGTTTTTGTTTTTTTGTTTTGGGGGGGGGGGGGGAATGTGTCTTCATTCATACGTCCATGATGTTCTTAATTAGAGTCGAGGACAGTTGGTAATAGTTTGGACAAGCTGAGCCCTTTTGATTTGTTGAAATGGTGCTTTGTTGGACTGTCATGACTGCCTGCTAAACTGTGGTGCATAATTGAATCTTGTGTGCGCTAATTAGATATTTTAACAGGTTAGAAGGCAATCTCATTTGTGTCTTCGTGAAGTCTTGCTAAACTTCCAAAAGTCTTCGCTATTGGCCTCTGCAAGTGAGGGAGTCACAAATCTGCTGGAAAGGTCTCTTCTGCTTGCTGGTGGAGCAAATGATAATGCCAGTGAAGGAACTATGGGAGCCCAGCAGGTTTTGTATATTCTTGATGCTTTGAAAGAATGCCTTCCTTTTCTCTCGCTGAAATACAAGACCAGCATTCTTAAGTACTACAAAACCCTCTTGGATCTGCATCAACCCCTAGTCACAAGGCGCATAACAGATGGCTTGAGTTTTCTTTGTCTTTACCCAACATCAGAAGTTTCACCCGAACCACTACTTGATTTGTTAAGCTCATTGGCTCTTTCTATCTCATCAAATGAGACATCTGGAGATGGAATGACGTTTACTGCTCGCTTGCTTGGTGCTGGGATGAGTAAAGTTTATTCTCTTGACCGGCAAATATGTGTAGTTAAGCTCCCTGTTGTCTTTAATGCTCTCAAAGGTAAGATACTGTATGCAATTTTCCTTTTTGAATGATGTAGTAATGTTGATATTCTTAAAGTAGGGACTTCTGTGAATTCTATGTGTGTCTTTGTGGGTGTATGCATATGCTTACCTGTTTCAAAATTGCAATTATGGAAGTATTCTTTTTACTTTGAATTTGCAGATATTTTGGCATCTGAACATGAAGAGGCGATATACGCAGCTACTGATGCACTCAAGAGCATGATAAATTCTTGTATTGATGAAAGTTTGATTAAGCAGGGAGTGGATCAGATCTCTAACAAAGAATCAAGGAAGTCAGGGCCAACCATTATTGAAAAAATCTGTGCAACTATTGAGAGCTTACTTGATTATCACTATACTGCTGTCTGGGACAGAGTATTTCAAGTTGTTTCAGCTATGTTTCATAAATTAGGTACTTTGATTGCTGTCAAGTCTAGTTCTTCTTTCTTGCACTGACGTGTATAGTTTGTTGGTGATTAGATTATGAGAGACTAAGAAGTATTATTTCTTTTGATCAATTTGTCTAAATCATGGGTGGGATAGTCCTTTCTCCTGGTTTCATTATTTGTTTCAGTTCTGATTTTTAGTCAATTTTTGTAATCTTATTCTTCAAATGATAGCATGCTGTATACTGCTCATTACTAATATTTGGGACTTCGCTATTATCAATACAGGAAACTATTCGCCTTATCTTATGAGAGGAATACTCAAAAACTTGGAAGATGTGCAAAAGCTGCCTGATGAAGATTTTCCCTTTAAGAAACAGGTCTACTTATACCCTTTATGACACTTTTCATTTTTGTTACTAAGCTACATTAATGTATAGCTTAAAATCTCATACCATGAGCTTGTATATGTTCTATTTTCCTAGCCAGGTCCATGTCTTAATTTGAACAGTTTTTCATCTGAGTTGACCAGGAAAAAGCTGGATATCTTTTGTATTCTACTATGATCTTGAAGGTTTGAAAGAAAATAGGTTGTTTTTAGCAACCCTGTTGTTTCTTGGTGACAAATCTGGCTTTTGCCCATGTAATAAGTATCAATAGGGGCATTTGATGCTATTGATGGATGATGCACTCATGATTAGCCAATAACAAAATAGCTGCTCAGTGCTGCAGTAATGAATTTCTATTGATTTACATTTGATAATTGTTGAAAAATTGGAGTGTGAAACTTTTGTCTTGGTTCATTTCTTAGCCAATGTCATCTATAAGTTCGTTGTTGCTGAGATTTTGTCGAGATTTTGAAATATGTTTGATCTTATAATTTTCTATGTGCAGCTGATTACTGATGCATAGTACATTCTTCATCTTGCAGCTGCATGAATGTGTTGGATCAGCTGTTGTTGCAATGGGACCTGAACAATTGTTGTCCCTTATACCTCTGAACTTGGAAGCTGAAGACTTATCTGATGCAAATATTTGGCTTTTTCCAATTCTGAAACAGTATATTGTTGGTTCACGATTAAACTATTTTAAGGAAGAAATTTTGACTATGATTGAACGAGTGGGGGAGAAGGCTCGAAAGGTAGGGATCATTTAGTATTTATGACCTGCAGTATTAATCTTCTGCACAGTATTAGTTTCTTACTTTGTACGTTTTGCAGCTTGAGAAACAAGGTTTGATGGTTTCATCAAGGAATGCAGATGCTCTTGTTTACTCTTTGTGGTCTTTGCTGCCCTCGTTTTGCAATTATCCGTTGGACACTGCTGAATGTTTCGTGGAGCTGCAGGGACATTTATGCAAAAAGATAAAAGAAGAACCTGGCATTCGTGGAATAATATGCACTAGTTTGCAGCTTCTAATTCAGCAAAACAAGAATGCTGTGGATACAAATGACAAGGATTATACTGGGCAAGATATGGCCGAAGAACAAGGCTCAGTCTGTTATTCACAACAGGTTGCAACAGACAATTTGAATGTGCTGAAGTCATCTGCTAAGAACATGCTAGATGCTATATCAGATGTATTCCTGAAACCTACAAAGGATGATGGTGGTTGTTTGCAGGTATTAAACTTACTAGATTGGGAATTGTTGCTTCAATGTTTAGTAGTTGTGCAAAACTTTTGCCTCCCAAAGTTAAGATTGTATCCTGACATAAAAGAAAATTTAGAGTTTGCCATTGGAAAGCATATCTTGGACATAGTAATATTTCATTGTTGTATCCATAGACATGCTCTTGGACATACTAATATTTCTCGGTTTACTGTATCCATCTTACAAACAGACTAAGTGCACTAATTTTCTAGAGCTTCTTTATTACTTGTGAATTGAATGGATCATTTCTTTGCTACGTTTAGCTTGTGCAAGAAGTTTATAGTGATGATTTTGGTCCATTTACAGCGCACAATTGGTGATATTGCTTCCATAGCAGATAAAGCAACGGTAGGCAATTTACTCATTCGTAGAATGCGTGAGCTTCATAAACGCACTGAAGAGGCCAGCAAAGTAGACAATTCCAAAAATTCTAGTTCTATGCAGATTGATGGGGCTTCGAATAATGTGTCTCCATCAGTTATCAGGTGTTCATAGTCATCTATATCTCAACTTGGTTTATACATGTATTTCGTAAAGTTTTAACATTTCTCTAGCCTGTCATTTCTGTATTCTAGTAATTTTACTGAAACTATCTTATTTTCATCTTGGTTGTCTGCATTTCTTTAACAGATTTTTTTTTCTATCCCAGGGCACAGTATCTTGATTTTGCAGTTTCACTGTTGCCTGGTTTAACTGCTGAAGGGATTAATGCGTTATATCAGGCAATAGAGCCAGCATTACAGGTTTGACTAAGATACATAGTGTGTTTAACATTGTTCTATACAAGGAATTTCCCCAGCCCCTTTTCACCTTGGGATTTAGGATTATTATAGTGATTAATTATTTGCAGGATGTTGAAGGTGTCATGCAGAAGAAGGCATACAAAGCACTTTCAATCATTCTTAAGGTAGTTCTCTCCTTCATTTTATTTGATTTTGCGGTTAACCAAAGAGTTCATGTTGCAATTGCCTAGCTCTAATGCTTCAATCACTGTTATTGCGATGGGTATGCATATTATGAGGATGTACTGTTGAACTTTATTTATTTATTTATTTATTTTAAAGAAAAACTATTAGTTTACCTGTTTAATGGTTAAGTTGTTGGAGTCATTATCGAAGAACTCACCAGTATATGTTGTCCTTCTAGGAGCACCACAACCTTAACTTGAAATTGTTTTTTTTTTTTTTTCAAAACTGCTGAGCTAGTTTCATGTTGCTAAAATATTTCTTTGATAGAACATGTTGGTAAAATAATTTGGCTTACAGTTTTTGCTTTGAATTGTTCTTGACAGAGCTCAGATAGTTTTGTCTCTTCGAAGTTTAAGGAACTGTTTGAACTGATGGTTGAAATTCTTCCTTCATGCCATTTTTCTGCCAAACGTCACAGACTCGATTGCCTTTACTTCTTAATAGTTCATGCGTCAAAGTCAAAGGTATTGAAAGCTGGGCTTTTGCTTCCTTGTTTGTTATCTTGAAGCATTTTTTGTCATGATGCATTTGATATATTGTAGAATGTTGACACATTATCTACTGTGACCATAAATAATCTGAAATTATGCATTGCCTACAGGATAATCTGGAGCACATGTGGGGAAAAAATGTTGGCCTTTTCCTTACTGAAATAATAGTTGCTGTTAAAGAGGTAACGTGTTGTTTATTGTGGAAACTTTTTAGTCATTCTGTTTTTGCGTATGAATTTTATTTCATTTTTAAGTAAATGATTTAGTATGCAGTGTCTTCTGCTGGTCTTCTTTCTTGGGCTGGCACATTTCTGGAGTATCCATGCATTTTTTTAATGGCGTTGGGTGGGGTTTTTGCTGTAATCCTTCATGATGCAAATCAGTTCTTTCTGATATGTCCATTTATAGTTGTTAACTAATAGTGCATTGTTGCACGTGCTTATACCTTGTATGATTTCGAGGGCTGAGTTGCTCATGTAAGACAGGTAGCATGAGACTGTTGCATGTTAGGGCAAGATCCTATACAACTGTATGTAAGGGGTAAATAAACTCAGGTATTTCTGATTCCGTAAAGGTCTATCATGTAAGTGGTCTCTGCATATCAAGCAGACCCATAGTATTTTGAGATTTCAGCAAGCAGCAGGGCTACAAAGAAGACGTCTTTCCTTCTGTTTTAGATTTTGCTACTTGCAACTGAACGTATAACTCTCAAGCTTTAACTGCCTATTAGCCTAATATGGCTGATTTTTTTTTTTTTAAAGTACTTTTGATTTCGATTTTTGGTGGTTTTTTAAGTCACTGCTAATGGAAAGTTTTGAGCACTTTCATGCTCAAGCTTTTTTTGTAGCATCATCCTTCTATTTGTCAACACCCCTTTTTTTTTTTCTCAAGTTGTCACTTTGCTTTGAATGGAGAAGGTTGCACTTTGAGAGATGCAGCACGTGGTTCCTATATGAGGTGCCCTCTCAGGGTTAATAGTTCAGAACCGGCTTGGAAATAATAAGACTTAAGTATAATTAACATTTTTATGCTATCCATTAATGAGTATTTGGTCCTTCTCTAACATAAAAAATTTCAAGAGCTATTGTCTTTTATTTTATTTACTTTTGTTTTTTCCATTTTTACTATCTTTTTCTGTTAATGCATTTTCAGTATTTTTGTTATGGTCTTTGCATATACTAAGCTAATTCAATACTTCTACTCAATTCTGCTGTGTGTTTAGTGATTTATGGGGTGAATAGCTGTTCATGTGTTTGCTACAGCAATGAGCAATTGGTGATTATTCTTTGATGTGATTTTAAATATGAAGCATTGGGAAACAATGTTTGGCATGGACATTAATTTTGCCCATCAATAGTTTCTAAGTTAACTCTGTAAGGTTGCCGTGGTGCTAAAATTGAAAGAGTATCCTTGCAGGCTAATAAAAAAACCAGGAACAGGGCTTATGATATTCTCGTCCAAATTGGCCATGCACTTGGAGATGAGGAGGGAGGTGGGAACAGAGAAAACTTGCACCAATTTTTTAACATGGTAAACATCTAAATTCGAGTCTGTGCTTTACATGTTAGTTATTTAAGGTAAAAAAATCAATACCGCACGTCCTCTATGTGATGTGACTTGGTATCATATTGAACTTGTCACTCTTGAACATTTATGATTTATTGTTTGCCTGTGTCGAGTAATATGATTTTGTGATGTTCTTGTGAGCTCAGATTGCTGGGGGCCTGGCTGGACAAACTCCACATATGATAAGCGCAGCAGCCAAAAGTTTAGCTCGTTTGGCATACGAGTTCTCTGATCTTGTTTTACCTGCTTTCAACTGGCTCCGATCCACATATCTCCACCTTCCGACAGAAAATAGAGAGATCATTAAGGTTTGTTTCCTTTTTCTATTTTTTTTGGTTAAATGCCGATGACTGAAGCAAATGTTATTTCGTTAAGCTTCGGAACTAAGTATGTTTATCACTTCATGCTGCAGGCTAATTTGGGTTTATTAAAGGTATTAGTAGTCAAATCACAAGCAGAATGGTTGCAAATGCACCTACGGAGCATGGTGGAGGGTTTGTTGAAGTGGCAAACTAACACCAAAAATCACTTTAAAGCAAAGGTTGCTGTTTTTGGTTATTTTATGTTGTTTTTTTGAAAAATAAATAAATGCAATTTCATTGATTTGTTATTAGGGATGGCTGTTGTTTCATAATTGATGCTGCTTGTTCATTTGTAAATTGTGTACACATTCAAATTCTTTTCAGGCTAAACTTCTCCTGGGAATGCTTGTCACGAAGTGTGGACTGGGGGCTGTTAAAGCTGTCATACCTGAAGAACATATGAAACTTCTTACCAACATACGCAAGGTCTGTTGAACACCATTCAACTATATAGTTTTTTTTTTTTTTTTTTTTTTTTGGTAACGGAGAATTGTTTCCGAGATTGCAATCCATTTTTGTAACAGATGCAGGAGCGGAAAGAGAGAAAACGAGGTGCTAAATGTGAGGAAACTAGATCTCATTTCTCAAAAGCAACCAAGTCCAGGTAACATTCAAAGTATTTATTTGCATTATTAGAAACAAAGACAATGGTTTCACTACCACAAAAACCTATTTTTGAGACTATGCATATCTACCCACTTTCACATTGATATAGTGTCAGTTTACAAATATATAAAATATATACAATTCTCTTGCGTATATGAAATTAAAAGTGAACTTCTAATGTTATATCCAGTGACAAGTTAGAAAATATGGCTATCCAGTATGGTCCACCAACATTTATTGATAAGATGCACATGGCCATTTTAAAATGAGATTCCTGTTCCATGAACTTTGACGGTAATAGGTTATTAAGGTTTTGTGATTAGTCTTATGAATTTTAATATTAGGCACTATTGAAGACCTAATCATTTTGTTGTAGTAAATATTGTGCTGTTGAAATTACAACCTGTATCTTACACTGCATCTTACAAATGTATGTAAATTTACTTTCAGGCAAAGTGTGTGGAATCATACAAAGATTTTTTCGGATTTTGATGAAGATAGTGGCAGTAGTGATGCAGAATACCTAAATGCCAAGACAATTTCTGGTAGGGGCAAGTCAGCAGCATCTTCATTTAGGTAAGCTGTAGTTTTTGATTTGTTCATTCTTCTCATGACTGGCTGGATTCTTTAGCTGCAATGCTGCTTCAATGAGAGAATTGTAATCTAGTGGCTATAGTAGACCATATTTTTGGATTTATGCTGATTTCCACTTATCTAGTTTATTTTAACATGTGGTGTGTAGTGAGTAAATTGGCAGAGATCAAACATTTTGAAAGATTTGAATTACTATATTTCCGGGGTGTAGTTGATCAATTTGGACCTAACAATTTTTGTTTGTTCTGTGTAGGTCCAATATCAGGCTAAAGAAGAATTTGCCTGAGCACTTGTCTGACCGGTCAGATGATGAACCGCTTGATTTGCTTGATCGCCAGAGAACAAGGTCGGCACTGAGATCATCCGAGCATCTCAAAAGAAAGTCAAGGTCAGATGATGAGGTGGAGCTAGACTCTGAAGGACGCTTGATTGTCCGTGAGGAAGGGAAACAGAGGAAGGAAAAGCCTGCTGAACCTGAATATGATGCTAGGAGTGAGCCCGATAGTCACTTGTCTGGGAAGTCCGGAACTAAAGCCCAGAAGCGAAGAAAAACATTAGACTCTGGGTGGGCTTATACAGGGAAGGAATATGCTAGCAAGAAAGCTGGTGGAGATGTTAAGAGGAAGGAGAAGCTTGAACCTTACGCGTACTGGCCGCTTGATCGGAAAATGATGAGTCGTCGACCACAGCAGCGGGTTGCTGCAAGAAAAGGTATGGCGAGTGTTGTAAAGATGACCAAAAAGCTTGAAGGTAAAAGTGCTTCTGGTGTGCTGTCCATGAAGAGTTTGAAACTGAAAAAGACTCAAAAGAAAGGCGGCAAGTAAAAGAAAATGTGAGTAGCGTCAATGGATTGATATATCGTGATATGTTAGATAATCATCAGGCTTTTTGGGTTGCAATTTTGTTCTCTTTATTTATGAAATCAATTGTACTGTTCTCTTTTGTTCTGGCATTCCCCAAAGGTGGATCACATTCTTTTACAGTAGGTGAGACCGAGTGTGAATAGGCTTTTTGTGATGTGTTAGTTATCCAGAAGACGAAAATTGTTCCAAAATTTGAAATTACATGTAATGATAAAATAATATCTGATGCTAATTGATATGCGACTTCTAGTGTATTCTTGCATTCATCTGGTAGTGCAACTTAAACTTACAAAATATCTCCATTAGATCTTCAACTTCGTATTGTGTGCTTGATTTCTTTGTAATTGCAATTGGACGCAATTAACACTACAAATTCGCGAGATCTTGTAAAATGTTTGTATGGCCTACTCTATGACGCACCCTCTGAAACATTGGCTGAGCAGTCGACTATGGGGTAGAATTTTATGAAGCATAGGTATAAAATATTGAAACATTTGTGGTATTCTTGTCCTCACGAAATTGAAGATTAGACTCCGCATATATCGTACAATTTCTTGTCAAATTGAGAATTTGGTGTCGTTTATTATTACATTTATTTAATTTCTTCATAATATTGTTATTTTTTTTGTCAAATAACAGCTAAATATTAATTTTATTATTTATCATAATTTAATATACGTTTAATAATCTTATTTCAATTAATATTTAATCTACTTTTTTAAATATTGATATTAATTTTATGTTTAATATTTTGTGTAGTCACTAGATATATGATTGACTGAGAATGAGAGCCAAGCACTTTTTGCTAATGTTATTATACATAATTAGTTAATAGTGTTTTTTTTAAACTTTTATAATACTGGTAGAACATCAAAATTAAATTGATATTATATTTATTTGTAATTAATAATTAATTAAATTAATATAATTATATCTAAATTTCAAATTATTTTTACAAAAAATTTTAATATGATATTGTATAAATAAAATCAATGCTACGTAGTTAAAACATTAAATTAATTGTCAAATAAATAATAGTGATAGGTTTACATAAAATTATTATTGATGATAAAGAATGATCGTTGAACTGTTATTTTAATTAATAAAGGAGAATGAAATTAAAAAAAAATGCTAAATTGAATAGAAGTAATAATAAATATATAGAGTGGCAATATATACTCTAAATTCTATTTAGCACATTTATGATTTATAATACAATCACTTTGTGCAACTAAAACACGTTTGGCTAACATACCTTTCATTAAAGAAGAAATAATTATGTCTAATTCGAGTATTTTCTGATTCTGATGAACACCTGACGAGTTTGTAACTTCAACAATACTAATTCAAGCGACAATATACGAAAATTTACCTAAGGAGAACTAGTACGTCGGAAATGAGCAGAGGACAAACGCGGATTGTCTAATACTCTTGGTAAAAATGTTCCTGCATGGGGCCTAATGCTATACGCATTTGAATGACATAAAACCAAATAGATTATTGTCAGTTCCATTTCGCAAGAAACAGAATTCTCATCAAGTTGAAATCAACGTCGAGGGTATAAATTTCATTTAAAAAAAAAAGGCATAACCTATTCAACGAGTCAGCTAAAAAATCACTGCCATTTGTTATTGCACAAACTATTGGGTACATTGGGAATAAAACAAAGACTGTATCCTGCCAAGTGGTTGTTTTTAAGAGTTACATCAAAGTGGGTCAACTCCTACGCTAGCCAATCAATAGCCATTCATGGTTCTCAGCAGTGGATAGACTCAACTCTATCTCACCAGGAGCACCAGACAATTTCTGAACATTCTGATCCTATGGGGCATAAGCCATCCCAACAGCCTTCTCAAGAGTTACTGGTCCAACCATAACCACGTATATTTTCATCCAACTGAAGACAAGATTATGTATGTAATAATTGCCTGGGCACTTTAGTAACTGCAAGATAAAAAAGACACACATAAAATGGAGCATAAAAAGGAATGAGGAAAATATATAGCCTCCTTTTAACAGGCATACCTTGTATATAATGATAGGGAAGTAATATTCTGAAATCTGTCTTCACTTATATGGAGCAAATAAGATTGAAGAATTGTGGCCCCCAAAACCAAATGAATTAGACAAGGCGGCCTTGACATCTAGTCTCTCTTTCTTTGGGCCCACAAGCACTTTGGCATCCTGATTTTTGTTATAAATTGACCAAATTAGATAATCTTTTAATCCAATAAATAATATGACACAACACACTCTGAAACAAAGACATGGTGATGCAACAGGTAACATACCACTCCTCCATCTGGGTTCTCTAGATTGATATTGGGATGAACCCACCCTGTCCTAATTGCCTGCATAAAAAGAAAAACAAAGTTCAGGTTCTTTTAGTCATAAAACTTAGGCTACTAAACTAATGTCATAGACAAAGTGATTAATTGGGTTTCACCTGTACTGTTGCTACGGCTTCCACGCCACCAGCTGCTCCTAGTAGATGACCAATCATAGATTTTGTGGAATTCACTCTTAGCTGAAAAAACAAAAGATCTTGGTAAGCATGACAATATGAAAGCAGCAGCATTACTTAAACATAACTAAAAGAACAAGAAATCATAACTACCTTAGAATTGACTATCAAGAGAACAATGGTAGTAATAGCATAACATGAAAAGAAAGAAAATGTACCTCAGGATTTTGACCAAAACAATGAATCAGAGCCTGGTACTCCTTAAGATCCCCCGCTGGTGTGGATGTGGCATGTGCATTTATGTAATTCACATCCTCTCTTGATACTCCAGATTGAGCTAATGCCTTTTCAATGCAAAGTATAACGCCAGCCCCTGTTTGAGATGGAACAAAGAAACATAAGTGCAAGATCTGCAAGGCAAAAAGTATCACATAGCTATTTCAGTATGACAGGAGAAAAAATTCACTTTGGAATCATAAAAGGAAATGTGGCAGAATATAGTGAATCTCTTTCACTATCTAGAATTGCCAAGTGCATTTACATTCCAAAATTTCTTAGATGATAGGGTGATATTGAGGATGGAACGTCTCAATCACACTTAGAATTTGTAAGAACAGAAAGGAAGACACAAGCTACAAGAGATGAATCAAGTCCACATTCCCCATTAAAAATGAACGTGAACAGAAAAACATACATACACTTCTTTTAAAAATGAACGTGAACAGAAAAACATACATACACTTCTTTTCTTTCATAACATGTCTCAGCAGAATTCAGACATGATAATCCCCGCATACCATAATAGCAATAGACAGAGGCATAACACAAAAGAATAATGTAACCACAAAACCTGAGGTGCAACGAACAAAACTCCAATTAATGTTACGAGGAGCTGTACGATATTGTTTACAAAAATTCATATCACAAACTAAAACACTGATAAAGTGAGCTGGCTTTCAACAAGTGAAACTCCACTAATTATGCATAATAATTAATCCAAGGTATAATTAATCCAAGGTCCTCATGCTCATGAGGAGTCATGAGCATAATATGCAGTTCAAATTAGAAAACACCTTAAGATTTTAATTATGTTCCATTGAGAGCAGAACTATTGCAGCTTAAAAAATATATGAATGTCTGTTTTTATATACATAATGACAGCACCAAAATTCCATAATGAAAAATGACAATAAGAAAATGCCACATATAATCCTGATCTCTAAACCCTAAACCAATAAGACCCTGAGGTAAGGTCAGTACTAGGAACCTATCAATATTCATCCGGGGATAAAGAAAGAATCAATGCGGTAAGCAGTCCACTGATTATTAAAGTCTTGCTACTGCCTTCCACCACTTTTTAAAAAAAGTAAAGGAGAATTTCCAGTATCCTTGGATTCCAAGTGGCCTTTCACAGAGGACATCCTTCTATACAAAATGTCACATATAGTTCTAAATATATAAATAAATTCATTATTAACATATACACTTGTCTTATTTCACTCTTCTCTCTTAAGATTCTAAACAAGGTTATTAGCATGCCTATAAATGATTTATGATTTATGTTTTAGGCCTTAAAGATTTGATATTTTACCATCAGGACGTGGCTCAGTCACGTGATATGCATCACAGGTGAAGCTTCCACCAAGGAATTCTGCATATATATTTGCACCTCTTTTCTGCAATGTAAAAGCAATTTGCTTCAGTGATTATATAAATGTCAAACAAAGACTTGGACTTGAGAAAATAATATGTAGTTGTAATGAAAGTATGAAGAACAGTCCTAACACGATAGAAAAGACGTAACAAGTCTTTTAATAATGTTGGAAGGAACTGAAGGATGAGGTAAATGCAATAAATTATATGCACAAGTATGCAGTATTATTAAAGTAAGACAAAAAAAGTTCTTTTTAAGGCATTTTTTGTTCTCAAATTATTAGATCAGATTAGAATTACCTTAGCATGCTCCAATTCTTCCAAAAGTAAAACTCCAGCTCCTTCCCCCATGACAAATCCATCACGATTCTGTAATATCATAATCACAACCTTAGTAACATAAGTGCAGGGCAAGATGAAGGAAAGGATACACTGCATGCTAAATAATTTTTAGGGTCTAACAATTGCAATTCAGGCATCCATTAGTTTACCAAAATTGTTCAAGTTTCATGAGTATCAAAGGTTCAAAACTAATGCTGTAATTCAGTTTAAGGATTTGAAAACAATTTCTCACCAATCTTTATTAGTTAGATGCCTACATAGTTTCTTATTGTTGTGTTGCTTTATAGAACTTTTGGTGGCATCTCTTGTATCCTAGTTGTACACGAATAATATGCAGCATTTGGTGTTTCCCATTTACTTACTGTTGCTCATATTCATTGAAGATTTAACATTTTCAGAGTAAAAAAAAAAGTTGTATCTGTGAGCCTTTGAAATGTCACAGTTGTTAATAAAGTAAGATCTCTCCATCACTAGAAAAGATAAGACAGACTCATCCAATTTCATTAGAATTATAATATATAGATTGTTTGAAACAGTTAATGAAAGATTAGCAATAAAAACTTGGGGGTAGTGGAGGGAATCAACAAGATTTCTGTAGTATTACAATATCCCAAGGGCGTGAAGCTTTTGTAGGATCAGTATTCCTCTGTGAGAGTGCTCTACATGCCACAAAGCCTCCCAAACCTGCACCAATGATTGTTGGATTGATATCGGATTTATGGTATGATAACTTCACACAAGTGAAAAAGAATGAGTAACAAGATGATACCAATTGGTATAATAGTAGCATCTGAGCCGCCACATAGCATCACATTCTGCAGATAGATTTCATATTCATTAAATTTATCAATGCATGTTGATGAACTGACAGTATCGTTAAAACATACTGTTATGGAAATATGAAAATTCACCATCCTCAGAGCAATATCAAAGCATAATACTTACAGCTTCACCTCTAATGATATGGTTTGCTGCATTCAATATACAAAAGTTACTCGTAGCACAAGCTGTGGAGATAGAATAATTAGGGCCCATCCATCCCTGTAATCCATAGAGGATATCATTTGTTAGAAGCTTAAGACAAAATGGCCAAAATGAAAGCTTAATACAAAAACCAATACACCAATTTATGGTATCCATAGTATGTAACAACAGACCAGATCCATTGCAAGCATGGCAGATCCCATATTTGTTGTTGCAAAAGGTACACAAAAAGGATTCATCTTCTTATATGAGATTCTTAAAGCTTCAATGGCATCATTAAAAACCTGTTCAATACACAAAAGAACAATGTAGTCGATAAATCAAAGCTGTAAGGTTGTAGAATATAACAGATTTTTGGCTCCATTTGGAATGAATTTGACAGTAAATTCGATCCAAAAGACCAGTTGGTGTTACAACTTCCTAATGATGTTATGATGCTTCTAGATATAAAATCAAACTGCTGAATCTGCGAAAAAGTCTATATTCTCTCAAGTGTTGTATATCAACATGAAAGAAAGCCAATGTTACCTTCATGCCACCCATTGCTGAGCCAATCAAAACTCCACATTTGTCCTTATTTAACTCATCCATTACTTCTTCAGTGATTCCACCATCAACTAAGGCCTTTTTCCCCGCGGTTAGCATATAGAGCATAAATTTATCCATTCTCTTTGAAAATTTTGGTGCTACCCAGCCATCAGTTGAGAAAGACTTGATTTCACCAGCAATCCTCTGGAGACACAGAATATTGAGAACAAAAGCTACAGCCGGCAACAACCAAAAATACAATTTGAATTAAATATAACTTACCGTTGGAAATTCAGCACAATCAAAAGTCTCGATCTCGCTTATGCCACTAACACCATCAAGTAAATTGTTGTAGAAGACATCTGGGTCATGACCAAGCGGTGTAACGACACCCAAACCGGTCACAACTACTCGCCTTTGCTTTGTAGGAGGTTTTTTCATTGTTGTGACTTCTTGGGCAGGTTCCGCAGCTACAGCCATTGTTTTATCTTGTGATTTTATGATTCCAAAGCATAGGTCAGCAATGAGCAAAATTGTAGGCAAATGCCTATCATTCGAGATAGTCATACCAGAAGCTTAGCAAGAAAGAAAAGGTCGACAGCAAAGAACTTGAAGATGTAATGCATGTGTACATTTTAAATGTTCAGCGAATTATGATACTAAAGGCGCACATTAATGTTGAGCAGAAAACACAACCTCAGCCAAGAATAAATATTCTTAGGTTTATTAAGCTAGGTTACTGCAAGCCTACAACAACAAAAAAGCTATGAAACCTTGCCACATGGCCGCAGGCCCAAATTTCAATCCCTTGTTTAGAATAAAAAACAATCAAGATCACTGAACCAGCGCATCAGAACCTACCAAGCAGGCACATGCATGCGGCATTAGCATAGACATGTCCAGAGAGTTAAAACTACTGAAAAACTAGGAGTAAAACCACTTGATATGTAGTTTCTGCCAGAAAATTATCGATTTTGCATCCATAGTAACATGCCGCCAGGATTACAAAGGCCTGCCTCTATTTTACACAGAGAAGACTGAAAGAACGAAAAATAAAAAGGAAAAAAGAAAAGAGAGAGAGACAGAGATAATCCCACGTGGGGCGATATTTACATAGTTAGCTTCAGGAATATTTCAATGGGATTATTATTTCAAGGGGAAAAAAAAGGAAAAAAAGAACTCGCAAGAGCTTTAACTTGCTTAAGGTAAATTCTCAGTATATACGCTGAACTACCTCCATGAGAGTGGAAGAAAATCAAAGTGATGAGAATATTAATCAATAATTAATGACAGCTTTCTTTAGATACCTGCCTGAACGATAAATACTAGGAAGTAGGATGGTAAAGCAAACCAGCATGTCCTAGTTAAGTGACACATGGGTGCCATCACCCCAGAACCTAACCCATATTAATTCATACCTTCAGGCAAACGTTATCCAATGATGCAACAGAGCAGGTAAAACAACCCTCAACCATTAAACCACAATAATCAAGCGAATGAACAACCCCACTTATTGAAAAAAAACCAACCAAAAGACAAAGATCCAAACTACAAAAAAAAAAAAAAAAAAAAACTAAAAACATAAGCTTCAAGTAAACAACTCAGAAGAAAAACGCATCCTTCAAAATACGAGAAAATTAGACCCCAGATTTCATAATCAACTACATAAAAAGAAAAAGAAAAAAAAAAAGGAATTCCCCATAAAGTACGAATTAAAATTTCAACAATCACCACATAAACCTCAACTTGACAAAATAATTTTAAAAAAATTTACCAGAATGAGCAAGTCGATTGAAACGCCTCTGCCTGCGATTCAAGTTGCAAGTTTTGGATCCTAAGAGCGAGGAGAAGCCATTGTCACCGAAGAACCCCAAAGAAGAGAGATTCTGTGAACTGTTATAGTACTCATCGCAGGGCTCGAAGGAGCTCATGAGCCCCTGAATGCTGGATCCATAGAGTGATGAAATCAATCCCCTGTTCAATTGGGAGCTCGTGGACGCGAATTTCGACACCGTTTTGGCCCTCCGAGACCTCTTCGAATACCCAAACGCAGCGTTTGGGGTCCTGGTACGGTCGGCGTCGCACGTGACTGACATGCAAGCGGCCACGAGCCACGTGCAGAGGGGTGAGGCTATGTAAGCAGAGGTAGGCATGGTTGGAAAAATCGAAGACCCAGATGGAGAAAAAGAGCGAGGAAGGTTTAGTGAAGGCTCAGAAGAAGGAGAAGAAGCAGAAGAAGAGAGAGTGGTGGAAACAAAAGGTGGAGATACATATATATGTGTATATATATATATAGAGAGAGAGAGAGAGAGAGGGAGAGAGAGAGAGATAGGTGATGGTGAAGGCAAATGGAAGAAAGTGAAGTGATAGGTTTGAGAGTGAAGAAGAAGAATATGGAGGTGAGGTTTAGAAGCTCATTCGATCTCTGTTTATACAGTAAGAAGTGAGAAGAGATGGTGTTCGAAGTCGCTTCTATTTCTGCAGTCCGGGTCGTTCCTGCTCACTCTCTCTCTTGCTCTGTTGCTGTGTTGTGAGAGAGAGAGAGAGAGAGAGAGAGGCAGAGAAGGGAAAATAAAGTCCCATTTGGTTCTATTTTACATTTTTTTTTCGTATATATAAATTAAAGAAGTTAATTTTTATATGCTGATAGTGGCAAGAGTATTATATTATGCTGTTATTTTTATATATGTGACATTTGATCTATAAAAAAAAAATTATCATATATGATATTTGATATAGTTATTGTAAGAGATAAATGTTTCAATAAAAACATGTTGCATTAAAATTAAATTTATAATTTAATAATTTTAAATGCTCATATAAAATAAATTTAATGAGATTTACATACTTAATTTATTTAAATAATTAATACAATTAATTTTTATTTTGAAATGCAAAAAATAAATGCCATTTCTAACAAAAAATAATTTTTTAATAATTTGGACTAACAACTTTTTTGTCCACGGTATTAACTCATGTAATTGACTTTTTATTTATATATTGTTATGATTTAGATTCAATTTTTGAGTTTTACTATTAATAAATTATTTATAAGTATTTGAAATGAATTTTATCTTCAACCTAAATTTTCAGTTAAAAAATAATAATAACTTAGCTCCTTCTTCATCTTTTGTATGTATGCTTATATAAAATAACTTTGCACATTATTGGATCTCTTTTTAATTGCTACTTAATGATTATAATCCTTTATGTTTGTCATAAAGTTCAATTATGTTAGTCAATTGTTACTCGATGTTTGTCTCAAAGTTATTTAGATTTTTTTTTTTCTTTTGGAGCTATCCACGATGTTCAAAATATAAATAAGTTGAGAGAGAAATAAAAAAAAAAATTAAGATATGATTGTTTTGCTGAAACGTAAAACAAAATCCTTACTTAAGATAAAGTTTTTATAGCTGGAGTTGAATGAAGCTATACCAGCCAATTTTAAGTAATTCTTATACCATTAGGTAATTTTTTATTGGTTTATTTTTATAAAACCTATTATTAGATTATAAATTTATATTTTATAGATCATATATATAAAATTTGATATTAATCTAAAATCATGGATATATTTTTATATACATCAAAATTAACATAATATATATATGGTTAAAATGTATAAAAATAATAACTATTTGATTACATTTTTATTAATATTTACTTTTTCACAAAATTTGACACAAATGATCTTCATAATATATAGTTACAATTCAATCATTAGAATAATAAAAAAATATATTTTATAGAAAGTTATTAAGTGATATAATTATGCTAAAAATTATTCAAATATATCTTGATTAGATATATATATATATATATATCTGTAATATGGTTATGTTTACATTTTTCTATTTTAATTTTAAGTATCCGCACTAAGTTTGGGCTGGCGTCCACTCGGATTGATGACTTTGGCACTGTTAGATGAAGCAGCCTCTGAGTGGGTTTTGAAAATAATGGTGTATCATTCTTCTTTTGACATTATAATCGACAAGAACTAATGCATCTTTAAATTTATATTTAATTTTAGGTTATACGGTATTTCTATAAGTATTAGTATAAACATTATTATGAGATTGCTCAAGATATTGTCAGAGTTTAAATTTTTTTCAGAAAAACCACATACAAACAAATCTTTGGAAAGAGACAAAGAAATTGCCCTAAAGACAGAGCGAAGTCACTCGACGAGAGAGAGAGGGGTGCATAAGCATAAGCAACCGCATAATAACTCGATTTAGTTTTTTCCCGTTACGTTTGGGTGTCATCATTTTTTATAGTTTCTTTAAAAAAAAATTTTTTTATAAAAATATCTTTTTTACAAGCTATAATTTTCATCTTTTATTGAAAAAATCTTTTTTATAGCATAAAAAAATATTCAAGGATAAAAAAGATTTTAAATATTATATTCAAATATAAACTAAGAGAAATTCTTAAATAAAAAACTAGTGTTAGGAAAGTTTTATTTCTATAGCGGACCAATTTGGTTCAAATCAAATTAGTTGAAGTTTAATATATTTTCGAATATTAGTGGTTCATACCAAAAAAGAAAGAAAAAATTTTTTAGGCAAGTATTGTCTATCATGTTAATATTTAGACATTTCATTCATATTTTGATACATATAAGAATAGTGTCCATGTGTTCAATATATCTTGATTAATATTATAAGCTTATTAATTGTTTTCTAATTATTATTTTCTATTTACTAATATCAAAATATAATAATTATTTTTTAAGTTGTCATTTTTTAAGTTATTTTATTAGCAGTTTATTTATTGAATTATCATTATTAATTAATTTTTAAATATTTGATATATTTTCGTTTTCTTACCCAGCTCGGTCGGGTGCAGTTTAAAATTAATTGACCAAGCAGCTGTTGCGTGATTGAATCCCAGCTCAAGCCACAGTTGTTTGCTAACCTGACGAAGAGAAATCTGTGTTTGCTCTAATCTGTCTTTAATTATGTTACCATTCTCCATTGATAAAATGAAAGCAAAAGATGTTCCTTTTTCTCCACTAGGCTGTTCCGACCTTCAAAGGTCAAGCTCTTAGCTCGCTGATGAGTATGGCATCAAGTTCTTTGAAACTGAGAGTAGCAACCAGCAACATGCTTGGCAATCACATTTTTCATTGAATCATATTTATATTCAAGAACATGTGCAGAGTGCAAAGACAAACATGAATGTGGAGGAGGTTGTCCTTTCAATAGCAAGAGACATCAAGCAAAGGCTTGCAGACGCACAGATTCTAGAGCTGAGGTATTTGGTTGACTCTCATTAGTCGTTGACGCCTTTTCTTATTCTTTTGGATTTTTTTCCCCTGAAAAAATGCAAGTTCAATTCATTCATGAAAGCCTTCTTTCCTCGGTACAATTTATTCCTTTCTGAAAGACTAAAATTTTGCCATCATGTATCGAGTATTTTCTTTCTCAAACTTGTTGAAGAAATGTTTGAGATTTAAATGCTAACCTATGATGCGCGGATATGGGTACAGTACCCGTACTAAGTATGGATACGGATATGAGTACGGGGTACAAAAATTTTGTAAAAACTAGGGGATGGATACTGTGTGTGTATATATATATATATATATATATATCATAAATTTCATAAAATAAAAACTAAAATTTCACATGATAAACTAAAAAACACAAAATTAGAATACCAACACCATCCTTCTCATTTTTCAGAATATTCAACATGAGTAAATATAAAAAAATAAATGACAGTAACAACATAAACAAATACTCTAGTTATCAATAAATCTCATATCCCAAACTATTTCCAAAAATAATTATAGCGAAACTCAAATATAACCAAAACAAAAATTGCCTAAAATAGAAGTTGAATATGGCTACTTTTCACATGCGGTCTTTCGCGTGTTTGCCGGTGTCACTGCTGTGTTTTCCTCGCGTTGTTGTGTTGTCTTCCCCCATTTTCCATGTTCACTGGTATTGCTGCTGCTGCTGCTACTGCTGTTGTGTTCTACTCACTGTCATCGCCACTATGACGTGAGGAGTGCTATCGGTGGAGTAGTTGAGTGGTGGCAGTTGGTGGATGAAGATGGGAAACTTGGAAGTGCTTTGAATGAAAAAAACAAAAAAAGGAGGGTAGGGTTCTGACTAGAGGAAAGTGGGAAATGGGAAAGAAAAGAAAATGATGTAGTTTTATTAAGCCTTGGATTCTGAGCTATACCCAGCTGCGCCTAAGTCATACCCAACTTTTTTTTTTCAAATAAAAAAATAATAAGTACGTGTCTAGGTATATCTAAATCATACCCATACCTCAAATATATCCGATATAAATACTTTTGCCAAAATGAAGTACCTATACTTCATAGATGCTAACATTATATTAGCATGCAAATGAAGTAATATATGATGATAATCTCGCGTGTGATGGTGCAACTGCAGCCTCAGGACTATCAAGATTAACCAACTAGACCTGGCTGCCGGTGGTGGTCAAGCCGCGCCAAAGTTGACTTGTTGTGGTTCATGGGAAGAATCAGTATCTGCAGCAACGGGGTGCAGGTCGGGTAGTCATGTTATGTTATTTATTTTTTAAAAAGATAAAACTACCTAATATGTTAAAAGTATAATAAAATTAAAATATAAAAAAAATTAATTTTGATGCCCTAATAATGTAAATTCAATCAAATGCTTCTATTTATAAGATTTATATATCACTCATGGATTCATTTCCCACATATTCTGGACGTTCATACAAAAATATAAAATGTAAAATAGTCCAATTCTTATCATAATTTTGTAAAAATGAGCTAACATTATCATGTAGTTTTATATTAATAAATACTTCCAATCATGACTTTATCAGAGAACTATTTTCAAATCATAAGTTACGTCTAATGTTTTTTTTTTTAATTATATAACATTATTCATTCAAAAGATGGAGTTTGTCCAATGCTAGTTTAAATAAATAAATAAATAAACTATGCAATTGCTTTGCATGCTTAATTCTGAATTTTTAGGGAAATAATTTTTCAAAAAAGAATCTTTGGATTATATTAATAACAACTTTTTGTAAACGCAACATAATTACATTAATTAATTTATTTTTGCGTCTGACAAGAGTTTCTTGTGTTTTTGGTTTTTATTTTTCTTCTTGTATAAATACATTTTTGTGTAGGTTCGGAAAATGTTCATTTTATTTTTTTTATTTTCAATATTACTTACAAAAACAATCAGTTATTTTCATTTTATATTTTATTGTTAAGGTTTTGTAAATGAAACAATAAAAATAATACTTCGTTGCTGTTAATGTTTCTTATATAAAATCTTAAAAATAGAAAACAAAACAAAAATAAAGTAATATTTTTGTAATTAATACCAAAAAATAAAAAATAAATACATTTTCTGAAACTAAACAAATATTTTAAAATGCACGTGCAGATCGGTGTATATCCCTTGATGGCTTCGTGATCAAATCGAGATCAGATCAGCATGCCAGGCGGAAAGCTTGAAATGGGCTTCGATAAGTAAATTACTTTTATTTATTTATTTATTGATCTGGAAGTGAAAATTAAAATATAATTAATATCTACGCATAAAATAATAACCAGTTAATTATTACTATATGAGATGCTAATGGACCGGTGAGTTACGTTGACGAACCGTTGAAATTGTGAACCATGTCCATGTCGAGACTTTGGCATCCACGCAAAAAAGGAGGGGGGAAAATCTTCTCTTAGCTCCTTCTTACTTTTCAATTGTCATGGTTTTTCAATTGATGCTTGCAAGTGTCATATATCAATAATAATTAAATGAGGGAAACTTATTTGGGTATAACATTTATAACACATGTTTCATGTTAATTAAGTGTGCACTGTATTTTTTTTTTTAAATTATCAGTATCTAAAGTTTATTAAATTATTATAACTATTTCAATTTAAATTGGATTAGTCTATTATTATAGAAATGAAATTCTCTCTCATAATTTTTTTATTTATAATATTCAAACTCTAATAAATTACTTGAAGGGAACAACTGTGAATAACTTAAACTGATTTAATTAGTTAATTATTTATTGAGGTGGTTAATCATTTATTTGTCAAATCATATCATATAATACATATATAATATAATATTATACAATATTATATATTCATTGACTTTATGCGATCCTTGGATTTAGAGATGAGATTTTGTTTTCTGGGTTATAAATTTTTGCATGTTTGTAGAAAGATTTGTAAAGCTTTCTGTGCTCATTTTTTTCCATACAAACAGTGTTTTGTTTGGTTTGTTCTTTATTAATTTAATTTATAGTTTATATGTTTTATCATTAATAACAAATATTACCCTTCACAAATAATAAAAATTTGTTTTTACCGCTTATTTTACAAAAAATTTGAAAACAATAATTGAAATAAAATGAAAATCATGTGGTATTTTTATAATTATCAATAAAACATACTAAAATAAAATTATAATTTCAAAACATCTTCCGATCTCTCATTTTCTTACCACAGAGTGAGAAGAAAGCTTATTGACAGGCTCCTTTTTTCTTGTTAAATTAATTTATAAATCTGTATACTATTTTACATTTTTTAATTATGTCTATAATTTTAAATTCAGAATTTTGACCTCATGACTTAGTCGGTATAATTTAATAGAACTTAGGTATATGCAATTTGAAAAGCATTATATTATCGGTTTAATTTGTTGATGTGGCACATATTACTACTTAGGCTTGATTGATTTTAAAAAATATTTTATATTTTATATTTTGTTTCTTATTTTTTAAATTTTATAAAAAAGAAACAGTGAAATATTTTTTGTTTTTAATTTTTTTACAAAATCTTAAAAATAAAATATGACTCCTCCCACCTTCTAGCCTTATTCACCCGATAAATTTCAAACACGGTCATGATACTTCTCCGAGCGCCCAACAAAGCACGTGCCACTTAACCCTTGCTTATCATGATTTGACGAGCAATAATGGATGAAGTTGTGGTTTTATGGGCACAATTGGTATCGGATTGTTGGGCAATAAATCCTCTTATATTAAATTTTTACATGATCAATTTTTTTTTTTTTTGATAGTTTTATTAAAATAACACTCACATAATTAGTGAGTATTCGCAGGGTACAAAGCATAACAGATATAAGTCATAGCTCAATATCCTAATACCCAACGTCTCAATAAAATCCCACCCCTTTACAACATAACGCCAAGAGAAAATTGTATAGGCGTAAAACACCCCTATCTTACTACACCCTATTGCCAGTACATGATCTGACTTTATCATATGTAATTTCTCCTTATTAATTTAATATAAAAGAATTAATATTAAGAGCTCACATATGATAAGGACATTTTCCAGGGTATTAGGTTTATGAGACCAAAATGAGTGGTTCACATGGAGTGAATTTTCTAGTGATATCGTGTGGCTGGTTGATGGTTTGTGGGCTTGAAAAGCATAGGAACATATGCACGTACAAGGTGGATATTGGATTGTTTGGTGGGAGCAGGTCCCAGTTTTTTCCCGAAGCGGCAATTTCATTAATGATCTGAACTTTTTTAAAATTACAACGATGAATTAAAATCATTAAAAGTTCCAATGGTGAAACTATATATTTTTAAACTATATATTATTTTGTAAATAATATATGGACTCAGAGATTAATTTTAACTTTTTTTTTTAAATTTCTTCTCATTTTTCTCTTCCATTGTCTTCAAATAATATCAATAGATTGAAATTGCTCAAGTACTTATAAAAACTATATTGATCATGTCATTAAGCGATATGAGACTCTAATACAACCCCCTTACATCTAGAATTGGATATTTGCCGACAAGATAGTTTCTGATACGACAATGCAATTGAGTGGATTTAACTCAATCTCAAAAGCTGATATATAAAAAAAGATTATTCAAATACTTATAAAGATTATTTTGATCGTATCTTTAAATGATATGGAACTTTAACACATCAAAACTAATTCACTTTCTTTCTCTTATTTTATTTCGTCTCACATTACGGGTTAAGATAGTCTTGCAAACATTTATAAGAATATTATATTATAAATTTGATATTCTTTACAATATTAAAATGTTAAATAAATAATTTATAACAATGGCTGATTAGTTAAGATGCAAGGATGATTATGTCAATTATTTATGTTAAAGTTTTTTTAAAATTTATAATTAAATTTATCACTTGTAATCTTATTCTATTAGTGACATATTGCTAAAGAAATTTAAAAAAAAGATTACAAATATATGGTTTTCGATGTTGTTAAAAAAAAATCTAAATTTCAATAATTAAACATCAGTTTTGTACGTAATAAATCATTTAAAAAAATTATTTTAAAAGAATATATTATAAATTACCTCATCTTAAATTACTCTAATGTAAAATGTACTCAGATACGTTTAGTGGTGTGGGGAAAATTAATATGTGCGCTAGCTAGCTAGCTTGTGTTGTGTCATTTAACTTCAATCATTACTAAAAATTATTCTAGAATTGATAGATTTTATTGACGGATTATCCTTTGGTAAATAAAAGTTAATTATTGATGTGAAATATTCCTGACAACTTATATATCCGTTAGTCAAACCGTCAATAAATATTTGTGCCTAATGGCGGTAAATCATAGCCAAAGGTTAATCTGTCCGTAATTTAGATATAATAAATATTATCTTTTTATTTTTCCTTTTTTTATCGATAGATTTTCTATCAATATTTGAAAAATACAATTCTCGCCAGAATGTTTTTCCGTTGGTAAAGTTTTTAATGAAGTGGTTCGTTTCATTTACTAATTATCAATGGAAAATCTATCGATAGTATTGACACCGAACAATAAAATGTGAACGACCCCTTCTTCCTTATTATGTGGAATAACGTCTTTTTTTACTCTCTCTTTTGCCCCCCATTACAGCCTTAGATCATTTTCTTGCAGCCAGAGCTTCCATTTCGCTGCTAGATACTACCATTATATTCGTGGTATGTTAATGGGTATTTTAATCAATTTAATTTTTTCGTTTAGCCTCTTTTTATTGTTCCATTTCTCAAGTCAAAGTATTTAGTTTATGAGTTAATTAACTAATTTAATTTATTGTTTTGATTGTTAAAGATCTTATTTGAAGCACTTGGTGATTGATGCATTGACTAACTGAAGTGAGTTGAGAAGCTTTAGGTATATATATTGGACTCATTTATTATTCTTTATGTTTTTCGAAATATTAGAGACTTAAAATTCTTAGGATAGAGTTATAAGATGGAAGAAGGAGAATGAGATTGTATAACTGAGGGAAAGTTTAGAGTTCCTTTCTATTATTTGAATTGTGTACTGTGATGTTGTATATCTACATGATGTGAAGTAAGAGAATGTCCTCTAAAACAGTTTTTATTATTAATTGATTAATTTATATGACTACATATATTTGTTATTTATATTTGACTGGTAAAATATTTTCTATGGAGGCTCCTAAAATAAAGGGAGACTTTGGCTAAATTTTGTTGATTATTTAGAATATTGTTTGAATTAAATAATTATTGTAATGAAATAAATAATTCTTAAGTGGATTTAGGGGATAAATTAACTTTTGTGGAGGATTCTAATCTAAGGAGAAACTCTGCCTAAATCTTTTTTATTGATTTGTGATTGTATTACTCTATAGGTGTGTGGTATTGTTGAGATACAAAATATTTACTCTAAATTGAGTATGGATGTATGATAGATTACACCAAAGTTAGGGAGAGATTAAACCATAATTTTATATGGGAGTTGAGGAATTCATAACTGCCTGTGTTTGAACAGAGCAGTTTACCCGCGAAGGAACATCTTGGTGTCCTTGTCGTAAATGTAAATGAAGGAAATTTTTAAACATAGAGTCTATTAGATATCATCTCTACAAGGATGAGTTTAAACCTGATTATTGGGTTTAAACTGAATATAGGGAAACCCTACCATCGAAGAATCAATTTGGTATTAGTTATATTAGAAATAGTTCAACTGAGGGGGTTCATGTAGCTAATGAAAAGGGTAATAATATCACTTGGAAAGATAACCTTAATTATTATTCAGGAATGATTTTTGATGTTGTTGGCCATGAGTTTGGAATGTATTGTAAACCTTTGGAAAAGCTTTCCAATCCAGATGATCAGAGATTTTATAGTTTTGTTAAAGGCAGTAAATAGGCCTTTATGGGAAGGATGTGTACAATCATAATTGTCCTTGGCGATAAGAATATTAAGTAATAAATCAACGGCGAATCAAAGCCAAAGCTCTTTTGATTAGTGGGCTTCGTTAATGAGTGAAATTAGTCCACAATCAGAAACCATCCATAATCAATGGGCTTCGTTTATTAAATTTTTATTTATATGAATTTGTAAATAATTAAAACAATAATTTGAAATATTTAAATATTAAGTTTAGATTTTAACTATAGAAACCAAAATAAAATTCAAAAATCTTATTTACCGACAAATTAATTTTTTTTAATTTTACTACGTTGGCAATAAAAAAATTTATAAAAATGAATTAAAAGCACAGACATATTTTTTGTTGATAATTATAAGCATAGTCGTCAGTCTAATTTGGTCAATAACGATATCTAACAATATTACTATCGATTTTTTTTTTTCATAATATCAACAAATTTTTTTCGTAGGTAAAATAAGGAATAATACTGACGGATTGTTTATATCGGTAAATCCGTTAATAAAATTATTATCAACAGATTTTTCCTATTTTTTTGTCGATAAATCTGTCAGTAATTGACACATTTCAAACAGTTAGTGGAGTAGAATCTGAAATCTTTTGTTGATGTTCATGGCAAATATATAAAGATTAAGTATTACGTATTAGTTGGTGATTTTTTGACCCCTCGTGGATTGGTCCTTTTAATTAAACTGATCAAATTAAATGCAATGATCGGGAACAAGGGGGAAAATGACAGAGTTGGATGGAAAGTGAGAATAGGTAAGCGAAACTTGATTTATGGTCGTCTAAATCCCTTTATTTCCCATGTCACACAAACAACACTTGCTCAAAATGCCGCTCGCAAACAATGTCACAATTGTCTACGAAAAGAACTTGCAACCACCTAGTCTACCCATGAAACTTTGTCTCAACTAATTTTAAAGTTGTTACGAAGTCAATGCTTTAAAATGTAAGGTTACGTTCTCTCTGCTGGAAAGCGAACCTAATACTATAGACAAGGCGCAAGATTTTTTATAAAACGCAAATGAAGGACTAAAGCCCTAATAAATAACAATCGACAGCACATATGAACCCAAACCCAAAGAATGGGCAAAATGTGCGGCACGATTCCTTTCTTGAAATACATGCATATTTTTCTCTTGCCTGTACTTATTCCGAACAAGCTCGTGGGACCTCTTTTCTGTTAGATTTTCATTATGAATTTGAGTTGCATCAATTAATACTTGCAATGAAAGCTAGAAAACAAAGATAACTATCTAGAAGCTCGATTTAAGGTGCAATATCCCCGTAGGCTTAAGTCAAAGTAATAGATATGGTCCCCTATCTCATTTTTGTTAGTAAATAATATTGTCCTTATTTTTTGAAGTCTGCATAGAACAAGATAATGTTATCCAAAATTGCATGAACCTCTTTTGCTGCTTTAGAGTCAAAGGTTGGATATTATCATACACCGGCCAATGAAATCAGTCGTAGTCACTCTCTTCTTGCAGTCCTTTCTTTGATTCGATCCCATATTAATTCCTATTGCCCATATTCCTATGCAGTTAGTTTCATTACCGAACTCTACATGTAAATTATTTTTGGAGAAGAGATGTGTTATTTGTTCATAACATAATTGATGACATACTGTGGACATACTAGAGATAAAGATTGTGAGGCCCATCACATTTTTACTCTCAATATTCATTATTTTATCTTTTTCTCTCATCAACTCTGTCTCACTATGTCTAACTGTTTTATATACAAATACAATTTCTCTTTGGAGGAATACACTAGACGAATTATTATGAAAAATACATCAGGCAGTTTATTTGGGACTCCTCTCTGGAAAGCAACAGATTATTCCACGGGTTTTTGATGGCAAAGAATTAAATTGCAAGGAGTTCTGGGATTGTAAGATCTTCACATTAACAATGTAGCTCCTTAGAAATGCACATGCGCAGCATGATCGTATGTGAAGATGGGTACACGCTCTGTGATTGGAAAATGGCAACGAAGAAAATGTCGGTTTATTGGACGGTGATCTATCGGTTAATTGATGTCTCACTCTCTTCCGCTTACAATATTACTACTATATATTAGGCATTAATTAGCACTATCAATTTAAACGTCACAATACGGGTAAGTATTAAGTAACTGTTTGTCATACATGTGAGGATAAAGTGTGGTAATGCAAGATCTGATAGTATAAAAGATTGAAAAACTGTTGCGGAGACTGGAGCTGAACCCGTGATGTCTCGCAAACCAAGACTGAGCTATTTTTTTCCTTTTATTTTCTGGGAGTTTAGAAATATTTGCAATATTATGTAATATTTGTTGTAGCATTTTATAAGATATTGTGTTGTATATAATAATAATATTATATTTTCACTATCATATATAATTTTAAGTATAAGCAAAAAAGGAAAAAATAAGATCAAAATAAGTTGTAATTTTTATTAATTATTAAATTATAAATTTTAAAAAATATTAGTAATTAAATATTTTTATTTTTAATTATAATTAATTCAAGCATTGTTTAATTTTTTATTTTATACAATTATAATTTATATATTTTTAATAATTACTTTTTATTTGAATAAAAAAAACGAAGAGAGAAACCTTGTATGTTAAAAATTAATCGAGTTCTATAAAAGGAGTTTAAATATAAATTTATACAATAAATTAGTTACATAAAATAACTGATAAAGTCACACTATATTAATAATGGAGGCCATTTTTCTGACCTTTAAGTGGCTGTGTCAAGTTGAATTTGACGGTACTCATCCTTATTCATTGAACGTTATTGTCGGGAGGGAACAAGTACGGTGAGCCCGAATCAGTAATATATGAAAAAGAATTTAATTTTGATGTACTAAATTTTATATAAATATTTAATTATGTATTATTATATTAATAAATATATTTAATTTAATTATTTATTACTTTAAAATTTTTATAAATAAAAATATATAATTAGATAATAATATAAAACTCTTTTATATTGGTAATCCATCAAAATTAATCCTTATAAAAAAAAACAACAAATTCAAAAATTATCTCAATGTTAAATTTGTGTTTCGTTAATTTCAACAAGGAGAATACTTTTGATTGTTCATGCAATTTCATATTGGGATGATCAATAGGTAAAACTCTTTTTAAAATAGGGACTTTATGATCCAAACTTTTAATATTGCAAGTAAAATTTGTTTAACATTGTAATTCACTTCCACTGCAGTCTCTGCCACTAACCACTTTGAGATAAATTAAAATGAAGAATTTAAATATTAAGAAGCTTGTTCATTGTTTAATTTTTCTTTAAAACCATTAGTATTTAAAATCTTCTTAATTACTCCTTTCATTCCATTCTATTTGTCACTTTGAAGAATTTTTTTTTTGTTTCATTTAATCTATCATTCTCACATTTTAATGTAAAACTTATTACTATTTTTCCAATTTCATCTATTCACATATAGTTATCAGATCAGGATTGGACCGGAAACCGATAAATCGATTACTTATCCAATTTGATTTTTTAGTTGGATCAGGTATGTATTTGAACCAATCAAACTCAATATGATTGACCACTCTTGAGTACACACTAGATACATTGAACTAGTTTTTAGATAACGAATAATTTTTTAACTCCAAAATTTCAAGATGGGATTCAAACCCTAACCAAGAGGGATGCTTGCGCGCCCCAAAAACACCAAACTATGTAAACAATTGTGTTAAAATGTGTTAATAATAGTATATATTATATATTTAATTAAATTATATTGTGTTTATATATATTTATTTAATTAAATCTGGTTTAACTGGTTCAACTAGTGACTCAGTGACCCGATACCTTGGTCAAGTCGATCATCAATCTAAGTTTAATAACTATGCTTTCACATATTCTATAATTTAATGTAATAATAACAATGAATTAATTGCATGTTATATAAAAACTAAACAAGGGCATCTTAATAAACATATTGTATAATCAAACGTTAATTTTAAATTCCTTAATTCTTGTGTATAAACCTAAAATGACGGATAAAATGAAAAAGATGGAGTAATATAATTTGAACCAAATCAATCTACTATAAAAGTAAAAGTTATTAATGCATATTTTTGGTCACCGTGTTAAACATCATGCATACATATTTAGCAAACTCGTCCATATATTTGTCCAACGTGATTTCATGTTTTAAGTTTCTCTTTATTTTTTCATTAATATCCAAAAATATTACTTTAAAATATTTTTTGGTCCATATATATTATGACTGTGCATATACGAGTTGGAAAACTTCTGAGGTATTATTGGAGGAAGAGTTTTTCTTACTCTAATAAATATCGTCACCTTTGGATGATTATATGAAACCCACTTATAAGTATAATTAAATGCAAAAAAAAAAAAAAAGAACTTATGATGGAAACAATTTCCCAAAGAAATATTCTTCCGAGAGTATGGAAGAATGACTCATACAACTTGAATCGTTTGAATGAAAGACAAAAGCACAGGGAAAGCAGTGATCATCGAGTGTTGTATGTTCTTTGCATAGTAGTACCTTGTATGCAGTGGCGGAGGTTCAAAAAGAATTTTAGGGGGACCAAAATTTGATATGTAAATTAAATTATGATAATCAAATCAAAATTAATAGTAAATTACATTATAAACTTTAAAGTAATTAACAAACATGACAAAATAATTTTATAGAGAAGGACTAAAAAATTAATATCTTATAGTGTTTGATGTATTAACTTAAAAGTAATTTTTAAATATATTTTATTTAGCTTATATGAAAATAATTATTTTTGTATGATAAGTTATTAAAAAAATGGAATGATTTATTTATATTTTTTAGTTAGGATTATTTTGGTAAAAATATTATATTTCAAAATAATTAATTTTTACTTATAATCAAAAACTTCAAAATTTACTTTTATTTATGAGTAGATTTTATATTTAAAATTAGAATATTTTTGCTTATAATCTGCTCATACTTTTATCTAAATATGTGAAATTACTTCAAAATAATTTTTATTAAAAAATAATAATTTTCTTCTATTTCTAACCGCACATCTAATAATATCAAATTTTTGTAAGCATCTTTAGGAATCAAAATAGAGTTTGGAATTAACAAATTTATTATTCGATTGTTGAACCGATTATTTAACTCTTATAAAATTATATTAATTGTGATATGATCGTTTTAATTTAGTTATTTTTAATTTAAAAAATAAATTAATAGTCTTTTTAGTTAGAAAATTTTATTTATATAAAATAGTATGATAAGACTTATATATATATATATAATTTTTAAAAAAAATGGGGGAGCCATGGCCCCCATTGTCTTAAAGAAGGTCCGCATTTGCTTGTATGTGTTTCGATAGTTTACGGACCTAAAAACAGAAACGCAAAATATTTAAGTGTACAGTCTAAGTCATAATTCTTTAAAATAATTACATTTATGGGAAAAAATGCTTAGGGCGCAGATTGTACGATGCATCCAAATCATTACTATATAGGAAAACAACGAATGCGAGAATTATTTCAACGTGAAATTCGTGATTCGTTGATTTTCAATGAAAGGAGAGAATACTTTTGATATATTGCCTAATTGACAATTAAGGTGCTGGACACGTGTTTGAAAGATCCAATCAGATTTGACTCGCGTAACACGGGTGTGATTTTTTTTTTTTCCGATACTAATGTGTCGGGGGAGTTCTCTTACACCTTCCTTTGATCATGTATTTTGTATATTTTTTGAGTGTAGTTAATAAGATGTTGACAAGTGATATGGTATATGGTGCACCTTTTATCTAATGGGTACATTTTAGATATAGCGTTAAAAAATAAAAAAATTGAAGAATGGACTTCCGTACCCCCTATCCAACTTCAACACTAGCAATAATAGTACCACCACTCAGCCAAGACCTTCCTCTAGGCAACCACCTCCATTCTCGCTCAATGGCCTACAACCTCCTCCTCGGCGAGCTTTGTGATTACTCCATCGTCGAACTCAACAATGCGATTTACTCACAGAGATCCATTGGCAATAGCGTGAGGCAGAATCAGAGATGATGGGGGTAATTGCATTGGTTGAAGATGGTGGTTGTGTGGGGGCTACGGATTTGGTTCGATGGGGGCGGATGGGTTGTAAATCTGGTTTGCGGTGGCAGCAGTCGCTTGTTGGGGCTAGGGTCTCGAGCTTGATGGGTGTTGCATGGAGGAGGCCGATGGGTGTGGGTTGGATGGAGGAATTGCAGGGTAGGTGATGCGTTTGGCCAGAGATTGTGGTGGTGCGACTGATGGCTATCGCGTGGGTGGTTGCAGCCACGGCTGAGATAGGACGGAAGGGAAGGGTAGCCATGGCGTTGCCACGATGATGGTGGATTTGGGCGATTGCTATGGCGGGAGCGCAGTTTCAGTGGCTGTTATGGGAGACTTGTGGAAGCTTTGTATATTGGGAGTGAAGGGGAGCTGGAGAGTTTCTTTTTCAAGTTGGGTTTCTAATGTGCGCCAAAGTAATTAAGGTGCACCCAACTACAAGGATATAAGTCAGTTTCCTATTGGTTAGATGAAAAAAAGGTACTAAATGCACACTAGTGCAAAGGTACCGGAGAACTCACCATGTTTTGGTTGTTTTCTCTTTTTTTTAAAATAAAGGGGGCCAACGCCCAATTACAAAAGAAAACCATCTAAATCATGTGGGGCAAGGCAACACCCCTAGCATCATCCACAATAACAGCACAAAAGGAGGAACATGAAAGACATGGAGCCCAAGAAGAAGAATATGTCCTTTGGAAGCAGGGAAATATGCAAAAAGGGGGTGTAAGTGGGGGTCTTGACCTCCATCCTTCTTCCTAATATATGTATATATCATTGTCTAAAATCTGTTTTTATTATATCCTATGATGGGTTATTGTTAGAAGAAGTGTATGAGCAGGCTTTGAGTTTTAGTTTTTTTTTTCAGGCCCATTTTGTAACTAGGGATTGCAATGCTATGATAAACAGGCTTGCTTCCTTAGCTAGGTCTCAGGTTTCACAAGAATGGATAGGAAGTATGCTAAAGTGTATTTTGGATGTAATGGGGTATGATATTAGGACTTGGATAAAATAGCTTTTCATATAAAAAATATTACAACTTTTAATTTATTTTTTACTTACTCAAATTTAATATATACAATTGAAATTATAAAATAAATTTGATTAATTATTATTTGATAAAATATCATAATTTAAATTTAGAATATATAAATTAAATTTAGAAATTAATTTTTATATATTGATAATATAAAATAACTTTACATTATTTGACAATTGAATTTGAGAAAAATGACAAATTATGGTGGCTAGTTATCATAGTAGGTAATTACTGATTATGATACAACATTTTTCTCAAATTCTATTGGTTGACACCTTATTTCTTTAATCAAATTTTCAAGTTATGAAAACATATTAAATTCCTTACATAGTTATTATGTGTATAAGGCTAACTTAATAATATCATATATAATATGTAAGTAAATAAATATTACTTCAAAATAAAATATTACTAATAAACTTACATATTTGTTTTGAAAAATGTGAGATTAAAAGCATATATAAATAGGTTCAAATTTTTATTTTACTCCATAGTTTTGGCCCCTCCAACCCTAACTTTCTGGATCTGTCCTTGTTTGGAAGCCATCAAGTCTGCAGCTCTATTCGCTTCATGATAAGTGTGAACAATCCTCACATCCCAACTTCTCCTGATGCATTGCTTGACTTTGCTAATGATAAGAGAGTAAGGATGTTTGCTAGTATAGGACTGAATCAAAGATATCGCATATTCAGAGTCCATTTTAAGAATAATTTGCTCGAAATCTATCAGCCACGCTAGCTCCAAAGCATGTAAAGCTTGCCATAATTCAACAATCACCACAAGATAAAAACCTACATTGGCAGAAAAAGGCTCTTGTAAAACAACTAGAATCATCACGAAAAACCCTTTCACAAGCTGTACTAGCAGAAGATAACATTAAGCCACCACTATTAACTTTTAGCCAAGCATAGGGAGGAGGATGCCACCGAACTAAAGACATGTGCTTCTTAGGTTGAAGTGAGGCATTAGCCACCAAGTCATCATGTAGATGGAGATGTTGAAAGTGCAACCAAAAACGCTGCACTGTATCATTATCCTTAGGAGTGAATAGCTGGAAAACTTCTTTATTCCTGACATGCCACAAAAAATGTGCAGCTATAGCAAAGACTTGATTCTAAGCATATCCATTAAGTAATGATGTATTTTGAAGATTGTATAGCAACTGCCTATTAAGATTGGAATTAAAGAAAAGGGGCCAAGTATCTTCAGGGAGTAACAAATGCCAAAAGTTTCCTAGGACGGGACGGTTGTGCAAAGCATGAAGAATGGTTTCATGAGCATCCTCATTGCATCCGCTACATGAAGGAGAAGAAGCAAAATGATGAGAAAACCTAAGGCCATTAATATGAAGAGAATTATTAGCCACTAACCAAAGGAAAACTTTAATCTTTTCCAGGCCATGCCATTTCCAAATGATCTTAAATAAAGGGTCAACATTAACATGATCCTAGTGAGCTAAAGATTCAATAGCTATTTTCATACTAAATTCACCATCCCCACTAGGATTCCAAACAATAAAATCGGGTCCATCATCAACCGAAGGAGGTAGGAAACCAGCAATCAAAGACCAAATATAAGGCAACAAAAATGGAAGAAATAGTGGTCCAGTCCCAACCGCCTGAATTCAATACTAGATCCTTCACCATCCCACCTTTCGCATTATTAAGCAAAGGCAGTAGGATGTGGTTATTCAACCCATTACAAGCTGGGATCCATTTGTCCTGCCAAGACTTAATGGAACTCCCATTACCAAGTCTCCAACCAATGTTGTTTTGAACCAAAGGCTAGGCTACACAAGTTCCTTTCCACAAGTTGGAGTTCTTGGCATTATAACGAACCCAAGGAATAAGATCTAACCCATATTTATAGCGGCTTCTAAGCACTTAGACCCATAACTTATCCCTCGTGTATGAGACCCCAACCAAGCTTGCTCAAAAAAGCTAAATTCATATTTTTAGCATGATGTAAGCTTGAATCGCTAGTTGATTTAGGTTGTCAAACAATCTCCCAAGCCACTAATTGGAGCTTTTGATGAGCGGTAGTTGAACCCCAAAGAAATCTTCTATAGATATTGTCAATTTTCACACAAACCTTTTTAGGAAGAAAAGAGGTCTGCATTTGATAAGAAGGTAAAGCTGAAATAACAGATTTGCAAAGGACTAAACACCCTGCCATAGAAAAAAAGGAAGCTCTCCCAAGTACTTAAATAGTGCATGAGTTTCTCGGTTACATGACTAAAAGAATTTGTAGTAATTCTATGATGCTGGGAAGGGACTCCCAGGTACTTACCAAGATCATGAGTAAGGGAAATACCAAAAGCAGATGCGATTTTAGAAGCCTGAGTGTGGTGCACATTCTTAGAAAAGAAGATTTTAGTCTTTTTATTGCTCACCTTTTGCCCTAAGCTAGCATAGAACAACTCAAGACAATTATTGATCACCTCAACTGACTCATAGAGGCCTCCGCAAAAATAAATAAATCATCTGCAAAACAAAGATGAGTAAGTTTGGGTCCACCTCTAGGCAAAGCAATAGGCTTCCATGAATTCTAGGACATAGCAATTTGAATAAGGTGAGAAAGCCTTTTTATACAAATGACAAAAAGATAAGGAAAAAGGGGGTCTCCTTGTCTTATGCCTTTAGTAGGATTGAAATCACCTGTTTTTTCACCGTTTCAAAGAATGTTCATAGAAATAGATGATATACAATGCGAGATAACATTAATAAAATGAGAGCTCAAACCTGCCTCCTTAAAAGAATCAACCACAAAATCCCAAGCTAGCCTATCATAAGCTTTTTCAAGGTCCAATTTGATCACCATATAACCTCTATTGCTAGTAGTACGATGCATTTTGTGAATGGTTTCCGAAGTAATTGATATTATTCGAGCCATTCCTCCCAAGAATAAAACCACATTGAGTCAGAGCCATAATCACTGGCATAATTCTCTTTAACTTATTTGCCAAAATCTTCGTGGTGAGTTTGTAGACCACATTGCATAGACTAATAGGCCTAAAGTGAGTAACCAATTCAGGGTGCTCAACCTTAGGGATCAAGGAAATGAAAGTTTGATTAATCTCATGAACACCTTCAGGTTTATTGAATACCTTAAAAACCAAATCACAAATAGAATCACCCATAACTTTCCATTGTGATTGGAAAAAAAAAGCATGAAGACCATTGGGCCCAGGAGCCTTTAAACTTCCCATGTGAAAAAGAGTGCTTCTAATCTCCTTAATAGTAAGAGAATGGTAAATAAAATCATAGTCATTTCTTTCTACTACAGGAAAGCCACTTTTAATAGGAAAAGGAGATAGAGACATTTCTTCACAATACAAATTTAGGAAGAAATCTCTCACCATATATTTAATCTAGTCTTCATTATGAATCCAGGTACTAAAAGCATCTTTTAAAGCCAAAATGCAAATTCTTCTTCTCCTCGCAAGGGTAGAAAGATGAAAATAACTGGTATTACAATCACCAAGATTAATCCAATTCTATCGGGACTTTTTAATCCATAAAGTTTCTTTCTCAAAAAGAATCGATTCATAGTCCCGAAGTAACCTACATTGCAAATCATCAAGACAAGGATTGGGCTTATCAAGTAACGCCCTCTAGATACCATGAAGTTGATTACTGATTCTCATTTTCCTTATATGAATATTGCTAAAAACCTCCTTATGTCACAAGGTCGCCACCTGAGAAAAATGAGAAACATTGTCATTCCAACCAACACTTCTGTTCCAATTGTTGAAAACCAATTTACCAAAATCACTATGATTCAGCCACACCACTAAGAATTTAAAAGGGTTTGGATTTCTAGGTAGAAATACATCACCAGCCTTCACCTAAATTGGATAATGATTAGAATTGAGATTTGGGAAGTGAATCACCCCCATATCCTGAAAACACAACACCTACTGATGATTGATGAGCGCCTTATCTGGGCATTCTCCAAGGTTGTTGTGCCTCCAAGTAAAACAAGGCACTTGATAACCAGCATCAAACATATTACATTCCACCATACATTCCCTGAAAATCTTGCAACTACATTGCCTGCTAGAAGATCCCAGAACCTTATGCTTATACATCATTGCATTAAAATCCCCAATAATACACCAAGGGTCGTGGATAGAAGGAGCAAGATTCCGCAACTCATTCCATAAAGCCCCCCGAAGTGTAGCCGGGGATGCCCATAGTAGGGAGTAAAATACCAAACATTACCACCATACGCTGAAATTTCCATATGAATAAATTGAGAAGATGTAGCTAAAATATTAACATTCCAAATAGAGCAATCCCAAAGGGCCCAGATACCTCCCATAAAACCATTGGCTTCAACCCTACAAATACCATCAAACTCTAGTTTCTTCATAACTTTGTCAACTCGTTCCTTACTAATTCTAGTTTCTAACAAAACCAGAATAGAGAAACCATGCTTCTTACGTAAATCCTTGATCTTAGAAGCAAAACATTACTTCCTAGCTCCTCTACATTTCCAAATAAAGAAATTTGGTTGTACTATCATTAAGACTAATATGAGATAAGAGATTATAAAAATAATTAATGAGACTGTCCATTAGTACCCTTATCATCTGTTGCACCCATCTCAGTATCAATACCAACACCTGAGCTTGATTCTTGAACTTCTTTTACATTAACTTTCATGTCTGGAAGGTGCAACTTAAAATCCACAATACCTATACCTCATTCTTTCAATAGTGGTGTCAACATTGCCTTCGGGACCTCTAAAAGTATAAAAGACTTCGTGGCCAACTTAGAAGGGACAAGATCAAGAAGAGATTTCTTTTAAAGTCTAGGTATTTTTATCAATTTCTTAACTCCTTCATTGGGCTCTCGCAAATTAACACCAAGAAAAGTCTTAGGTTTTAGCTTCTTCTTGGTCATCCTCTTTATGAGACTGGTGTTATTATTCTCCACGTGACTTAACTTCAAAGTGGACCCTTAAGAATGCTCACCACCAAAGAGACCAAGTTTCTTAGTTTCACTGCTATCTTGATTGGTCTTAGGTTTTTTAACCCATTTTTCTTACCCCTTAAAGAATCTTTAATAGAAGCCTCCAGTTGTGAATTCTTGGTGGGATCCACTACTTTATTTTTAAAAACTAATGGGACTCCTTTGCCTTCCTTATTTACTACTTTGCTATTCACCTATGCATTAACTGCTACATAATAGAAAACTTGCGAGATTCATTCTCTTCAATATTCAACTCCCAAATCTACTTGCTTGAGCACTATTAGTATCTTTAGTTTTCCCCCCTGATTGTAGCGAGATTTGACCCCCTTTTTTTCTAGTCACGGTTAACTAATCACCATGTGTGGCTTGAAAATTTTAACCACTAATCACAGAAGATACGTTAGGGTTACTAGAAGAATTGCACTTATTTTCAATTGCCTTTTGCACCTCTGTGGATTGCACCCTAGCTTGTACTAGAACTCCATTAGCAATGGTGGACGTTGAAGACATTTTTTTAGAGCAATCACGAGGATAATGGCCATAACACTCTCATTCCGAACAAATAATTTGAAGGCCTTTGTATTCTCTCTTATACCATTGGCCATCGAGGCATACCTTACCAACTATTGATTGAGAAAGATTGATCTCCACACAAACCCTTGTGTATTTCCCCCATGAAGCTTTGGAAGTGTTTAGATCAATCTTCACCAGTTTACCAATCATAATCACTACTGCCATAAAGACATCATCATCATAATAATAACCAACATTCAAGCAAGGTATACAGATCCACACAAACATAGTATCAATCTTGGTTGAGCATGACACAAAGTCCACTATCCAAGGTCTGATTGAAAGGTAATGATCAAACAACATCCATGGACCCCCTTCTAGCATCGTCAACCTATCATCCAAGCAATCAAACTTCACTAGAAAGTATTGTAGTCTAAATCCTACGTATCAAAGCTCCCACTAAGTTGCCATAGTTTCTTGAGTTGATTTCGCATAATGATGAAACCCACTTTTCTTCCAAGAAGCTTGACCACTAATGCATCCTCCCATGGTGCACTCAACTCCTTGCAGATAGAGCATCGTAGAAAGATTTTTTGAAAAGAGACGATTTCCATTCTTAAGCTTTACTCTGGCAAGTTTTTGATCAAACAAATTTCCTCTACTCCACTTGGAAGAGACCATGGTATTACCTATAAGTTTCTTCTTGAAGAAGCTCATCTCAGCCTTGTCCCCATCCCCAGTCCAAAGGGAACAACAATTGGGATGTGGACATATTGTGAGAGGATAAACCCTAGCAGAGGTTCCAACCTTGATTCGTTAGCCTGCTTGCTTTCTTTTTGGTTGTTTTCTTTTGCTAGAAGGGATTTATTTGTTTATGTGAGAGGTCTTTTTGCTTTTTTTTTTCTTTTGGTTTGTTATTGCTGTTTTTTATTCTATTTTATTTTCCTTTTGGTGGATGTTACTTTGTGTCTTTCATCTCTTTGAATTTTTTTCAATTACTATTGAAAAAAAAGAAAAATATTTTTGATTGTTCATACAATTTTAGATTGGGGATAATAGTAAAACTCTTTTCAAAATGGTGACTTTATAATTTGAACCATTAATATTGCAAGTAAAATTTGCTTAAAAGCATAATTCATTTTTACTGCAAGTCTACAACTAATCGCATAAATTTAAAAAAGAAGAATTTAAATATTAAGAAACTTGTTCCTATATTGCTTATTTTTTTACGAAACCATTAGTATTTAAAATATATATATATGTGTGTGTGTGTGTGTGTGTGATTTGAGTAGACTCCAAAAGGTAAAGACTAAAGAGAAACAAGTTCAGTGTGACCCTACATATACAGACGTAAGTGTGTCTCCTTTTTAAAATTTGTTTAACGAGTGAGTGAAAACAAACTCAAGGTTAGAACTCAGCTCATTTAGAAGGGCTGTTTTCCCCTTTTCATGCTGTATTTTCGACTCGTATGGAAGTTCCTTTGTCAACTTTCGAACAAACTCGATATAGCCAGGGCCTTTCAAAGGCATGGCTCTTTCATGGGATCATTTTGTTTTTCAGAAATTTGGGATTCAAACTCCATTATCCCAACATACAGGTTGGTAAAAGAAACCAATGAGCCATATCATATCATTTGAGTTATGTTAATTAAATATATACAGGCGTACGTGTATGTTTGAACAAATTTAAATATAAATTTAAGAAAAAATGTTAAAAATATAATAAAAATGTCAATACATGTGGATAGAAAGAATTTAATTTTAATATATTATTAGTATAAAAAGTTTTACTCATACACCTAATCATACATTATTACATTATAAAAATATTTGACTCAACCATGACTATTTTAAAAGTCCTATAAATAGAAGTATATGATTAAATGATTATGTAAAAATATTTTTACAGTATAATCTTCGATAAAAAAACTCCATTTTAGCATTAAAATAAAAATTGGTTTCAGATCAACAAGAACATGTTTAACCCAAGTGTTATTATTATTTGTTTTTGGGTAACCACCATGCATTTGTAATTTTTGGTCTTTAACTCAGAGGAACTCTTGGATAAGCCTTTACATTACGCGCCGAGTGCAATGCTCTTTGCAGTCAAAGGTGCATTATGCACCTTGTGATTGTAGCATATCTAATGGATTAGATTTGTGAGGTGTATTGATATATCAATCACCTATGATCCATTGTAGTAATATATTAATTTTAAAAAATTAAAAAATATGATTAAATATATTTTATAAATTAATTTTCATACATTAATAGTATAAAATTATATTAACAGTATAAAATAATTTTACATTATCAATGTAAAAATTATACTGATAGTATAAAATATTCTAAAATTATACTGACAGAATAAAATTATACTGATAAAATTTTTCTGATTTTTAGAAATTAATTTTTATATACTGATAGTGTAAAATTATACTAATAAGATAAAATAATTTTATACTATCAGTGTAAAATTATACTGACAGAGTAAAATTACAAAAAATTATACTGGCAGAGTAAAATTAAGAGTAAAATTACACAAATAAAATTTTCTGATTATGCTAAATATAAAATTATTTTATATTGTCAGTATAATTTTATACTGTTAGTATATAACAATTAATTTTTAAAATATATTTAATTATATTTTTAAATTTTCTTAAAATTAAATATTACTATAGTGTATTATAGGTGATTGATGCATCGACGCACGTCACAATCTTACCATCATATTGCAAAGTGCACCACGCTCCTTGACCAGCGAAGTGGACCGCGCCTTTACATTACAAGGCCACAATGTGAACGTTTGTACAATGTGTCCGTTGCAGAGTGTTTTATATAAATCCATACTAATAGGGCTGCAATGACTAATTAAACCTACAAAAAAGAGATAATGGAAAAAAAAAACAAAGAACTCAAGGCTTTAGAATCCACTGATATATGCAAACTACAAGGAGTGGATTCTAATGTGGATTCAGGCATAGGTCAGCTGGTTCATCTCCTAGCCTCAAGAAGTGACACACCCTGAGGGTGCGACTTTGAGTCACAGGGCAGAGCCCCATTGCCCTCTCCCCCTCAACCGAAAAAAAAAAAAAAAGAAGTGGATTCCAATATTGCAAATTAAAGACAGCCAATAAATTGATTTTTCCCTGGCTGATGGCCCAACTGGCAACTGAGGCCACGAGTGGGGAGTAGGCTTACAATAACAACTTTTCCAGACGTATAGCAGCTGCAAATGGGCACTGATTTAGTTAGGTCACGGAGATATTAGCAAGTTGCAGCTTGTTTGCACCCAATCAACATCTAAAGCTGTTAGTTTTTTATTGGTTGTAATCTTAGACTTAGTTAATATTTTATCAGATTTTGCAGTACTAATTTCTCTATTGTAAATAAGTTATTGTTTTCAATCTTTAATCAATTAAATTTTACCGGAAAAAAAAAAAAGCTAAGCTTGTTTCTCGAGATGTTTAATACTATCTATGATCCGCTAAATATAGAGTCCAGTTCATGGAATTGTGTCAAAAACATATAAGATGACTGGTGACATAGAAAACTAAGATACCAGTAGTAAGACATTGTAGTGATGTGAAAGAGTGGGTTGAATTTGCATAAGTTGGTGACTGACTTTTCTAGAACATACATGTATGTTGCATTTTTTGTTTGAAAAGTTTAAGTTGAGGAAAAGGCTCACCCAAACTTGCTTTCGAACTCATCAAACATTTATAAAGGTATTTACTGATCATGCACTGATAGAATAACCTATGAATCAAATCCAAATTATGACAATGCATCAGTGAAAAACCAACTAGATGAGCCAAATCTGAAGTCTTCTATCTCAGAACAGAAAATGTCGTACATTATTAATGTGCCTACGGGAGATGTTACATAACAAAAGAGAAAGCATGTGAATTATAGTGCTAACATAAATATAGACTTTTCGTGCCTAAAATGAACTGTCGCACATATGATTTATATTGGAACCTAAAATGAACTGCCAAATACATGCTACTAAAAATCGATTGAATCTACGCAATGGATGTTTCAGATAATACTACTAGTATATGCCATGTTATAATAATGCTTCTCAGATTTTAGATAACATGCACTCTCTGTAATGGTCTTCATCTGACGGTGCTTGAAGTCAAGTTATGATATTTATTAGTAGTATGCCCAAATAGACTCTTTGCGCATAATTATGTCTCTGTGTTTTCTGATTACTCGAGCTTAAGCATTCAAATATCTGTCTTTTTTTCCTTGGACATCAGCACCATGTCCAACTGGTTGGATTATTGGCCAACGTACCAGTCTTGGAATGAGTCAGGGCTGTTGTAATAAATATGGTGGATATTTAGCAATTAGCATCACTAATATTAGTTCGGGACCTAAAGTTTGCTAAGAGTCTATGTATATGAAACAATTAATAGTTGCTGGTTTGGTGGAAGAAGACTCAACTCTACAGCTGTTTAATTAATTATGCCTGGATGTGGTCTGACAATTCTTAGTGGATTGAGTCCTTATTTCCTTCAGCCCTTGTTCCATTCAATTGTACCGAATTATGCCTCATGAACAGTTCGATCAATTGTATATGAGAGATGCGATTGAGAATCCTCATTCTTGGGCTTGCGTTCCAAAGAATTTTAAGTGAGGTTACGGTCTTGTTGGGGATGTATTAGATATAACACAAAAGTTAGTTATTTTTGTTACTCTACAGTTAGTTGAGTTAGTTAGTATATCAATTTGTTATCTGAACTTAATTCACTTTTTACATTCACCAAATTATGTACTTGTAGCTAATGGTCCCTTAGATAAATGGCTACCTCAAATGACAAGGGGTGGCCGTAGCTTTAGATTAGGCTGTGAGGATTAAAATTTTGACGACTCTTCCTCGAGGAATTGCGTACGTTCAAAATATAATTGTTCTTTGATAATTTAGCTATCTAAAATATGTAGCTCCAGTTTAATCAAAAAATAAATAAAAAAATGTAACTCCAGAATTTGTGTATTGGCACGAGCTTAATTAGGCTGATTTTTTTTTATATATGAGATTTGGGTAGAATAATTAATGGAATGCGAGTTTTTTTAAAAAATTAAGAGAATATGATATTTTTGTAGGATTCAGTTAGAATTTTCAGTGGATTCAAAAAAATTAATGATAAAAAAATCAAGAATCTACTAGATTTTATAGTGGATTCAGGGAGAATACACTAAAATGTCTATCAAATTCTGAAAAAAAAAATGTAAATCCGCTGATGAATGCAATGGATTCCATTTTTTTATTATTTTTGTGTGTGTTACATGTGTGTGTATATATGTAGGGATAGCAATAGGGATTGTACATAGAAATTCGAACATAGGGATTTTTCTTCTGTGGAGATGGGGATGGGGATTATGCCTCTATTATGTGGGGATATCCATCTCGAAAGTATATTGGTAATTTCACATATAAAATTAATATTTATTATATTTTTAAAACAAAAATAAAAAATATAATCACAACTTAATTACCTTCTCATGGTCTCATGTATTTATTGTTATTTATTATGATATTCTTATAATAAATTGATAGTTATGACTTAGTTTAAAACTTGAAAATTTGGTAGTAATAATATAAGATTGAGTTTTAAACTTGGATCAACTTTGTATTATTATTTTTGAGTTTTCTTTTCCATTTTTTTTTTCAAAATTTTCAAGCTAACTAAATTACTTAAACATATTTTCTTAATTTTTATAACTTTTTTTGGGATATCCGTGGATCCCTGTGGAGAGTGGAGATTCATGGGGAATGAGGATGGGGATGGAGGAACTTTGGAAGCATGGAATAAGGAGTGGGGACTACTTCTTGCCTCGTCCTATCCCATTACCATCCTTATGTTTGTGTGTGTGAAAGAATGAGGGAGCGAGAGAAAGAGGAGAGGAGAGAGAAGGAAGGAAGAGAGAGGAGAGAGAAAAAATAAAAATAAAAAAAAAGATGAGAGAAGAAAAAAGAATATAGAGGAAGGAAGAGAGAGAGAGAGAGAGAGAGAGAGAGAGAGAGAGAGATCATAGTTTAACAATTTTCTCAAAAATATCGCATTTTTCAATTTTTTTTTCACAAAAATCCCATATTGAAATTGATTTCCCACGAGGGTACAACAAAGAGTGACAATTATAGTTTTGGCTAGTAGTTAGTGGATGTAGTCTTACACAACCAGTGGCTTTAGGAGGTTACCAAAGTATATTAATTCGATGGGCTACACTAGGGGTGCTTAAATCCAATTAATCCAATTCAATCAAAGTTATTAAACTATTCCAATCTAAACTGAAAATCAATCAAAATGGCAAAACTTTAGATTGGATTGGATCTATTTTTTACAAATTGTTTGGATCGAATTGGATTTTAAATTTAATTTTTAAAATTGATTCAATCCAATCCAAATAATACTATATAATATAGCTCTTTATTGTTAATTTTATACTTTTACTTACGATAGTTTTAATTTATCATATAATTTTTTATATTTATATGTCACTCTTGTTTAAATATTATTTTATGCATATTACATGAGTCACTTTATTTTTATTTTATTTATTTATTTAGTTATTTTATTGATTCAAATTATTTTTTCTTTATAATATTATATTTTATACTTACGATTTTCTTTTATAAAAAATCGATTAAATCAATCTAATTCAAATAGCAAAATAATTGTTTAGATTGGATTGCATTTAAAATATAAACTAAATCAATCCAATACAAATTGTCATATATTTTATTATTTAAATCTGATTAATTTTTTATTCAAAACCAATTCAAACTTATCTTAGTTCTGTTTGATTTAACTTTTAGAAAAAAGTCTTTTAAAAGAGGATATTTTAAAAGAAAGCTTTTTAGAAGAATTATTTTTAAAAGAATAATATTTGTTTGGCTTGAATATGTCAAAAGTAAGTGTAAGAGAATGAGTTTTGTTTGGATAGGATAAAGTAAAATTACTTTTGGTTGTTGATGTCAACATAATAGTAAGATTTCTTTTCAAAATGTCTTTTTCTAGAATGAAAAGTAATCTCAAGGATATCTCTACCAAAAGGTCTTTTGAAATTTTAAAAGACCTTCTAAAAAAAAGGTCCTTGCATACCAAACATATCAGTTATTATGCATTTTCGTTCTCATTCTAATAAAAAATTTTCTGAGCTTCCTAAAAATATAACCAAACGGACACTTAGCTTATCTTGTACAAGCTCATCGATATTAGCTAATTTCTTTTCTTTTTTTTTCAAATCCAGATTTTAGACGTCAATAAGCATTGGTAGATGTGCATGTCTGGCAAGCCAAAAAGTTTTGTCCAAGAATAAGCTGTTTTGAAAATTAAATCTTGTTTGAATCATTTTATTGCAATAGATTATAATTCAACGGAAGATAATTTAAGCTGTTTGATAGGAAAAAAGTAGAAGCAAAAATTTGAGCATTATTGCTTATAATCTGTATGTACAATATTCACACACCATTTGAAAATTTCCAATTTGCCCCAACACTAATGGTCATCAATTTTTCTATCGAGCTCATTAAATTATTTCATATCTATTTTTGTAATTTATTATATAAAAGAAATTATTTCTAGATAATTTAAACAAAACAGATTATATTTAAAATTATTTTTTAGTTAAAGTATCTAAACATAAATTAATTTTTATAAAAGTGATTATATAAAATTATGATTACACAAATAAAAAAAATAATTAAAATAATTTTAATTTTTTCAACTTTTTCAAGTACATATATACATTTCTATAAGAATTAATTTTTTTTCTTACTTTTATTTTTTCAAGTGTCTCCCTTTTAATGTCTACAGATACATATGTAATATTTAAATAAGGAGACTCTTTGCCAAGCCAGGAGCTAGGGCTAGCGTTAGACTCTTTGAAGTCGTTGATGTAGTGTACTTGTACGAGGTGCTACAATTGATTATGATCCTTTGATTATGCAGTGGCCTAGTAATGAGAGAGTTAAATAATATGTACAAGGTTAAGAGAGAAAGAGAGAGAGAAATTTGAAAAACCCTAAAAGCGACATATGTTGAGACGTGAAATTGAAGCAGCTTTAGCGGAAGTAAGATTAGGAAAAGGAGCGTCCTTGTAGCTGGCTTTCATGAATCTGCACTAGTTGATAATGGGCTTGTGAAAAATATGCTCTGATCGATCCATATCAAGAACCAAATTAACAATAAAGTGTTGGAAGGTTTAATATTAATTAATTTTTGCAACACATTTTAAGCTAGTTGAAATTGATGATTAGTGCCAGTTTTAACCATATCTCCTGTTTTTGTACTCCTGCAGAGTTGCTAATATTGATCCTTCCGGTCGACAAAGGGCAAATCAGGCTTTTAATTTTGTTATCCTAGAAAACTTAACTATGACACGGTTTTAATTTATAAATATTGAATATAAAAAGTGCTAGGTATGAATTATACTCTAATCTGCGGTGATCTTTATTCGCGATGGCATCAGTCAATATACACTCGGACGAATTCAAAGTGAATATTCACAGCCATTCTGCATGTGAATATTTTCCATATGATTCTATAAGGGTTCTAGTTGCTTCAACATAAACTAATTGTTGCCTATGGATGAACTATAGCCATGAAGGGATTTTGAGCTTGGGGCATCAAACAAAGAGCTTTTCCTTGAAAAAAGTTACTCCGAATGAAAACTAAGAAGAGAAAGAGATATGAGAAGAGCCAAGTGCATGGGCGGTGAAAAAGTTAGAAGGGGTATGGCATAACGCAGACCATGAAAATGGGTAATGATATTTAAGTTTGGTGGATGCTGAATAGTATTGTTTGATGAAGTAATTGATGATGACAAATGATGAATGTGGATGGATCTCGTGAGACCGGATCATTGTCCACAGGGATATTATGCCATGCAATCATCAAAGCGGTCACTGATGTCTCTTCTGTATCTGTGGTGAAATACTGTTGTGGCATCAAGGCCTTTCCATTATTGTGGCGCTGTTCATTTCTGTAGCATTTTATGCCATATGCTAACTTATACGTGTACTGCTAGAAATGAATTTTACATAAATTTTTCTTATACAATCTTTCTGCATGAAAGTTTATAAGACTGACTATTCTGATATTTCGATCAGAAATGACAATACCATGACATAAGATCTTTTGTGCCACAAGACTGGGACATGGAAATATGTGAGATATTATATTTTCAATTTTTCATTTTAGTGGCCTTCACCTATCTATTTTCTGGGATTTGAATAATTCGATCCCTTGAAACATGTGTTTTCAATTATAAAAATTAATTTCATTTTCAAAACGGCTATATAATGGCCAAGTATGGGATAATATACAACGAAAATGGACGGTTGAATACAGTATTAGGACCATCGGATTCGAGTTTAGTTCTGTTTTGGACTGTCAATAATTTAGAAGCGATGGGAACTTATCAGAATTTTAATTTCCAAGTTCATTATATTACAACAACTAATCTCATTTAATTAGTATGGGGTTGTCATTTTGGCCATACAGGTTAAGCACTTAAAAAAGAAAGATTAGGACAGGGGATATATTGTTCCAGTTTTATCGGAGGACCTCTTTGATCGTCCGTAGCCTTTCCCTATCATGGTGTGTACTGTTCTGTTCTTATGGATGTGACCGTTGAAAAAGGGTTGGCACAATGGCTTTCAGAAAATGACTTTCTGGCTACCCGACCTTGTTTGGATCCCCAAAGCTGCACCCCACAATCTTGAAACAGCAATGTGTCAATGCCGTATATACTTCGGCTGCATTTACAATGGTCCAAACTAAATTCTGGACACTGATGTTCCAACAAATAACCGGTTACCCTCTACTCATCAATTGTGGAAGGACCAAAATAGACAAAGGGTGATGGCATATTACAAGTTGACCCGCGTTGCACCGCAATGGCAGCGGTTGAAGTACAGCATTGATTGGTGAGGTGCTTTATATTATTGGCGTGTTCTATGGTGCACTATGCTAATCAAGGAGCATGGTGCACCTTATAATCTGATGGTGAATTTATGAGATGCATTGATACTCTAATTATTATGATATACTATAGTAATATTTAATTTTAAAAAAATTTAAAAATATAATTAAATATATTTTAAAAATTAATTATCATACACTGATAATATAAAATTATATTAATAGTATAAAATAATTTTATATTATCAGTATAATCAAAAAATTTTATCAATATAACTTTATTTTATCAATATAATTTTACACTGATAGTATAAAATTATTTTATACTATCAATGTAATTTTATACTATTAATATATAAAAATTAATTTCTAAAAATTATAAAAATTTTATCAGTATAATTTTATTCTGTCAATATAATTTTATATTGTCTATCAATATAATTTTATACTATCAGTATATAAAAATTAATTTCTAAAATATATTTAATCATATTTTTTAATTTTTTTAAAATTAATATATTAACCCATGGGCCAATGGGCTAGATAGGAGTAGTGTATATAAATCTGATATGAGAAAATGGAAAAAGTTTGCGGTATTTATATTTTTAAAAATATAATTTCTAAATTTTTATAAATTGATAATAATATTCAAATAAAAATTTAAAATAAATTAAAATAATAAGATAAATAGTAAGTCGCGGGTTACACCACGTCTATGGCAATTGTTAGTAAAAATTATTTTGGCATAATATATATTATGTTTAATTATGTGGCTTTACATAAGACAGTTTAATTTAATATTTTTATTATTAATAACATTTGTATTTTTTCCATCAAAAGCAAAAAAATATATTTATAATTTTGCATATATAAACTTACAACAAATAATTTAACAATATAATAATTTAGTCAGAACGGAGCCATCACGCACAAAAGCTTCGTCGAAAGCAAAATTAAAAGCAATATGACAGAAACAGGGGCGTCTGCATTTTTGCCACTTACTGTATGCCCATTTAAGTCATTTTAGACCCTGCCATTTTTAATTTGGTAAACAACACAACCTGGTGACTGGCGGTGTATGGGTGATATCTGACATTTCATTACTACCGAAGATTAATCACACGATATTTGGACCGTTGTAATATTTTTGTATTTATCTTGATGGCTTTAAAATCCTGGTACACCAATGTACCAGGAATGAGCCTGGATCATTGTAAATGCAGCCACATATACTTCCTAGTTGCACTTGCACATCGGTGCACCTAAACGAGATTGGTGCATGTCTACTATTCCTTCAATCCTACGAAGGAGGGGCTAGAAGCATAGATTTGAGCAGTCTAAACATCCATATCATTGAAGCTGTCCTTCAAAAATTAATTATCTATGCGGTCCTTGCAGCTCAAGATAGAAACCAGACATTGTAGCACATTTCAGGTCAGCCTAATTCATTGTCTCTCCATAGCACATGGTTTTGTTGGCAATAATTGAACATGTTCATCTGACAATTGTAAGCCATCCAGATTCTTGAATATCAACCCATTGCCTTTTTCTTTTGTTTTAATCTGTTGATATCTGAAATTTATTAAATTTTGATTAATGGCTTATTATGAAAATAAAACTCTTCTGATGTTAGTTACATGTTACCTTTTATAGTCATAAACTAACTTCAAGCGTGCAAATAGATGTATCTTAAAATATGAAGTGGATAATAAATAACTTTTGATTTAAAAAGTTAGTCATCTAAATTTTGAAGAAGTGCAACTGTGCAAGTGACTAAATCACTCTTTGTACTTTTTAAATAATTTTAATATTTAAACAATTACTTGCTGGGTATTTATTCGTTTTAAAGGATCAAAACTCATCTATTCCTCAAGATTATTTGAAGATTGACTGCATTAGGCTACAACGTTTTAAAATATGCCTGTTTTTATTACACGTAAATAGTTAGACTTCAATGTAACATATTTGAAGAAAAAAAAAAAACAAAAACAAAAACAAAAAACAGTTAGATTCCACTGCTATCTATCTCCACCTCTCTAATCACTAAGCATTTGTGAGGAAAAAAAATCATCTTGATAACTTTAAATATTAATACCACATTAATATATGTCTATTAAGTTAAAAAACCCGCCACAAAACTTTAAGTTAATGCCTATTTTTAATTTACAAACTGATTAAGAGACATACATGTTTCGTACTGATAGCCCTTCGAAACTCTAATGTAAAGCTTATTTGAAAAAGGATAAACTGATCGGAAATTCAGTGGAAAATATTAATTGTGGAAGACATATCACATCGTTTAATGAATCTAAAACATTAATACCGAAGCTTCAAAAAATATAAAACTAAAAACAAAGGAAAATTAATCATATCAGAATTAATTTCTGCAAATATGACACTGACTTTTTTTTAACAAAAAAAAATTAACAAGTGATGAGACTCGAACGCTGTTGATTGATAGTGTACATATGCAGAGTCAAAATCAAAAGCACATGGGTTGGTGGAGTTTCTGGTGTGAAAAACAGGTATAATGGAATTATGGAATGAAGCAATGTATCAAAAATGCTAGGACAACAACTTGTGTTTAGGATAAAAAAAAACTTGTGTGATCATAAAAAAGGGTATTGCTAAGGAATAAAAATATATCAAGTTTTTTCTTTCTCGATTTTTTAATCAGTTTCTTAAGACCCTGGTTAACAAAAAATCATAAAAGATTATAATTATAATTACATGCTATCAGATTATATGTAAATTTTAATTTATACAAATGTTGATATGTAAAATTTAAAATTCAATTTATTAATCTAAAACATGCATGACATGCTTTTGATAAAGTACTAGTATAAATCTCTTTTCACTATTCATGCAATTAAACTCTATTACATTATTAATGAAACTCGTGTTAGTAATAATTGTTCTAATTATTTAAGATGTTCTAATTATATGATGATATAAAACTAGATTACATAAAAAGTTCGATATGGAAAAATGATATGATTAAAACGAAACTCATAAAAAATTTAAAAATGATGCGAAGAAAATTATCTGCTTAGCTCAATAATAGAATAACGATACAGCTCTTATGTGATCATTAAATTTTTTATAATACTAATTTAAATTAAAATAGTAAATAGTGGTGTAGCAAATTTTTTAAAGAAATTCCTTATAATGTTGTATAAGTCTTAATCTTCGTAATAACGATTGCGGTGAGTCAATGTTCAACGTTGACAAAGAAATAACCATAGACATTGTGATGAGGTGTCCATAGCTGATATGAACACCGTATCTCCACGGCAGGTGGATTTATTATCTCACGCTTGGGTTCTCAAGTGGGCCCACTCTATCGGACCAAATTTTAGGCCCATATAGGGCCCACTTCACGTCCTTCATGTCCTAGCAGATCCCTTCCCTCCAGTCCTGTCCGGACTTTCTTCTCTCTGGACGGCGACTTTGCCTTCTCATGTCTAACTCTTGGTTAATTTTTCTTCGAGGTAGAGACACTGAGACATCGCCTAAAGTAGCAAGGCCAACCATTTTTTTTTTCGTCTTCCTTTTGGAAAAAAGGCTTAAAATTATTGAAGTTTTTGCGTATTGATGATTTTACCATAAGTCACAATGCTACACAGTTATTCTGATGTTAGCCATTTATCATACGCTTCCATTAAACTCTTAAGACAAATGATGACTAATGTTGATTAGTACAATACAAATTTCACACTAATTCACGTGTCAGAGCTTTTTTTTTTTCCCCTTCTTAAAATGCCTTTTATCTTCAACTATAGCCGTGTATGATCGTGCTCGTCTGAATTGGTCATTAATCGTTTAGCAAATTTATTTCATATAAAAAGCGCTAAATAGCACCGCTGATAAATAATAAATAACATTAGATGCTACAATTCTATACCAGTTTAGCATTTATTATAATTTACAACGCAAACTGTGATGTAATAATCCTCTACACTTGTGGGCAGAACATATATGTTTTGTTGGCTTGTCCCTTAATCAAGTTTCCAAGATAACTGATGTTTCAGTCATGATGTTTCTCATAATTGCTAATGATTTAGGTTGTTTTCCATTGGAAGTAGCAAGGATATAAGTAACAATCATTAACAAGGGGACACGAATGCTAATTAACAGTATTAAATGTCTTCTAATGGACATTAATGGAAGGAAAACAATATGACCCAAAAGGGATACCAAAGCAAAACAGCGACATCATACCAAAAGAAAGAAAGAAAGAAAGAAAGTTATATATGAACCTGGCAGTGGCGATAGAGAGGTGTAATCAGCTATCACCGTCAATGGGAATGCTAATAAACGGGGCATTAATCTCAATGAATAAGCATATTTCATTGTCACTTGTTTCTTGGCCACAGGTTTTCTAATACTGGAGATTTATGCAACATTTGAACGTGAAGTAATAATGGATAGGGAACGTGTGGCCTTAAAAACAATAAAGAGCGGAGTACACACGATGATGCTATTATTGTATCTTCCAGTTTGATGCCACACACCACCTAAGCCCACACGTAACCAGAAAGAATAAATTAGTCAACGTCACATATTGAAACTAGCATGTAAAAGCTATTGTAATTGACTCTCATCTTACTATTTAACATCGAATTCCAGTTCGCTAAAATTTTAATCTCGATATTAAAAAAGTTTTTAGACGAAACCAGTGAAATACTGTTATTGGTAACCAAGAATCCTTTATCACAGTATTGATAGAAATCAATAATTTAGAAGTTATAACCATACGAATATAATAAAATATATGGTTACTTTTGTATTGTGAAACCAAGATTTAATCAATTTAGTCATTGATTTGTATTTGGATATGTATAACTTCGCTAACCAACCATTTCTTTGTTCAAAAGACAAGATATGCCAATAATAATTTGATTACACAAATTCCCTATTGTATTGTATTATTCAAGTTTTCTGAAGGATTTTCTCGTGATGAAAGTTTCCATATCATATAAACCTAAAACGATATCCTCGCAATCGTGCACATAGTTAATAGTTCTATTGAAGCCATCAGTAATAAGTCAATTATTGATTATTGATTATTTTTGTTAGTTAAATTTACCCTAAGCTTAATACTTAGATCATAGATGCCAGCACTTCTTCATTTCGGCTCCAAAACAAGAGGGGTGGGAACCACTGGACCAATGGCCCTTAAAGGGCGGAAGTTCTGCCGAAGATGGATTCTTGATTATTACTTGTGGTAGGGATTTAGAGTGCATTTATTTTAGATTTTAAAAAAAGTAATTTTAAAATTTAAATTTTATATATAATATAAGAAATTAAAAGTTAATTTTTTTTAAGAAGCTCTCCTTTTAGCTTTAAAAAAAAAGTTAAAAATTAAATTTTTTGAGAATCTATTATTTTTTAAAATTTGTTCAAATATATAAAAATTAATTTTTTTAATAAAAGTGATTTTTTTTACTAAAAAAATACAAATAAATACACCTTTAAATTATGGTGGTTTGTGATAATAACTGTATTCACATTATTGTAGTTTTGGCAGCTATTGCGATGACATTCATTGGCAATTGAGTAAGATGTAAGTATATTAACGAGTTTAATTTTGACATATTATTAGTATTAAAAATTATATATTATTATATGTGTTTCTTAAGTAATTATTATAAAATTTAAATATTTGTAATAATATAAAAATATATGATTAATTAGTAGTATAAAAAATATTTGCACTAAAATTATATTAAAATTACATTCTATTAATTATATCAATATAATTAAACTTTAAGTGAGATTTATGAATCTATTCTTAATTATAATAATGTAGTTATGAATATGACAATTATTTGCCATTGCATTGTATTGTTATTTAAATCTTTATAAGTTATACCAATAAGTATTGGGTATAGTATGGTAAGCAAGTTATATTTTTTGGAAGAGGATATGGGTTCAAACCTTAAAAGAGATAGTCCTTGGAAAAGACCTCTTAATCACGATATTGTCACATATAAGAATATATGTTAAAGGCCAAAAATCTTTCCAAGTTATTAGTTTCTTTGCATATTTCCAATCACTATTTGTTCATTACCTATATCTCAATCCTTCTTCGAAACTCTTAACCACTTGTGTAAACTACTGTGAAGCCACTGTCATTATAAGACACATTGGCAGTTATTGACCATTATAACATTACTGTCGACATATCCATTGTTTAGACAACATTAAAATATACAAGGAATCATATATAAATAATTGAAAATTATAGTTGCATTACTAATAAATTTTATTTATAAAGATATAAAAAATTAGATGTTTATATCTATACTTTTCAGTTATCTTAATGTTAGATCCGGTGAAATGATTCCATATCTATTATTAGTTATCTTATTACATTTACTACAATAATTAGAAACATTTATGAAATCTCTAATTATTTATACCATACATTAATCCTGTATATCCAAAAACAGCCTCTAAAATATGGGTTAAAAAACGTTTATGCCATTATAAACCTCAAGCTCTAATACAATCTCTTCTCTCTCTTATGTGGGGATAGGATAAGGAGATTACGACCTCCAAACCAGCCAACATGCTTCTTGAGGAGAGTTTGCAGTAGATAGTGAAAAGATTTGATATACTCAATGCTATGGAAAACTAGCCAATTAAAGCAAGAATGGTGATCTAATGATGTTCCGCACTTCTCCAACAACACGTCAGGTGAATGAAGGCGAGCAATACTTTATAAAGTATTCCATAGAAATGGAGATGATGACATTAAAAACTCACCAATCATCACAACTAAACGTGACGGTCAATAATAGCATGACAATGGTTTACTGCATGGTGGAGCTAAGGAAAGCAAAGCAGCTGCATTATTATTCTTTTGTAGCCTATTGTCGGTGTTAACAAATAATCAATTTCCGTAATTTTGTTTATTTCTTTTAACCTTTTTATGATTTTGGACGAAAACATGTATGTATAGAGTATACGTGGATTTGAGAATTTTTACGGAGAGAAGCGTGGGGGTGTGTCAAATGCTGGGGACAAAAACGGAGGACATATTCTGCCTTCCAGGGATTTATATATTAATAAATACGAACAAGGCGAAGGGAAGGTTCCCTCCAACAATTGTTTCTGCCGTGAATCTGGCTTCTTGCTTGCTTCAAAAGGCTCGATAGTTGAATTTGTATTCAAAATTCGCTGTATATATATATATATATATATATATACAACTTTGTGCCACCCACCGCTACCGATCACTCAGCAGTTCTGAAGAAGAATTACAGCTTGTCGTTTTTCCATGTAGACATCACATGGATTCAGTCTTTGCTAAGGGACTTATAGATTGAATTGCACTTTACTCGTCCAACTATTTTCTGTGACAATATCTCACAATCCAATCTTGCATTTGTACTAAACATGTGGAATTGAACTTTCTCTGTGTCAGAGAAAACATGATTCAGCAGGGGATTATCATATCTAATCTTGAGTCTCGATGTGCGTTTATATATGTGTGTGTTTTGAATTGTCAAAATTGGTATTGTCCGGCTCCATTTGTCAGGTTCTGCTTCACAGGTTATATTATAACATCATATATTATTCTTAGTTATTATTGTAGAAGAGGTTATGGCTTTCTTTGATTGGTCCTTTCACAGCATAAATGTTATTGGCACTGAGCACTGTAATGGACTAAAGCTAAACAATTTATGAATTGGGCAATTGCTAATTTGTTAGCTTTGGCCTTTGGCATGAACGAGTGATCAACTTTAAGGACAAGGGCTAATAATTGGGTTACTATGCTCAATTGGCACATCCATATATATGCCATATTATGAGCCGTAATATAAAATTACAACTTTGAGCATTGATGTAGTTCAAGCTTACATTAGCTAAGCTCATTTCTTAGTCACAGAAAAAAAAATGTGAGATTTCAATCGCGATTTCGCAAGTTTGACTTTACCCATTTATGCTTACCTCTGCTGTTGTTGTCTGTTCTTTATAACGAAACAGCAGCATCAATGAGTAAAATTAACAAATAGAATACATGCTGATTCTTCTATTCGTTTGAATGAAGGTTGGATGATGAAAGAATTATAAATGGATAGAATGAAACGTTGAAAACTACGCACGAATATAATAGATTTTATAAAAACCATAAGTAAATCATGTATAATTTATTTATAACAGTTTCCATACACTTCTAGGCCAGCTCATATAAATTTCCAGGTGTAGTCTCTTAATAAATGTTATTTCTGTATTTTCCTTTTGAATTCTTGTACACAACCGTGTAAAAAGATGCGATCAATTAGATTGTGGTTGTCGCTGCATGAAAAGGTGTCCATTTAGACAGGTAGGGTGTCACATTGCAAGACCTTCTGGGTCTCACACGATTACAAACCCATATGAATTACTCCAAACCTAGTCTTTATCTTCAAGTTGTTGGAGGAAGGGAATGGAGATTGATTGATTGAACCCCACCTTTTTAATGGTGCCATTAAAGTGCCTACTGAAATTTGGACCCACGAGAAAAAACAAAAAAATATTGTGGCTACTCTTTCCTAAGTGGATAATACCAATGCACTTTACTTGTGCCTTGAAGATATTGTTGAATCACCTGCTGTTGTGTATATATGGGTTTTAGTGTATTTTAAATTTAGTTTATTTAAATATATTTAGCTACAAAAAAAGTCCCATATTATTCATGAAAATATTTTAATAAGCATTTATATATGGTGATACTCAGTAAATACCTTATAGTATTGAGATAGCATTATGGACTTGGACCTTAATTAAATATACACACGCGCACCCCACCCCACTCCACCCCGTCATGTCCACGCGCGTGTGGGCTTGCCAAGCTTTTACTACCCATATAAATTTTATTTTTAATTTTAGCCAAATTTCCTTTTTACCGTTACAGCTCTTTAATACTTCAACAACTCTTTCTCACTCATGGCACAACACAAAACACAGAACAAATAATCATCTCCTATTCTCACTCTTCTGTGCAATAGAAGCTACCCCATTGCTTATGTTGCATTTTCTGCTTCTTGCAAAATCTGCTACTCAGCATACCGGGACCATCGTATGAACGAGTTCCTGTGGAGACCCATGTCTAATCTTGAAGGGTTAAGCGTCAATGCCATTCCATCAAGTATAGCTTTGGGTAGGGCGAAATTAAACTTTTAGGAATAGTACTTTGTATGATTCATGATAACCTTACTCTACAACTTCTTTTGATAACCTTATTCTACAACTTCTTATTATTGCTGTCATTTTATTCTTATTATTTAAAGCTAAAATATTAATATTCAAAATTATTTTTACAACACCTGGATGGTGACCTTAGTGCCTCAATCCTCTAATTTCAGCTCTCTCTCCTCTTCTCCTTTTTCGTTTTTTTTTTTTTTTTAGTTCTTATGACAATAGATATATAAAAATGGATCCTTTCAATTATGAAAATTTATACCCGTAAATCTTATGAAATTTTGACCTAAGATGATTTATTCCACTTAACACAAATATTAATAGTATGTAAGATCTTTCCTACATCCTTTTTTAATCACTAAAAGACTTTTATAATCTGCCACACATATTCTATCATCCCAGGTTCATTTCATCTATTAACTAATTAAAGTTTAATTATATTGAGCACGTTTATATGGGTTTATGACTAATATTCCAGGCTGGTGTTCGTTCAGGGCAACCAGCAATCATCGCTGTGTTGTCACGCTACTCATCTGAGAAAGAATACAAAAATCCATAAAGACACTATAACCCCACCAAGGGGCTCTTTCTATCTCGCTCCTGGCCGATGCTAAATTCAGCAGTGTACTGTGTAGGGACAATAAAAGACTTGTGTTTAACGGTGGGTTAGTGAGTGGATCCATCGAAGAGATATGCATGTCATGTCATTGTCGAAAGAAATACTAACATGTCATGCATAAAATTTTTTTCGTTGGTCTTACATAAGACTTGAAGATCAGACTTTTTTAGTGGAGAATGACCCCTTGATTCGCTTGATCAAACACATGCCTTTAATAAATTGATTTCTTGAGACAACTGATTAACAATTAAACTAGTATATTCAACTCATGCAAGCCCTTTTAATTTACTTTGCCGTCACTGATGATGATTTTCTTTGGGCACTATGGCACACCCATGTGCATATATATACCTAACATGCATACGGATCATTCCAATGGCGTGCCGAGTGGCAGAGGCAACGGAATTTAAATAGATTGGAGATCTGGATTTGGAATCATTCCGTTTGCTTCCATTCCTATATTCTGAAAGGGTTCATGGAAGGACTTAATTTTCTTGGCTAAGCCTTACATTTCTAGCTATAAGCGCAATTTATATGCATATGTCATCAAGGATCTTGTACTTTGTCACAACACAACACACAAATATTATTGATGGTAGCGAATATGTGGGGGTAATTTTGTTAATTAGTAATGGCAAACACTCGATTCTTTTATGTACCAGGAAAAAGAAAAGCAAAGAAAAGAAAAACACTCGTTTCTTTTAAATTTGGTTTACTGTAAGTGCTTCTAGTCAAAAGTTTGGTCCTCCAAAATATCAAAATAGCTAGCATAAGACAATGAGTTTAGTTGAGTCGTGTCTTGTTCACTTGTTTGCTCGGTTTTCAATTTCATTTTCAACAACGTACTCTTTCGTTAATTCTTTCTATTTCTCTTTGCTAATACTTATTTATATTCTTTTACACCCAAAAAAAAAAATACACCACATGTCAATAAAATATATAAAATTGTTATATGAGACGGTTTCCTAGCTAATATTATCTTTGCAGGTAACTCCTATTATTCATCCTTTATTAAGTCGCATCTACATGAAGAACCCCGTCTCATCTATTAGTCCCATATCAAACTTGGCACGAGGGGATATATATGTGGCGACACAACTACACAGCACACTTCTCCGTCCGGTTTTCAATTACGTAAATGACCTGATTTTTTAGGTTGTCTTTGGAAGATATATATTCAAGATCTCTACTTGAGTTGAACTAAGTTTTTCTGGGTACAATGCATTAAATTAAGATGCCAGCTTTCAACGTGGTTTTATTAAAATAATGCACCTATATCTCGATATTCCTTAATTTTAAAGATATAAAATAGTAACTACTTATAAAGAGAAACAAGCGAACTGTTTATTAGGGAAAAAAAATAAAGATTTGAACATTAAATGCATCCCTCATAAAAAAAGTTTAATAGTATAGTAGTATTGTATATTTAAAAGAAATAATTTGTTCATATTAAAAGAAATGAGATACATTAAGATTAAGAAGAGGTCCATCAATTTGGAAGAGTCTATGCTGATAAATTTAGGATAATGAGATTTGCCCTCCTTGTTCTATCATCCTTCTTTTTTCTATATATTTGTATTGATATTATCTCGTTGTCTTCTGGGCGCTCCAAATAATTAATTCTTACCTTTTGTTATTCTACCCGTCATATCAATTCAATATGAATTCGACCCCAAAAAAGATAATTTTTAAGTGGAATCAGATTCGTTGCTTATCGTTTATAATCAGATTTCATATGAAATAGCCATAGTTATTTCACATGAGAATCTGAAATAGCCAATTAAAGTATGTCATATTATCGTGACGGTTTTACATATTAAATTTGAGATCATTTAAAAATTTGAATATTCTTAATTCAACGATTAATGTTTACAAATTTTTTATTAGTAAAATGAAGTAATCCACGAGAATGAGGAGTATTAATTAATTTAAAATTTTATGTGCTTAATTTACTTCAAAGGTACTTTGAATTCAACAGTTAATTAATGTTTATAAAAGTTGTTGAAATGTACATGTGTTAAAAATTCAAGGGTATGGTCCGTACAAATAAGAAGGGAAAGGGGACAATGCCAGTGTCCATGGACGATGGATGGCCACTCAAACAGATGAGGGTGACGGTGAGGCTGAGACTGAGAAGCACAACTCCACGCAGTGGTCGGAGTTGAAGGTTGGTGCACCGACAAAAGCTGCAGCCAGCACCTTCGCATGCTTCTTCCTTCGCCTCTCTCTCTCTCTCTCTCTCTCTCACTTTACCAGATTCTCCGCTGCTTCCCTGCTACGTAGTTAACTATAACTATATCTAATATCTTCCTACAATTCCCATTTTCTTTTCTTTTTTCTTTTATTTTTAATTTATCATTTCAATTCTCGTCATTTAATTTGTCACGTCTATACTATATGGGTCTACACCCCACGCCTTCTACTTTTCTTGCCTTAATTTCAGTCTCTCTCTCTCTCTCTCTCTCTTTTTCGCATGATAATTCTCTGTAATTGGTTGTGCATGGTAGAATTTCATGGACACTTTGACAGATACAAATATTAGGTCATGATACCCCATTTAGACGCGATGGATATGGGGACAGGTCATGTCACACACTACGATGCAATGGTACTTGTTAGAGTGCGTTGAACTTTTGCACAATGTGGGCTGACTTGATCCCCCAATAATTTAAGCTTTACAAACACTGACTGGTTAATTATCAAATCAGACACCATACGAGTACGATTCTTGTAATCATATTACATAATTTACAATTATAGTATTATTTCATAAATTATTTTATTTTATTTTTATTATATTTATTTTTATTTTATATACTTTTTAATTTTAATCTTGACAGATAAAAAAATATGAAATACATATTTTTAAATAAATAAGTGTTTTAATATTTGTGTTATTCATGTAAACAGGTCAAATGTGACGTCCGCACCGAAATACTTTGCATGTTTTGATGCTGGTTCATGTAATAATTCATCTTGAGAGATCAAACTTAATTTTATATTTTTTTTTGCTTTTTTATTTTTTATAATTAAAATTAATTATGATCTCAAAATTAATTTTATTTGAAAGTAAAATTTTTTTATTTTTTAATTCAATTATAATTACTTTTAAATATCTTTTTAAAATTTTATATCTAAAAATAATTTTAATTAATATTATTTTTATATAAATTATTTTTTAAATTAAATTATTAAATATAAATTATACTATCTTAAAATTAATTTTAATTAAATCAATTCCAATAAAAAACAAAATCAAATATACTCGTTCATTGCATTAACTGGTTAATTACTGTGAAAGACAACGTGGATGCTTTACATTGACGCAAACATATTACTCCTATATTATATACTTGATTTTTGTCTTGTTCACTACAACAACTTATCTTTCCATCAATTATGTATTATTGCAATATTTGTTTTAATTATTATGCACAAATTATAAAACTAATTATAAATGTCCAAATTATAATTGTCCAAGTGTCCAACTGCACGTATTTCAAAGAGTGATAAGATGCCTCATAACTTCCAAGGGTGAAAGTAAATTTATTCATTCGAAAACAAAAAATATTCTAAGTACAAACTTCAATAAACGCCATACGATGACAATAATTAAAAGGCAATGACAACAATAGCGTTGAAATCCACAATACACGAATTTCTTTTAAAAACAGGAATATTCTAAATTTTATAGCGGAGCATCAACTTTGAGATCGGTTTGAGTGGCTCTGTGCTTTTATACAGTAACCATCCTATTTGTTGATATACGTGTTATTTGTATTATTTTTTAATATATATATTTAAATATTTATTCATAATTTAAAAAAAAAATTATAAAAAAAAGTAAAAAAATAAGTAAAAAAAGGAGAAAATAAAAAGAAGATGCTTAAAAATATCAAAAAATGATATGTATGAAAATCATTTCCCATTTGTTTGATGCCCCTGATAACTTGGCAACTGAAGATCTCTGTCAGCTCAAGGGGATCGGGTATTAAAAGCTTTATTTATTTTATTAACACAGATAAGGTTGTGTACGAGGAAGAAATTTTCAAATACTTTTTTTTCTTTTTTTTTTTCTTACTGCTGAAGTTAGAAAGTGTTTAACGTAAAGATAGCAAGTTTAATTTTTATGTTTTAGATTAATTTAAGGTAACAAATCATATGATTGAAGAAGATTTTGAAATAAGAGAGACAAGTCACGTCCTTCTTTAATCAAGTAACAAAGAAAAATAGTGGACACGCTTGGAACTGGAATCTAGCAATTCCCTCGTTCTAGAGGCTCATCCTATGGCAAGTAGAGAATGAATTTGAATCGTCTCCTTTACTTAAATAAAAGGAGGAAGCAATATTATAAAAGATAAAGTCAGAAACTGTGAATGTTTTGTAGCACTGTAAATTTTGGCAAAATCATTAGTTGCTAATGTATTAGCTTAATTAAGGTGTAATTATCTCTCAAGGAAGAACCAGCCCTTTGGCATGTGAAGATGGCCTGCTTTTGCGCATAGTGGCTTTCGTAGCTTGTATATAATAGTCCTGATTTCCTTTTCCTCTTCGGATACTTTTTTTTTAAAATTTTTATAAATCAAGAATCAAATATAATGATAAATGGCATGAAGAAAGGTGGAACCTTTCTCTTTTGCTTTGGGTTTTGTAAGATAATATGAAGAAAGGTGGATCGGAACTTAAAAATCTGCGGGGGAATGATTATAGCATATGAATACTAGATGAGCAATCACAAAAGTGATGGAAGATTGGAAGAGCTCTTGATTATGAGAGAAGAACAATTTATCTTTGTAAACAAGACTTTACTCAATTATAACGTTAAACTTCGTCTGTACATAAAGTTTTAAGTTTTTTTTTTTTTTTTCTTTTTCTGGAAGTCGAATCCATATTAGTAATAGTAGAGGAACATGCCATCACCTTTTTTTTAAAAAAAAAAGAAAATTATTGTGAAAATAGTATTTTTTCGGATATGTTTAAAAAATTTATCCTCAAAACATAGATGAAAGAGTAAATTAAAAAAAAAAAAAGAAAAAACTCAAACTTTTTCCCTGCAATTCTTTCTCCACGTGAACAGCGGATCCTGAAGGCAGGAATCAACCCCCTTTTTCATGTCTTCCCCCATTCTTCTGTTTGCATAATGTGCTTGCCCTTGTTACCATAGTTTCCGATATCACTGGTGGTCTGATACAAAAGGTTAAAATGCATCCTGCATTGATTATATATGCCAATGTATCATTCTCAAAATTTTTTTGCATACCAAAAATAGAATCATGGATGTACAAAAATGTTAATAAGTACACAAGAATCTGAGAAGAAACAATAAAAAATTCTATTAATTTTTTGTCCTTGACTAGAATATCTCTGCAAATATTGTTATAAGATTAATTTTTTGGACATTGCTGCAATTAAGAGTATTTCTACAAATATTACTGGAGACTAACCTTACGGATACTACTGTACGACTAACCCTATAGATCATTTTGACTAAGAGGATCATCACAACAATAAAGATTTCCATAAATTTAATTCGTAAAAATTACATGTGTTTAGCTAATATGACTATTTTTATTTTAGTCAAAAGTTTGGAGAGAAGAAAGTTAACATGATTATGATAAACAAAATTTTGAAGGGTTTGGGCCTGGAGAATCGTCAATATCATATTTCATGATTGGCTTTTATGGTCTTGTGGGTCCAAGCATCCAATGAGAATCCCAAAGAGAGGCAATACAATACTAGTATGAAAAACCCATAAAAATAGTGAGAGTTTTTATCACAAAAAGAATCTACACACAGTTCAAACATCAAGTGGATAGCCACGTCACCGGCCATAATTGAAAAATTAACACTTCAAAAATCTATACAAGTTCACGTACCAGATCCCTAAGCATTTTTAGCCAAAAAGGGTACTAGCTTCTTGCATCAAACGGCCTGTGGTTGTTAGAGCACCACAGCATGTAACCCTCCACATATGGACGCCAGCTTTTCTTTGCATTTTCATCTCCATTTCCAATGTTACCACTACACAATTCACCGCTCCACCATACACAGAAAGGGAAAATGATAAATTTGATACCACTCCATCCCTTCTTTAATAAATGTCCATTTTTATATTTTATATATACATATACATTAATAAAATGATTAAATAAACTTAAATATTTAAAAAAATTTAAGTATATTTTATAAAACTATCCCTATTAATTATTCCTTCTTTCTTTCTTAACATTCTATTTCATACTTAAACCCTTCACTTATTCCCTTTTTTACACATAATCAAAGGATATTGAACATAAGTATCAATAATTTATTTAATAAGGACATAAAAAAATTAATATTATCTAAATTTTTTAAAAAGACGAATAATTGTTAAAAATTGAAATTTTAGAAATGGATACTTATTAGAAAATGGAAAAACTCACAAATCTCATAAATTTTGTCTACCCAAAATAAAAATCTTTCATAAATTTTAAGATAAGCTCATTTCGAGTGTTCAGAAATTTATAATATTACTACAATAATCTAATAACTGATATCAGAATCTACATTCACTAGTAAATACGTCATGCACAAGCAAAAAAGACAAGCACCACGAAATGGGAATTTTCAGTGGAATATATGAAGTGAAATTGGGGCCCCAAGTTTTATAATCACGAAGAATATTGTGTAAAACACCAGTATGTAAACGATATGCATCGTAATTAAGCAGCGTTAATATTGGTTTCTCTTTACTTACTTACTTACTTACCGTAACTTGCTTCTTTTAATGAGTTGTGTTTTTAACCATGCCTTGTCTGTGATCGATTGCTTTGGCTTTGGTCTATAATTCATGTCGCGGCTTGTTCACACAAACAAAAAATAAAGTTGTCTTGCTTTTGTTCAGCTTCTGTTCTCTCGGCGACCAGTCAGTTCCTCTCAGCTTTGATCCCAGTTTGTATCACCCCTGATAGCTCAATCACCATAAACACTGCTACCCCATTTCATGCTTTTCCATTTTGGTCACTTCTCCATGCTTCTGTGTCCACTTTGTTCATGACTATGGTGGCCACAAGGTGATGATTCTCCACGTCATGTTTTTATCTTGGGGATGTGCTTTTTTTTTTTTATGTTGGTTTTTGTGTTTTTTGTTTTGTCTTTTGTTGTTTGGTGTGTGGATATTGAAGTGGTTCTGCTGCTGCAACAGATTTTGGCTTCTTGGACACCATCAGCTTCTTCACTTGTTTTCCATTCTTTGCTGATGCGGATGGTTCTCAGCTGAAAGTTTTGGCTTTTGGAGTTTTTGATTCTTCCAACCAGAGGAATTCCATTGCTGGGATTTGCTCCGTTTTGAGATTTAGCTCTGACATGACATGTGTGAGCTTTGTGGCTTGAATCCTTGAGGTCCTAGTTCTTGAATTTGGAATACTTGTGTACTGTGTGGAGGCTAAGCTTGCAATTGGTTGCATTCCGGGGAAAAAGGTTCAGCTTTTTTGGTTGAGTCTATTGGATATTGTTGGACAACTTTGGAGGTTCCTCAACCTTGTGTTTGTTTCTGGGGCTGTTTCTGCTGCTACTATTGGACGATGAGTTGCAGATAGGATTGTCTTGTTGTGACAAAAACTTGGGGAACAAGGTTGAATCTTGTTGCTAGAAAGGGCCAAGTGTTGAATTTTTCTGTTTTGGGGGGGTCATCATTTGGATAGGTCGTAATGAAGGCTCCATCCAATGGTTACTTGCCTGCTTCTGGCGAAGGTGGGTTTTCCTAAGGTTTATTAGTGCCTCATTATTTTGCTTGTGTTTTTCTGTTTCTGTCGAATACTAACCCTGCTCAATGACCCCAAGGATGGTTCTTTTCAAGGAAAATGCTGCTATTATCTTGTTGAATCAATTAATAGCGTTTTAGATTGAATAATCATCTCTAAAAAATAATTGGCCAATTTGTATAGAATGGTTTTTCTTTTTCATCTCACTTTGTAGTTGCTGATCTTTTGGTTAACTATCTCGAGTTGTTTTGCCGGGCCTCTTTTGGTTAATTGTCTTGAGTTGTTTAGTATGGAAAAATTGTGAAAAAGGGTCAATTCTTGCTTCTGAAGTTTCATTGCACGTAGGAAAATAATGGACATGTTTTCATGATAGTCTTCTGTGTGAAGCTGATTCCTATGTACCAAAAAAACTTACAAAAGAAAGGGTTTTTAAGCTGATTTTAATTAACTTCTCAGGATATTCTTTATGGGTAATGGAGTCTACTGATAACAAAGTCAGAAGAATAAGGAGAAGAATATGCAAGATCTGTTCCTTTGCTTCTGGCACTAAAAATGCTTTTTGGCTGTATGCAATTAAGCTACCTTCCCCGGACAAATATTGGTCTTTAAAGAATTTTTGTTTTCTGTATTCTGTAATATATCTTTCTTAAGTTCTGCAGCTCTTTCCAGTAGCATGCTTAAAGAAAGTTTTCTCCTTCTAAACTCTAATACACTACTATAAACTTCCCAATGTTTATATTTGTGCCTGTATCATCGTTAGTTGGAATAAAGCTTACTCTCACTTTGAAGGGAGCATTCTAAGCCATGCTTGATTTGAAGTTTTGTGTTTCTTGGAGCTCTTAAAGCTTGTTGTATTTGTTATGTTTTATAAAACATGGATTCTACAATTTCAGACTTTTTCTTCTGTATCCAACCATGTGGTCATAAAAGAGCTTTAAAAAGTTAAACAGTTAACATATACTTTTTAATGTTTGTATATTTCTGTTCAAAGGAGTAGTAACATTATATCTGTTTTGATAACAGCGGAAAGGAAGGCCATCAATTCTGAATTATGGCATGCTTGTGCTGGACCTTTGGTTTCTTTGCCTCCTGTTGGAAGTCTTGTAGTTTACTTCCCTCAAGGACACAGTGAGCAAGTATGTTTCCTCTGCCATAATTCTACAAGCATGATATTTCTTTTCTGTATTTTGGCTATTGATGGAGTTTCTTTTGACAACCATAACTTTCAGGTAGCTGCATCCATGCAAAAGGAGACTGACTTCATACCCAGTTACCCTAACCTTCCATCCAAGTTGATTTGCATGCTTCACAATGTTGCCCTGCATGTATGTCCTTTTTCCTGCAATGACATGTCTGTTCTTCAACAATGGAAATTCGTGGAGAAAATTCTTTATAATTTTTATAGCAATATGTATTCCATCTATACAAGATTTATTTTGCTTGAGCACATGCTAACTTTTCAACTTCTCTCTGACATTTTTGGATCATGCCTAGTCATCCGGGTAAACTGGTTTACTAGGAATGTGATTTTGGAAGGAAAAAATGTTCTGAAATTTCTGGTTTAATATCCTACTTTTCTTGGTGCATGACATTGGTTAACTAGACCGGATAATCAGTATAGACTAACCTGGAGAGAGTTCATGGTTGGAAGCATTAGCAATGCAACATTATTACTTTCACAATTTTCTTATGTGGAAATATATATGCTATTGATTGATAGTCTTTTGTATTTTGGATCAGGCTGATCTTGAAACAGATGAGGTCTATGCACAAATGACCCTTCAACCTGTAAACAAAGTAGGTTAGCTGTTCAACCTGAAAATTTCTTTATATGTATCAGGAAAATATTTCCCATCTTTTCTTTAAAGTCCACCCAAGCCAATGATGTGTAACTATATCAAAGATTGTTTGATTTGCCTGTTCTACAGTATGAGAAGGAAGCAATACTGGCATCAGATATGGGTCTCAAACAAAGCCGGCAACCTGCTGAATTCTTTTGCAAAACTCTTACAGCCAGTGACACAAGCACTCATGGTGGATTTTCTGTGCCTCGTAGAGCAGCTGAGAAAATATTCCCTCCTTTGGTGCGTGTACAACATCTTCATTTTTCGTAGTTCTTTGCGGCAAGAATTGGCAGAGTTGCATGTGATATATACAGTTTTCCCTATGTATGCTGACTGGAACTGTTTTATAGGACTATTCAATGCAACCTCCTGCTCAGGAACTTGTTGCCAAAGATTTGCATGACAATACATGGACATTTAGACATATTTATCGAGGTATTGCTGCTTTTACTTATCCTTTGTTGCTATCTTCCTTTAATATGTTGCCATTAGTATGTATGCTTTATTAATGCACCATTAAAATCCAGTGTTTTCTAAACCAAGAAGGCATATAGTATATCATTAGTGAGGCAACCTCATGTCGGTTGAACTGAAACATGACAAGTGCTTTAAGTCTATAACCAAATTGTGAATATAGAAGTTGTGTAAATGATGTTTTACAAATTTCGATGCTAAATTTGCTAGCACACCGGTTACAGGACAACCAAAGAGGCATCTATTGACTACTGGTTGGAGTGTATTTGTTAGTACAAAAAGACTGTTTGCAGGAGATTCTGTTCTTTTTATCAGGTAATAAATATATGCTTTTTGTGGAAATTTCAGGAACATTTTGACTCTTTATTGCTGAGCCTATCTTTTTGGGTTGTTTTTAGAGATGAAAAACAGCAACTTCTTTTAGGATTGAGGCGTGCTAACAGACAGCAGCCAGCGCTCTCTTCATCAGTAATATCCAGTGACAGCATGCATATTGGCATTCTTGCTGCAGCAGCTCATGCTGCTGCAAATAACAGCCCTTTTACTATATTTTACAATCCAAGGTACTATTTGGCAAGTATGTATTATCATAACATGGAATGGCATCCTTTGCATATTTGCGACAGCCTCTTACAGAAATTGGTCAATTTAACAGGGCCAGCCCCTCTGAGTTTGTTATTCCATTGGCCAAGTATAATAAAGCCATGTACACTCAAGTTTCACTTGGAATGAGATTTAGAATGATGTTTGAGACAGAGGAGTCTGGAGTTCGTAGATATATGGGTACAATCACCGGGATCAGTGACTTGGACCCTGTCAGATGGAAAAATTCACAATGGCGCAATCTTCAGGTATCATTAAAAATTTTATTTATTTGAAGCAAGAAATTCCTTAGTTGGGTAACAAAGATATCATTATAGAAAAATTTGTTTCACTCTATTTCCTATTTTATGCAATTTGTATGACTATTTTGCTGGCACTTATAGTTTCTATAGACTGCTTAATTATTTAACAAAACATTTTTTGTTTGCTTAGTTTGGAGTGACTTACAACATCCATTTTGGTTGTGAGGTCTACAATCTATATGTGCTTGGTCTTCTATTTCTGTTCCTCTCAGTAATAGTTTGTGTCTTACTGTAGTAATATTGAATATCTTGATTGGCTTATTGAGGCAGTGATCTTTTGAGCTATTGATAGGTTGGATGGGATGAATCAACAGCTGGTGAACGCCCGAGCAGAGTTTCGATTTGGGAAATTGAACCAGTAGTGACTCCTTTCTATATTTGTCCACCTCCATTTTTTAGGCCCAAGATCCCCAGGCAACCAGGAATGCCAGGTAACAAGAGTCCTCCCCTAACTAAAATTCTAATAAAAGATTTCTTACCCTCCAGTTCATTCACTGTTTAACAGAAAATTTTCATCCACTCCTTGGCATGTTATGTATGATAAGTGGTGACTGATACTTGCCATTGATTTTGCAGATGATGAGTCTGATATAGAAAATGCTTTCAAGAGAGCTATGCCCTGGCTTGGAGATGAATTTGGCATGAAGGACGCCTCGAGTTCAATCTTTCCTGGTTTGAGTTTAGTGCAGTGGATGAGCATGCAGCAGAATAATCAGTTGTCTGCTGCTCATTCAGGATTTTTTCCATCCATGTTTTCATCTAATACTTTGCATAGTAACCTTGGCACTGATGACCCATCCAAGTTATTAAGCTTTCAATCTCCTGTCCTTCCTGCACAAAGCCTTCAATTTAGCAAACCTAATTTAGCAAATCAAATCAACCAATTGCAACAGCCCCCAGTGTCATGGCCTCAGCAGCAACAACAGCTGCAGCAACAGCAGCAACAACAGCTGCACCAGCAGCAGCAGCAACAACAGCTGCACCAGCAGCAGCAGCAGCTACAGCAGCAACAACAACAGCAGCTACAGCAGCAGCAGCAGCAACACCAGCAGCTGCAGTCATTGCTGCAAGCACCAATAAACCAGCTCCAGCAGCCGAGGCAACAGCAGCTGCCTGAACCGCAAAACCTGTCGTTATTGCAGCAACAACAGCCCCAACTGCCACAGCAACTAGGACATCAGCCACAGAAACAGCAACAGCCATGTCAAAATGCTATCGTGAATAATGGCATGGTTGCTTCTAACCAGACTACAAATCAGTTTGCACAGCAACCAGTTGCTTACTCTCAGCTTCAGCAGCAGCAATTACTCTCAGGAGGTATACCACCCCAGCAGCAAAGTATCCAACTGGCTAGTAAGAATACATTCCCATTGACATCCGTGCCGCAAGACTCACAATTTCAGCAACAGATAGACCAGCAAGCTAGTCTCTTACAGAGGCAGCAGCAACAGACACAGTTGCTACAATCTCCAATGCAGTTGTTGCAACAAAGCCTGTCGCAGAGGGCACCACAGCAATCACCAGTGAGTCAAATGCCACAACAAAACCCCTCAGAGCAACAGTTACAGCTACAATTGCTACAGAAATTGCAGCAGCAACAGCAGCAGCAGCAGCTTCTCCCCACATCAAACCCACTTTTGCAATCTCAGCTTCTACAGCAACAAAACACTCACCAACAAAACCAGCAATTACCACAGCTGCCTGTATCTCAGCATCAGCCGCAGCAGATTGGCAATAATGCATTCTCAGCTGAGAAGCTTCTCAGCAGCAACAACTTTTCTGCTTCAACTCTCATGCAATCACAACAGCTTCCTGTGAACCAACCCCAGAATACACAGAAATCACATACAATTACTAGAGCTCCTTCTACTCTTACAGATGGAGATGCTCCATCATACTCAACCTCGCCATCTACTAATAACTGCCAGATATCTCCATCAAACCTCCTGAAAAGAAATCATCAAATACCTGCCACATTAGGGGGGAATTTGGTAGTAGAGCCCACTAATAATCTGATCCAGGACCTTCAGAGTAAGCCTGACATGCAGATCAAACATGAGTTCCCCAGTGTCAAAGGACCTGACCAGCTGAAGTATAAAGGGACAATTACTGATCAGCTGGAAGCTTCTTCTTCTGGAACATCTTACTGTCTTGATCCTGGTAATGTCCAGCAGAACATACCACTTTCCAACTTCTGCATGGATGGGGATGTCCAATCTCACCCTAGAAACAATCTCCCATTTGACTCTAATCTTGATGGACTAACACCTGATACCTTGCTTTTAAGGGGGTATGACTCTCCAAGAGATCTTCAAAATTTGTTGTCTAATTATGGTGGTGCTCCAAGAGACATTGAAACTGAACTGTCCACTGCTGACATCAGCTCACAGTCATTTGGACTGCCAAACATGCCTCCTAAGCCTGTTTGCTCAAGTGATGTTGGCATCAATGATACCGGGGTTTTGAATAATGGCTTGCGGGCTAACCAAACTCAAAGAATACGAACATATACTAAGGTTTGCCACTCTTGGCACAATTGCAAATCTATTTATTATTCTGTTTGTGATGTGTTCAAATGCTTAGTATTTCTTACAAATTTTGTAGGTTCAAAAGCGTGGCTCCGTTGGAAGATGTATTGATGTCACTCGATACAAGGGATATGATGAACTCCGGCATGATTTGGCTCGCATGTTTGGGATTGAGGGGCAGCTAGAAGATCCTCATAGGACTGAGTGGAAACTAGTATATGTGGATCATGAAAATGACATTCTTCTTGTTGGAGATGACCCTTGGGAGTAAGTAGTTAATTCCTTATAGTTTGTAGGCCTATTACTTCTGTCATTCTTGATTATTTTCTTGACCTTCAACTTATAATTCCTTGCAGAGAATTTGCAACCTGTGTCCAAAGCATAAAGATATTGTCATCTGCTGAGGTACAGCAAATGAGCTTGGATGGGGATTTAGGTAATGTTCCAATCCCCAATCAAGCTTGTAGTGGCACAGACAGTGGCAATGCATGGAGGGGACAGTATGATGATAACTCTGCGGCTTCATTTAATAGGTGAGGACGTCAAATATTGGCATTTTGGAGCAGTCAAACTTGTTCATCTGAGTGGTGAAGGGCCAACTTAACCTTTATAATTCATGGTTGGTGCTTCTCCTTCACATCATAAATGGAAAGGAGACATATTCATTGCAAATGATGCAGTTGATGTCTGCCACACCGCTTTTAATGGTGAGAAGTTTAGACCCTTAGATGTACTACCTTGGAATCAGCTTTTACTGTGGATGCTGGGTTAGGATTTTATTTTATTTTTCTCATTTTTTTGCATGGTACAGCAATATAGGCGAGCTAGTGTATTATATGATCGTTTTTCATATGAGATTATTTTTGACTTGCTTCTCTGTAAATGTCGTGATGGTTAAAGTAACATACGGAAGTGAGGTGTCTAAGTGATGACTGGGACAATTAAGAATGCATGACTGTTCTAGATTTTGTACAAATGCCTATGTTGATTCCATGGTGCCAGTGGCAATGGATGAAGAAAAGCTCAGTTCTTTTTAACCCTTTTGGGCATTAGCGTGATTCAGTGTGCTAAATAAATTGAGTTAGCTTTCTGCTTATCCAAACGATATACTGGAGAAGCAGCTTTTACAAGCAGTTTCTTAATAATGTGTTTGTGAGTTAAGATTTTGAAGGAGATCGGAAGAAAGGGAAGTGTTTCCTTCCTGTTCCCTCCAAAATTTCAACTTACAAACACACTCTGAACTACCTTTACATGGTGTTCACCAAAAGAAGTGTTGTAACTTGTAAATCTTAACGGAAACTATTCTTGTTTTACATTTTTTATTAATATACAGAATATGTACACCACGTTAAGTTGTAGGCCTCCTCCATAATTCCATTTTTAAAAAATTGACAACCTTAATTTATGATACAGATATGCCTCTTTAGATGTTGTAGTATAATCAAAACAGCCCCAAATTAATATACAACTAATGAATTTATATCAAAAAGTTGATATTTTCTGCATGGCTACCAATTTGGCACTGATGCAAGGGTGCAATGTTGGTGTCTCTTTCCCGTCCAAAAAAAATATGATGATGTCTCTTCGTCACTGCCCGTGTGTTCTTGTACATTTGGAGTTGAGACTAATCTCTTTCTAAAGTGTGGAGATTATGGATTATTATTCTGACCATGTTAAAAACTCACTCTTTCAAAATGGCTTGTCTTTAAAGATAAATTCACTTTAAAAGCTTAGGATGCGTTTGATTTGTAAAAATATTTTCTATTTTCATTTTCTGTTTTCATTTTCTGAAAAGATTTTCATTTTTAGATTTTCTGAATTCAGGAAATGTGTTTGGTTTATAAAAGTATGTTCTGTTTCGAAAAAGTGAAAATAATGAAAATATGTTTGGTTTGTTTGTTTTATAAAATATAATTTTTAAAATCAAATTTGAGATAACAAAATTATATTTATTATTCAATAATAAAAATGATGTATATTTGATTTGTATATTTTATTCATTTACTAAAATTATTTATTAAAATAATTAATAATTCTATAAAATATTAAGATTAAGAATAAAATAAATTACTTACTTTTAAAATTATTTTATTATCATTATCAATTATTATATTTTGATTTGTATATCAATAAATATTTAAATACTGTAGTTAGTATTATTTTATTATATAAACTGTCAATGTATAAATATTTTATACAGATACCCAACTATATATTACCATATCAACAAAAATGTTTGATTTATACCTTTTGTTTTGTCCTTTTTTTTTCTTTTGAAAAAAAATTAAATAATTGACAAAAATAAAAAAATGGGCTGATGGTGTTCGATTACCCAACATCAACTTTGTATGCCCAGCATGAGCCAATTGCGCTGCCAACTTCTTGTTGTTGAACCCGCATCCCAGGCATTTTAGAATCAGTACATGACCACCAGTGCTGCCAACACACGTGTACTATAGTTTGTCATAAATAATATATAATAGATTCGTGAAAGAGTGCGTTTAACGTAAAAAATAACATCCTCCCCCAGGATCGAACGCGGCTCATAGAGGATGATAAGAAGAGAGTTTCAATTATTTACCGCAATACTACCACGTTTCTTTAGAAAATATTTTCAACAATCAAATATAAAAAGATGAAAACGTGGATATAACATTTTCAAATTTCCAAATATTTTCAAAACAATCCCAACAATCATATTTTCACTCCTATTTTTTGTTTTTACTGAAAATGGAAATAGAAAATGACAAACCAAACACCACCTTAATTTTTCTTTCCGCCAACGTGTTTTCATGGCCACGTATATTAATGTTCATAATTACTGAAACGATTCATGAATTTAATAAAGTTTTAAAAAACATAAATGAATTCAACTCTCTTTCTTCCTTGTCCATCTGTATACGTCATCGCAGCAGCTTAGGTGCTCAATTTTTCATTTTTCCTGCCCCTTTGTTTTATGTCAATTGCCTCCACTTTCGTTTCTTCTTTAAAGCTTTCTTGATTGGACTCATGAATGTCTTGTTTCCTCTAGTTTCATGTTCCTGGAATCGAATCAACATCGTTTTCACTCCCTTATAAAGCATGTAGCCCATTGGCCATGTGAACAAAGCAAAATCGTTGCACCACTCGAAAAGTAGGTTAATCCCGTGGACTTGCCCACATGCATGAAAGATTAGGCCACACGAGGAATCGGATGCTATTTTGAAATCATGACGGAAAGTGAAACTCAGTTGACAAAATAAATGCAAAACTACCTTTGCAACAAAGGGCATGCAGTATCGTCTAAGGATCAACCGTCATTTCAATAAAATTATCCATTTCCCTCAGACAAGAACACAACAATCTAGTTTACAAGACAAAAACAATTCGTTACTAGGAGAGGACAGCCATAACATCGGACGCCCTCAAGGTAATGTAGTCAGAACCATCTTTGCCCTTGAAGTCATTCCCCGCATATTTGGAGTACAGAACTGTGTTCCCAGGTGTAATGGACAATGGTTTTCTGTTGCCTTGATCATCCAGAGTGCCTGGACCAACTGCTATCACCTGTAACATCCAGAGTAGAGAAGAAAGATTGTGGACTTCATCAGAAGCTGAACAAGCAAGATTTATTTGCAAACATTACTCAGGCAAAGCATTATTACTCCAAAGCAACGGTACCCATCTAAAGAAATAGAACTTTATTTAGTGTCAGTTAATTGTCCTAATCTTATTATTCTGTCCACCCAAGCACTTTGCTTCAAGAGTGTTGTTAGTCTTCACTATACTATCTTTTCAAACACAAGAAAGATTAATAGGAAGCTCACTGTTCCAATAGATGGTTTCTCCTTGGTTGCCTCTGTTAGCAACAAACCCCCAGCAGTTTTTTCCTCAGCTTCTGCAACCTGCAGTAAATATTTAAACAATCAATAGAGGTCACCATCACCGTACCCAACAAGTCAATGAATGAATACCAACATCATTATCACAGGCATCCAAGATAAGCACAAATCATCTTGTCTGTAAATATGGCTGACACAAATCACGAAATAAGCAGAGCATAAATCCACCCTGAGTATCATTATATGATTGACAATCAATCCAAAGCCATTCTCCATGGAACAGTCAATATCAAAATAAACAGAGCTCTGAAGAGCGGCGCACCTTTATCAAGACTCTGTCATTCAAGGGTTTAAGATCCTTCACCTCATCAGTTTCAAGGATACCAATTATGTCATCGTCCTTCAGTATAAGATGTTTTGTACCATTAAATTCCACCTCTGTCCCTGCATACTTTGAATACACAACTTGTGCTCCTGTCTGTACAAAGAAAATGGCATCACATAAGCTTAAAATTTGAGAGAGCACACCCCCTCTGCCAGGGAAATATAACATAGTAACCTTACCTTAACACTAATGTCCACTTGGCTGCTCCCAACTGACTTTCCTTCTCCAACAGCAACCACCTCACCCCCTTGAGGCTTAGTTTGAGCAGTTGTTGGAAGTAAGATCCCACCCTCAGTCTTCTCATCTGTATCCTTAATTTTTACAAGCACTCTATCACCCAGAGGCTTAATTGAAGTGTACTGCATAATGGAATTACCAATCAGGCACACATAGCATCAAATAACCAGAACATTAGAATCAGAAACAATCCCACAACTTATATATATCAACATTTATGTCAGGTTCAATAACAAAGGCCTTCTTACTTCATAAACCACTGAAAATAAACAAATAAAAGGAGGACTCAAATTTTGCTGGATCAACTGTGTGGGAACTGGAAATGCAATTTTCTAGCAAAAACATAAAAGATTGACTAAGAGGGGCCGGCTGGTAGGTTTGATGCACTAGCTTAGTTTCTTTGGCATTGGCTGATTAAAGACATCCTCACAAAGGCACCATCTTTCTTAAGTGAAAACGTGACTTCCATAGGCCTCTAGGCCTGCTACCCTAGAAGTGAGTCTCTTTGGAGAAGAAGGCTCCAACAAGAGTGAGTGCGCACGCTCTTCTGAGTGTGGTTCAACATCCAGGGTGCTCTTTATTTCAATAAATACAATATGTTTCAGTCCTTTGTGAACTTAAAGAATAAGAATTGCTTCTCGCCACTGTCATCCATATGAAGTAGCCAGCAAAGAATTTCCTCTTCAAAATTCTGTCAATTTACTTGCAAAAGAAATATGGAAAGTTGCACCCCTGCCCCCAACCTTGTGGAGAAAAACGAAAATGTGGTAGCAAATCAGTTGAATAAAAAGGCAACTTATATCATATGCGTTCATCAGCAGTGTTCTACATCTCTGAAGCATATGACCAAATGAATTGCCACTGGCAAAGGGTAATTTTACCAAATCCACCAGACTCTTACTTTCAGACATTAAAAAGGACAAAGCCTAAAAAAAAATTATAGTTAAACCTTCACAATGCACAAGCATAATATAATACTCCAAGAAGAATTTCACTAATGCCAATATTAGACTCCCTTCAAAACAACCATAACATGTTACTATGTAAAGAGTATCAGATGGTATATCGGTGCACCTTCTTCGGCAAAGGAATCAAGGCAATGTCATAAACTAAACAAATATATAAGGCAAATGCAATACATTAGGGGGAAAACGCTTTCAATTTCTCTTTTTTCTCAAATTTGTGTCAGATGAAATCAACAACCCATAAAATTATACCTTGGGGGCAACAACAGTAGCGGCTTTGACAACAAGACAAGGGTACGATCTTTGTATGAGAGTTCCAATTCTGACACTCCCCAAAGAAGGAAATTGAAGCGCTGAGGGTCGGAACCCTTCAAATGACCGCAAGTTCCTCGCAGAAATCGATGCAGCTGTGAGCTGAGCGGTCGCCATTCGAGCCTGTTACTCAACAAATGAACAAAAAACAGTGACAAATCAAATTAAACTTCGAAAATGAGAGATAGAGCAGAAGATTGAAGGGCCAAGTAACCCAACTAAATTGACTTAATTTTTCCCGCGAAACAAACCAGTTGACAACGAAAGCTTAGAGCTTTACCAAAAAACAGAGAAGTAGAAGTAGGGGGAATGTGCCTTAATCAGAAGTGTGCTCTGAAGCTAGGGAAGTCGGAACAACAATGAAAAAGATAAAACCCTAAACAATAGATTGGTGGTTTTATCTATCTGATAGTAATATTATAATAGATCCTTCCAGAACTCTCAACTCACGAAACCCGTGTGGCAGTGTATGTCACGCGCCTATTCGGCCTCCACCTACTCCGTTTAGGTAACCCATGCTCCAGTGGTCCGGTCTGGAGTCGTGTCCAAGTAGTAGTTAGTTACTAATTTTTTTAATTTTTTTTTCATTTGACTTAGTAACTAGTTTATGATTATCATCGACAAAAATTACATTATTTTAGATAAATTAATGAAAGAGTTTAATTAGTATGTACTGATAATATAAAATAATTTTATATTATTAATTAATAAAAATAAGAAAAAGTTAGAAATTATAGTAAATTGCTCATTATAATTGGTGATTATTCGTATGAATTGCCACTTTTTATTATTTCTATTGATTAATAATGTAAAATTATTTTATACTGTAACTACGTTTAAATTAAATTCTTAATGAAATATATCAAGACGTTAATAATTGCACATTACATTAACGACGCACAAACATAAAATCACAGAAGTTGAGAGTAAAACAAGGTTTGATGATGGGCTCAAAGCCTTGAGACATCGGAGACCAATTTACCGAAAACAAGGGTCCAAAAGTGTGGTGGCACAAAGTCGAAATAAGCCCAAACTTTTAGATTTAAATATACAATATATTTATATCTGCCTTTTTATTATTTTTTTAAGTGGGTTTATCTTTTAATCCAACTCTTATAAATTTAAGTTGTGACCATAACTAATATAATTAGTTTAACAAATGAGAAGAGGATTTTTCATTCTGAGACAATTTGTGGAAAAAAATTTGAAGAAATTTTTTTTTCTAGAGATTAAAAATTGAGAGATAAAGTTTTGAGGAAGAAAATGTTTTTTAAATCTATAAAATTAATAATTTTTTTAAATTAATATTATTATGAAATATATTAATTTATTTAAATATTTCACTAAAAAATAAAATTGTGAAAATATATTATTGACTCTCTATTTCTTTTCTGTTATCTATTTTACACTTTCAAACAAGATTAAAGTAAAACCTTACCCTTTTTTCCTCAACAAAATTTATTCTCTTTCTCTCATAACTTACGAATAGACTCAAAAGGGTTGTACATTTTGAGTTACTGAACAACTTAAGTTATAAATAAGAATGTATTTTTCCCTTGACAATCATTGAGAAAATATAGTTATTTTTAAACATTTTTTCTTCAATTGTAATATTTTTATAATATTGAGTAGAAAGTGAGAAAAATAACTTTTAAGAAAAGTGATTCTTTTAGTTTTGCCAAAAAAAAAATTGTTGAAACCAATGTACCCTGAGTAATATGAAAGTACACTTTAATTCTTTATGCACTTGTTCAAGCATTCTATTGGATGAGCTAATCTATCTTCCCTTAATTTTATAATATTGAAAAAACATAAATAATTATTCTAACCTATCTATACTCTTTATAAAACAAAAGACATTACAAGAAAAGTTTGTCCATGTGTCATTTTCTAATAACTTTGATTTTTTTGAAATTTAGTTTCCCTTACTAAAAATAGAATTAAAGTATATTTTACAACTCACATAATTTGCTATAAAATTTAGATTTTAAATTCAAAATCATCTTCAAAACAACACATATTATTCTTTCCTAATTACTCATGCACATTCCTTTTTTCAAAAATGTTTTTAATTAAAAATTTAATTTAGTTTACTAAATGAATATTAGTGGAGATTTGATTAGAGTAGTTGTAGAGGGCCTTTTGGAGTCTAAAACTCTTAGAACCATAATTAGTGCTTTCTTTCCCCAATTCTCTCCCATTTTTCTCGTCCTTTAACTTTTTCTTTCAATTCCTTCTTACCCGATAATCCTTTCTCTCCGATGTGCATAATTTCTACACCCATTATCATAAAATTTTCTTTGAGAAGGTCTAACTCCTATTCGATTTTCTTGGTAACAAAAAGAGCTACTCAAGATTGTACTCTACAAACTTTTTCACCTACGGTGTTTTCTTTTCCATACACATGAATCTTTGAATTGATCTCAAGACCACATGCTTAATGCCCATTCATAATAAAGCCAAGGGCACCAATTTACACAGGAAATTCTAGATTAAACATTAATATATCAAAAATATATTGAAGTGTTCACGAGCAAAAGTAGAGCTTTAATGGCCATAGGCTAATCATTTTTAAATCAGATAATAAAAATACATTTTATTTAATTACAACTCTATACGTTTCTAGCAACAGGAAGTGTCCACTTTCCTCTAAAACATTACTTGATTAATATGAAACTACTAGAAATAAAGTGGAAATTAAAAATTCTCAGTAGATAATAATTAGTTGTAAAACATTTGAACTATAGTGGTTTCAGACGTGTCTTAGCACAGAAATCCACACAGTTATTATATCATAATATCATCACATTATTTATAAGCAAATTATGCTTCATAATATTATGAGCAATAAATACTAGAAAAAGTATATGCTATGCAATATACAATGCAGCAAGTATTGATATGATTATAATCTATTTACTTTAAATTCTACTTTCCTTTGTCTGCATATCTCACATATATTCAAAGACCTTCTTTTAGGGAATTCTTGTAACATTCCCAATTTCTCTAAACTAATTATCTCATTATTAATAAGTAATTAGAGTAATTAGAAAATTAATCAAAGATTAATTCACTAATTAAATGGATAAAAGCTTGGTAATTAGGAAAAGTCAACTAAATTGTCAACATTATTAAGGAGAGGCAAAAAAATATTTTTATGTAATTACACTCAAAGTCACTCAATCCCTATAGTTGTGAAACCAGAACTCGTAACAAAGTTGAAACTCGGAACCTATCCACAAGCTAAAACAGAAATTCAAACTAACCAATTTAAGTTGAAGATATGGTGCCTTAAATTTAGGAACTAACTCAGAACCCGCCCCCAAGCTAAAATAGAAATTCAAATTAACCAGTTTCAGTTGGAGATATAATGCCTTAAATTTAGGAACTAACTCATAACCACCCCAAAACTTTTCAGTATAAATACATGGCCTCTCTCTTTCTGTTCATTTTTCATTCTCCCACTTTCACTCTAAAAATCTCAAAAAGCACAAATCTCTCCCCTCTCTTCCTATTGGTTGTGACCTCATATGTGGCTCAAAGAAGAACCCTTCAGCCTTCCAATTTCTCAGTTTTGAGTTCTAGTTTCCAATCTCCAATTTCCAGCAACTTTCAAGTTTCAAAGTTCTTCGTTAGATCACCCCCTAAGGTAGGAATTCTATCCTTTATATGATATGTTCTTGTGTGTTCATGACCCATAAATAGAGACTCTAGTCTCCTCATGACTAAGAGTACCCACTCTTGTCAAAAAGCTTAATTGTGGATTGAAATCATTTGATCATGTGTCATAATGTATTGAAATCAAAATGATTCCTTTGCTTTGATAAAAGATCTCATTGGATTAAAACTCTCCTTTTTAATTTTCCAATAGATGTAAGTAGATCAAAACTCTTCCTTAAGACTTTTAAAAGATTTAATCGAATTAAACTCCCCTTTGATGTGCCCTAAATGATTTTAATGGCTTAAAAGCTTCTAAGTATGAAGTTGTAGCCTTCTAGAGATAAGAAAGAACTTCTATTCTTAGAACAAGACATGAACTTGGAAATCGAAAACCAATCTTAAACCTGCATGCCTCTCACTGCCAGTTCATGAGTTCAAATTGTAATCCTATGCTTGCTCGGATCTCAAAAACCAAAAGACTTATAAACCAGCAACCTAAACTTAGTTCGTAAGGTTATAAAACAACGTTACATATAGCTTAGTTTTGGAACTCGGAAAAACCATGAAACCAGAAACCTTTCTTACAACTTAATCTTGGAGATCAATCAAACCACAACTTCAGAGTTTGATCCCAAGTTAACCTCAGAGATCGGATTAAACTTTAACCTTGGAAGAATTGGTGCTAGTTTAAGGATGGAAGATGGCAAACGTAGTAAACATAAGCCCTTAGTTATAATCTCGGAAGTTCGAACTCAGAAAACATAATACATTTGTAATATTGGAAGTCGGAACTCAGAAACATAATATACTTGTAATCTAGTTTACAAGACAAAAACAATTCGTTACTAGGAGAGGACAGCCATGACATCGGAGGCCCTCAAGGTAATGTAGTCAGAACCATCTTTGCCCTTGAAGTCATTCCCCGCATATTTGGAGTACAGAACTGTGTTCCCAGGTGTAATGGACAATGGTTTTCTGTTGCCTTGATCATCCAGAGTGCCTGGACCAACTGCTATCACCTGTAACATCCAGAGTAGAGAAGAAAGATTGTGGACTTCATCAGAAGCTGAACAAGCAAGATTTATTTGAAAACATTATTCAGGCAAAGCATTATTACTCCAAAGCAACGGTACCCATCTAAAGAAATAGAACTTTATTTAGTGTCAGTTAAATTGTCCTGATCTTATTCTTCTGTCCACCCAAACACTTTGCTTCAAGAGTGTTGTTAGTCTTCACTATACTATCTTTTCAAACACAAAAAAGATTAATAGGAAGCTCACTGTTCCAATAGATGGTTTCTCCTTGGTTGCCGCTGTGAGCAACAAACCCCCGGCAGTTTTTTCCTCAGCTTCTGCAACCTGCAGTAAATATTTAAACAATCAATAGATGTCACCATCACCGTACCCAACAAGTCAATGAATGAATACCAACATCATTATCACAGGCATCCAAGATAAGCACAAATCATCTTGTCTGTAAATATGGCTGATGCAAATCACGAAATAAGCAGAGCATAAATCCACCCTGAGTATCATTATATGATTGACAATCGATCCAAAGCCATTCTCCATGGAACAGTCAATATCAAAATAAACAGAGCTCTGAAGAGTGGCGCACCTTTATCAAGACTCTGTCATTCAAGGGTTTAAGATCCTTCACCTCATCAGTTTCAAGGATACCAATTATGTCATCGTCCTTCAGTATAAGATGTTTTGTACCATTAAATTCCACCTCCGTCCCTGCATACTTTGAATACACAACTTGTGCTCCTGTCTGTGCAAAGAAAATGGCATCACATAAGCTTAAAATTTGAGAGAGCACACACCCTCTGCCAGGGAAATATAACATAGTAACCTTACCTTAACACTAATGTCCACTTCACTCTTCCCAACTGACTTTCCTTCTCCAACAGCAACCACCTCACCCCCTTGAGGCTTAGTTTGAGCAGTTGTTGGAAGTAAAATCCCACCCTCAGTCTTCTCATCTGTATTCTTAATTTTTACAAGCACTCTATCACCCAGAGGCTTAATTGAAGTGTACTGCATAATGGAATTACCAATCAGGCACACGTAGCATCAAATAACCAGAATATTAGAATCAGAAACAATCCCACAACTTATATATATCAACATTTATGTCAGGTTCAATAACAAAGGCCTTCTTACTTCATAAACCACTGAAAATAAACAAATAAAAGGAGGACTCAAATTTTGCTGGATCAACTGTGCGGGAACTGGAAATGCAATTTTCTAGCAAAAACATAAAAGATTGACTAAGAGGGGCGGGCTGGTAGGTTTGATGCACTAGCTTAGTTTCTTTGGCATTGGCTGATTAAAGACATCCTCACAAAGGCACCATCTTTCTTAAGTGAAAACATGACTTCCATAGGCCTCTAGGTCTGCTACCCTAGAAGTGAGTCTCTTTGGAGAAGAAGGCTCCAACAAGAGTGAGTGCGCACGCTCTTCTGAATGTGGTTCAACGTCCAGGGCGCTCTTTATGTCAATAAATACAATATGTTTTAGTCTTTTGTGAACTTAAAGAATAAGAATTGCTTCTTGCCACTGTCATCCATATGAAGTAGCCAGCAAAGAATTTCCTCTTCAAAATTCTGTCAATTTACTTGCAAAAGAAATATGGAAAATTGCACCCCTGCCCCCAACCTTGTGGAGAAAAACGAAAATGTGGTAGCAAATCAGTTGAATAAAAAGGCAACTTATATCATATGTGTTCATCAGCAGTGTTCTACATCTCTGAAGCATATGACCAAATGAATTGCCACTGGCAAAGAGCAATTTTACCAAAATCCACCAGACTCTTACTTTCAGACATTAAAAACGACAAAGCTTAAAAAAAAAAAAATATAGTTGAACCTTCACAATGCACAAGCATAATATAATACTCCAAGAAGAATTTCACTAATGCCAATATTAGACTCCCTTCAAAACAACCATAACATGTTACTATGTAAAGAGTATCAGATGGTATATCGGTGCACCTTCTTCGGCAAAGGAATCAAGGCAATGTCACAAACTAAACAGATATATAAGGCAAATGCAATACATTAGGGGGAAAACGCTTTCAATTTCTCTTTTTTCTCAAATTTGTGTCAGATGAAATCAACAACCCATAAAAATATACCTTGGGGGCAACAACAGTAGCGGCTTTGACAACAAGACAAGGGTACGATCTTTGCATGAGAGTTCCAATTCTGACACGCCCCAAAGAAGGAAACTGAAGAGCTGAAGGTCGGAACCCTTCAAATGACCGCAAGTTCCTCGCAGAAATCGATGCAGCTGTGAGCTGAGCGGTCGCCATTCGAGCCTGTTACTCAACAAATGAACAAAAAACAGTGACAAATCAAATTAAACTTCGAAAATGAGAGATAGAGCAGAAGATTGAAGGGCCAAGTAACCCAACTAAATTGACTTAATTTTTCCCGCGAAACAAACCAATTGACAACGAAAGCTTAGAGCTTTACCAATAAACAGAGAAGTAGAAGTAGGGGGAATGTGCCTTAATCAGAAGTGTGCTCTGAAGCTAGGGAAGTCGGAACAACAATGAAAAAGATAAAACCCTAAACAAAAGATCGTGGGTTTTATCTATCTGATAGTAATATTACAATAGAGCCTTCTAGAACTCTCAACTCACGAGACCCGTGTGGCAGTGTATGTCACGCGCCTATTCGGCCTCCACCTACTCCGTTTAGGTACCCCATTCTCCGATGGTCTGGTCTCGAGTCGTGTCCAAGTAGTAGTTAGTTGCTAATTTTTTTAATTTTTTTTCATTTGACTTTGTAACTAGTTTATGCTTATCATCGACAAAAATTACATTATTTTAGATAAATTAATGAAATACATCAAGACGTTAATAATTGCACATTACACTAACGACGCACAAACATGAAAGCACAGAAGTTGAGAGTACAACAAGGGTTGATGATTCAAAGCCTTGAGACATCGGAGACCAATTTACCGAAAACAAGGGTCCAAAAGTGTGGTGGCACAAAGTCGAAACATGCCCAAACTTTTAGATTTAAATATACAATATATTTATATCTGCCTTTTTATTATTTTTTTAAGTGGGTTTATCTTTTAATCCAACTCTTATAAATTTAAGTTGTGACCATAACTAATATAATTAGTTTAACAAATGAGAAGAGGATTTTTCATTCTGAGACAATTTGTGGAAAAAATTTGAAGAAAAAAAATTTCTAGAGATTAAAAGTTGAGAGATAAAATTTTGAGGAAGAAAATGTTTTTTAAATCTATAAAATTAATAAATTTTAAAATTTTTTAAATTAATATTATTACGAAATATATTAATTTTATTTAAATATTTCAATAAAAAATAAAATTGTGAAAATATATTATTAACTCTTTATTTCTTTTCTCTTATCCATTTTACACTTTCAAACAAGATTAAAGTAAAACTTTACCCTTCTTTCCTTAACAAAATTTATTCTCTTTCTCTCATAACTTACAAATAGACTCAAAAGGGTTGTACATTTTGAGCTACTGAACAGCTTGAGTTATAAATAAGAATATATTTTTCCCTTAACAATCATTGAGAAAATATAGTTATTTTTTTACATTTTTTCTTCAATTGTAATATTTCTATAATATTTTTATAATTTTGAGTAGAAAGTGAGATAAATAACTTTTAAGAAAAGTGATTCTTTTAGTTTTGTCAAAAAAAATTGTTGAAATCAATGTACCCTGAGTAATATGAAAGTACACTTTAATTCTTTATATGCTTGTTCAAGCATTCTGTTGGATGAGCTAATCTATCCTCTCTTAATTTTATAATATTGAAAAAACATAAATAATTTTTCTAATCTATTTATATTATTTATAAAACAAAAGATATTACAAGAAAAGTTTGTCCATGTGTCATTTTCTGATAATTTTGATTTTTTTGAAATTTAGTTTTCCTTACTAAAAAAAGAATTAAAGTATATTTTACAACTCAAATAATTTGCTATAAATTTTAAATTTTAAATTCAAAATCATCTTCAAATCAACGTATATTATTCTTTCCTAATTATTCATGCACATTTCTTTTTTCAAAAATGTTTTTAATTAAAAATTTAATTTAATTTACTAAATGAATATTAGTGGAGATTTAATTAGATTAGCTAAAACTCTTAAAACCCTAATTACGGCTCTCTTTCTCCAATTCTATCTCATTTTTCTCGTCCTTTAACCTTTTCTTTCAATTCCTTCTTACTCGATAATCCTTTCTCTTCGATGAGCATAATTTCTACACTCATTATCATGAATTTTTTCTTTGAGAGGGTCTAACTCCTATGCAATTTTCTTGGTAAGTAAAAGAGCTGCTCAAGATTGTACTTTGCAAACTTTTTCACCAATGGTGTTTTCTTTTCTATACACATGAATCTTTGAATTGATCTCAAGACCACATGCTTAATGTAACACCCATTTATAATAAAGCTAAGGGCACCAATTTACACAGAAAATTCTAAATTAAACATTAATATATCAAAAATACACTGAAGTATTTACAAGCAAAAGTAAAGCTCTACTTGCCATAGGATAATCATCTTTAAGTTAGATAATGAAACTATGGTTTATTTAATTATAACTCTATATGTTCCTAGCAGCAGGAAGTGTCCACTTCCTCTAAGGCAATACTTGACTACTATGAAACCACTAGAAATAAAGTAGAAATTAAAAATTATCAATAGATAATAATTAGTTGTAAAATATTTGAATTATGATGGTTTCAGTTGTATCTTAGCATAGAAATTCACACAGTTACTATATTATAATATCATCAAATTACTTATAAGTAAATTATGCTTCATAACATTATGAGCAGTAAATGCTAGAAGAAGTATATGCTGTGTAATATATTATGCAACAAATATTAATATGATTATGATGTATTTACTTTGAGTTCCATTTTTCTTTATTTGCTTGTCTCACATATATTCAAAGACCTTCTTTTAAGGAATTCTTATAACATCCCTAATTTTTCTAAGCTGATTATCTCATTATTAATGAGTAATTAGAGTAATTAGTAAATTAATCAATGATTAATTCACTAATTAAATGAGTAAAAACTTGGTAATTAGGAAAAAATCAACTGAATTGTCAACATTATTAAGGAGAAGCAAAAAAGTAATTTTATGTAATTACACTCAAAGTCACCTAATCCCTATAATTGCGAAACCGAAACTCGTAATAAAGTTGAAACTCGGAACCTCCCCACAAGTTGAAATAGGAAGTCAAACTAACTAGTTTAAGTTGAAGATATGGTGCCTTAAACTTAGAAACTAACTTAGAACTCGCCCCGAAGCTAAAACAAAAATTCAAACTAACTAGTTTAAGTTGGAGATATAATGTCTTCAATCTAGGAACTAACTTGTAACCACCCCAACACCTTTCACTATAAATACACAACCTCTCTCTTTCTGTTCACTTTTCATTCTCCCACTTTCACTCTAAAAATCTCAAAAAGCACTAATCTCTCCCCTATCTTCCTGTTGGCTGTGACCTCATATGTGGCTTAAAGAAGAACCCTTCAGCCTTCCAATTTCTAGTTTTGAGTTCCAATTTCCAGTCTCCAATTCTAATCTCCAATTTCCAGCAACTTTCAAGTTTCAAAGTTCTTTGTTAGATCACATATGTTCTTGTGTGTTCATGACCCATAAATAGAGACTCTAGTCTTTTCATGGCTAAGAGTACCCACTCTTGTTAAAAAGCTTAATTGTGGATTGAAATAATTTGATCATGTCTCTTTTTGATTCCTTTGCTTTGATAAAAGATCTCATTGGATTAAAACTCTCCCTTTTGATTTTCTAATAGATGTAAGTAGATCAAAACTCTTCCTTAAGACTTTTAAAAGATTTAACGGATTAAACTCCCTTGTAATATGCCCTAAATGATTTTAATGGGTTAAAAGCTTCTAAGTATGAACTTCTAGCCTTCTAGAGATAAGAAAGAACTTTGATTCTTAGAATAGGAAATGGACTCAGAAATCAGAAACCAATCTTAAACCTGCATGCCTCTAGCTGCCAGTTCATTAGTTCAAATTGTAATCCTATGCTTGCTTAGATCTTCGAAACCAGAAGACTTATAAACCAGCAACCTAAACTTAGTTCGTAAGGTTATAAAACAACATTACATATAGCTTAGTCTTGGAACTCCAAAGAAACATGAAACTCGAAGCCTTCAACCTTATCACCTCGAAAATCGATAGATTGAAAGAAAGAAACCTTTCTTACAACTTAATTTCGGAGATCACCAACTTTGGAGTTTGATCTCGAGTTAATCTCGAAGATCGGATTAAACTTTAACCTTGGAAGAATTGGTGCTAGTTTAAGGTTGGAAGATAGCGAACTTAGTAAACATGAACCTTAGTTATAATCTAGGAAGTCTGAACTTAGAAAACACAATACATTTGTAATATCGGAAGTCAGAACTCAAACACATAACATACTTGTAATCTAGGAAGTTGGACTCCATAAAGCATAAAACACTTATCTTAGAAGTCAGAACCTGTAAAGCATAAAATGCTTATCTAGGAGTCGGAACCTAGCAAATGTAATAACACAAGCATCACTAGCACAACCTCGCAAATCGATTTCGATGTAATCTCAAAAGTCGGTCACAAACCTAAACTTGGAAGTCAATGCCGAGAAACAAAAGCTCCTAATCTCATAAGCCTGAAAGTCGAGAACCAGAACACTTAAGATCCTTATTCATATGAACCCGGAACTCGGGAACCAGAAACGAAAACCACTATACACATGAACCCGGAAGTTGGTAGCCTGTAAAACATAATACCCTCATCAATGCAACCTCAAAGATCAGTCCCGAGCCAATCTCGAAGGTCGATCTTGAACTTAATCCCGAAAGTCAAAAACCCTAAACAAACTAAGTTAAAAATCTATAAGATTCATTAAGATTAAAAATCAGAATTAAAGCTTGCACCTAATTATCTAAGTTTTACTCATAAGACTTTGTTGTGTGATTAGTTACAAATAAATACCTAGGTATGAATGAAAATATAGACTATCTATATTGTTATATAAGTGTGACCTTTGGGATACATGCCAAGTGAACTTTTAATGTTTGATGCTATGTATGAGTGTTAATGGTTCTTGTATATTTGATATGAACTATGATTATATCTATTTTAATTCACGACACCTTTACATATTAAGAAAGAAAAGAAATTGAATATATATTATGCATTAACTTAATCAAGAAGAAAAGAATTGAGGGAATGATCCTTCGATCCCCAAATGTGCATTGGCAAGGGAAGATGATTTCCAAGCTAGGCATGATCCTTTAATTCCCAAATGTAAATTGGCAAGGGAAGGTGACCCCTAATGACCAGATAATGGATATGATCCTTCGGTCCCTAGACGTACGCTAGCAAGGGAAGGTATTCCCCGAGCTTAGCATGATCCTTTCACAATGGAAGATGACGCCCTTTTTCCCCTCTCCCGTAAGGGAATCTAAGGTGGCGACGACCACGGTATAAGCTCATTACTATTTTCAAAAGGCACAAGGCCTATGAGGGTGGACTAAGTAATAAGAATCTAACGAAATTAAGTGAAAAAGTTAAGAAGCACAAGGTCTAAGATCCAATAAAGTTGCATCAAGCATTTGCATATTCTCTTATTTTAGTCTTGTTAGTTGTTTATGCATTACTATTGCCTCATCATTTTATACCTTAGAATACAGTAAGAATTATGTTTAAAATGAACCCTAGAATATAGTAAGAATTATGTTTAAAATGAATCCACTTTGGCTAATCACATTTTTCGAACTTAATTAAATAGACTATTGTATGCACACCTTTTTACAATAAACTCGAAGTGATTAAGATGATAACAAAGACATGATAGCTGTTGAATTAGAATCCTATTGAGAAATTTCGATTTATCACCCATCCGTGTCATCTCCAGACGTAGACGCCACAGTGGCTCTACATAATGTCATACTTGGGTCGTCTTATGGATGCACTAAGTTTCCTTATACTCCTGTACCTATTGAACATTCAGATGTCCCTGCGGTCTCCACCTACCTCACCAGAATGCGAGCCCATGTTTGATGAGTTAGTAGGAGAATAGTTTTATCTAGATTTGTAGTGGTTCTAGGAAAGTATGCCAGTTTGAGTGTATTTTCCATTTTAATTTGAGATGTTGAATTTATAATTGGATGATTGATGCTATGGTTTATATTTAATATTAGTTATTCATTCTATTGCAATGTGTCTTTTTATTATTATATGATTTCATCATCGCTACGCAGTTACATTTGTCTTTCTTACGTAACAGTTTATTTGCAAATATTACTATTTTGTGATCAAGGCTCGTGTTTTCAAATGTATTTTCAAAAAAAAAAAAAAATCATCTATTATTTTCCAATAAAGTGATTTCAAAGAAAAAGGTTAAGTTTTCCACAACTAAAAGGTAACAACTAATAGAATCTAAATACAACTTAAATGTAAGTTGAAACTATTAGGGTGTTACAATTCTTATTATCTGGTGTTACTCTTAACATCGTGGTGACAAAGCAAAACTTTTACTCCATATTAATCAAGATAAGTAACATAAAAAGATTTTACATCTTATTTCTTTGCCTTATTGGCAATTAAAGACAAATCTTAAATATCTTCTTTTCAAATTATTTATGTGCCATCTTGCATAATTCATGATAAATATAGATATGCATCAAGTTAAACAATAAATATAACTTAAATAAAAGACTCAAGTAGCATAAAATAAACAATAATTTGAATAATATAAATAAATTTATCTCATAATAAATTAAGTAATTAAACATAAAATTAAGCAATAAATGGAATAAAGTGTAGGAGTTATAAATTAATTCATAAACTTAAAATAAACAAAGTGCATAAGAATTGAAATAATATAAACTTGAGTAAAATAAATTACAATAAGAGTAATATTGAGCAATTTTAATAAATAAAATAACTTAGGACAATAAAATAGATGGCAATGAGTAAATAATGACAAGCAATATATAAAAAAATATTAAATAAAATAACTTGGAATATAAAGTAAATTGCAGTACTAAACAAGAATAAGCAATAATATAAAGGACGTTATATAAAATAACTGCAAATATAAAATAAACTACGATAGTAAATAATAATGAATAATAACATCATTTGCAATGAATCAATATATTCATGATTTTACTTTATTATCTACCTTAAAATAGTGTGTGCGTGCCAAGCTCTTGCACGTTACTCCTTATTCTCTCTCTTTTATTCGCCCTTTCTTTCATCTTTTTATTTTACTCTCTTTGAATACTCTCTTTCTCTTTATTTTTCTTTCTTGGCTACAAGATCTTTCTCTTTGTCTTTCTTTATTTTCACATTCTCATTTTTCCAATCTTTGCTCATGGTGAGAAGTGAAACCTTTCCCTCATCCTATTTATAGACTTTCAAACACTGCATTTTATGTCACCAATTATGTTTCTTTTCACTGTTAATAGTCCCTGTTACTACTATTATCTTCAACACCTTAATTTAAGACATAACACTTTTTTCTAAAAGGGCTTGACTTTCAAGGCATTTACAGTTACTTCTTTTCCTTCTGTTCTTTTTTTTTTTTTCTTCCTTTTTCTTTTCAACATTGAAATCAGAACTTTGAAATCAAAAATTTTGATTTTCGCATTCTATTGCATGTGCTCTGCTATAGCATGGGGAGCAACAGTGTGATGCCGAAATCAAAAATTAGTGAGTAATAGTGCAACACTTAAATTAGAAATTGGGAAGCAACAGCGCAACACTTAAATCAAATGGTTATTTGGAATTCATCTATGGTGCTTGTATATCCCTTATCTTTTACTTTCTTATCTACTTGTATTAATGGTTTGCATACATGTTTTTTTACAAAAGACTTGACTTTAAGTCTCCATCAACGTAATCAATTATTACTATTATTATTATAGAGTAATATATTTTGAATTTTATAGTCTTACATTTGAAAGTAAATGTCTATGATTTAACTATTAGATCAATCAATTATTGTCACAAAAATTAGCTTAAACAAATAAGCTAAAATATTTCAATAAATTAGATACACAAAATATTTTATGAAAAAAGAGGATGTTACACTTAAAGGACCCAAATTCCTTCCATTCAGACTAATACATTGGTGGTTAAATTTAATTATTTACGCTTTATAGTTATTAAATTTATTTAACTATATATATGTGTGTGTGTGTGTGTGTGTGTGTGTGTGTGTGTGTGTTTGTATGTATATGATTTATTCTATTTGACCAATTTTCAAATTAACTCAAGTTAAATATTATCACGTAAACAAATTATTTTTGACAATTTTATCTAATTGATAATCCATATTTTATAATATCAAATTATTTTACTAATGAGTTATTATATGGCACCAAATGTTGCATTTTTATTTAAAATTATTTTAAGAGGAGGCTAAAGAGTAGGGAAGGAGAAAAAAATGAAATGATTTTTTTTTTTAGTTCAATCCTCACTAAAAAATTGTAAGGTAGTATCTTTGTGGAAAAAATGTATTTTCAATAATTATATGAAATTATTTGTTCCTCACTGCTCAACTAAAAATTCGATGTAGATATTTTTATAAAACAAATTGCATTTTCAAATGATTAACTATATAAAATAATTCTATACAATTTTTTTAAAAATTAAATTATTAAGAGGCTAAAATAAAGGAAGGAACAAGCAAAAGGAATGATTTTTTTCTCACCAACAAAATAGAATGACATTTCTCTTAAAAATTGAAAGTAAATATCCTTATAAAATGAATTATACTTTTAATATTAATGATTAGTTATTTATAGAATTTTATTTTTCAAATTATTTTACTATAAGGATAAGGAAATGGGAGGGAGAAGGAAAATTATTTTAGTTCTTTGGCCATTATTTAAAAATTAGAAGTACATATCTTTATAAAAACTAATACTTTCAATAATGAATTATTATATGAAATAAATTTATACAAATATTATTTAAATAACTTATTCAATAACAAATTCATAATTATACTTTTTATTTATGTAATTATTTCAATCTACGTAAAATTAATTTTTTAATATTTTAAACTAATTTATATGACATATTTTAATTCAAATTTTATATTTTTTTGTTTAATTTATATAATAAAGTAAAATCTCAACAATAAATTATATTATATATTTTACATAATTTAAACTAGGGGTGGAAGCGGATCAAGCTAATCCAATGAATCCAATCAATTTGAACCAAACTAGTTAAATTGGTTCGAGTTTATTCGGATCATTGGGTTAATCGGATGCGATCTAATTAGAACTGACTAGTGTTTGGTTCGGTCATCTGATCTGAGATTTTGCAACCCAATACTCGGCCCGACCCAAATCCCTATATTCTTTTTGTTTTTTTTTTCTTAATAAAATAACACATTAACATAACACTTTTTCCTTTCTATTATTTCAATCAGTAAACCTCTCATGAATTTAAAATTTGTATTCATGGCTTTATGGATGTGATATGAGCTATGTTATTTGATGTATAAACTTAGGCATGGACAATTTACGTCTCTTTAATTGTGTTAATGAATATTAAAATTGGGCACTGTTATATTAATAACTTTTTTTTTTGGGTATATATATTAATGGCTTTTGATGGTAATGGATTAGAATGACAATTATGTGATATTTATATATCTTTTAATTGTGTTAACGATAATATTAGAATAATTTAATATTTAGATATTAGAATAGAATCTAAAATTTTCTTAAAATTTTGATGTTTTATAATTAATTTTTATTGTATTTTTTGGCAAAAATTGAAAAAAAAATAAACGGGTAATCCAATCATTCGAACCAAATCCACTAAATTTAATTAGTTTAGTTTGGCTCGGATATGGTCAAAAAATTTTATGAATCCGATCTAAACCAAACCAATTAAAATTTATTTGATTCAAATTTGTTTTTACTCCAAACCCACCTTTAATTTACATATGTGCATTGTACAGGTCAAATACACTAGTTGTTTAATAAAATTAAATTAGTACAATATTTAATGAGATTAATTTTAATACATTGTTAATATAAAAGAATTTTATACAGGTATCTAATCATATATTACTATATTAGCAAAAATACTTGACTTAACTATTCACTATTGTAAAAATCTTACAAATAAAAGTATATAATCGAATGATAATATAAAACTCTTTTATACTGACAGTATATCAAAATTGATCTCATAGTTAATTTAAAAATATAAGATTATGTTTAAGCATTTTAAAGATAATGAAAAAATGGGTAATAAAATAAATAGGGAACAAATAGAATAAAGTAAAACATGTTATTTTACTATTTGATTGTTGAATATATTTTAAAATAGAGAAAAAAAAAAAGTTGTCGTTTCTTCTTTAACACTCAATTTAAGAAAACGAATAAAAGACTTTGAGCGAATTACCATTCCATTCCTTCATTTTTAATTATTTCGTATAAATTTTCAATAAATTTGATTATTTTTCTTTTCATTGATTCTATTGTCATATTTTCAATTATATTCGTAGTCTATAATATATAATACACAACGTTAAGAAAATTGGAGCAAGGATCAAAGTGGTTAACACAGGAATTTAACCACCAGATCCTAAGAATAATGACCCAATTGGCCTAATGGCCGGTTCCTATTCCAATTGGTCTGGATTAGTTCGATCCGATTTTCTCTTCTACAATAATACATTCTACAATAATACATATTAAAAAATGTACATGACCCACATGTGGTTGGGCCCTTGGGCCGCGACCCGAAATCCGGATGAGAAATGCGATAGACTAGATTATGACTTATGAATTATGGTAGACTCAGACCAAAAAAAAAAAAAAAAAAAAGGAATTATGCATGGTCGACCAATATTTATTTGGTGTTTTGACTCATGAGCATGGGGACGAAAACTTACACGATAGCCTTTTGAGCTCATCCATGACGTTAAGGTACCCACGTAGGAATGTCTACCGTCTCCCCAACATTGTCTTTTTCGATAAATTTTAGTAGTTTTTTTTTTTTTTAAGGTTACTTTAGTTTTTCTTAATTTTTAATGTGAATCATTTATTAGGAAATAAAAATGAAAGTTTTAAAGGCGTTTATGAAGAGTATTATATATTATATAATATTAATATTAATAATACGCTCAAAATACCAATAAAAAAACTTCATTTTAAAAATCATTGTATTTCGTCAATTGTAAAACACTATGAGATGCAGAAATAGAGTTTTAACAAATATTTTATAAGTTTTGATTTAATAGATGAGTTTTCCATTTTTCACTTATATTTTTTCTATCTATATACAAATATATTTGATCTGTGGCATTTTTATTTTTATGAAAGTATAATTCTCATTATTATTTATAATAGTAAAAAGTCAGCAAAGTTGAAATAATTTTGATTGAAGAATTTCATTTTAATAATTTTTAATATAAGTTTTTATATTATCTATGAATTATAACATTATCATATATAATTTATGAGATAATTACTATAAAAGTAAAATATTTTATTAACATAATAATATATGAATTTAATTTTGATGTATTATCAATATAAAATAGTTTTATAGTATCATCAAATCACATATTTTTATTTGTAATACTTTTAAGATAACAAGTGATTGAATCAAATACTTTTTCTGATTTAGTAATACATGATCGAATATCTATACAAAATTTTTTTATATTAGCAATACATCAAAATTAAATTATAATATATAATTAATTAAAAAATTAAAAAAATTTATATCAACTATATATAAAAATTAACTTTATTTAGAATATACACAACAGCCATAGTTTATATAATTCAAGTATTATAGATCAACTAATCTTTTTTACTTAGTTAGCACATGAAAATTCCCTTCTGTCTCTCTATCTACTAATTTAATTATAATAGTTATATACCAAAAGCGAATTTTCGTAGGAAATAATTTGCGTCCTGTGGAATCCACATGACATGTAGGATAGAACATATTACTTTAATGAAAACACATACATGTCTAGCTTTAGTCCCTTCCACTTGGATACTTGTTTACCCTTTATACATCTACTTAGTTTTGTTTTCGTTGGATTGACCAGACTCAAATTAAGTAAAATTTAGTAAATTTTAGATTTTAATAATAATATAAATTACAATATCAAAAGAAATTATCTAAGCTTATAATATAGTAGTATCAAAATTATTAAATTTATAAACAATGTATATCCCCTATTTTGGTTTTGCGAACCACTTTCTAACGTAAGTATAATAAGTTCACGTGGAATACAAGACGCACGTGGTCCAAGAATGCCACCGGGTACAAAAGTTCACAACGCGTAGGGACGAACCGTCAGTGCCACGTGTAAGAGCCACACTTGCTACGTTTGAGTTTGGGTTCCGAGCGGGGACGCGCCTCGGGAGTATCGACCATCAACCCCGCGAGTCAAACTTCTTCACTCGCTTCAGCAACCAACACTCACACCCCACACCCTTCACATATATATAGAGCCGCAACACTCTTATCTCCCCCAATCGTCACCAACATCCCCATCAACGACAAAACTGTCCCTCGTCACAGCCCAACAAGTGCCAAGTTCTTGCACAACATAAAATATTTCCACTTTGTTTCAAACAACAAACGTCGAGAATGGTGAAACCGAACATTGAGAAGGCCGAGGAGCAACAAAGCGATTCAAATTCGAAGTACAGAGGTGTCCGAAAGAGGAAGTGGGGCAAATGGGTATCCGAAATAAGGCTACCCAACAGCCGTCAGAGAATCTGGTTGGGTTCCTACGACACCGCCGAGAAGGCGGCGCGCGCCTTCGACGCCGCCATGTTCTGCTTACGTGGCCCCAGCGGCAGGTTTAATTTCCCTGACAACCCGCCCAACATCGCCGGCGGCACGTCCATGACGCCCCCTCAGATTCAGGCCGCCGCTGCCCGTTTTGCCAATCAGGAGCCCCAGGCGGGCCATTCGGGTTCCACCGAGTCGCCCATGGAGTGTTCGGTTGAGGGAACTTCCATGCAAGTGGAGTCCCCGTCGAATTCTCGGTCGGAAGTGACGGTCCAAACCGAAAGTGAAGTCACACTCAACGGTACGTTCACGGATTTGTTTGCGCCTGTCGGGTCGGGTAATTTTGCACCCGATTACGGGATTTTTCCGGGTTTCGATGATTTTAGCGGTGATTTCTACGCTCCCGAAATGCCCAGTGTTGATTACGTCGAAGAAAACATGGATGGGTTTATAGTGGATGACTCGTTTTTGTGGAATTTCTAAGGACTAGGGAGTAGGGTCCGCTACAATATGGGCATTCGATCCAGCAGCAAATCGGGTCAGGTTGTGGATAGTTTTTGTTTTTCCGGAACCGTGGCAACTTGTAACAAACCCGGGATTCAATTCGGGTCTAGATTGGTCAATTTTTTTCAGAAGACCAAACAAACATTTATATGAGAAATGCATAAATGACTCATTTTTTATAGAACACTTTATTGATTCACATTCTATAGGGTCTCAGTCAGTACCGTATTCTATGAAAAATGAGTTCCTTTATTACTTTTCTATTTATATATATTATTACTATTGGTCACAAACTTTTTACCAGTAAATAATGAATTTAACCTGTTTATTTTACCAGATAAGAGTGATACAATTGTCATGGTATTTGTAAAGTTGTATACAGATGTTGTAATTTTTGGTGAATTATTCAATGAATTAAGATATTAGATCTTTTAGCCGTGAAAGAATGATAAATTTTGATTTAACTTTAAAAAGTCCTATGTTGAATAGATACATGCATCCAAAAATTGAAATATAAAATACTTATCAAATAACTTCTCGTAAGTAGTAACTTCTTGGTAGAAGCAGAGACAAGTTACTGTGTAGACCATCACATATAATCAAAGTAACGTTATTATTGTTTGAACAATATGGTTTCCGTGGGATGTTGGACAGTCTGTAACATAAGCTACTAAGGAGAAATTCTTGAATGTTTATGGAATACTACATAAATGTGTTCATGGTTAATAATAAAATAATATTTTAAAATAAAACCCACCATTAACTTATATTATTATCTAAAACATCATTTTATTATTAGTTATGCACTATAAGAGCAACAAAAAAAAATTTCCCAGCCACTAAGTCTAGCTTAGTAGAGCTAGGGAATTAATAGTCCGCATAAGATCACTGGTCTCATGTCACAACTGTCATTGATAGTGCCACTATTTTCCAAAAGAGAATAAAAAGGGAAAAGAAAAAGAAAAGGAAGCATATTAGTCCATACTCACTTTCTCGATCATACTTGATCCAAAAAAGAGTGACAAATTGTGGCTCCTTATGTCAACAAAGCATAAGGGATTTATAGCCTCTTTGGATTAGCGTTCAGCTTAGCGTTTAATTTTGGTCAAAAGTGCATTTGACCGAAAGTGCTCTCTTGCTGTTTCAAGAGAAAGTGCCATGGGGTGTGTTTTTCTTCTGTTTGCGTTTGGAACCAAACGAGAACTTACTCACACCTTTAGGTAGTATTTGGTACGAGATAATTTACTTGAATTACTAGTAATTTTTAATTAAATTATTTGAGTCTATTATATTACCCTATTTAATATGACCCATTATATGACTGTATAAATTATCTAAGCAGTCTAGATTGCTTCTCAAGTAATAATCTATATTGCCCCCATAAAGATAGTCAATCTAGATAACCAATTATATGACAATCTTCTATTATTATTATTATTATTATTATTATTATTAACTAAAAATTAATAATAATAATAATAATAATATAGTAAAAGATATACATTATTTAGTAATATTTTTTTATATATCAAATAAGGTAATATAAATTATTAGTTAAATTATTTGGGCATACTAAATACTATATTGTAATATTACTAGTAATTTTAAAAATAGCAATCTTTCTAAATGATAATCTAGATTGCCAATAATCTTGATATGTAATATATCAAATATCATCCTTGATTAGGTTAAGTACTATTAGAACAATTCTTGTACTTTTATTCTTTGGACTCTTGTAGGTTATTTTGATTCTCTTATTTAATCTTTTGAAAGCATACAAATTATAATAGATTCTATAGTACACCTTCCTAAGAAAGGTGCACCACACACCTTGAATCCAAGCTGTTAAATTTGTATACAATAAACTTGTTTCCATGGGTGCTACTTCATGCATCTGATTGCTTCCATAGACTCCATCATCTATTGCTCCACTCTGCTGCTCCATTTTCCACTTCTCTACTCACTCGAACCACCACTCCTGTCATTGTTGTCACTGGTGATGAGCTCGAAATTGAAAGTGCAATTGGCAACGCACTAGTCCTAGATGAGGCGACAGAGGTGTGGTTGGGATTATTAGATTAGGGTGAAGTTTGTGAGTAGAGCTCAAGTGAGTAGGCACATGTTGTTGCTGGCGAGCACCTTGGACTTGATGCTGGTGCAAGGAGTGGTGGTGTGAGCGACACCACCACTGTCACATGACGAGGAAGAGAGGCAGTGAACAAGGAGCATTGGAGTTGTCAAAATGTGTCAATTCAATCCACTGGGGCTAGGCCACCTCAGATTGGGTTTGATTGGATTAAGTTAGTTTCAGATTAGTAAAATGTTAATTCAACCCAATCATTTCCAAATCACAAGTTAGATATCGAACCAACGTAATAATTTTACTTACTAATTTTGAAAAAAATGCCCTTTCTTTAATAAAGGCTAAGTGCATGCCTAGGTCTAAGGCCAACATCCATTATTCAATTATTATTCATATTGTGGTGCATAACAATTGTTTTTGGTTCAACTTTTGATGTGGATTAGGTAAAATAAAAATACCTAATTATATTTTTTTGGCAATTCTAGTGCATGTATTAAGAAGGCACCCCCAACTTACCACTTGACATGTCTATTTTGCGATTGGAAGGGTTAAGAGAAAGGAATGTTGATTTTGGAGGGAGCTACTAAAGTGCACCATAATTGACTAATTGTATATATATTCTATATAATCTCAACCATTAGATTAAGTGATATGTGTTGAACCTGGTGGTACACCCTTGTTAACAAGGTACACCACAAAACAAACCCAAAATTCTATGTACTCGCTAAGCGTTCGTTTGGAACACGAGAAAACAAGAGGAAAGAAGTGGGAGGAGAAGGAAGTAGATAGAATCTTGACTTTCCTCTCATTTGGAGAGCATAAAAAACAAGAGAGAAGAGGAAACCACTAGTGGACCCCACTTCAGATATTTTCTACGCTCTAGAAAAAGAGAAAACTTGGAGACTAGAGTCTGGAGTGTACAATTACTTATATGTCTCTTTTTTTAAAAATTAAAAAGCATAAAAGACAACTTCCATATATTTATATATTTATTCCTCTCATTTTTCTATTTAGGTAAATAATAGGAGAGAAAATGCAATTTTTTATCTGTATTTTCTCTTCTGTTCATTCTTTTTCCTTCTCATCCAAACAAAGCATAAAAGTACACTATTAGCCACGTGCTTAATTCCAAACTGTGAACGAGTCAGTTATGGAATAATGATTAATTTTTTCTCTTCATCTATATTCGAGAAAACCAAAACTTGTTTTGAAATTACATCAAGTCAGCCGTCATTCTAATGTATTTATGCAGATCATAACTGATAAAATACCTGAATCCTGTGATTAGAAGCATACCATTTGTTTAAGTCCAACTTTACGTTGAGCTTGATTTGCGATATTGACAACGGTATGGAAGCATTCTCTTTAGTCCTTATAACGTATGTGTTTGTGTTGGATATCGCTCCTCTCTTCATGAGAGAGTGCTGAGCCTTGTTTGATATAATTATCAAAAAAAAAAAAAAATGGTATAGGAAATTAATCAAATACCATAAAATAGGAATGGTGCAACACTTGATTTGGGAAACAAATGCTATCTGAAAATGAATCAACATTATGTTTTATTTAAATTGAAAATTCTGAATTTTTTCATTTTGTTAGGAATTCTTTTTTACTATTTTGTGCAAGTTTTGCATTAGCAACTATTCTGTTGCCGATATCCCTGAAATTCAAGTAAAAGAAGAAAATTAAAAGGGTACTGCAAATTTGAATCTTAAAATAAAAAAAAAAAGTTCAAAACAATTGTGCATTGAAACGAGCTCTACCTCTTGAACAAAAGATATATGATTCTATGTGGATGTTCATGGTAGTAATTTACGTCAGAGAGAAGTGAAGCTCTCCAACGACAGGGAGAGCTTTAAGATATATTCACATAGGAGCATGTCCTATAAAACAATAGCTTGAGTAATGAAACTCAACTTGAAACATGAACAACTGAGATAAAACTACTCATGTTTAATAACAAAGTTTAATTCAAGCTTAATTTATTTATTTACTTTGAAAAAAAAATTCAATAAGATGAAAGAAATAAAATTACAAGAAATTTGAAGAATGAGGGATCACCCCTAACAAAAAGAAAATAAAGTAAAGAATAAAACTTGGGTATAAGTTCACTCCATAAGCTCACCTTGGAAATTTTTGCCATTTTTATTGAGTTTTTTTTTTTTTTGTATTTGTTTTTGAATGGTCAAGGTTGATTTCGTTGAACCGTCTCTTCTTAATAATAACTTTTATAAGTGGTATATGTTGTCAAATTAATGGATTTTATATACATTCAACATTACTGTCATTGTCAGTCTTAAAATTAAGAACTTACGAGCTAATGATGATCAGTAAAAGAAACATTGAAGAGGTTCAATTACATAAAAAGTAAATTACTGAAAGACTCTAATTTATATAGATTCTAAAGGCAAAATTGCATAAAGACATTAATTAAGGACAAAGCAAATTCTGATTAGTTCTAATATGTTGACATAATACCAAAACTTATAAAAGGCAAGGCCTTGAACCTGTGAAATTCACACTTAAACGGCCTTTTTATTATGTAAAATACTTGATAGTCCTAACACACTACTTCCACTGCAAGCCTCTTAGCAATATCTCCACAAGTCGTTGGCCCAAACGTCTTCTCTGACACGTCAATTGAACATGATTCTTTGCCAAAGCATGCCTACAAAATTCGGAATATGAATTCAAACCATTATCATGTTAACAACTTTAAATATTTAAACATGTATGTAAAAATACGCAATAAGATTCTTACATTTTGCACAATGGACAAAGCATTATGCTTGCTTTCGCAAGTGCCCTTGATGAATGCTCCACATATACCTTGTGGATCACCAAAACTTGCAAATTTCATAGCAGAGATTGGGCGACCTTGGCAAGACAGCTCCAAGGTCTTGTTCTCATATGCATTTCCGCATGCTGTGCCGACAGTTACTGTTTGGAAATTCACATGTGATGGGTTGCCACCAATCTCCTCAAACAAAACCAATGTATTAATGCCATCTTCAACCATAAAAGAACGAGGAACATGGTACCTAAATCCATTAAAACAAAATATTCCATTGTAAAATAAATAAATTAATTGACATAAGAAAATGAGTGAAAGAAAATATAATAGCAAACTAACCATTTTTGTGAAGGCTGTCCGCAGTTGGAAACACATTTTTTGTCATCATAATCACCACGATAATCACAAGGGTCAGCACTACAACCATCTTCATCGGCCATGTAACTGGGCCAGGTGCGACCAAGACAATGACCATTTACCCAAGCATAGCCCTTGCCCCTACCTTGCAAATCCACCACAACAGGGTCTGACCCCAAAGGAGCTTTGAAAGTAGTCTGCCAATTATAATTGAACACATGAATTAGTTTTTAACTTATAACAAAAGATGATCACAACATCTTTGAAAGAAAATTAAGATTACCTTGTACCAAGTGAACATCCTGTTTGTGGGTAGTTGTTCAGATTCCCATTTAGAAGGAGAAGCGAAAAGTGAGTCTTCGCTGAAGAATTTGTGATCCCAACCGTGCAACCCAATTTTGTATGACCATTTGTGTGAGGATATGTCTTTGATAATGGTCTCATCACCTTTTCTACTAACCACCTCAATAGGTCCAACAAGACCGGCGTGCCATTTGTCATAGTTTTTCCCATAGTTCTCTTCCACAAAATAAACATAATAAGTATTAAAATTGGAACTGACAAGTTATAATATGCCCAATTGAATCATCATGATCCGAAACTATGATGATACCTGAAGTCCAACGGTGACACTAAGCAGACTGATAATATTCTTTCCAGGCTTCAACCTAATCTTTGTCTCAAATTTATCATTGTGAATGCCATATGTGGCCCAATGAGAGCCTATACATATATAATGGAAATGGTGAACATGATGTTAAAATTCTGGCACAATTATAGTTAACATGAGATGTTAATTAGTATGTGAAACGTTACCAATATGTTCCCCATTGACGAATGCATGAATTACATGGCCGCTGCCATTAATCTTAAGAGACATATCATCACTCCAAACTGGATCATTTGGATCAAGATGAAGTCTGTCAAAAATGAAAATGAAACAAAATTTTGTTAGCGCTTATGAGGGGAAATAAAGAGAGACAGAACAAGGAAAAAAAAAAATTCGGTACGTATGAATTCCTTGTTATGTACCAAAGATAGTCACTAGCATCATTAGTGACATCTTTTTGGTCAATAAGTGCGTTTGCAGAGTCAGAGGCATTAACTTTACAGAGAAGAGCAGCATCAACGTTCTCAGGCCTCCACGTCCACTTCAAAGAGATTGGCTCGTCTTCAGCTTTGTTTTGTACTTTAACCATCAGCGAGGTTTGGACATTAACCTGGTGAAAGAAAATATAGATGTATCAATTAGTGAAATAAAAATGCCCTTTGTCACTAAAACTCTTCTTGAGATCATACATTTACTAACAAATAAAGGGATCAAATTTAAAGACCTTGATCTAATAAAGATTTCTTGTTTTAAGTACTAATGAAATATGTGCTGTAAAAAGTTCGGAAGATGTGTACGAAATTGTTGCTCTAATGGACATAGAAAAAATGGAGATGTTACCTTGGCTGTGTTATACTCTTCAGTTTGACAATCAGGAAGAAGACTAACAGACCATGCAGGATGTAGTTCCTTCCTCTAAACGTAACAGTGGCATCAGTGGTCGTGTTGGCGTTGGTCAAGAAGCAGCTTGATATTTCATTTGTGGCATACACAGTGGCCTGTTATTTGAAAGTATGTCATGTTAAAAGTTGGAATTCCTTAAAAAAAAAAGGGGTCATTAAATTTGTAATTTTCTTTTCATTTATTTACCGGAACTGAGTTGCCAAAATCGGTTTCTGAGACGTTCCCATTTGTGAGACTTTCCTCCATTGACTTCAAAACTCTGAAGTTCTTTGTGGTGGCCCCATTTGGGTTGGGCTATGTTGCCTGCAAACATTCCAAATAAATCAAAAGTTTATTCATGGATCCTTAGTGTTCAATGAAGAAAGTGGAGAAAAAATCTAACTTTAAGATTTAAAGAAATGCAAATACCATATTCATCAAGAGGAGCATCATAATCTTACGCAGTGGTAATGTATGGACCACCAGCCGTTCTGCCAAAGTTAGTCCCACCATGATACTGAACCCCCCCAAAAAAAAAAAATGATACACATTTAGTAAGAAATATGCTACGATCCTACTTGCAATAAGTAAATAAGATCATGAACACCTGGTGATTAATAATTTGAACTATAAAATTTTTTACCATATAATAGTTCTGGACTGTGCCTCCAGTTTGGAAAAATCTAGCCACAGCATAGGCAACATCTTCAGCAGTTCTATGCGGATCTTTGCCACCCCAGTTCTTGAACCTAAATTGGAAAAAAAAAAAAAATGAGAAACACTAGTTCTTGAAGCTTTCGAAGACTGAAGGTTAAAATACTTTATCAAGATTAATTGATCATTGCGTTTAAGTTCAACACAGTGAATGCATTGTATACGAGAAAACGAACCCATGACTTCAAAATACGGAAACAAATTAAGGAAAGCTTCACAAGTTAAAACTCTGGAATAAAATCATGCATGACATCCCTCGTTAAGGTTTATGTCACCTCAGCAAAACTTGATTCTTTTGGCCATTAGCCTCTCGTAGTAACATTCGTTACAAATATTTTAGAGTTATGAAGACTTTTGGTTAAAAGTTAAAATCTTAGAGAGTATAGGGACCGGGACCTAGTAGAAACTTCAATAAAACTAAAATGGCTATAGAGTAATTTAGACATACCAGCCTACCCAATTTTCAGTCCACATCTTGGGACTGTTTGGATTGTTGGGTTCGAAGTCGTGACAATTCCAACCGTTGCAAGTGTTGATCTAACATGAAGAAGTAAAATTATCAGCTTCACATATTTATTAATGATGCGACAATATCATATAGAATATAAAAAGAGATATACCATCGGCTGAGGAGCATCATCCTCTTGGCACATGATCCATGGAACCCCAATGTTTAATGACTCGGCCATGTTTGCGCACCAATTTATATAAGCTTTTCCAGCGTCTCCATAATTTGAAATTACATTCCCATATTCATTTTCAATCTAACATTAATAAAAAATTAAACAGTAATAAAAACTCAATAATCTCAGTAAATATGTTAATGAGGGAAAACAAATAAAGTACCTGAGCAAGAATTATGGGACCACCTTGAGAAGCAAACAATTTCTCTTTCTTGACCATATCAACGATCAAAGTAGTGAAGTTTTGCATTTCATTCTTAAATCCAAATTAATACAAAAAATCAGCAAAATATGTTTTGGATAATAACAAAAATAACTCAACAATATTATCAGTAAAAATGAAACATCACCATGTATACAGCATTTGCAGTCCGAATCTCAACACCAGGTAGATTGTGAACCCATACAGGAATTCCACTAAAAATCATCAAAATAAAAATTAAGAATTTTATAAGAAAACCATAATTAAAAAACCTCATAAAATCACAAATTAAAAAAAAATATACATTAGAATAAAATGGCAATTATGCTTACCCATAATTCCATTCGGCGCAGACAAATGGGCCAATGCGAAGAACAGAACAGAGTCCAGCTTCTTGAATAGTCTTGATAAATCTGATAATGTCATTATTGCCAGCGAAATCATATGACCGACGAGATGGTTCGTGCGCATTCCAAAAAACATAAGTCTCAATTGCATCTAACCCTCCTTCTTTAGCTTTCTGGATTAATTCTGGCCACATCTATAATCAAAATATGTAACAACAATAATTAGTATATAAATAATACTACAATCTAAATAGTATTTAAGAATAACAAATACAGTATAAACAGTATCTAATAACAATAAGAATACAAATTGAAGGGAATGATTGCTCATGAAAATTACTTCAGGTGTGCTTCTTGGGTAATGAATTGATCCAGATATCAACACTCTACGTTTGCCATCAATTTTGATGGCCCTTCCATCGTGAGAGACTTCGAGAGCATTGGTGCCGACAAGGGAGGAAAGGCTAAGAAGACAACAGAAGACAGCCACTGAGGAAAAACTTTTGGAAGAGGCCATATTGGTTTGCTTGAGTGGTTTGTACATGTAATCCGAGTAACACACTGTCTATATATAGCAGAAGGTGGAAAGTTGTTTCGCGCTTAAATTCAAAATGATTTTCTTCTATCCTCTTATCCAATTCAAAATGAGCTGTTAAGATTTTGTTTGTCACCGTCTTTACCAAAGGATTTGTTAAAAGATTTTCTTGCTATCCACACTTACCAGTCACCGGAGTAAATACTAGCTAGATATGGATTCATCACCAATTAACCGTGACTACAAATTAGTCACACAATTCACTTTTTAGTTTAATCTATACATACTCTGCACAGGACCCGAATTTAAAGTAGGATTTGAAAGATCAACATTTTTTTAATATAGCTATTGAATTAACGTATTAGAAATTCTTTCAATGCTGTGTGCTGTAATTTGTCACTATTAGTATTTTTTTTTTAGTTATCTTTATTGTATTAGTATGATTATTATAATTTTTTTTTAATAATTTGGAAAGGCTCAAAACTCTCCACAGGAGAGGTGCATTATATATCAGTATGATCATATATTAATATGATCATTATAAGTTACTAAAATACTATGGCATAAACCTAAGAAAGTGATATAATGATGGCCTTATTGTTACGCATATGGATCTCATTAGATTTGTTTTTATTTAAAAAAACCTATCACATGTACGTTTAACCCCCCAAAAAACAAAAATAATATCAACGCTCTAACGAAAGCAACATATGCTTTAGCAAAGATGAACTCAGTGTTATAAGTGTTGATAAATTAAAGATAATGGTATAATATTAGTTAGAATTTAAATTTAGTTTGTTAGGATTTAAATTTAGTCTATTTTATCTTATTATTAGTTTTAAATTTATTCTTATCTTGCTTTCTTTTTCTTTTTTTTGATATAATCTTCATTTTGCATTTTTTACAAAAAAAATCTTTATCTTTTTGTTATCTAATAAGTTATTCTTATATTTGTCATCTTTATATAATAAACTTTCTATTACGATTCATACTTAAATTCAACCTGATTTTATTCAAAATGTAAATGCATATAATTTTTTGTCTTTGTAATTTTAATATTATTATTAAGGTTTATAAACAAAAATTAATTGAGGCTGTCTTACCGTGAGTGTCAGTATAGGGCCTTTCAATATTTTGGAGACCCCGCATTGGTGCTCCTCGAGGCCACTAGCCCACTCTTGGGGTGTTGTGTTTGTTAGGCCTCAGCTGTTCTTTGCTTTCAGTTACAAAAAAAAAAAAAAGAAGTATAGATTAAATTAAATTTTTCAATGAGAATAAAAAATATCTAATTTATTCAAGATAAAAAATTTAATTTAATGTTAATTTAAAAAGAATTTAATAATTTATTATTTAAGTAATTAAAATAAATAATAAAGAATTTCATTTTAACTGATGTTTTAAAAACACGCGATAATAAATTTGTATCAATTAGTTAAGCTATTATTACACAAGTTTTAACAAATTTTTATTTTTTTAATAATTTACTGGTTTATTCACTCACACGTACGGTCGATTGATCCTTTAAAAAAAAAACAAACAAACAAACAAACAAAGGACATATCCCTTCCAGTCATTGACAAACAAAGGATCATATGTTTAGTGAAAATTTTCACCAAAAAATTTAGCGTTTGTTGGATCAATAGTGATAATGTATTTTTAATTTAAATCATTAGTATTTGCAATCTACTAGATATAAACTAATGTGGCTCGAATTGGGTTATGAATTATTACTATATAAATTGATTCCAATTAAAATAGTAAAGTTCGGTTTGTGCCTTTACTATATAATTTAATAAATATAATATCTTATATAATTTATTTTAAAATATCTTATATAATTATTAATCTAATTAAATATTATGTCAATGTAAAATTAAATAGCATATTTATTAAAATTATGCGCTTTATTGAAACATTTATAATAATTGATTCATAAAGAAGAAAGAAAATTATGTTATTCCTTTTTTCGGTCTTTTCGTTTTAAAGGCTGAGATGTACTTGACAATAGATAAGACTTTAGTTCAAGACTTCAAGTACAAAACCACCATTCGATAAAAAAAAAAAAAGGTACAAAATCATTCATCTAGATAAGATCTTCTTCTTCTTCTTTTTCTTCTTCTTATTCTTTTTGATATATTGGTGACAATAAAATTTAAATTTAGGACTTTATACAAATTATCCAAACTTTCACTACTAAATCAATCCTTGTAACTTGTTTATTTAAGATCTTCACAAAAGATTAGTGTTTATTGGATCAATAATGATTATTTATTGTTACCTTATGAATTCACTTGCAAACAAAATAGGGAAGTTCATTTTATGCCATTATTAATATTTCAAATAAGAAAATAAAAATATAATTTGTTGAATCTTTTTGACGCGGCAAGGACACATGGGTCCTGTATGGGATGCGGGCATTTTTTTTTTTTTTGGTCTGACGTCTCTGCCTGCTTTGGTGTCTACTGTTTCTCTGGCAGATGGTATGGGCATAGCAAGGCCCAAGATTGTTGTTAGATGTTCTTTTTTTTTTTTTACTTTGGGTTTGGGGCCTTTGTTCATCAATTCTTTTCCGTATCTTTTCAACACCCAAAAAAAATCTTCATTAGACCACGACCAAAAAAAAATCATTTTTAGATATTTTGTTATGTTTAATTAAAAGAAAGAGATTAATATTGACATATTATTAGTGTAAAATATTTTATTTTGTTAATCAATTATATTTTATTTATATGATTTTTGAGGTAATTGTGATAAAAGTCAAATAATTTTAATGGTGTAACTATATATAATTAGATGATTATATAAAAAAATTATATTGACAATGTATTAAAATTTAATCATAAAAATAATCCAAACACAATATTAAATATCACATTGCACATTTCATTTATTTAGAATAGAACTCATAGTAGTGAGGGATTTGAGTAATATACACGGAGTCAAGGGTTTGAACCTTATTATTATTGATGTTAAAAAAAAAAAAAAAGAATAGAACTCATGGCAGTATTATTGGTTGTATTGAGAGAGTATTGTGAATGAAAAAAAGTTATATTGGGAAAGTTTTATACTTATGGTAAACTGAACTAACTCAAATTAGATTGGTCAGAGTGAGTAAACTCTAGGATATTGGTAGTTTAGAAAATAAAATAAAATTCAAAGCATTGATATTAGTTTATATTCACAAACTTAGCATTAGCCCTTTACTTTTGTGAGATTTACTCGTACAACACTCATGAGAAGGTATTATACCTTAAGTTTACTCTTTACAGGTAACTACTTTTGTAGCTTAAGTTTTAATGAACATACAAATTATTGCAACTCAAACCCACGTCTAAGTCAAAAAGATTAACTAATTAAATAAGATAATGCCATAATTTAAATATAATATTAAATTTATCTATCTATTTACTTAATTTGAGACTCATAACATATAATTTAATTTTATATTGACATAACATTTAATTAGATTAATAATTACATAGATATTTTAAAATAAATTATATAGGATAGTATACATGTTAAACAATATTTTATATTATCTTAAAATTAGACACTTCGTTCATGAAGAAGAGACGTATGTTCCTTTCACGTGTCCAGAATTTTTCTGTGGAGTGTGAAGTATTGGAAGTAACATTGAGCATTTCTATGGTAAGAATATGATAAAAGGAAGAGTTTAATTGGTATGCACTGACAGTGTAAAATAGTTTTACACTGTCAATCAATAGAAATAGGGGAAAGTGAGAAATCATGGTGGGTCCCTCATTATAATGGGTAGTTATTTGTGTAAGTTGGCGGCTTTCACTATTTACATTGGTTGTGATGTAAAGCTGCTTTCTATTGTCAATGTATTTAAATTAAATTCTAAAAGGAAAATAATAGACTATGTCAGGGACATAAATGTAATTTGATAGTGATAGGTACATATACGTCTGGAGTGGGCTGGACGGGCCTGCTTTCCACATCTCAAACTGAGTGAGCTCTGCGATGTGGTTCCTTCAATCAGTGTCCAAATACACTGTACACGTGGTCCTCCATCCAACGGCCCAAATGCCTCGGAATCTTTCCTCAACGAGAGATAACGACCATTCAGTGTCATATGCCGAGATTATTCTTTCCTTTTGGAAAATTAATAATAAAAAAATTAGCCCATTGTCCCATTTCGATCCAAAGACTTAATAATTATATAATTATCCAAATTAAAATTTAAATATCATAGAACATTTAAATTTGAGACAGAGGTTCTCCTTGAACATTATAATTAAAAAATATTATAAAGTTATTACTTCTTCTTTTCTGCAATTACATATATATATATATATATATAATTTAATTTTGATGTATTTTCACTGTAAAAATATTTTACATAAATATTTAATTGTTATATTAACAAAAATATTTGATTTTCATACCCACTATCATAAAAGTCTCACATATAGTATTTTATAGTAAAAATATATTAAAATTAATACTATTTAACTAATAATCTTATGAGATTACTGCTAAGTTCATGACCAAAAAAAAAAAAAGGGTTGTGTTTAAAAAATCAAGTTCATATTAAAAAATAAAAGTATGCTGAAACACCAGAAAACGTTCTAACAACTTGTATTTTTAATGGTAACATTCTAACTAATTAAATATCATTAGAATAATCATGATTGAAACCACATAACTACTGAGGCTAATAATTTAATTTTATTTTAGACCATATTATTACTATTATTATTCCAATTAATTTTTTTATCCGTAACTATAATTAATATACCAAACCACAACATTTTCCGCATATTTGACCACACAATTACGTAGCCTATATTAAACTAATAATGTTTATATTTTCTGTACTGTATATCCAGAGACTATAATTGAAAATGACATTTTTCCTTTTGTCAATAATCTGGCCCACAGACAAGTGACCGCGATAAATTATTAATGCAACAATTATTACATGAAATAAATCAGTCTTTGCTGAAATTGAATCAATTCAACAACAATAATAACACTTATATATATATATATATATACGGACTTCAAATACATTTAAATAATTACAATCATTAATTTTTTTTTTTCTCTTTCATTTTTTTTCAATCTTTGTCTCTTATAGTAGGAACTAGTAACTAGTATTTTATTCTCTTATGCAGTGCCCCGAATGGTGTTAAGTATTTGCATCTAACACAACTTAACCAATAAATTATTACATCAGATCTTTTCAATTAAATAATAAATGATGAATTAAATATTAAATGTTGGGTATTTCTCTAGCAGTCATCACCCACATAATTCCAAACAAAACCAGGGGCTTGGTCCAACCACTCCATCAATGATATTAAGACCCCTATGGTGGCTTTTGTTATGGTCTTATAAAGACACCCACAAAGCCACCTTTCTATTATTCACATAGCCTAGAGACACATCTTCATATTATTCTCCATCACCACTTCTGATCACTGCAAAATTCCGGTCATGTTGGGGAAGAGGCCCGGCCCAATGATCGGAAAGCTGTCGGAATTATTGGTCTACGGTGGCCGCGCGGTGGCGCTTTCGGACATCATCGGAAGCCCAAGAGGCCCATTAGACATGAAGGCGTCACCAAGAGGCTTAAAAGGTTATGATCTTGGTGGTGTTGGTCTAAAAATTGTGGTGGCACTCGACAAACCCTGCGAAAGCGCACATGAAATTTTGCCCAAACATGCTGTTTGTGTCCCGAATTTGAACCGATCGGGACCAATCCCAGTTCATTCCACAAGAAACCCAGATGGGTTTCAAAGCGTGAAGGAAAATATTGATGTGGGAAGCTTGGAGGATTACACTTATGTGACATGCCACGTACCTAACAAAACTTTCACTAAGGTTTACTACGATGGCGGTCAAGGGTATAACAACAACAACAACAACAACAACAACAACATCAACGTCGGTGTTCTTAAAAGAACCCCGCCACCAGCTTTGGTTGAATCCGAACCATCGTTTCCCACCTCAAGTTTTCTCAGTTCATGTCACTTATGCAGAAAGAAACTCCATGGCAAAGACATATACATGTACAGGTACTGATCAATTCAACATTCTTCTAGCTCAACTCTTTTTTTGGCCATTGGTTTTAGATTTATGGGACTTGAACTAATAATTCTTTTCGTTTTGGTGTACAGAGGAGAGAAAGCGTTTTGTAGCCCCGAGTGTCGTTCAAGTCAGATAATGATGGACGAGCGCAAAGAGCGGTGCAGGTCAGAAGCTTCAAGGTCTGCGGAATTATCAAGCTCACCATACACTACGCGGGAACAAATATTTTCAACCGGGATTCTTGCCCTTTAGCGTTTGATATCTGACTTTGGCAGCGGAAATAAATCGGAGACTGATACTACAAGCTCTATCAATATACCTATACGTACATAATATACGGCTATAAATACTATTATTGAGTGTCTCCAATATATGAGAATTGAGACAGCTTGATTATAACCAAAAGAAAATTTTGATCGGAAACAATGGTAGATGATTCCGTTGTACTATCCTATTACCCAGAATAATGAACTTGAGAGATTTCAACTGCACAGATCAAGTTTATTCTGTTACTGAGTTGTGTTGTGTCTCAAGGATAAACGAATTCATTGTGTTTGTGAATTCAGTATTATTATTATTATTATTATTATTATTACTACTTATCTTCTCTGGTTTCTTCCCCATTTTTTGTCGTCTTGTGGATTCCTTTCATTGCAACCCATAAATGGTGCAAAAGTCATGTAAGTGGGATAAGGGTGCTTGTATGGGGACCCTTTGTGGAACATAACAAGAAGCTACATGTCTAATAAATGTGATGTTTCGTCGTTTACGTGGATGCCATCGAGTGGGGACTGAAGGATGGACCCCTTTGAAATTGAAGCACCACCAGTGGAGTATGACGACAGAATCCAATTATCAGTAGTGTGGCCATCCTGTCCCCACTAACAAGAAAAAAAGAAAGAAGCCAAAAAATAAAAAATCAACATGCAAGGATCTTAATGAGAATCATATTATGGTTCCCAGCTACTTTATGCTTGGGAGCCCCCTTTATTATTCGTGGGAATATGCCCCACTATAGCAAATTGTATTTCCGCTCCCATATTTTTCCCTAACCCATTGTTGCATATACAAAATGAATGGGGAAAAAATGTAGGGAAGGAAAAAGAGGGGATTCTTGAGTTTCCTCTTGATTGGTTTAGAGTAAGAAACAAAGAGAGAATAAGAAAAACACGAGCGACTCATAAAATTTTTCTCTCCACTTCATCCTAGAAAACTTGAGGGCAGAGAAGAAAACTACCAAAAGACATAAAATATACCCTACTATTAGGAGGAGTTTAGGCCTGTTGTAACCGTTGCACGGAAAAAATTGAAAAGTAAAGTATTTGATAAAAAGTTGTAAAACAATCTCATTTACCAAAAAAGGGGAATATTTTAATAAAAATATATATTATAAAATGAGTTTAATTTTGATCTACTGGTTATATAAATTTTTTTTATATTATCATCCAATCAAAATTTTTTATTTATATGGTTATTAAAGTAATAGATAATTATGTCAAATATTTTTATTGATTCGGCAATACATGATTGGATATTTGTATAAAATTTTTTTACATTGACAATATATATAAATTAAATCCTTATAAAATTAAAACTTAATTCTTATACATAAAAACATCACTTATCAAATTTATCAAATTTATTTTTATTTAATCAAATCATGTCAAAATTTTACAGTTTAAATGTTAATAAATTAATTTTTATTCATATTTATTATAACATTATTTATCTAATTTATAAATACTATTTAAAATCAAATAAAAACAAATTTCATATTTTATTATACATTAAAGATATATATGCCATTTTTCATATTTTGATTTTCCTTTTTCTTATTTTTCTTTTCTATTTTGTCTTCATATAAGCAATTAAAAACAAATACCTTTCTTTTAAGTTTCTTTTCGCTTCATTTCTTTTCTTTTCCCGTTATTTCCTTTCTTTCCCTTTTTTTTTCCTCTCATTTTTCTCCACATATAAGCAAAGCATAAAAGTGAACAACTTTGCTCTCCATGCTCTCAAAAGTAGAAGATATATTTACAGGCGAATGACTTTGTAAAGATGTATGGGTATATTTTAGAAGTGTATCTATACACCAAATATTTATAATATATCATAATAATTTTTAAATTTTATATAGATTTTAGAATTATAATTAAATATATTTTAAAAGTAATCAATTTATTTACGTGATCCTAAAATATTCCTAAAAATATCTATTTAATTTTAAGATAATACAGATAAAATTTTATTTAATTTTAGAATCACACAAATAAGATTAAAAATTACTACAATGTATCATAGGTATTTTAAAAATAATTAAAATTTATGTACGTGATCCTAAATATCTCCCAAAAAGTTTATTTAATTTTAAGATCATATAAATAAAATTTTAGTTAATTTCAGATCATACAGATAAATTTTAAAAATTATTACAATACATCACAAATAATTAGTATATTAATATACCATAAAATCCCCCCATTGGATTAGGAAGTTGCATGGTGCAACTTCCAATTCCAATGCACCAAAGACGCCGCCATATTTTTACAAATATAGAGAGCATGACAAAAGATAAAAGACGTCGTTCGAGCGAAGTTAATTTGACAAATTTTTCTCATATGCTGCGCGGACGTTGCAATCTTATTTGTCTTATTGATCGGAATTGAACATATCCTTCGGCCACAAGATAATTTCATGCTCACTTCATGAAAAATATTATTTAAAACAGGTCGAGCAGTATAATTTGTGCACAAAATGAGCTTGACAAAAACTACATTTTAAGCGAAGCCATTTAAATTGCTGGTCTGGATTAGAAGAATTATTACACTGCAGAAAAGTAGATCTCTTAATGATTGATTATTCAATCGAGTCATGCAATCTTTCCAATTAGAAAATAGGAGACACATGTAAACAAAGAAAAAAAACAAGGGAAACTAGGAGACACAACATCCTTGAACGCAAGAGCCAAGAATTTGTAGCAATACAAATACAAAGCATAAATAAGATGTAAAGCACGCAAAACAAAATACTAGGGGAAGAGGACGCGAGAAGGCTGAGTCGTAGGGTGAGATAATGGGAGTGAAGTTAACGGTACAGTAGCAGCATTCTGGAGGTTCAATGGACTTTAATCCTCCCTCCTTTAACGTGGGTAGTTGCATAACACATTTTACTGATAGTACATTAGGTGCTGGTTAGTCCCAACACCCTGGAATCCTGCATCATAACCAGCCCCAGGAGCACCCATTCCCATGGCTGCCTGCTTCAAGGCATGCTGACCCTGCTGATGCATAAGGGCATGTGCACCGCCCATTTTGCTCAAAGCCATTTGGCGTTCATATGCTGCAAGACCGGCAAGTGAAACGCCAGGCACATGTGCAGAAGTAGGTGGGGGAAGAGGAGTAGAGGCTGTTCCCGCAGGAGTAGGTTTGCTACCCCATGAACACTGCAACATGTCAAAATTTATTAGATGCAACATTGTCTAGAGCCTATGGGCTATTGAAGCTAAAATTATATTATATATGATATAGAAATAATAAATATGATGTTAAGAGTTTTGTGAACAAGGATTTCTGCAAAAGGAAGTCGGTAAACTAGTTGCCATTTTACTCGGAAAAATATGCAGTGAACACCTTTTTAAATAACACGCACAGCAAAAACAATTGGGCATAAAAGATAATAGAACTATCAACAGTCAACAGATAAATATCCTGCAAATAGCAATGTACCTTAACAGGTTTGCCAAACAGAATCCGAGCATTGCCCATCTGTATAGCAAGAGCTGCTTCAGCATGTGTACTGTATCTCACAAATCCAAAACCCTTGTCTCGTTGCACCCTAACATCTTCAATAGTTCCAGCACCGAGGGCATGAAAATGACGATGGAGATCAACAGAAGTAACCTGCAGTTTCATTGCCTATGAGAACTGCCAGAAAGCAATTTTAGAACAAACTGAATTTACAGGAATCTGCCACACAATTTATACAGCTCACAAATCTAACTGGCTAATACTACTACTGACTACTGAAACACTCCATCTCTTCATCGCAGAGCTATAATACTAGTTTATAGTATTTAAATGGCCAGAAAAAGAACAATCCAATGTGAACAACTAGTAAGGTAAAAACTGTCAGAAAGGTAAAGAAAATCCTTGCCTCTGGAGCAAGATTGCCAACATAAACAGTGGTATATTGCGGATTATTCCCTGGTGCATCATCATTGGCTATTTCCTGACCTTCTTCTGCAATAAAACAATCAGCTAACCATGAAATAGAGATCATTCACCAAGCATAATCTACAATCAGGCCACTATGATCAATAGATGGAAAAGCATCCATACGTGTTTATAAAACAAATATTTGAAAAATATCAACCATCAACCATGATATACATACAGAATAAACAAAAAATACTACATATAAGCAGCATGAAAAAATAATGTATTGAGGCGTCACTTTAAAAATTATTTGAAATGAACTTTCATGTCTGATAGCAACAAGGTTATTTAAAATATTTTAGAAACAATGAATCGCCAACCATTTCCATAAAAGAGTTACAATAGACTTCATAGCTGCTTTGAAGAAATAAGAAATGAAAGTTAGAATTCAATGTCCTCTAAAGTCTAGATGCAAACCACAAAAATAAATAAATATATAATAAGGAAAAAATAAGGAGCTGCCAAATAGAATTTTAGAATGAAAAATCTCACCAGATGTTCCATTAGTTAACTCCACAACACTTTTAGAATCCGAACTCTGCTTTTCATCATTGGCATTAGCCCCTTTTGTGGCCCAGTTACAGCGTATCTGTCTATTTCCAAGCCACTTCCCTAAAGTCCCAGGGAAAAACATTAAAAATTTCATAAACAATAGAAGGTGCTAATGCAATGAACTATAAACTAAGAATTGTGAAAACAGTAACTCAATCAAACATTCCATGAAATTTATAGCTATCAATGGTGGTGAAGACTTGATTGCCACAAAATTTTTGCTCAAGATCCAAATAACTAGTCAAAATGGTTATTTGATCCTTCAGCCCAAACAAAAGCCCAATTAGGTCCCCACCATCAGTTACCCCCAAAAAAAGTTATACACCATAGGGAAGATATATTAAATTTCACACAATTCCTACTAAAAGTAGGAGCATGGTTAGGGCTTGCAGCAAGATATGGTACTGTAAGTTTCAAAGGATTTTATGTTTAGTTAAAAACTTGAAGTGTGTGTGTGTGTGTGTGTGTGTGTGTGTGTGTGTGTGTGTGTGTGTAAATATATATATTATTGAAGGTCCCATTGAAATAAATATAGCATTCATAAATCAGAGAGAATGATAAAAATGAAAACCTAGTATTTACGGAGTAAGAATATCTTACCAGTTAAATCATTTATGGCACTTTGGGCATCCTGATCAAGTGAATCACAAAACCAAGACGCTCTACCATTAGCAAGGCAAACACACAAAAAACCCCAAAAGGAAAGTAAGATAAGAGAACAAATGGAATAAGTTAAGTTGAAGATCTCATGCCTGCTGATTCCGAAAAGAAACAAACCCAAATCCCCTGGAGCGGCCTGTTTTCTGATCCCACATAACCTTTGCGTCTCTGTAATCAATGTACCACAAGTGTCATGATACTAAAACTCAAATTCTGATACACATTCAGGTGTAAGCACCTTTAACAAAATATTTTTAGTAAACTAGGATAACAAAATAGCAAACAGAAAGGGGGAAAAAAGAAAGGGCATGTAAAAACTTACGAACAACTAGGATACACAGAGAAGCAAGCATACAATGTTGCATCTGTAACCTCAGGGCTAAGGTCACCAACAAAAACATTAAAGTGACCTGAATCCAAACAAAAATAAAAGGGTAAAGTTGCCATTCCACAAAATAAAGCACAACAAAAAAACAGTGAAAAGTACATGGTCAGAAAAAAAAATATAACCTGACGTATCCTCTCTCTGGCTGCTAGCATAAGCCCAGTTAACTTTAATAGGCTGCCCAAAACTGCAGACAACATATTAAAATTATGAAACTATAAAAGTTGTTCCATAACTCAAATTAAGACCCGACATACATGTGCCTCCCATTGAGAGTTACAATAGCAAATGCAGCTGAACTGCGATCGAAGTAGTCAACAAAGCCATAGGATGACTGCAGATGACAACATAAAGCAAACCATCATTACTGAGATGAGACAAGAATACCCATATAGCATGAGAAACATATACGCCTAATGTGAAGCCATAGAATCTTTTTGTCAACTAAAAACTTGCTATTTACAATATCTAACAGGAATCAGGGACTCTATTATAGGTAATTTTATTTTCTGTTCAAAGATATCATTATTAACAAAACTGACCTTATCTTTCCTGATGAGCTTGCATCCTTCAAGGGCACCTGCACTTGAAAAAAGCTCTTGAAGAAGGGACTCTGAAACCTGAGGATGAATGTTGCCAACATAGCTGCATTTCCTCAAAAGTGATTAGAAATTTAAAATTGCAGAAGACAAAGCAAAGAAAAAACTAAATAAGCCTACAAACAAAAGGGATTCAACCCGCCAACTACAGAACAGAAACCAATAGAAAAACTATAAAATTTATCTTAGAGACAGTGAAGTCAACCAGCTACTTAAGCTAGCTAAACTGCGAAAAACGTCTAAATCAAAATAAATAAATAAAAAATAGTCGCATATATTTTTTAATTTAAAAAAATATCTATTAACACTCACACACTGCGGCATGTACTCGAATCAAAGCCAGGAGGCAGATTTCCACTCAAGATAGGCTCTATCTGCAAAATGAAGATGTAAAAAACAAAGGAAAAAACAAAACCTAAAAGCAAAATTATCTACTCTCCTCGCAACTAATCTAATCTAATCTAATCAAACAAAATACACATATTGAATCATAGGACCAACAACTGTAGGGTAATTCACACGGATCTAATCTAATTACCAAAAAAAAAAAAAAAACCTTGAGGATAACCAAATAGCTGGAAATTGAGGAGCAAGCAGTAACAACGAAGAAAACATGATATAGATTGAGAGGAAGTGAAGCAGATGACACATCAACAATAAGTACGATGAAAAAAAAAAACAAAAAAAAAAGAGGAGATGAACCTGAGTTGGAGTGAGGAGAGCAGGGTGGTGGTAGAGAGAGTGCTGCTGCATCATGGCATGCTGCTGCCTTAACCTCTGTTGCTGCATCTTCAATTCTAGGGTTAGGGTTGAAGAAGATGAAACGGATAAAACAACAACAACCAAAAAAAAGGGAAAAACGAACAAAATCAAAGCTGAAAAAATAAGAGAAAAAAAAAACAAAAAAAGGGGGGGAAAAGAAAGGAAAAAGAAAAACCCTCGAAAGGGAGGGGCAAGAGAACAGAGACAAAACAAAGACGAAGAAGATGATATTGGAGGGACTCAGTCTCAGACAGACTTAACCCCCTCCACTTTAAACTTAACACCGTCTTCAAAAACATTTAATATTAAAAAAGGGGAAAAGAAATAAAAAAAGGAAAATGGTTTTTTGCCGATTGATTATATTATTATAGAATTAATTTTAGATAAAATTAATTGATAAAATAATTTATATTTAATAATTTTATTTAAAAAATAATTTATATTTAAATAATATTGATTAAAATTATTTTTAAATATCTAATTTATAAAAAAAATATTTAAAATTAATTCTAATAAAATTAAAAAATAATTTTTTTACTTCTATTTAAAATTAATCTTAAAATCATAATTAATTTTAATTATAAAAAACAAACAAAAATAAAAATAATTTTAACCTCCCAAAATCAATTCTAACATACCTCAAAATATGTCCAAACATGCTAGTTAGTTGAAGGACTACACATTGATTTTGGTTTTTAGTTTTTGGACGGCGGATGGATATGTCTCACCACATTAAGCAAAACTCTAAACTAGCCTTCTGTTTTTGGGTCATTATATCTAAACTAGCTCATCAAATAAAACGTCAAAAAACGAAGAGCCATCTTGGATAGTGGGTTATACTAAAAGTATCTAAGCCCAGAGAGGACTTACATCACAACGAAACTCCTGTGCAATTGTTTGTTTGAAATGAAATGATAACAGGCCCGCCCTCCCAAACAAAAACAAGGAGTGAAGCATCAGACCAAAAAAAAAAAAAAAAACGAGAGAAAAGAAAACAAAGAATAGGAAAGCATCAAAGGTACAGTACTTTTCTATCTCAAAGAAACAGGAATACATAATTCTTGAGGAAAAGTGTATTTAACCATCCTAAACTCTATGTCTTTCACAGATAGGCACCTTGAACTTTAATTTTATCTTAATTTATGCTTAAAATTTTACTATTGTTATAATGGAAAATAAACTATTATTATAATCATTCTTCTTTTTAAAATTATAATAATACTAAAATTTATCTTTTATTGGCCATACATGAAAGTGTAATGCTTTAAAAATTATCAATTTACCATTAATTTTAACAAATTTTTAACCAAAAAAAAAACTATTACAACAATAATAAAACTTCAAGGATGAGTTAGGACAAAGCTAATCCGCCCAACACCACACTGCACCATGTCACAAAAATCAAATTCATATAATAAATCCACCCACACTCTTTAAAAATGTCCATTATCATGGATTGGCAAAGCACAAGATAGTAAGAAAAAATGGTACAATGATCAAAACAGAATCAACATTAAAGAAAAATGAAACATAGAAACATAAATAAAGTCCTTATTTGTTATACCTTCTGGATTCTCAGCATCTCAGACAAAAAAAAAAAAAGGAGGCTACTCTTTTTTTTCACTTTAAAAAGGGCTAATTAAGTGCACACGGAATGGTAAAAGGTGTCAGTCTAGTCTCAATCTCTTGACTTTTGAAGTAGGATCAAAGGAAATTTCTTATATATTTAGTTTCAACACAGATAGCATGCTTTTGACCAAATAAGGTATATGTGTGCACCTAACTCATTTCACTATTATTATTATTATTTAAAGAAGCGAGATCTTCTTGTCCCAAATTCCTAAATTATTATTACAATATTGTCCATTACTATTAAATTTTTACTAATCAAATTATAATCATAATTTTTTAATACTTCTTAATAAAAAATAGGCACAGTATCTATTGATGCACTCGTAAATCATGGTAATAAAATCCTCTAAACCCTCCTTTTTCTTATCTTTCCTTCCTTTTTTGTCATAACTCGCAAATATACCTTAGGGTGATAGGTGAGTTAATGTGTACCATAATATAAGCTATTAGTGAGCTGAAATGTATAATACATATTCAACGTCTTGGCTATGAAGATTGTGTCTATGGTACTTATAGTGGTTTGCTGTTTGTGTTAGCACATTATTTTGGTTGAAAGTGCTTCAAAACCAATATCAGATATTTAACGAGTTCACCTTTACTTTTGCGTTTATCTACATGTTCTGTTGCTTCCTATCCAATACTCTATAGTATTTATTGATTATAATCTTAAACTTAGATTATGTTTGATTAGGTTCTGTCATATCCAATATCTATATTGTAAATAAATTATTGTCTTTGATTATTAATCAATAAAAATTTGTTGAAGGAAAATGACTGATGCGCGTTAATAGTTTTTTTTTTTTTTGGTGACAATTATTAAGTACTATTAATAATTAATACAATTTGGATTCAAATGCTAACTCAAGGTTGATCCGATTGAACGTTGATTGATTCTCATTCATAACAGCAAAAGGAACTCACAAAAGGAACAATTGAAGGAAAAAAGTACCAAATGAATGAGAAGAATGAAATATTAAATCCAAAAGTTTGAGATACTAATTACAAGAAATATTTCAGATAATAATAATAATTAGAGCAGCAGCTAGTAGGACTAACGTTAGATCTATCATAGTCGTCGTAGCAGTGCAAAAGTTAAAAATAACAAGAGCTAGAGCAGCAGCCCAACAAATATCAACAACAAAACTGCTTGAAACTACTTAATACTGTAAATGCGCTAGAGAGTTGATTTAGCGCCTAATCCAAGCCATGCCATAGATTCAGATTCAGCTGCTTTATTAGGGGCCGACACGGGATTGCCGGTTTGATATGGTGCTTTGGCAGCAATTCTGCAAATACAGCACAAGAAAATAACAAGATCATTAGTCAGTTAATTAGGCCAAAACAACCTTACTTTGATATACAGTTCTAATTCTATGTTAAAAACTAAAAAGGGGAAAACCGATTTGCACGGACAAGATGAATCTTTTAATCACTACAAAAAATGACATTAGGTATCAATTTCCCATGACAGAAAAACTGACTCACATGCCTCACAAGAGGTCACACAACATTGCGTCCACAAACTCTTTTTTTTTGGTCATGACAAACTCAGCAATTGGTATTAAGACTGTTTCAATGAGTAATAGAAGGGTAAAAGTCAAATAATTTCCTTTTGAAAAAGAAAGAAGAAACAATAGATGCCAAACACCTAGTCAACTCGTGAATCGATTTACTTGATCTATTTTTCTCATGGTCACACATCTAAACATTTTCAATCGTTTGAGAGGCCTACCTATCCTTTCTCTTCTCCAGGAAGCGATGAAGCGAAGCCTTCCTAGCAATTGGAAGATCTGCATCGAAACGAAATTTGTGATGAGAAAAAAAAATGACCCATGAAGAAAAATATTCTCTTTAGTCAGTCCCAAAATACAAGTAATTGAAACAGAGAAATTACCGCAAACAATAGGTCCAGATGGTGCTTGAGAGTGGCCTTGAAACAAGTAATGCTGCTGCTGACTCTGAGTGTAAGCGTTTGCGGAGGAGTTATGGCCGTGGGATGCCCCTTTTCCGGCAATAGACAATATCTCCTCCACTTTCTCAGCGGGAAAATCATTGAACACCATAACTCGACCACCATAAAAGATTGTCAACTGTGCAGCTTTAGGCTCCTTCCCCACAGACTTAAATGCACTGTACATCATTAAAAAGAAGAAAGATACCATTAATTTTGTTACACACAAACAATGGCACATGAAAACCTGTTAATAACAGAAGAAGCACAACAACGCACCTTGTGCACTTTACCAAGGTTGGAACCTCCTCGGCGGAGTGTCGAGCATAAGGAGCAGCAGGTGGATAGAGCAGATCCGTAGTCGTCAGGTTTTGTGGTGTAACATTGTTTTCCTTAGTAGGAAACAGGTCCATGGTTGTTGCAGAGTGACATGATGTCTCAGGTGACCCTGTTAGACACATAGATTCAGAGAACCTTAGAAGGAAAGCATTCAAGTCCATGCCAGTTTTGGTAGCAGGTCTATTAGTGTTTGTGTTTATACATCATCACTCCTCACTCCTCTATCCACAAATCATGTTTATTCTTATCCAAAAAATTCTCACTCCTCTAACAGATTGGTGAGAAAAATCAGGAACAGTTAAAATGCGCATCCAAATAACCAAAAAAAAGAGAGAGGTAGGGGGGGCAATTTGGGAAATTAAATTCATACCATTTGTTTCGGTGGTGCTTGTAATCCCTAGGGTGAGGTCACCGAAGCTGCCCTTTTCCTTGAGGTATTGGCTCAGAAGACTGCAAGTCTGAGAGAAAGTGGACTTTTCCGGCGACTTAGCCGGCTTCTGGCCGGAAAACCCCGAATACTCCGACGCGCTCGACATTTTCTCCGGGCAAAAACAGATAGTACTTTTTGATAGTACTTCCTAATTCAGAATTCTAAATTTAGTACTCTGAGAACACGAAAGGAGAAACGGCACGATTTGATGATGAGGGCTATGGGAACAAAGGAGATGCTAATATATTGGTAATCTTTGAATGTGAGACTTTATGTTATTATAATAAATTTCCAATCATTTTAAATTGGGAGGAGGAGGTGGAGGGAACATCAAATTAAAGCACGAGGAATGTATGGGGTGTACTCTTCTTTTTAAATGCCGGGTTGGGGGTTTCTTTACTTTTGTTGCCTTCTACGACCTAGGATATTGTACTTTTCCAAGTCCACTCTCTCGCATTACTTTATTATTATTATTATTATTATTATTATTATTATTGTTGGGCTCATTTAATTAAGGTTGTACTTCTTAAAAAATAGAAATAAAAATAAAAATAAAAGAAAAAATAAAAAATTATTTATATTTAGATATAATTATATAAATATTTTTTTTATTAAAATTAAAAATTATTAAAATTTTATTTGATTATACTTTTGAACGGCTCAAAATGTCTGAAAATAAAAATATATAATAATTAATATATTTAAGTGTTTTAAAAATTTTTTTAGAAGAACGTTTGAAATTGTAAAAAATAATTTTAAAAGGTCTTTTAAAAAAAGTATCATTGAGATTATTTTTTGTTATAAAAAAGATATTTTGAAAAAAAATCTTATTATTACTCTTATATCAACAATCAAAAATGATTTTATTTTATTTTATCTAAATAAAAATTATTTTCTTAAACTTATTTTTTTGACATATTTAAATCAAATAAAAATTATTTTTTTGACATATTTAAATCAAATAAAAATTATTTTTTTAAAAATAATTCCTCTAAAAGATATTCTTTTAAAAAATATTCTTTCAAAATACCTTATTTCAAAAATTAAACCAAAGACATTCTAAATTTTTTGGATGTGATAAATATAGAAGTATTTTATTCAAAAAAATTACAATGAAGGATATAGAGAGAGGGAGAGAGAGAGAGAGAGAAAGAGAATGAAAGTGGAAAGAGAATAATAATTTTTAAAAATTTCAAGAATAAAATTATAATCGAATGGAAAGAAAATAGTTGTTAATTTCAAATAATAATATTCTCTTTCTTCTATTACTTCTATTTTTAAGAAAAATAGCTCTTTATCTATTTCTCAAAAAATTATAAAAATTAATTATTTTCTATTATTATTTTTTTTAGAAACACAAATAAATAATATTAAAAATTCTATAAACATTTTTAAAAAAAATACTACTTCTTTTACATCAAAAGTACAAACAAACACATCCTTATTCATGTTGTTTTCTTAAGTTTATCATAAGAATTTAATTTAAATATATTTATAGTGTAAAATAATTTTCTACTATCAATCAATGAAACTAGTAGAAAGTGATAACTCATATAAATAATTATTCATTATAATAAAAGATCTACTATAATTTTTTATTTTTTTTATTTTTATTAATTAATAATATAAAATTATTTTATATTATCAGTATATGACAATTAAACTTTTATCATAATAATATTCTTATGCCAATTTCTTTTGACTACAGGATAATACAGTCATTTCTTCTTAAGGTGAAGATTTTAAAATTAGAATCTTTGTTTCTTGTTAAAAGTAATTTGCTCTGTGTACCCAAAAGAAAGTAAGTTGCTTCATTGCTTGGCGCTCTGCCTCGCACTGCATTATTATTATTGTTGTTATTTAGTTTTGGGTAATTTCCACCACGTGCTTTTTGCGTCGGCTGAACGGAAGCGGCAAACTTTGTCGTTGCCTTTTGGTCTCTCCAGTCTCCATTATGCAATTACGTAATTGCCTCTTGCTTTTTTAAGGCTGCGTTCGTCAGTGCCATAAATGCGGGGACGTTATATTTTTTCTGGCGCTGATAATCTAGTTGAGAGGCAGGATTTCATGAACAAACCTCGTTCCTTCACGGTAAGTTAGGTTTAATTTTTGGAGGGGATTTTTTAAAAGAAAATTTTTAAAAAATTTTTTAGAGAAAGTATTTTAAAAAATAATTTTTATTTGATTTGAATATATTAAAAATAAATTTAGAAGAATGAGTTTTATTTGAATAAGATAAAGTAAAATTATTTTTGATTATTGATATAAGAGTAATAGTAATATTTCTTTTAAAAAGATCTTTTTTTAGAATAAAAAATAATCTCAAAAATATTTTTTCTAAAAGACTTTTTATAATTTAAAAAACTTTCTAAAAAAAGTTTTTTCATACCAAACATATTAGTTATTGTATATTTTCATTTTCATTCCAATAAAAGGCCTTATGAGCCTCTCAGAAGTGTATCCAAATGGACACTCAATTATTGATGAATTTAGTTAAGATGTTAGGAGAAATTTTTTTAAAAAAAATAAAGTAAAAGGAGAAGTAAAAATAGAAGAATTTAACTTGAATGCACTATCAGTGTACAAATATTTTGCACAGACATCTAATTATAAATTGCCACATCAGCAAAACTCTTTAATATAACCACCCACTACCTGAATGATCGTATAAATGAAAGATTTTGATTAGATGACAGTGTAAAAAATTTTTACATTGTCGGTGCACATATTAAACTCAAAATAGAAATATAAAATTATTTAGATTTAGATGTAACTATATAAGTACTTTTTATTAAAATTAGAAATTATTAAATTATTTTAATATAATAAATTTAGAAATATTTATTTTATAAAATTATAATTAAGGATATAGAAAAAAAGAGTAAGAATGAAGTGATATATTTTTTTAAAATATTAATGTTAAAATCGTAATTAAGTGAAAAGAAAGCGATTACTAAATTTAGGGTGCGTTTATTTTCGTTTTTAGAAAAAGTGATTATAAAATTTAAATTTTATATATAATTGAAAAATTTAAAAATTGATTTTTTTTATAAATTACTATTTTCAGCTTCTTAAAAAAAATTGAAAACAGATTTTTTTTAGAATTTGATTATTTTTAAAAAATTATTCAAATATATAAAAATTAATTTTTTTACCCAAAAAATCACAAATAAACACACGTTTAAGGAGCAATATTATCTTTTTTTTATTATTTCTATTTTTAGGAAAAGTAACTTCTTATCTATTTTAAAAAAATAGATAATTGATTTTTTTGTTTCTATTTTTCTTTTAGAAACACAAATAAATAATTCTATAAGTACTTTTTTTGAAAAAATTTGAAAAAAAAAGTATTTTTTTATACCAAAAGCACAAATGAATGCATCCATTATTATAATCACTAAAACCACTTACTAGTAATTTGTTGTGATTAACTTGAAAATAATGATTAAAAGTATATTAGTAAGTTAATTTTTAAAAATAAAAATAGAAACTTATAAAATATAATTAAAAATAAAGTTTAATTTATATAAATTGTCAATGTAAAAAAAAATTATATTGATATTTAATTATATGCTACCATATAAGTAAATATGATTTTTCTTTTGAGATAATGAATATAAAAGTTAACTAATTTTACTTATGTGATAATAGATAATTTAATATTAATTTAAAATTATTTTATATTGAAAGTGTGTTTAAATTAAATCCCTTAAAAATATATGTAAATATTTGTGAAGTATCAGATATGGTACATAATCAACAATTATTTTAAAGTATCCATGTTACTTAACTTATAATTAAAATTAAAGAGGGTTTTAAGACTTTTAGTAAATTTAAATCTGAAAGTTAAGGATTGGGACATGGAGAGAATGGATGGGTAGTTTGGTTAATGAAAGAAGGTGGTCCGTGTGGGGGCGTCAGGTGTGCAGTGCAGGTTGTGAAGTTGCATTGCCATTGCCATTGCATGCAAAATGCAGAAATGCAGATGGACACAGGTAAGTAAGTAAGGTAAGGAATGCGATACTAACGAAGCCCAAAGGCGAGGTGGGTACCCACCACTCCTGCCGCTTAGCTTCTTCTTAAATTGTTCTAATTTAATTAATAGTAAAATTTTTAAATTTAATGTTTACTCGTGAAGGAAATGAGTTGCGTTAGGTTAGTTTAGGAAAGGGAGAGAAGGCGGTACGCAAAGTGCACGTTGTGTGGACCAATCGCAAGACGACTCACGCGTGAGGACTGTGGAATCTTCAATCAAATCTTTCCCCATGCGCTAGGCCGCACCCACCGACCCAACTTTCCTCGTCCCTTCTCTTGTGCTCTCTCTCTCTCTCTCTCTTTCTCTCTCTTTAATGGCTGTATATTTTTATAGTTATGTATTTTATGCACGTTCTAAATATAATTTACATGTGATGGTGACTGACAAGCAACTGCATGGCGGAAAAACTGCTCCCCGCTTCCACGTTTAGACTGATGGATCTTAAATATCTCCTCCAATCTCTGCCCCGCAAATACAAATACACATACGCTCTACTTGACGGGGTCAATCTGCCCCTAGGCCCCAACCCAATAGTTACAGTCGTCCCCCCCCCCCCCCTCTTTGAAAGTTACTTTGTTGCCCTTTTTTGTTTTTGTTTTCTTTGTATGCAATCTTTATTTGCGGTTTAAGATAAATATAAATGGATAAGAACCAATTCATGCTACAGAACAAAGGGGAAGTGTTTTGTGTTAAAATTGTGTTATGTATGTGCGGACTACTTGTTGAAAGGGTCGTCAGAAATTATCGAAACAATATTGGTGTTTATGCATTTTTGTGTTTGGAATGTTTTGAAACTGGTTTGACAGAATTATTTTTGCAGGTGTTATGGAGGAAGAAGGATGAACAAAGAGTAATTGTTATTTAGGGCTAATCTAAAATATTAAATAATTTTGCTAACAAAATTTTAAATTTAAAAAGCAAGACTTTAAATTTAGAATAAAACCCATAAACCACTTTCATCGATAAAAAGAGAGTCTTGAAGTTCTAGGGTATCAGTACAAAAAAGAAAAAAAAGACCAGTACTAAAGTAATCTCCTATTTAAAATTATTTTATATTAATAATATATTAAAATTAAATTTATAATATTTTTTAAAATAAAGTTTTTACATAAAAATTTTATATAATTTAACTATATATAAGGCTTATTATAGATTTAATTTGTATGCATTATTAGTATAAAAAATATACATAAATATTTAATCATATATTATCATATCAACAAAAATATTTAAATCAATTATTCATTATTTTAAAAATTTTATAAATATAAATATTTAATTGAATAATAATATTAGTGCATAATAATTAAACATTTTTACTATTAATTACACGCATCATACTTTTATCTGAGCTCTATCTTTTATATTATTAATAAAAAATTACACATAAAAAGATACAATCTAAAATTTGTTGAATTTAATTGATATGCATTGATAGTGTAAAATTATTTTACACTGTCAACCAATAGAAATAAGGAAAAGTGAGAAATCATGATGAGTTCTTTATTATAATGGGTAATTATTTATGTGAGTTGACACTTTCTACTATTTCTATTGATTGACAGTGTAAAACTGTTTTACACAGTCAATGTATTTAAATTAAATTCAAATTTGTTTAGCTGAATAAATGTTTTACTATTTAATAAATTTTTTAAATTTGTATTAGTATAATTTACTTAAAAATATATGTTAATTTTACTTTTTATTTGGAAAATTTTATAATATAAATTTGGGGAGGGGAAGCGGGAGATGGGGCCACCATAATGCCCACAACCCTCCGACAATGAAGTATTTAAAATGTTTTTCAATTTAGTTGGGTGTAATTAAAAACAACTTAAATTTAGTTATATTTAAGTGTAGTTATGTAATTTTCTTTTGGTACATGGGCTAAAAAATAAAGAGAAAAGAAAGGAAAGAAAGGAACTTTGCAAATAAATTAAATTTACATAACTTATTTGTGAAGTTATGTAATTTTGATTTAATTATTAAAATTAATGATTTTTCCTATTAATATAATCACTAACCTATTTCCAATTACAATTAATAATAGAACATTAAATCAATTCATTTTAATGTATTTTAAAGAGAAAAAAAAATTCATTTGTATACTGGTTTAAATTCTTTTTATATATAATGAGTTCAACGTATGAAATCAATCATTCCAAAACACTGTATAAATAAAAAAAAAAATGAGACAGGTGAAACGTGTTTCGTACAAGATATATACACGCCATCCTCAATTAAAGAGAACAAAAGTGGAAAAGTAATTGATAGGTACGGTTTAAATTTTAAAAGGGAAAATATTATTTATATTGATTGTTTCATTCTGGAGATTTGTTATAGATATAAAATAAGAGAAAAAAAAGTGATAAATATTGACAAAATAAAAGTGCTAAATCCATAAAATTGTATTTTTTTATTATTATATTTGTATAATAAATTTTAAAAATGAATATAAATAATATTATTATTTAAATTGAGTTTGGATGGAATTTAATTTTAAATTTTAATTTAAATATACTGATAATATTAAATGATTATATACTGTCAACAAATAGAAATAATAAAAATTATCAACTCATATAAATAATTACCAATTATAATAAAAAATTTATTATAATTTTTTACTTTTTAATATTTCTATATATTATCATAATATACTAATTAAACACTTAATTTTAAAATGAGAAGCATAAAAACCCGTGTGGAAAACACGGAGACAAAAGCAAAGTTTTGAGGTGCACAGCGAAGCACTAAACGCGTAAATAAAAACACGTGGCACGATCAAGCGCTTCCTTAAAACGCGCTTAACTTTTACTGTATTCGGTTACATAGTTGTGATGACTGACCAGTAAGAAGCAAGCATATAATAATAATATTATAGGCTTGGTTGTGTGGCAGGGGCGTAGGTAATGGGTTGGTCTTCTTCATTCTTATTTAAATAATTCAAGTCAAATAAGAAAAAGAGAAGAGGAAAAAAAAAAAAAAAGTAGTTAGTTGCGTTGGGGACATGTGCTTTGCGGTGTTGAATTTTGCAAGCAAGCAAAAGCAATTATTCATTTCATAGACGTGTCACGGGCGAAGACTGAGTCTTAGGGGAGCGGTTCACTTGTTCTTCATTCATTCCCATCCTTTTGCATATCTACTTTCCATCCGTGCATTCATATTATTCTTTCCTCTACACCTCCACGTGATATCCGTGACTCATTGCCACTGCGCCTTTGATGCTCCTTTACGAAACACCCTTGCCTTTTACCAACAATTACAAGTCCAAAATCTAGATCAATAATTACATTAGCTATTTTTCCTTTCACAGGATACATTAGATTAATTTTAATACAATATTATTATGAAAAATTTTATATTAATATTTAATCATATGACATGTACATAACTTTTAAAATAATAATATAAAAATTAAGTAATTTTATTAATGTGATATATACATAATTAATATCACATCAAAAAAAAATTATAATTACATTCATAGAAAAACTGATCGATAATCGAAACACCATTTTTGTTTGAAGGCTTTATTTATTATAGACTGGGTCTTGAGGCCATGGCATCGTCATGACTCATGAGGATAGAATATGTGTTGGACCCACCATTAGCCCACGGTTTTCTTCAGTCCAATTTCTGACTCAGCCCGGTCAAATCTCTAATCAGCGCAACCAACTCAGTTGTGCAAGTTTCTCACTGCCATCGAACATGAAAAAAAAAAAAACAAAGAAACCACTACACACTACCAAATAGACAAAAAAGGAAACCGCTACACACTACCAAATAGACATACAAAGGATGATCAAAAAATTGCAGAATTTTAAGTAACGTGCTTATTTTAAAGAGTTTTGGATATTGATTAAGGAATTGAAGGAAAAAAGGTTAACTGAAAAATTGTTTTTAAGTCTCTAAAATATTAAATGTATTGAAATATTTTTTTTTAAATTTCTCATTCACTATTCTTAAGATACTAGTCTCCACGTAAAAAAAGAAAAAAAAAAAGGTACTGGTTAAAAAATCCTTTATTGAACAAGGAAACAGTGAGCGAAGGTGCTCTCATTCAAAGATAAATACAACTCACTAACTTTAATACTGATTTATAATTATAACAAGATTATGTATTGTCTATCAACAAAACTTTAATAAAAAAATGTAATAATATATTTTTTGATAAAAAATTATAATAATATTAGATATTATTCATAATCAGAAATACATAAATTCATATCCACGTCATGAATTATCATGAGCAGAAGATCTACTACACAAATTAACCCTATTAGTATGAAAATTATCATTTTTGTCATGCTCATTTTTGCCTTTGGCATAGGAACGCAAGATACACGAAGGTAGTTGGAGCCTCCTCCGCCGGGGGAAATTTCCGCCGAGTTGTTGAAGACTTGTGCTACTTTGTTGTATTCATCTATGATACAAACACTTAAGCCGTAACAACCATAGAAGATGTGAGGCAACACCCATACCAATACAGATTCTTCCGATTCGTCGGTTAGAAAACTTTCTAGAATCTGGTTAAAATATTCTAAAGTTTTGAAAAATGTGATAAATAATCACTGACCATGGACTTGGGAGAAAAGGTGTAATGTGATAAATACACTCAACCCACCCTACAAATGCCCGGGTGTAGCGGCATTGGAGATCCAGGCTCTGACCATATCTTGGTGCTATCATCATCAACAATCCGATAGTCCTTTTGTCTAAGCCACCCTTTTTGAACAGCCTCTCAGTGCACCCAACAGTAAACTCCGCCACGTGAAAAATGTCAAGCTCTTACGACCGAACTTAGGTGACTTAGTTCTACTATATCGTTCGGCAACAGACAAAATCAGGTCAATTGCATTGCAAGGTTCAGCAGTTCTTATACAGTGATATATCATAGGCAGGCATAATATTAGCTCAGCGGTCCCTTATTTTTAGTTTGACATGGTGGTAAATTTAAAAGGTTATTTATAAACTTTTATTCAAAACTGATTTATGATTTTTTTTTTCCTTTTTTCCCCACCAATTTTATCTCTATACCAACAACATTTTTATTTCCATATCAAACTGACCCGAGAAGTAATGCTCCAATTATCCTGAGCAAAAAAATGATACAACAGAAGGACAAAATCAAGTAACTAAGATGAGCAACTCTCTTGCTTACAATAAATCATCAAGAATGAGAGCACGCGGGCTATGAATTTGTGTAATCTAGTAAACTCGCGTAAGCATCTGAAAATTTTCCATATATACAACTCCACTTTAGAAAGCTATAAAATGGAGTAGGGAAATGAACTGAAATTACAAAAGAAAAATAGGAAAAACATATAACTTGACTGCTCCAAACCCCCCACAAAAATGATCTAACACAGACATAAATTGAGGCTCGATTGTTGGAACAAGCCGGAAATTTGTGAACCCGAAACCTCAAAAATCATAATCTATATCTGTGACATTCTGGGACGCGGAATGCCTAACCAGCTGTCCTTGCTCATTGTACCGATCAAGGTTCTCACAGGGAGCAGGAAAGATGGTCCCTATTACGCGGCCTTCAACAAAGGAACACTGAAAGATATGTTTCTTCTTGTAGGTTAGGCCAACGGACATGTCCCGGAACGTCACATTTCTAACTGGAATCTCTTCACTACCATGAATACGTACCGGCACACGAACCCCCTGGCCATGGACAGTGGTGAAGCTTATGTCTTTGAGTACTGGAAGTGCTGTAGGGTCATATCCATCATCAGGGTGTTCATTGTAATCTGTCTTCATAACAATTCCAACACGGACGTTCTCAAATGTTAGATTCCGGTAAGTTATTTGGCGCACATATCCGCCTCGCCCGGGGGCAGTCTTAATCCTCACAGCACGCCTAGAATCCCATACAAGAAGATTCTCCACAGTAACATTGGATACCCCACCAGACATCTCACTGCCAATTGAGACGCCAGCACTGTTCCATTTCATAAAATTATTTAGATATCTAAATGATGAGACACTAAGAAATATGCAGTCGTCAAGTTAACTAATAATTAACTAAGATGAACCAGATGAAGGCAAGGCATTCAATATATGTGCTATGTAGACTATTTGCTCCCATGGTTAAGACATTTCATTAACAAAGATTGAAAAGGAAAGAGAAGCCCTAGGATGATTCAATCGATAGAACATAACATACGGTTTTATGCCAGATGTAGAATAACTTTTTTTTTTAATTAAAAAAAAATAGCTTATAGCCAAATCAAGTATGGCAAACATGGATTGGCTGGCCGCCTCCTAAAATTTAGAAACATGAATTAAGACAAACATCAGGTGATGGACAAAACAAGATGAGAAATGAAACCGATATTTCCAGGGCATTTGTAACATTATGGAGACTCGAGAAAAGTCAATGCCTTATGTGTTATGTTTCACAATTAACAATCAAATTCCCAGACAATACACAGACCAACAGCTATACATGGCAGAGCAAGCATGATCAGATGCATTCAGAATTCAGAAAGATTAATTTATCCACACTTTGGCTCTTAGATTTATGCAGACTTAGACTTAATAGCAGTTACTTACTCTCCAAAAATAAGATGGTGAAAGACATGCAGAAAAGTACAAGTTGGTTGAGTTAAGCATTGACCTGACCACAGAGCGAACAACAACGTTTCGAATCATTATATTCATGGAGGGCCTTCCATAAGCAATTCCATATTGATCCCAGCCACTTTTTATTGCAATTGCATCATCTCCCACACTTATGTAACAGTCCTCTATCAACATATCCTCACAAGAGTCTGTTCATACCATAGAAATTGAAGCTTGTTAAAATTCTTCATATAACAACAAAACTAACATGGATGAAAATTCCATTAAAAGTAACCCAACTGGCCATCTCTCAGGTTTTATCCAAATAGCAATCCAGCTTACCCTTTTTTTTTTTTCCCATGATAATTGGCCAGATAAGAACAGACACTAGGTTAAATTGAGTGCATCTTGTTTGCGCACAAACAGACAAACATGTTTTACACATATTAAGTAAATCGGGCGTTGAAAATTCAAAATTATCACACTTCCCAAACAGATGTCAACTCACACAAACTTTCGCACAAAATATCACTAACGAGGTGTTTGGTAAAGAGGTAAAAATGGGGGAAATTTTTTATGGATAAATTTCATGTATAAATTTACATATGGAGCTCATCCATAAAAAATTTCCCCCCATTCTTACCCCTCAATCAAACACACCTTAAACTGTTCCTACCTTATTAATCATTCTTCCACTGAATCAGTTAGTACTTATATTCATCAAGAGAAATGATTCAGTTGGCCAGAAAATTCAAATTATTAACAGGATTGAGCTTCCACACATTCAGTCCATCAAACATATTAACAATCTCTCACTTTCCAACTTCCTTTACATGTAGCCTCTTCAAGTTGACTTCTCTGCCAACCATCTAGATGAAGCTTATTACTATCCCCCACTTATCATTAAAAGCTAATAACTTAGAAGAAAGGAAGTTAATAATCAGCATATGATAGATCATAGCCCATATACAATAAGATATGAATAAAGCTTTGTACTCAGTAGAAGATACTTGCCAGGATCTATGCCATCAGTATTTGGAGCTTCAGTTACAGGAGCCAATATTGTAACATTCTTTATTGTAATGTTTTTGCAGTCATATGGATGAAGCGTCCAAAAAGGAGAGTCACGCAAAGTAATATTAGCGATAACAATGTCACTAGACCACATGATCTGAACAAGTGGCCCCCTTGTGTGGTTGAGACGCTTCTGGCGATATTTTTTCCACCATGTTTGTCCCTGTCCATTTATGGTACCATTATGCCCTGTCAGTTATTACAATAGATGAAATCAGACAAACTAGAAATTAAGCATCACATACAGAAAACAAGAAGAGAGAGAGAGAGAGAGAGAGAGAGAGAACAGTGCTGTGCTAGTCTATTTTGTTTATCCTGATATTGGTTGCCTCCTAATTAGTGCGCCCTACTTTCATCCTGGTCAAGGATTTCTCCTTATTATTGCACTGTTCTACCCTATAGTGTTCATTTGCTGAGAGCAAAGTTAAATTCCAAATAAAACAAATTTTAGTTACTCACATGCTCGTGGCCACCAAAATAGAGGGTGTTAATGGAGATTGCAAAATCTATCAGTCTAAGATTGATCAGTTTAAATTCCAAATAAAACAAACTTTAGTTACTCACATGCTCGTGGCCACCAAAATAGATGGTGTTCATGGAGATTGCAAAATCTATCAGTCTAAGATTGATCAGGTTTGCCATTAATAACGAAAGACTTATTTTATGTTAAGCCTTTTCCCTTTAATGAGGTAGAGGGTGGCAGCATTTGAGGCAGTTCAATGAACTAAAGTACACAGGAGATGTTAATAACTAATAAAACAAATGATTTCTCAACAAATGTTGATTCAACTCAATGCATACACTTGAAAATTTAATATGACAAAAGATTAATCAACAAGAAACTATTCAAATTATTAAGCTTTGGAATATTGCTATCTCAAGTTCTCAACTATAAAACAAAGTTGGACAACACACTTTCATTTTGAGAATCTGAAATCAAGGGGTCAAGATCAAGGGTGCGTTTGTTTCAGATTTTGGAAAAAGTAATTTTAAAACTTAAATTTTATATATAACTGAAAAAGTTAAAAACTGATTTTTTTTCATAAACTACTCTTTTCAGCTTTTCCAAAAGAGCTGAAAATAGATTTTTTTTGAGAATTTGATTATTTTTAAAAAAATTATCCAAATATATAAAAATTGATTTTTTAAGTAAAAAAAGTGATTTTTCTATCAAAAAAAGCACAAACAAATGCACTCCAAATCTGTTGATTTTCCTTCCTTTTCCTCAAAATACACCAAAACCTACTCTTTCGCACACTGGAAGCAGGACGAAAAATCGTCACCTGTTATCACAATATCTTTAAGATTTTGACCATGAATCAAACTGCCATATCGAGGCCCAGGATGCTCCCTTCCATACCCATAAGAAGGCAGTGGAGGCATTAGCGGCCAATATTTTTCATCCTGTTGGCAACCAAATAGGATGATAAATATAATGTAAGTAAAATATTTAGTTATGAGAGAGTAGCAGAGATATGTAGATCATAGTGTATGCAATAATCAAAGAGAAATTCAGCAAGCCAGAAAAAATGACTTAGGACAACATCAAATATTGTCATCACCAAGGTACAATAACTTCTGTTGAAAAGATAAATCAAGCCAAATTCATCCCTTTAAAGATTATTTAGAAGTTTTTACATTGCACAACAACATAAGGTCTGAACAACATCTGGAGACCGAGGAAATATGATATTCATATAATCAACTCGATAATCTAGAATGCAGTCCTTGGTGGTCTTCGTTAATCTCAGATCATATTGGTCCCACTCTCACTTGCCATAAAATTAGTCGTATAGGTATTTCTAGCAGTTAAAACAATTATTTTGATTTTTGATGCTACAAACTTGATTACATCTCTCGTATCAAATTGAAATGTACACATACCTCAAAGCAATTTTACATAACAAACTACCAACAATGAAGTCAATTTTTACCCCAAAACAAGTGCCAAACAACCTAAGTTATAGCAGCCATATTACATTCAACTAGCTTAGAAGCAAGTCAACTGCTATAAGTGATACTGCAGTTCTATTCTCACAACTCTTTTCTCTATTTTCTACCTTTGCCAACATTAAACTGGTTAGTGCACTGACTCTTCAACTCTGAACATGAGATATCCAACCCCAAAAGATATATATGGTAAATTTAGGCAATTCGTCAATCAGTCAATGACACTACTCCAAACCAACTACCGGATGCATGCTTCAACATATCATGACATTAATAATTGCCCATCTAAAGACATTTTATTAGTCGCTACAGTTGGTTTGCCTGCCTTAGTTTCAGAAATTAGCCAAAGGCAAGTAGTCAAGCCTAGTAATGCTTTTGTTTGACATGCAAAACTAACAACCAGAGTCCACAAAGACAACCAATATAGCCATTTAAATGTGAGAATTTATACCACAAGCAAGCAAATGTAAGAGGGTCATATATACAAAATTGAAACGGAAGTCATGGGCAGTGTGTTTAGGAAGGTAGAATCAAGCAGTAACCATTCCAAAATGTTTACTACTGGCCATGTATCAGCCTATCAGAAAATTTTCAAGGTTTTCATGCACCTAATCAGTATGAACACGCAACGTAGATTCCTGAGCTTGTGCATATCATCTTGTGTCACAATCCCATATACCCTTGACAAATTTCGTCTTGGTATGACAAATGCGTAAAGATACCAGGATGCAGTGCCTTCAATAGAAGATCCCTTTTTTTTTATCCAATATCACTGTTCGGAAAGGAAAAACACACACACACACACTAGAACTAATGCTCAAGCCTTTTAACATAAAAAACACTCATTTGTCACAATCAGGATCGACTCAAATGATCATAAAAGTTTTGTTTTTATTTTTATTTTTATTCCCCTTTCGAGCATATCAATTATACCAGACGCGAGCATCAAAATGTTCTGACAGTTAGATTTACTATATCACTCCACTGAGCTGTTAAATTACTAGAAAATAATGACCATAGCCTTTACATTTGTTTAAATTGCAAAAAGCACAAAATGGCTGAACGAATTTTTTGAAAAACAAAGGAACTCACATCAATTCCGAGTATAACAGCATCCTCAGCTAGAAATAGAGTCATATGGCTGGTAAGATTGAAAGGTGCGGTAAGCCAACGACCGGGAGGCACATTGAGCTGGGCACCACCTTTCTTCCCCAACTTAGATATCGCAGAAACGGCCCTCTCAAATGCCTCAGTGTTGAGAGTCACCCCATCACCCACCCCTCCGAAATCCGTCAAGTTGAAAGCCACCGGCCTCAGCTTCGGAGTCGGCCTCGCCGGCGGGTTCCGACCGAACACGAAGAAACCTCCGACAACGTTCCTCTGCCACACGAACACCGAGGCGAAGGCCGCGATCCAGAGGACCGTGAAGAGGGTCTTGTGGGAGGTCAAGAATGCGGGGACACAGCGCTTGAATTCGAGCCTTTGGTGGTGGAACCGCCCAAGCGTTGAGGTCTCCACCATCATTGGAGCGCGCGCGCACACACACACACACAAACACAAACACAAAAACCCCTTTTGCGGAACGGAGTTGGATTTAGTAGCTGGCGATGTGGGTCGCTCCAAGCATGGATTTTTTTTGGTGGGTGTTGGGTTTCAGAAGGAATGGAGCATCTGATTCCAGGATTGGGAAGCGGTGGGTGAAAGGGTGGGAACTTTGCGAGAGTAGTGAGGGTGGTTTTGGGATCTGTTTGGAGGGAATAAAATGATGGAGTGAATTGAAAGGGAAGCTGCGTTTAGGTGAAAGAGAGAGAGAGATATGATGAGGGAGTGGTTTGGGAACTGCGAACTGGGAAGGTGGTATCGGAGACTATGATGGCGATGGGGTAACAGTGTGTGGGGCAATCACAAAAGAAAAATGCTCACTTATTCTGAGACATTATACCGATTCACTAATTATTTACTATTACACAAAAAATAGGGTATAGATTTTATTTATATTAAATTTATATTTTATTTAATCATAAATAAATAATAGATAGATATAAACATTTTTTATTACAAAATGATGGATCCTTAAACGCGTACATTTGGCATAAAATAAATTTCTTAATAGCTGTCTTATTTCCTGAGCTCGGGGGTAATTCCTCTTTGAAAATTGAGAAATATTTTTTTGAATATATTATATATATAGTATATTTATGTGAATATAGATGAATATCAAAATATATATATTGAGATAAAATAATAAATTATATATTTATATAAAAAAGTGTTATATTTAGATATTCTATTTTTATATATAAATAACATAATTCTTAAAAATTTTACAATAAATAAGATTTGCACTTATTTATTCATTCAAATAGAATATTCGTGCACAAAAAATAAAAAATTTTATGTTTATAGTTAGAGAATTAAGTGGAAGAGGGTCCTCTCTCATGTTGAATATATTTTGACTATTGATTTTTTTATCTTTTTTATATTTTATCATTTGAAAAAAAATTAAGTAATAGTTAGATGTACATATGATAAGTGTGTAATTTCAGCTTGAAAGAATCCTCTTCCACATTAAGTGATCATAGGGAATAAGTGATAATATTATTACTTAATTTATTAATTATGCTAAAAATGATACTTTATTTCTTAAATTATAAGTCACATATATTTTAACTTTTATATTTTAAAAATGGTGCAAATTAATTCTTGAACATTTTTGAATTTATAAATTGACTCTTCTATTAATTTTTTATCAATTATTATAAAAAATGCCACACATTCAAGAAATTTAAGGTATTAAATTTACAAGTCCAAAAAAATTCAAAAAGTCTATTTACATATAATTTAAAATTATACTTATTTTGATTAAAATATATATTTATGAAAATTAAAAAAATTAATTTATATCTTGTTAAAATTGAGAAGGGGGGGGGAGTATTATTTTTCCCATCAATTATTTGCTTATAAATCTCCTACGGCGACCAACCCCTCAAAACCTATGTTGAAATATCATAACTCAAATTCTATATATCTTTTTGACACAAAATAAGAAAAAATAAATTCGATTGGAATAATATTAGTTCCTTTTTCTTTAATGGGAAAACTGAATTTATTCCAAAGCAATATCAAGAGACAATGGTTCTAGAATATAATGTGGAGCTTCCTCCAGCCAAATGCTTTGATTCACAATTTAGCATATAAAGTTAGACGGTCCGCTATGATGTTTATTATTTAATTATAAATAATTTTATCTAATTTTTATATATTTATATTTTAATTTTCTCGCTTTATAAAATATGAAATAATGTGTTTGGTGCATATGTATACCAAACAGATACATATTAGGTAATGTACAAGTTAAGGATCTAAATGAAAGGATATTCGAGATTAAAAAAAGCATAAGATCAGTGGTTATTAACTGTACTTTATCTTTGGGTGAAAATTCATCCAAAGAAGCTTCCCCTCCGATGGATAGTTCACCACATTTATATATGTTTATATGTGGAATATCATTAATTTAATTTCAAAGTCAAAAGAAGCTCAATATGAAGTTAGCATCGGAGCTACTCCTTGCATAAGGATGTTGATAAACCATTATTGAATATATATAGTACAGATATACCTGGTAACATACCTATATAAGATATTGGTTAACAACTATAATGTATTGGTGGCAATACTCATTTTTAAGACTTCCACGCTTATTGTTTCCTTTATAAAAGGGGAGTGATTATAATATACTCACGGATTATGGGAACCTACATATAATAACATATATATTAAGTATTAATTTTAAAATATCCCTATATTAATTTAAAAAATTTACATATATATAATTTTAAATTATGTGTTAAACCCTAAATATATTCTCATGTATAAAGTTTAGAATTTAGGATTTAGAGTAAATATCCAACAATTGGATGGTAAAACTAAAGACAAAAAAACTATTATTGGAAAAAAAAAATCCACAATGTATCTAAAATTTGAACACAATTTAATTTTAATATAAGCACGAGCTTCAGTACTATCTCTAAAGCTAATAGTATGTCATAATGATTTTTTAAAATTATAATTTAGGATAAAAGAGTTACAAAATAAAATAGAACGATTTTTTTTAAAGAGCATACGATAGGACTCAATCTATATATAGTAAATTTTGACACTGTAGATGATTTTTTTTTTTAATTTCAAACTGTAACCTTTTTATTTTAAATTGTAACTTATAAAAAAATGCTGCAACTTACCATTACCATATATATACGTATAATACTATTAAAAATATTTAACATTTAATATTATTATAATTATCTTAGAGATTATATAAAAAATAAGATACATGTCCCATTTGCGGCACTATGAAGTATTATCATCTTTCATGCACATTAAGTGGGTGGACTGGTGGGAGGTTCCTTTCTTTTGATCCATAAAATGAGTCCTGACAAACCTATAAGATTAATCTAATAATACCCAACTAACACCATTGTATTGATCCAGTAATCCTTTGAATATCAGCATCATATTAAATATATTTCTAAAACCGGGATTACGACAGAAATATCAGTGCCTCAACGTCACCATTGATCCATTATGCCATGAACTGCAAACAACAATTCTCAAAAACATTTTCATCATACACTTCACTACGGCCAAATGAATTTGTTTGCCAAATATTAGTAAGTCTTTGTTTTTTTGTTTTTTTTTTTTTTTTGAAAAGGATAGTACTTTCCGTTATATACCAGCCCAAATTCAGAGTTTTATTTTTATATATTTTATTTGTTAAGCTTAAATAGATAGTACATATCGCCCTTGCCATTGACTGTTCCATGCACGTTTTCGTCCCAAGCACTAGCAGAATATCGTAAAGTTACATGCACAGTGGAAGAAGTGATAAATCGTCAAACAACAGAAACGGAACCCTTCTTCGAACTAAGAGATTTCAAGTATTGCTTTCGTCTTTCTTTGATTCATGGCTTCTTGCTTCCAATTCATTGTCAAGTTTGCCATGCCATTGTTGTGGTCAAGCACCTAAACGTATATGCTCATTCTAGTGCTTCTTAAACTGTATATATGTCGTTTGGATGCCGAGAAATACGTCAAAAGGAGCGTCAAGCGTCAGTGGGCTACTTCGTATATAAGCCACCTCAATATGCAACTTCACATAGTATTTGGATGATGATGCTGGCAATGACAAAATTTTTACATGATAAGGTATGTTTGGTTAAAGAATAAAAATAAAAGATGAAATTTTATTAATAAGCTCAATATAAAATTTTATACATAAAATTTATCGACAAAATTTTCGCCCTCATTTTTTATCCTCAACCAAACACACCTATAGTTGCAGTCATGTGTGCTATTTTTCTTTTTTTTTTTGGTACATAGCAGCGCCTTGTTTTAAGGATACGAAGATTTGTGACCGGGGTGAACATGCATGATGTTGCACCAGTCACTACTGAATTTAAATGTGTACTTGCATTCCCAATCTGACTTTTGCATTTGTACACGAGGTTTCCAACAAAGGAAAGCTTTAACTCCATTATTATAGTTTTTTTTTCCAATGCAAAAAATTATTCTCTTTGTTTTAATTTATCTATTAATTTAAACAATTTAATACATTCTTAAATTAATAAAAATTGAAATAAAGGGAATAGATTATTATAATCAAGAAAGCTTCATGTATATGTTTGCTTATGAACTTATTCTTGAACAGTCATAAGTAAGTCGAAGGTTTCATCAAGTAGCCAAGCTCACCCCGAGAGTTTCATATATAGGCTGAAACACAAGACTTTTAAACTTCAAGCCGATAACAATGTTCAATTTATGCATATAATAATCCAAATATTCTAAAGAAGGCATGGTGTGATTAGAGGGAATGCATTCACTCATGTTTATTTTTCACATCATCATGTGAAGAGAAATAAACATAAATATTTAAATACTTGTAAGACTTTTTTTAAATTTGTGAAACCAAATTTAAGTGCTTGTCTTTATATATTTGATCACGTTGTCATGCTAATGTCAAAAAAAAAAAAATCTAATATAATAGAACCTTATGTTGACTTGTCATTTGAAAAAAAGAGATGTTATTTAAAACATAAAAATCCTTCAACTCGCCCCTCGTTTACCATCAAAATACACAATTTTTCTAATTCAAATTTTTTGTTTATCTTTTATAACAAATCCTAGGAGTGTGTCTATGAGAGTGAGTCCATTTAATAAGTATACAAAATATTTCTCTTTGAAAAAGTATTTTGATATTTGCCATATTTTAAGTATATCTTATATTTTAATTTACCTTTACAATAGATTTTTTAAAAAGCTAAAAGGTCATTATTTTATATACCAACAATTCATAAAAGCTACTAATTGATTTTACTTTTTAATAATCTTCTATAAAAAGCCACTTATATTATTTAAATTCAAGAAACTTAAAATTTATCAAATGAAAAATCTAATATAATAACATAATAATATATAAAACTAGAGCCTTGGATTGAGTCTACCGCGTAGATTCTGACTTTGCCATTTAAAAATGTACTTTGACATTTCTCATAATTTAAGTGATTCGTGTATATCGTATTTTTAAATAACCTTTCTTGAAAAACTAAAAGTTTATTATCTTATATACCAACACTTTGGAAAGCTACTAATTGATATCTTTTATAATCTTCTACAAGAAGTCACTTATGTTATTTAAATTCAAAAAACTTAAAATTTATCAAATGAAAAATTAAGAGGCAAAATTTTTAAATTTTAAACTAAATAATTATTTTTGTGTATTTGAACTTTTTTTATATTATCACTACCTAATTAATAATTTCAGGACTGTTATGCATTATTAAAAATAATTATTAGAGAAATAACTCTTTAATTTTTACTTACTATTATCACTATTAGAGCTTAATTTATTCTCTCTCTCTTTTTTTTCTTTTTTTCGCTCTAATTGTCCTTTAATTACTTTTTTTAATATGATTTTATTTATTAAGAGGTTAATTCTGATGTAGTAATTATAGATGTTAAGAGGCCACACAGGTAAAGTATTTTTCTATGAATACTTTTATTGGATTTCCTGCTAACTATTATAATGATAAATTGATTAATATATTATAGCATGTGTGAGTTAGACATTTTATTATAATGTCATTTTTTGGTATTATTTTAGTTCCTACCACGTGATATCTTTAAAATATTTTAGTTTGCTATTTTTATTTTAAAAATAAATAACAAAAATAAAAAATATTTACTTTTGTTTTTCATGTTAAAGAGTCAAGCATCCTGTAGACTATAATGCAAGTCATAATAATTTAATTGAGTATGTTATTTTACATACATATGATGAATTATATCAAAATAGAAATCAAAATTAATTAAAAGATAATTAGTTTTAGGAAAATGTAATTTGTATCTAACTTACTTTTTTTAATATTTAGTTCTTCTTAATTATGTATCATTGAATAATATATTCATATATCTATTAATATATTATTTATGAATGTGTTGAAGATGATAATTTTTTTAATTTCATCAATTTATATATAAGTTTTAAAAGTAGTTATTTTATAATAGTCATTTATGTAAATTTAAGGTTTAGTGATGTAAAAAAATTAACATGTCAAATAATTTATTTTTGGTGATATGGTAGTAAGAAAATTAATAATTTCACTATTTTATAATTGGATACTTGAATCTTTTGTATATGCTAGAAAATTTTCATGAAAAAACATTTGTATCTGCATAGTTATAATTACAAAATTAAATTATTATACTAAAATTTTTGCATAATTATTTCTATAAAGATATATGTTTTGTTTAGTAAAATTTGAACTTCCTATGTTACATTTTATGTGTAATACTTGTTCATAATAAAACTATTGTTATAAATTTTCACATGAAGTTCTAGATTGAATATTAATATACATAAATACAATAAAGAGTTAAGAAGAATAGGTAAAGTTCTACTTACTATAGGCTAAATATTCATAGGCCAGATAAATAAACTACAATTTATTTAAATACAACTCTATATATTCCTAACAGCTAGAGTGGTCTATCTTCCTTTAGGGTGATACTTAACTAATCTTAAACTACTAAAAATATAATAAGAATTAAAAATTCTTAGTAGATAATGAATAGTTTTAAAATATTTGAATTATGATGGTTCCAACTGTGTCTTAGCACGGAAGTTTACACAATTACTATATCACATCAAATCATCCCTGGAGAGAAATAATTTCTCATAATAGTATAGAGTAATAGATATTTAAAAGACAAATAACATGAAATTCATAATGCAACAAGTCTTATTAAAATTATGGTTTCTTTACTTTAATTTTTACTTTTCTCTGTCTGTTTGTTTGCACACATATTTAAAGGTTTTTTTTTAGGGAATTCTTATTCTTTAGCATTATTCATAACATCATGATGACAAAATGAGATATTTACGCCACACTAACTAAGGCATATAACATAAAAGAGATTTTACATCTTATCCCTTTATCTTCTTGGCGGTTAATAGTAAATCTTAAATTTTTTTTTTTAACAATTATGTGCTTTCCATTATGTATAATCCATAGTAAATATAGAGATGCATAAACTTAATAAATATAACTTAAATAGGCTCAAGTAGCATAAAATAAACAATAACTTGGCTAGTATAATTAAATTTATTATGTAATAAATAAAACATAAAATAAATTGAATAAAGTGCAAAAGATATAAACTATTTCAGAAAACTTAAAATAAATAAAGTGCATAAGAACTAAAGTAATATAAGCTTAAATAATATTCCAATAAAATTTCTTGAAACATAAAGTTACTAAACCTAACAACTGTTAATTTGTAAAGAGATCAAATTTAAAATTATATTTATTTAATTTCCCTTTAAACTTTTTTATTATGATCCACGAGTCTGTCCTTGTTATCACGATACATTCAGTGCATAATAGTCACGTCCTTGCAAAAATCACTATGAAGTTATAGTAATATCCATAAGTCAAAAGTCATCATATTATCCATAAGTTAAGGTATAAATTTTCAAGCAAGGATATAGATAATGTGATAGTTCAAGTCCATGTACAATAAATTTTACTTATGGTTAGGTATAATATTCTACTCTTAATATTGACCCCCAAGAAAAATTATCATAAAAATTTAACAACTCAAAGTAATATATCATAATAATAATAATAATAATAATAATAATAATGAGTATATGTAAAATAAAGAAATAATAAAATGATGAGCAATGTTAATGTAAAGAAACGATAATTAAAATAAATTACAATAATAACTAAATGAACGACTTTAACATAAAGAAACAAGAAATAAAATAACTTAAAATAAATAATAGGAAATGTAAATATAAGGAAATGATAAATAAATTACAATAAAAGTAATATTAAGCAACTATAATATAAAAAAATGATAAATAAAATAACTTGGAATAATAAATAAATTATAATAATTAATAAAGAATAATAAATAGCTTTAATATAAGAAAATAATAAATAAAATAACTTTAAACAATAAAATAAACTATAATAGTAATGAATAATAATATAAAGTAATATTAAAGAACATAATTTACAACAAGTAAATGTAACCATAATTTTATTTCACAAATAATTTTTTATCTACTTCAAAAACTCCTGTAGAAATAGAAAGATATGAAAACACTAAATCTTTCTATTATTTGTTCTTCCACTAAATCGATATAATTTTCACTTTTTTTCCATAAAAAATTTCCTCTCACACCCTCACTTCGATCTAATATATTTCAACGTGCAAATTTGCTTGTACTTCACTTCTTATATAGTCCTAAGAAATCATTCTTCTTTGAGAAGTAGTTTAATTTCACTAACTTTTAAAGTGCACAAATCCAAAACTTTCTTCTTCTTTACTTATTACCATGCTGTTTTTCACCAAGCACTTTAAGTCCTAGTCTTTCATGCCTATGACTTGAACTTCTTTTTTTTCATATTTTATTATTATTATTATTATTATTATTATTATTATTATATTGATATTAATATATTAGTTATTATTAGTTAGTATAACACATGCTCTCACTCTCACTCTCACTCTCTCTCTCTCTCTCTCTCTCTCTCACACACACACACACACACACACATATATACACTTAATATTATTCTTCCCTAAAATCTAATATTAAATTCTCTCAATAAATATTATTGATAACATATATATTTTGAAGTTACAATTACTAATTTATTATCCTACTTTTAAAAGTTAAAATTTAAAATTTAATTAGTTGATCAATTCTTAATTAATTAATTAATGTAATAATATCAACTGATTAAAATATTTAAATCAATCATGAAATATTTTATGAAAAAAAAGGATATTACATTATGACATTATAAACTTTGTATACAATAAAACTAAACTAAATTGTTCAAGATATAAGAGAAAAAGGCAAGAATTTTTTTTTTTGAGTTGTTAGATTGGAACATAAATATTAATAGTATATATTTGAATAAAGTGAATTTTAACCTTGGATATATAATTTCTTTTTTATTTAAAATTGATATTTTGTTCAACAAGAAATTTTCACTTTTTTTTTCCTTACAAACATTAAAGAAAATCAGCTAACTATCAATTTTAGATTTAATACAATTTTCTATTGTAATATGTTTGAATTATTTTTTCTTATAAATCAATATATGTTTCTTTAATTTAAATTTTGAGCTAAAAATATTTTTTCTTTGTCCATATTACAGATTTATGTTAGCGTTTTATTTTAAGGTGTTGTAAACAATATATTTTTATTTTAGGGTATTTTTAAGCTGTTATATTTATTTTATTTTATTTTAATTTTTTATTTAAATTAATTTCAAAATTAAAATTAAAATTAATTTATAATATCATATTATGATAATCAACCTTGCGTTGCACTGGGCCCTTTAGTAGCCTTGTTTCGAAAGGATCAATGAGTATTCAGGAGGAGGATTCAAGAGTAACTTATTTCAAAAGGACCAATGTCTGAACGCTCTTTTAAGAGGAATGTTATTTTGACATCCTCTTTATTGACATATACGGTGTCTATAGTATCTAAAGGTGGAAAATGACAAAACCCATTGTATAGAAAGCAAGCATACGGTAGACACAGTGCAAGCATCCATTCAGTAAAATTGAAAGTAAAAATGAAAATAAAAAAGAGGGAAAACTTGAAACCCACACCTCTTCCCTCCTCGCCCCTAAACCACTATCTCACTGTTAACCCCATCTTCATCTCTCCCGTATCAAACAGAAAATAAATAAAAGATAGCAAATGAAAAGGGAAGGGAAGTAGAAGAAGATGGTGCAGCTCCACTCTTCATCAGCATTAGCACCAACAACACAACATTTCATTACTACTACCATGATTGAGCTATGCCCAGTCCCAAACCACAGTTTCACTCCAAATTTCATTCCTCTGAGGTGTAAATCTTCTTCTTCTTCTTGTTTTGTCTTCTCCTTCACCATCCCTTCTTCGCTTTCTGTCAAATGCACCCACGCCGACCTCTTTGACCCAAAGCCATTTGCCTTACCACCACGATGCCTACCACCATCACCACAACCCTCAGGTATCCTCTTTTCTCTCATACTTGTAATTCTTCTTACCATTTTTTCAGAAATAGTTTAAACAAAAATTATTGTGTTTAATGTGTTTTGATGTGGAACTTTACCGCCTAGGGTCTATGTGGGTCACTCAATTTACAAAGGGAAGGTCGCACTCATAGTGCCTCCCCTAGACCTCAGGAATTTGCACAATTGTATGTATGTTTCTTTTTTTTCTTTTTTTTTTTGTGTTCTATTATTAATAGACTGTTCAATTATGGAATTTTTTTTTTGTTATTATGAATTTTGCAGTTTGGGGCTTTCAAAGTATCGAGGGAAGGTTATATCCTGCTTGATTTGCTCTCAGTTGGCATGTGCACATATGATTGGAACAAGAAGCAAGTGACTCTCGCTTCTTCTGTGCCAATTTTGTGTGGAAAGACCTGAGTTTGGTGTATTAGTCTACAAACCTAATCTAAAATTAAGGAAGTTTTGATTAGTGGGTAGCTATAACTCTTTTGTTCTTTCTATACTAGTAAAAAATGGCTTGGCATGTATGTAATTGTGCGTTAAAGAGTTAGTTCATAGGAGGCTACTTTGGTATGCTAGCAATATACTTTTTTGTTGGGTGGAACTTAAGTTTTGATTACTTGGAATTTATGTTAGTTTAGTGGATAGTAATGTTGGTTGGTTTCTTATATGATAAGAACTCAATGGAGTAATTAAGCAAAAATTGAATGTTCCAGGAAAAAATCATGTAGTGCTCCGATGTGGCTTTTGCATAAGCCTAACTCGAGGGAGTTGAGGACAATCTCGCTATATAATTATCTAACTGTACTTTTATTTGTGCAAGCCAAGTCTATATGGATATTTATGTTTATATATAGGATTAAATAGAGGAGCTTGTTTTTTATGTTTCTGAATGAGCTTGGAATAGCTAAGGTTAAGAGCTAAGTTAAGACATTGTTAGTTAGTTTGCATAATAAATTTAATAAATAGTCATTTCATTTATCCAAATATGCTAAGGGTAACACGTAGCAACTGATATTATTGTTCATTATTATGCTTTTCAAAAGGTATTCTTAATTTTCTGCTTTCATCAGTAATTTCTTAACTATTCTAGTTTTGTGGCTTATGTTGCCTTCATGGTTCCATATGGTTCCCTACCCAATTGAGTCAAATATTATCCTTTCCTTAATAAAAAATTAAGACATGATATAGTTGAAATTTATGGTTCAGTTGAACTTAAGGTGTTGGAAAAAAGAGATGTGTAAGTACAAAAGGAAAATGAAGGTAAAAGAAGGCAAAGAGAAAAAAGAGAAATTAAAAAAAAGAGAAAAAAAGAGAAAAAAGAAATAGAAAAAAGAGGAAAAGGGTGAAAAGTAAAATGAAATGGTGGAAAAGAAAGAAAAGATGATTTTGAAAGTTAGCATGAAATGGTTGCCTTCCTGAAAGGACCCTCACTTTATCATCTCTCATTGCCTTGGGAATTTTCACTTTTTCATTGCAACAAAAATACTTTTTTGAATGAATTTTTTGTTTGATATATATATTTTTTATAAATTTTGCATTGGTGCTATTTTATGCAAATTTTGATAAGCATGTAGAGGTGGTGTGGATGAGTCATTTGCATGGAAAAGTAGAGAGTTTCTATGGAAGCTATGCATAGGGAAGGTGGGATGAATATTTGGATAGAATTGCTATTCTGATATGTGATTAAGTAGTGTGCTTTTATGTTTATGTCCCTCCCATGAAGCATGCTCTGTCTCTAATTTGTTGTGTTCTTGTTGGAATAGGAGGTGGCCTTCAAAGTTGATTACATTGTGCCATCCATAGGTAAAGAGTTCGAAATCATTTTGCTCAGAGACAAAAATGTTGCAATGCTGGTTGTTTCTCAAGGATGGGTAAAGGTTGAATGAATGTTGTATGTGCTTCCATAAGGAAAACTCAAGGATGTGTTTTGGCTAGTGCTGAATTTTATTGTTGCGAGCTTGTTCTTGCAGGTCAAATAGCAGGGGTCAGACGAAGTAGAAGCGAGTCCTTACCTACCAAAACTATGACAGTTCAAAGAATGAGCTAAACAAGAAGGTGTTGGTCGCTGGAGCATAGTAGTTTTGAGTTTTCTTGTTTATCATATAAGAAATTTTCTGAAATTTTGTAATTAAGGTTTGCTATTGATGCAATATTAAAAATTAGATTTCTATTCCTGGATGTTCTAGCCACTTGGTCTACTTGAAACCAACCTGCAGTGTGTTAAGCATCTTTGTTGATAAAGCAAGTGTATCATACTGTCATTATTCAAAGTTGACCTAATTATTCAAAGTCGAACAGATTGGTGCAACCAAACAGATTAAGATTATACCCTCGGATATTAGATCACATGGGAAGAGAATTGTAAAGCCTTGGTAAGCACTACTCCGTCCTGCCCTTAGTTGGTAACTTAGGTCAAAAAGTTGATAACTTCAATTCAATAAGCTAGTAACTTTTTTAAAAAGCTAGTAACTTATCAGAAAATTTGAATTTTGATTTTATTGGCCTTGGAGAATAGATTGTTGCAACCAAACATGTTATGGTCACACCCTAAGATATTAGATCACATGGGGAGAGAATTGCAAGGCCCTAGTAAGCATTACTCCATCCTGCCGTTGGTTGGCAACTTAGGTCAAAAAGCTGGTAATTTCAGTTCAATAAGCTGGTAACTTTTTTAAAAAGTTGGTAACTTATCAGAAAATTTGGATTTTGGTTTTATTAGCCTTGGGGAATAGATTGGCGTAACCAAACATGTTAAGATCACACCCTGAAATATTAGATCACATGGGTAGATAATTGCAAAGCCCTGGTGAGCATGGGTCCGTCTTGCCCTTGGTTGGTAACTTGAGTCAAAAAGCTGGTAACTTCAGTTTAATAAGCTGGTAATTGTTTTGAAAAGTTGGTAACTTATCAAGAAATTTGAATTTTGATTTTATTAGTCTTGGGGAATAGATTGACATAACCAAACACGTTAAGATCACACCCTAAAATATTAGATCACATGGGTAGATAATTGTAAGGCCTTGGTGAGCACAGGTTCGTCCTGCCCTTGGTTGGTAACTTGAGTCAAAAAGCTGGTAACTTCAATTCAATAAGCTAGTAATTTTTTTAAAAAGTTGATAACTTAACAGGAAATTTGGATTTTGGTTATATTGGCTTTGGGGAATAGATTGGTGCAACCAAACACGTTAAGATCATACTCTAGGATATTAGACCATATGGGGAGAGACTTGCAAAGCTTATGTTAGCACCTCTCATTCTTGCACATGGTTGGTAACTGGCCGCAAAAAGCTAGTAATTTTAGTTTAATAATCTAGTAACTTTTATAAAAGCTGGTAACTTTTCAGGTACTTGCAGTTTTGTTTCTGTTGGGTTGCGGAATGGATTGGTGCATCCAAATGACTTAACTTCTGAGATTATATAAATTTGTAGGGGTTATAGCTTCTTCACTAAATTTGTGTAAGAATATAGGTTAAGAGATATCATTTGTACTATACATTTCATCAAGAAGCTGATAACTCTTTTAAGTTTTTGGTAACTTTTCATGTATTGCAAAATTGTGAAAGTATGTTGATTTATAAATAAACTTGCCTAACTGAACAAGATTTTGAGAACCTTTTTTTTAGGCTTTGCAAGTCATTCCCCACATCGGGTTAAGGTTCCCCTCACCAATGTAACACAAAGGGGTGTGGTCTTAATTTATTTGGATGCACCAATCTATTTCACAGGGCCAATAGAACCAAAACATTAATTAACTGATAAGTTACCAGTTTTTTGCAAAAGTTACTAGCTTATTGAATTGAAGTTACCAGCTTTTTGGGTTCAGTTACTAACCAAGTACAGGTCCTCACTTAGGATTTGCAAGTCACTCCTCACATGGGGTTGAGACTCCATTTAGCAGTATAACATAAAAGGGTGTAGTGTTAAGTTGTTTGGATGCACCAATCCATTCCATGACCCAATAGAAACAAAACTCTAAACACTTGAAAAGTTACTAACTTTTTGTGACTAGTTGCCAACTATGTGTAGGACCCACATTTGCTTACTTAGGCTTTGTAATCCACTCCCCATGTGGAGTTAAGGTTCCCCTTACCAATCTAGCATGAAGGGATGTGGTCTGGACTTGTTTGGATGCACTAATTCATTTCTTAAGGCCAATAGAACCAAAATAAGAATTAACTGATAAGTTACCAACTTTTTGCTGAAATTACTAGCTTATTGAACTAAAATTATCAGTTTTTTGTGTGAAGTTACTAACCAAGTACAGGTCCTCACTTAGGCTTTGCAAATCAATCTCCACATGGACATGACACTTTCTTCACCAATCTAGCATGAAGGAGTGTGGTCTTGACTTGTTTGGATGCATCAATCCATTCCGCAAGCCCTATAGAACCCAAACAATAATTTCCTAATAAGTTACCAACCTTTTCAAAAAGTTGTCACTAATTTATTTCATTCCTTCCTTTTATTTTCCAATCCATTCCTATTAATTTCGAATCTGTTAATAAAATAATATCCAAACCAAGTGTAGGTATTGCATTTAAAAAAGATGGTTACAAAACATTGAAATCGGGTAAATAATATGACACATCTATAACCAACAAGAAGGGAAATAAGATATTGATAACATATATTAAATGAAGGAAAATTGAAATTTACACCCTCGATTGCTTTCGTAATAAAAGGTAATCAATTGTCAAGTGATATTTCACCATGTAAAAATTTGAAATGACATGCAAAATCACATTTTCTCTGTGCCATCCACAAAAATTGCTCGCCATTGACTAATCTTATAGGTCGATAACATGAATCCAATATTATATGACAGTAAGATAGAAAAGTTCAACACAACTATGGTACACTTTAACAAGATTTAATCAACTATAAATATTATCAAAGGATATGAGACATTTGTGTCGATATGACTATGCTACACTAGACATATATACAGCCACAAAATTTGACACATTTTAACAGTATTTTATGATCCAAAAATCTCGCGCACTACACATACGGCACATCTCGAAGCCTTTCGATTTTGTTTAATGGTCTAGAGACTCATGAGAGTTAAAGCATCGACTTCCATGCAAGGCTGCATCTTCCAATTGAATTTGTTTCAATGGCGTAGCCATAAGTAACGCAATCCACAGCCAAAGCCTCGTTATAAATATTATTGATATCCTCTAGACTATTCTACATCTTGTCCACACCATACAATTTCTACAAAGAAAGATTCCCATTAGCATATCAAACATGATGAAAAATCTGAAAGTAAAGACTAGGGGGAGGACCTGAAAAGTTCACCTGCTTATAAATTGAGGACTTTAGCTGCCTCATGTTTGACATTATCTTTGGCCTTAGAGCAGGCATTACTCATATCCTTCCTATACTCCTCATATAATGCATCCCACTTTTCCATACAACTCATGGATATTTCAATATCAAAACAAGGAAGTTTTCCATATAATAGTATATAAAGGCATGACTATCAAATAATAAAGAATCGCATTAGTGATATTCAATAAACTATAAGCATACACAGGTAATGTGAAGTGTAACTAAAAAGAAATAACCTCAAAACTGACATATCTATATTATGTATATAGAAGAAACATGAAACAAAAGCAGCATGAGAAATTTGAAGATAGCATGGAGAGAATCAGGAATTTGCATAATTGAAAGCTAAGGGAATATTGATATGAATAACACATTCACATTTGGTCAGTTAAAAAGTTGGCTTCAGATTACTAATATGAATATCAAATCCAATTTGGTATTGTTAAAATAATGGCAATACGGAACCTACATCAAAGAAATCATTGAAAAGATAATCTTAAAATATATGATAATCTTAAAATATATCAGCACAAAAAAATAGAAATCAAAATCAGTAGAAGCTTTAAAATGCTTTGTTCATAATTCATAACATCGAAAATAAGAGTAAGTAAAAACACTACATTAGCACATTTACAATGACATGCACTTTATAAAGATACATGTAACACATTTAAGAGACATAATCAGTAAAAAATATCACAGTGTCATGCATTGCATAAAAGAAAGCTTGAACAACACTTGAGAGAAATATACAATCACAACAAGCACAAGCAACAACAAGATAAGGCCATACTAAAAGAACACCAAATAATTAGTACAAAAATTAACAGTACAATGTAGAAATTAACACTTGAGAGCATCGCTAGTACAAATTTAGAAAGATCTTCAGCCTGAAGAAAAGGAAGTACTTCTAGCTATTCCATCCAAGGCCAGGTTTGATCTTATAGTATCAATGAGCAATAGTACATAGCTTGTTGATATGGTTGTTCATACTTGTGATTATGGTACTCCTTGGTTACCATTTCCTGATAAAAGGGTTCGTAAAAAACGAAAATTAAATCTGACTAAGAGTAAATATGAAAATCAAGACATTTTTATTTTGAAAAACAGCATGGACAAATTATAGATCGAATATTGCACACAACCTCTTATTGTTTTGTTGACATATTTTCCTATAACGATAGAGTTAAAGAAAACAACGGCCAACTTTTTATGTAAAAAGACATAGAAGAGAAGAAACTACCAAAGAATCAGTCATGGCTCATGATATACAATACAAGAAATCAATTCAACACGCAAAGGACACCAAAGAGCAAACTAAATGTCATATGAGAAGTGCCTCATACAGTACCTTGATAACTGAGAACTTGTCAGTTTTCACTCTGAATGCTGCAATCTTTTCAACTATGGTTTCAAGTAAAATACTTAGCTTGTGATTATAACCAAGCACAGTCACCTGAAAGATATAACGGCATTTCTACGATGAGAATGGAAATAACACACTAATTCACACACAGGAACGAAGGCAAATAAATGATGAGCATAAATTATGATTATGTATATCAAGTTCCTCACTTCTTCTGCTTTCTATTTTCATTTAACTCCCTCACAAAATTTATCATACAAAGCATGCAAACCAACAGCAAGAAACTAAACATATCATGAAGTAACAATTTCTTTTCCTTTTTATTGAAATATAGGAACAGAGGTAACTAAAATTGCATGACCCAAAGAAATGACATTATTCAACATCAGATATTAGATATGTTTGAGAGAAACAAAGCTATGGACCTAAATCAAGTATGCCTCGATAACATGTGATGAGATCCGTAACGGATCATAACCACATGAAGTTAACATATCCACTTGATTTATTTTAATACCTGTTCCAAAAGTAAAATAAAAGTAAGAGCAATTAAGAAACTAGGTTCATAACAACATACAATAACTTGGGGAAAGAAAATTATTAGTCAACACTTGTAAAGGAAAAACAAAAACCAAGGAATATGTACTAGTGAAGATGACAACCTAGTACATACTCCAAGGTTACTTTTGATGCAGTATGATCCCAATAAACTAGCAACAAAGGTGAAAATGGAGGAGCTGTAATTAAAATTAAAATTGGTGCTAGATATTGGCAATTTATAGAGGCTACATTCAACAAGTTTCTAATATATTAGGCAAGAGATCAGGAAGGTTGGGTGGGTAAATTAAGTTTCATGGAAGCTGAAACTCTCTGAATATTCAGTTGGACATAGTGTTGTAGCAAGAAACATACAGGTCTTCAGACCCACTTTATGTTTCAAAAATCTCGGCAGAACCTATCAACGTTCTCTCCTTCATTTATATAATCAATTTCTTGATACAAAATACAGGTACTCGCCCGTTTTTAAATCGTATTTTCCTAAGAAAATCGAAAATAAATCTTCTTTTTCATAAATACTCCCAAAAAATTCCCCTGTTAGAAAAAAAATAAAAAATCAAATCCTCATACGACGAACACACGCTCATGCAACAACAAGAACACATTTCCATTCACTCCCCAAAAATTCCCCCAAATTTCCCCTCACATTCTAAATCATTCCCCTTTCCCCAAAATTTCCCCCCAGTTTTCCCTCCATCTCATAAACCACGACCTCAAACAATAACAGCAACAACAAAGAATACGAACAAAGAACAAAGCAGAAAGAAGAAGAAAAAAAGGTGACGGGGGTGTCTTTATCGAACCTCGGAACTAATGGTTCGACAATCGGCCCCAGCCTCAGCGATATACCTAAGGGCTGTGTGGTGTGTTCCTCCATCCCTCGCTGCCGGAGATCTGCAATCTCGTCTACCTCAATCACGCATTCCCCAGCACCGCCTCCATTGATTCCATTTGGGAGTCGAAGCTCCCGCCCAACTGCCAGGATCTACTTGATCGTTGTGGTGGAAGCCCATTTGTGAGGGGGAGGGGAAGACAGGCTTGGAGAGTAGTGGGAAGGGGTGGGGTTTCATGAGGGTGGAGGGAGGAAGACTTGAGGTTCTCACGGGGTGTGGGTTTTTCGTTTTGTTTTTGAATTTTCACTTGCCTTCTCTCTCCGTAAGCTGCCTCCGTATTTAGACCTGACTTTTGTCGTTTTGCTTGTTTTTATACAGTGGACACCGTATGTGTCGCCCAATCCGTGGGCCAAATAACATTTCTCCTCTTTTAAGTAGTGTTTGGCTGCATAACTTTAAAAGTGCTTTTATTATAAAAAATTATTTAAAGCAGCAAACATAAAATATTTAACTTATTATTCTTATTTTTAAAAATGATACTGATACAAAATATTTAATTAAATAATTATTGTTTTTATTTTATAATTTATTTATTTATACAAAATAGTACAAACTTGTGTGAATAATTTTTTTGTTACATTAGTTTGACTTTATATTTAAATGAACTCTTTATATATCAATGTAAAATTGACAGCAAAAAAATATGCCAAAAGAAATTTTTTTAATTTTTATTTTAATTAAAATATAGAATCTTTAAAGAAAAAATAAAAGCATATAATCTATCTAATTTTTCTTTTTTATTGAATTTTTTGTCCTTTTCATGGTTGTATTTTTATAAATATGATGTGTTGTGGAATAAATTATAATTGAAAATGAGGACTTCTAATTTGTTTTTTGAATCTTTCCACCATTTGATGTGAGAATAAAAATAATTTTTGTATAATATTTTTGGATGGAGTAATTTTTTAATAGTATATCTATGAATATATGATGCTAATATTAAATTGTATGAATTACAACTAAGTTTTGCATGTAAGTGGAAAATAAATTTTGCATGAAAATTTTGAAATTTCTAATAATGCAATATGAACAGAAAAAAAAGAAAAACTTACGTGAAAAAATTTAAAGGAAGTAATATTTGAATATTATATATATGATTGTTGATTGAGAATTTGTCAAAATTCTTAACATTTATCACTTGCAAATTAATTATGCTCAACTAAATCTTATTTTTGAAAAAAACTATTTCAAAGTAAATTTACCATGTATTTTATGGGTAGAAGTCTAATTGTCTTGTATAGTAAACATTCATATCAAGTTAAGATGCGCAGTTAATAATTTTACTATTTTATAATTGGATACTTGAATATTTTATATGTTAGAAAATTTTAATGAAAAACATTTATATCTACATAATTATTATTATTATTATTAGAGTCTTATATTATATAATGATATAACTAAGATAGCTTTTATAAAAGTTTGGGCCTCATGAGTTAGCTCTCGTGATTAAATTAGATCGACTCAATTTTAAGAATTATAAAATTAAATTATTATTGTTATAATAAATATTTTTACATAATTATTTCTATAAAGATATATGTTTTGTTTCATAAAATTTGAACTTCCCATGTTACATTTTGTGATATTATAAACTTTGCATACAATATAACTAAACTAAATTGTACAACTATAAAAAAAAAATGTAAGAACTTTTTTTGAATTGTTAAATCACAACATGAAAATAAATAGTATATATTCAAATAAAGTGAATTTTAACTATGGATCTATATATTTTTTAATTTAAAATTGATATTTTATTCAACAATAATTTCTGACTATTTTTGTATGAATATTAAATAAAATCAACTAATTATCAACTTTTTAATTAATACAATTTTTTATTGTAATATGTTCAAATTATTTTTTTATAAATCAATATATATTTCTTTAATTTAAATTTTAGCTAAAAATATTTTTCTTTCTCCGTATTATAGATTTATGTTAGTGTTTTATTTTAAGATGTTATAAATAATATATTTTTATTTAAGTATTTTTTAAAGACTGTTATATATTTATAAAAAAAAAAACTGTTATATTTTAGTTATTTTATTTTAATATTTTATTCAAATTAATTTATAATTCCATATTATGATAATAAGCCATACATTGCACGGCACTATGCTAGTTACTTCTATAGGGAAGAAAAAAAATAGACAGGGGGTGTGGATGGATGATGGAGCAGAGCAGATTCCGAAAACCCAGAGGATGCCATTGGGAAGCCATTGCCAAAAATTGGCGTTGATGGCAAAATAAAATAAAATAAAAATAAAAGTCCCCCGAAAAGGATGTGACCGGGTCAAACATAAGTTCTCTGACACGTACGCCACCCTGACTCCAAAACAATCGGAAGGACGCACATTCCTATTCTTAGAATCCCATGGTAATTCTGGAACCTCCCTCACCACAATCCCCTCTCCCCAAACCATACCATACCACACACACAAACAAACATGTCACACCTCCCTCTGGATACCCAAATCCAACAAAACAAAAAAAGGCAAACCAAAAGAACCCCTCAGAGAACCTCAAACTCTCCGAGCAGCGGTCCATTTCTATCCGGGACCCTAACTTCTCCGGCTCGGCAATGGCCGCTGTTCGCTCCTTCCCCCTTCTTCTCTTCTTCCTCCTCCTCTTCTCCCTCTCTTTCCTTCCTCCTTCCTTCTCCATCTCCATCTCCAACAACGAAGCCCTCCTCAAGCTCAAACAATCCTTCACCAACTCCCAGTCCCTATCCTCTTGGGTTCCAAACCAGAACCCTTGCACTTCCAAGTGGGTCGGTGTGATTTGCATCAAGAACATCGTCATCAGCCTCCACCTCACCGACATGGGACTCTCCGGCAAGATCGACGTCGAAGCTCTCATGCAGATTCCAACCCTACGAAGCATCAGCTTCGTCAATAACTCCTTCTCCGGCCCCATGCCGGAGTTCAACAAGCTCGGAGCCCTTAAATCCATTTTCCTAACCAGAAACCAGTTCTCTGGTCCCATTCCTCCGGATTTCTTCTCCAAGTTGGCCTCATTGAAGAAGCTATGGCTCTCCAACAACAAGTTCTCCGGGAACATACCCGAATCTTTGAAGAATCTTCGGTTCCTCTCCGAGTTGCACCTCGAGAGCAACGAGTTTTCAGGGCCTCTCCCTGACCTGAACCAACGCATCAAATCCTTGGACATGTCGAACAACAAGTTACAAGGGCAAATACCTGCTAGCATGTCGAGGTTCGGTGCAAACTCATTCTCCGGCAACGAAGGTCTCTGCGGGAAGCCTTTGAACAAGGAATGCAGTGCGTCTCCGTCGCCAGGTTTGGGAGGAGGAGGAGGAGGAGGAGGAGGAGATAATGATGATGATGATGATGATGGCGGGTCCAGTTGGGCCGTGAAGGTCATCGTGATCCTCGTCATAGCGTTAGTTGTGGCGGTGGTCATCGTGCTCGTGAAGAAGAAGCGTCGCCGCCACGACGATGACTTCAGCGTAATGAGCAGAGAGGAGCATCAAGTGGACGGGGAGGTGCAGGTGGACGTGCCAAGCACGAGCCGCAGTAGGGCCTCCGAAACAAGCAGAAAAGGTGGCGACTCCAAGAGAGCGTCTGCGAGGAGCGGCATGGGCGACCTCATCATGGTGAACGATGAGAAGGGTGTGTTTGGGTTGACGGATTTGATGAAGGCCGCGGCTGAGGTTTTGGGGAATGGTGGGTTGGGTTCGGCGTACAAGGCCGCAATGGCGAATGGGTTATCTGTGGTGGTGAAGAGGTTGCGGGAGATGAATAAAGTTAGTAGAGACATATTTGATGCTGAGATGAGAAGGTTTGGGAGACTCAAAAACCGTAATATCTTGACCCCTCTCGCTTACCATTACCGCAAGGAGGAGAAGCTGTTTGTCACTGAATACATGCCCAAAGGAAGCTTGTTATATGTCTTGCACGGTATGATCCCTATTGTAATATATCACCCTTTCTTTGTCTTTTTTCCCCCCTTCTAGTTCTATTCTAATCATGTGTCCTTAACAAAAAATGACACAGTCGGAATTTTTTTTTCCAGAATTAACTTATAGTATGATATAGCATGCTATCAACTCTCTTAACACTTTTATATTTTGTGCCAGAAATTCTGATAAAACTAATTCACGTCCCAACTTATAAAGTTTATTTAGTAAATATCTGTGCATTTTTTTGTTTACAAAACTAACATCAAATCATAATTCACTAATAAACAATGATGTAAAACGTCCTTATCTTGTTTTGTTGTCTTTAAGTCTTGTTCAATCTGATTTAGTTTTGAAAGCAGAAAGAATACCAGAAGGGGGCCATCTTTCTTTGTGTCCTTATTTTGGTGGACATTATTATATGCATAACATATTACGATTAAGGCATGTGGCATATATGTAATGTTTTTTCAGGTGATAGAGGAATAAGCCATGCTGAATTGACCTGGCCTGCCCGTTTGAAGATTGTGAAGGGAATTGCAAGAGGGTTGGGCTTTCTTTATTCTGAATTTTCTACTGAAGACCTGCCCCATGGGAACCTTAAGTCTAGCAACATTCTACTAACTGATGATTATGAACCTCTTATAAGTGACTATGCCTTTCATCCACTCATCAACCCCAGCCATGCAGTACAGACAATGTTTGCCTACAAAACTCCTGATTACGTTCAATACCAACAAGTTTCACCGAAGACTGACGTTTATTGCCTCGGAATCATCATTCTTGAGATCATCACTGGGAAATTCCCTTCTCAGTATCATAGCAATGGCAAGGGTGGCACTGATGTTGTGCAATGGGTCTTCACAGCAATTTCTGAGAGAAGAGAGGCTGAACTGATTGATCCAGAGTTGAAAAGCAACACAAATTCAATCAATCAAATGCTGCAACTTCTCCAGATTGGGGCTGCTTGCACAGAAAGCAACCCTGAACAACGACTTAACATGAAGGAAGCCATTAGGAGGATAGAGGAGGTACAGGATTAAAGGATTATGTCAATATGCTAGCTTAGTTCAAGTTGCTTTTGTAGGTGAGATAATTGCAGGCCTAGGAAACGTTAACATTCATTATCTTGACCCAAAGTTCGGCCATTCGTGAATGATCTCCTGAGAGCATAATGGCAAGTGGTGAATTTGCGCATGAGAAACACACTACATGGGGAAAATTAAAGAAGAATAGAGGAAAACAAAAAGGTGGAGGGGGAGAAAGATAGGATGGCTTCATGGATTAGTTAGGGACAATGATAACGAGAATGGTGACATTGTTTCCCGAAGTTGATCTCATCTCAGTCCAAAGATTATGAAACAGAAGCCATAAATTGAGAGATGCTGGAGTCTGTCTCATGTTGTTGTTGGTGTCCTAATGAAGTAGCGACCCTTGTAAATTATGTGCACTTCTTGTAAGATGAAACCATTGTTGAGACAGCATTCCTCGAATTTCACTGGTGAAAAAGCTTTGTACCCCAAGGATTTTCCGGTTTTTCCTCTTATGTCCATCAAATCCATGGGATTGCATTTTGTTTTCCTCCCTTCCTTCCCCTTTCCTTTTGTTGTAAATTGTTTTTAAAATAATGTTAGCTAATAAGTTGCTCTAAGAAATGCCTAATATCCAATGCTATTTTCTTTTATTATTGTTCATTTGTTCCGGCAGTATTGGATATATTAATTATTGGACAGCGATAAGTATAGTAGTATTACAATTTTAATTACAAGACTATTATAAACGAGATGCGACTGCAGCTGAAGAAAGCATACCGCTTTGGACTCGATTTGCTCTTATAAATCCACCATTTCTGTTTCTTTTACTTGACAAATTGCTGTGGATAAGTATTTTTCGTACAACCTGACAGATTGTGTAAAAGCTCTAAAAAGAAAAAACAGCTAAATGCAGCCAATGAAAATTATAGGGTAAATTACATTGATCTCTTTTGAGGTTCAGTATAATTATACTTGGCACCCCTTTAATTCATTTTGTTTTAAAAGGGTGCCGAATATAATTATACTGAATATCAGGAGAGATCAGTATAATTCACACTATATAATTTTCTCCACATTTTAGTATGCGGAATGTTATGGGCTTGTTTGGATTGCGGTTTGCATCGGCTAAAAGGCCTTCTAGGAGAAGGAAAATGACTTTGTACAGTAAATGGTAGCGTTTGTTGTAACTTCTTCCAAAAGGCATTCTGAAAAAAGACCTTTTGGAAGAAGTATCTTTGAGGTTACTTTTCATTTTAAAAAAAGGCCTTCTGAAAAGTAATCTTACTATTACTCTCACATCAACAACTAAAAGTAATTTTACTTTATCCTATCCAAACAAAACTCATTCTCCTAAACTTACTTTTGATAAATTTAAACCAAACAAAATTCATTCTTTTAAAAGTAATTCCTCTAAAAGGTCTTCTTTCAAAAGACCTTCTTTTAAAAGATCTTCTCTCAAAAATTACACCAAACGGACCCATAACTGTTTGACGTTGTTTTTGATAATTCTTCCAGCTCTCGCCATAATTTAAGAACGCGCTAAGATATCACAATGTTCTTCTTTAGTCCAAATGCGGGCATAACTCTATGCATTTTGACAAAATACGTCCTTCGAACTACTTTTCTTGCTTTTCATTACGATGACGATATGGGTTATGGGGATAGACTGTTTAAAGGTATCTTATATAGAGAAATTCTACTATCTATGGACCACAAATTTCTTTCTCCTTATTATTTTTTTATTACAAAATTTTTGTAAATAGTACAATAAATGAGTTTCACATAAAATTTTGTGATGCCATGATTCACTGCAGAGGAAGAAACACTAATCCTCTATGGTGGATACTAGAATTTCTCATCTTATATATCTCAAACAGGATATTTTATTTCTTTTTGGATTATTTGTTTACTGATAATTAAAAGATTGAAACTTAAAATTTGTAGATGACTTCGTTCCAAATTAATCCAGGAGAACTAAATTTCAAGCGCTCAACGAAGTGAATACTATTGTTTATTATACATATATTATATTTTTACTTTTATTATTAAAATTCAGCTTTTCCTATTATTATTATTATTATTATTATTATTATTGCAGACATGATGGTGTAAGGAGAAGTGATTTGTTTTTTCAAATATTACTTGGTAAATATGGATATGGTGTACTTATAAAAGGTTGATTGAGATAAAAATATAAATTTAAAATTTAAAAAATTATAATAAAACCATATAAAAATAGGAGAATTATGTTGACTCCGTGAGGTTTAATGTAATTGCACTCGACACTTCCCTATTTGCAAAATCATTTTCATTTATTTTTGAACTTTACGAAAATCTACACTGGCCTCCCCTATTGTTAATTATTTGTTAGCTGAGTTGACATAAATTATAGCTTATGATGTGTATGGGAGCATATAACATAAGAGGAGTGATTTATTATGAGAGTGAAAAGAGTAAATCTTGACCATTGGATCTTACGTGAATGGTTAAGATTAAAACATAAAGTCACATGACTTTTTTAAGAGATCATGTGACTTTTAAACAACTTTGAATCTTGATCACCTATATATAATTATACGACCTAGATTTACTCCTTTTATTCTCATAATAAACCACTCCTTTTATATGATATGTTCCCTGATGTATATTTGCTCATTAATAACAATTTGGTAATATATTTGAAATATTATATCCATGATGGACCCATCATTCCTTCAACTTATGGAAGACGAAGGCCAAATCAACTAATATGGAGATCTACGAGTTTCAAATTCCGTCATCAATTCCTACCCTCTTATCTCCCTTCAACCTATCAAAGACGAAAACCAAATCAACCAGTATAGAGATTGGCGAGTTCTAAGCTCCCCAAGTTCCGTCATTGATTTCCACTCTCTCATCTCCATGAACATCAAGTTCCCTGGTGTTGTCGTCCACTGCCCCGATGCCGCCGCCAATCCCAACCTCCAGTGACCCTCCACCCACTACGTCATCCTTGAGGTCAATGTTGATTGGCAAAAGTACGACTACTAGCAAGACGAGGTTGGGCATGGATGAGTAAAAAATGACACTTTGGACAAAATATACAATCACTTAATAGAGTCAACTTTTGTTCATATTAGGGATGGTTACTCTCACATGTATAAATAAAAAAAGTGTTGAATATAATTACAATAAATCTCATAATAAGCGTGTGTAATTCTCCTTATAAAAATTTCAGGAAGTGCGTGAGAATAAGATCTTAACCAAAAAAAAGAAAAATGATACGGTCTAGGCGTATGCCGATGAGCGGAGAAATTCATTGGTGGCAGATAGTATGACAAGTGGCGCAACAGTGCTCAGCTACGTGCAACCCCAAATTGTCGTGTTCTCCTCCCTTCAAATTACACCAAACTGTGCCAAACCCTCTCTATACTCTATACTTTTACTTCTACTTGTCCTTTCTCCACCCCTATTCCATTTACAATTAGGCGGCGGCGGAAGAATGTATCGAACGGCGGCGAAGCGGTTATTCTCCGCTGCAACTCACTACTCTAATGGCAATGTTCGCCTCCGATTCCCGCCTCCTCAGTCTCAGATCTTCGTAGCCTCGTGTCGCTTTTCCACATCGGAAAGTCAACCATTTCCTAATCCACAGTCCACCGATCACCCCATTCCCAACACCACCACCACCACCACCACCGAACCCCCTACATTCTCAGATTCTCCTTCTTCGTCTTCGTCATCGACATCCTCATCGTCGGATGAGGATGCCCGCCGCTACGACACCCCGAGAACCGGGGGAGATAAGTGCCAGGACGAACAAGCTCGCGTGCTTCAGGCTTCCCTCCCTTACGTCGTTCGTACTCTCTCTCTTCCTCTTTTTTTTTTTTTTCTTTTCTTCCAATTTTTCTATTTATTCATCATTCACTGTTCCAATATTGCAATCCAAATGCTTTATAAATTCTTTGATTTTCTTATCCATAGGTTGTTGTCAGTGTTATGATTTGAATAGCATATGAATAGTGAAAACTTGGGGTTTTGCAGATAAAGTTGGGATGGACTGAGGCTGCGCTAATTGCAGGAGCAAGGGATGTTGGGCTGTCCCCTTCGATCGTTGGTTCTTTGCCCAGGAAGGAAGCAGCACTCGTTGAGGTAGGTTCATTTCCTCCTCTATCTTAACCTTATGCCATCTTAATCCAAGTGATTATCACGAGAAGAGGGAAAAGGGGGAAATTATTATTGTTATAACTTTCTTACAAGTGATTATTATTACTATTATTATTTTAGTATTTTCTGATGATTGGAGTAGAGTACTGGAGTTATGATTTCCTGGTTAAGTGTTGTGACCATTTCCTACTGTACATATCTGGTGATGGTTGACTGTGTTTGTTGAACTGCCATTTGTGGTCATCGATGCGCTTCAATGATAGGATTGGTCTGAAATTGTATTAGAATTAGAATTAGAATTTATAAGAGGATTTCGGCAGCTCATGTTGTGCTCGGTCTGGCAGAATGCAGGATGATACTGTTTGTCAGCTGCTTCACAATATGCTATGTTATTACGTAACTATCATCAATTCATACTGTAACTCCTATCCCATTTTGTGGAAGTAATGAGAAAATGATGACATATATGAGTAGCAGTTATGCAGCCATCCATCCTCTCCAAGCCAAACGGGAGAAAATGCATCTCCAAAAGAAAATATGAGTGTGATGATGAAAGAAGAAAAGTGTTCCAGTTTTCTGTTTTTAATATGAAATAAGTAACTCAGAATAATTGCTTAGTGAGATCTCTCTATTTCTCTCCTCGCTCTCTAGCACTCTGTGCGTGTATTCTCAGTGATATCATATGATTGTAAGATGTGAGCTTTGGCTAGCTACAATTTCAGGAGTTGTCAATGATATTTATCAGTAGTTTTGGGTTGCATTAATCTATTGTAGGTTTTCAATGCATGAATCTGTTTTTGGGTTCCATTTGTACGTTATCAAGTATAATCAGTTTAATGGGTTGCCATAATTGTGGAAGAATTTAGACTGCTCTCTTTTGCTTGTGTTGTGCATACTATTTTTTATGACCGTTCTGTTTATCACTTTATTTTAAAACTTTTTTCCTTTTCCCTTCCAGTTTTTCATGGATGACTGCTTACAAAGGCTAATTGATAGAATTGACTCTGATGAGAGTTTAAAAACTTTGACACCAAGTGACTGTATCTCTAAGCTTATAAGAATTCGTCTAGAAATGCAAGCACCATACATATCAACATGGCCTCAAGCTCTTAGCATCCAGGTATCTGCCTTGGTCCTTTTCTCCAGTTAGAAGCTTAGATCTCTGGACTGTAGAGCTGGAAGAGTTTCTGATAAATGATTTCACTACAGGCACAACCAGTCAATGTTCCAAATAGTTTTAAGCAGAGGGCAATGCTTGTGGATGAGATCTGGCATGCTGCAGGTGATAATGCCTCTGACATTGATTGGTATGCTAAGCGCACTATCCTGGGAGGAATATACTCAACAACCGAGATTTATATGCTGACAGATAGCTCTCCTGGTTTGTTTTTCTGCCCTTCCTTTTTTATCATACATGCTTTCTTAGATTTTTGCTTGATTGGACTTTCCATCCATTCTCTGGTGTTTTTCGTGTCTTTCTATGATAGTCCCTCAATTGTGGATCACTTCCTGGTTTGACAATTGCAGTGACCGTTTCATCATTCATGTTTTAACACAGCCTTTTAGTTTAGTTTGATTACGTCCCCCCCCCCCCCCCCTCTTCTTTCTTTTCTCTTCTTTTTCATTTTCCCCCCTTTCTGTGAGTTTCAATTTTCTGTTCTTTTTAAAACTCTTTATTTTCTTGAATTGAGATTTGAGACTCTCCTATTTGGATGGCAATAAATTTGAGCATTAATTTGATAAAGTGACTAATCTAAGAAAACAATGGAATCTATTCTTAGCGTCTATATATTGAATAAATACCTTTTTGGGTGGAGACCCTGCTGTTTGTTGCTTGATGTGGTGAAGTTGTGACATGTGAGGACGTTTCTTGATACTTCTGTGGTTCTTTTCCTGGCAGACTTTCGTGATACATGGGCTTTCTTGGATGCTCGATTGAAAGATGCTTTCGATCTAAGGAAAACCATTCAAGAGGTAATCCTGAATTTGTTACTGTAATTGGTCCCTCACGTTTTCTTTTTGAGCAATGTCCCTCACAGGTTTTCTTATTTCAATTATTTGAAATATCGTGCTTGGTGCATTCTGGAATCTCAGCCATAATGATATTTTTCAGGCACAGCATTTGGCAGAAGCAGTGAGTGCTGGGCTGGGGAACTCCTTTCAAGGGTTTGTTGGGAGAGTTTTTCGTAGATGAATGGTGGTGGGAAGATGTGCTTGCTGGTGCATTGCATTTATCCCTTGGTCGTGTCTTGTTGCAAACTTCGTTTCTTTTGATCAATGAGTCAATGATTATCATTTGAAGGAGATGCTATATTTTTAGTAATAATTATGTTTTAGATTAGTTCAGATTTTTTCTGTGTTGGGCACTTCACTCAGGGCTTGAGTTCCAGGGTCACGAGTGAAATAGCGGCTCATGCTACACAATAATTTTAAGCTTGTAAATAATTCCATTTTGGTTTCATCAAGGCGTACAAAACTTTGTTCATTCATTTGTGATTTTATATTGTAATTTTCCCATTTTTAAGGGGTGTGCTCGGGGAAAATAATATTTAAGTATTGTAACTACCTGGGTTGTTTATTTGTTAAAATGATTAAGTAGTGCTTTTAGGTTTACTCATTTAACTACATATAAGGAAAAGAATGTCTAACAGCGTTTGCTTGTAACCATTTATGAGTACTGATGTTTATTCAAATGTATTTTCACTCTAAGTCTGCACGCTTTTCTGCAAGCTATTGAACTGCAGTTTAAGTTCCTATCGTACCTAATTGTGGTAACCGAAGGTTTCTGGTTTTGACAGCCTAAACATATCACGTATAGCAAGTACAATAATCATTATTTTTTTCGTGACACAAGTAAATGTGTGCGCCACGGTTGTCAGTGAAGATTAATACAACACATAAAATGAACAGAAGAACCTTCCCCTCTATTTTTTTTTTGTTTTTTTTGTTTTTTTTTTTGGGGGGGGGGGGGTTTGTCAGCAAGATCTTTTCTGTTAAAAATGTATAATGAACCGCGGACAGTCTGGGAATATGGATTGTGTCATAAATCGAAAGACTAGCTTGAGCTGAGACCCAAATGAAGGAAGAAGAGACATTATTAAATCAGTGGTCCGTGCGAAGCAAGGCCCCTTTTTTGAGTTTGAGTTTATTGCTTCGGGAAACAGCGTACGGGACTCCAGTGGAACAACGCGACTGTAAAATTACATGAGGGTTGGTGGGTATTGTAGTGTACTACGTACCACCGAACACAAGTATGTTTGGAATTTTAGAGTTAAAAATGATTTTGATCTCTTAAAATTAATTTTATTAATTTTTTATATGGTTTAATTTTTAAAAATTAAAATTATTTTTAAAAAATTATTAAATATAAATTATTTTATCTTAAAATTAATTTTAATAAAATAAATTCTATTTAAAATTAATTTTATAAAATTAGTACCAAACACCCTATGTAACATTTCTCTCTCTCTCTCCCTCTCTGTGTACCGCACAGCACTGACCAAGTGTAGATTATAAGATCGACAGCAGAGGCAGGAAGATTTCTCAGCAGAAGGAAGCATGTCTCCGTCGGCATCACAGATCGCAGCCAAGCTAAATCTGCAGCCCCACCCCGAAGGTGGCTTTTACGCGGAGACATTCCGCGACCCCTACGTCCATCTTTCCAAGTCTCAGCTACCCCCCGAATGTAAGTTCTTCCCTTCTCATTTCATCTTTAATCTCTCTTTCTCCCTCCCCATTGACTTTTACAATTCCATTCAATTTGTTCTTCAATTTTGGAAATAGACAAAGTTGATCGCCCTGTATCAACCTCCATATACTTTCTGCTTCCATCTGGGAGCGTTTCTCGCCTTCATCGCATACCCTGCGCTGAAACCTGGCACCACTACATCGGAGATCCCATCACCGTATGCTCTATTGCTCTCTCTCTCTCTCTTTATCACTTCTTCAAATCTTTTACTTCCTATTCATTTTCTCCTTGGTAAGTAACGTTGACTTCTTTTTTATTTTTATTATTTTTTTTCCAGATAGTTGAACTGAATGAGAAAGATGGGAGTGTGAAGTTCACCCGCCTTGGATCCAACCTGAGCGATGATCAGGTACCGCAGTACACTGTGCCTCCCAACGTGTGGTTTGGTTCATTCCCCAGTGGCGATTTTAGCGCGTCTCCTGAGGGGGCATCATTCCTCAGAGCTGACCCAAAAGACGGTGAGAGCCACTACTCCCTGGTAGGATGTACGTGTGCGCCTGCCTTTCAGTTCCAGGACTTCGAGCTCGCCAAACGTTCTGACCTCATTGCGCGCTTTCCCCAACTGGAACAACTCGTCACTGCTCTCACGTTTCCCGAGTGAAGACAGCGTTGTCACTCTGAAAGTTTAAGGTTGTAATAGTGGCTCCCATAATAGCACTCCTGGTTCCTGCGCACTCCTCGGAGTGCTTACTTGAATGTAACCGTTATTGCAGAGTCTTCAATGTATTTCAGCATTATGTTACGCTGAATCTGTAGTTGTAGTACTTCTTATGAAGCGAATAATGAATGTATACACGCTTCCTTGTATGGTTGCTATTTCAAATGAATGTCCCTATTGATGGAACAATTTATACAGGGCTGAGAAAGATAGTTCAGTATAATTTCCCCACGGGAAGAATTTAGATAACATCGAACTATGAACTTATTGTCCTAATGTTCCATCATAAAATAGAATTGCATCCACAGACCTCAGCTCCTAACCATTAACCAACATGGAAATGAAATGCGTGACAAGAAAAACACTGAAGAATTAATTCTTTGGAAACTATTCGATTCCCGTGCATCTATCAAATTGTCCACATACAGATTCTCAAGTCTCCAATGAGCTCAAACACATGCAATAGCACAACATAAACATGTAATAGTCTAATAGAAGGGTATGTTAAGTGCCCCTGGCGCTCTAGAGCGGGGAAAAGTCAATTTCCAGTCTCTCGGCCTCTCCTTCCCAAGTATTCTGCTCCGTATCTTGCTAGAGACCATTGTGTCTATCCAACTTATTCTGCCACTCATTTTCCAGGTTGAGTCACAACTGCATTAAAATTTGCAGATGGGCCCAGCTGGATCATTTGGTGGCCAGATGTTTTAATCAAAATCAAGGAACTCCATCCTTTTCCGCATCGTGCCCTTCAGATCAGTAGCATCCCTTTCTACTTTTTGAGCCTGAAGAGTGAAGAATGAAATAAATTAATAAACATGCAGGATCGGACAATAACAAACAAACTTGTTATCATATTACTTACCAAATTGGGGATTTGGGACCTTTTTTTCAAAATGACACAATAACAGAAACTGTAGTATAAGGATTTAAAATTGAAAGTACACTTAATAAGCTTAACATGCCATCACCATCCAACTTCCCAACCAAGCCAAACCAATCCCCAAAAGCAAAAATCTGATTCATGTTCCCACTTCCCGGTACAAAATGAAATTGTCAAGAGCAGTAGTTCTCAATAACATATAGCAGCTTATATTTCTACTAGTGTATATGACATCGTTAGCCGAGCATCAAATTGCTAACACTTCCTTTTCTGATCAAAGAAGAATCCGTTAAGCAAAGAGAGGGTACAGGACAGGAGGATTTGAAAGAAAGGACTAAACGAGAAAATGCATCAACTTGCAAGATAAATTCATTCACTTTGCATGTTAGACCTAGAAACACCCTTAAAAAGCATGCAATTGTTTGGTTATCAACTGTAGGAGGACTTACCTTTCTTATCTCTGTCTCTGACACACAAATCATATGCTGCGGAAGCTCCTCCTTATTCAAGTCCTACACCATTGATATAAAAATGTGATATTATTTAGATTTAGATTGCTTTACCAAGTAATTGATAGTGGTAAAATATCATGAAGTGAACAACAAATATCCTACCAACTCTCCAATTAAGACAACATTTTCCCCACGAATTACATATAGTCCTAAAGGGACATCACAATAAAGATCACCAACAATCACTCGTTCACATGCACCTTCAAGAACAACGTTAGCTGTACATGGTCATCACATCACGACATCACATTAGTTGATATTAGAAGGAAATAGTAATAATAATAATAGCAACAAAAAGCAAGAAGTAAATGTATGTCGATAGATGTGTTACCAAATTGATCAAAAGAGCGTAGAAGCCCCAAAAGTTTCCGACCATCTCGTAACAGGACAATAAGTTTTTCTGCTAAAAATACATTTTAAGTTAATGAGAATATCTTGCTATGTGTCAGCATATCTTATCATTCGGCCCAATATATAGCCATTTCAACACAAGATGACAAAATTAAATATAAAGAACACATAATGTGAGGCAAAAAGCAGCAAACAGAAAAATGGAAACATAAAACAGTGACTGACTTGCAACATTTTGAGTAACAGATGCAGGGTGAAAGCTCACTACTTAAAACCCAGATGCAGTGATCTATAATACCACTGTTTATTATTTCAATGAATGAAATGTACTAAGGCTGACTTCCCTCACTGCACCCCCTGCCCCCAAGGAGAAAAGAGAAAAGTATTCTCAGAAAGTCATTCAGCTAGAATAACACCAAATTCTTGCAAGCTCAGCTCTTTAATCGGCCCACTTTTGTCATTTTGGAAACAGATGCTTGTTCACTAATCAAGGTTTAGAGAAGGATTTGTTGATCATGGGTTCAGACGCAGGAGAACAGTAAAGAAGCAGAGATAGGTCATCCTTTCTTGATACATATGTCCAGTAGTTCTCATACATTACAATTGGTGTTGTTGCCGTTATTTTCCCCTTTGATGGCTTTGTTCAATTCTTCATTCCATTTTACATTAGATCGCATGACATTGAAGCAACACAAGAAAATGCCATACCCAAAGCAATACAGATACTAGTAATTTCAGACTTACAATTAGCATAGAAAAATTACAATCACTTCAGTAAAGAGCTTCATCCACCGTTGCTGTACAAATTGGCATATGTGATATTTGCACATCACAAAAGCATGATTGGAAAAACAAGAGTTGATGAGTGGGCATTAGGTAAGGCAATTGCGTTTGATTAACATGAAAAATAAGGCAGAGAAAGAGATTATACTGTCAAGGTAAGTGGCAAGCGAAGTAGAGAGTAAAAGGTCATCTGGCGAAGCCCAGGACATTACGTGGCAGTGGCACCTCACAAGGCAACTAACTTTGGCCCAAAACCTTCTTCAATGGCATTTGCTTCCTCCAAATTCACAAAACCTCCCTCCACATTATCACTTTCAATTCTTGAACCCCATCATAATCTACCACCAAAAAAATAAAACCTTAAAAAGAGAAGATAACCCTCTATTAACCAAAAATTAACTATAAATCATTTCGCGTTGAAATGAGTTAGGTCTGTACCTTTTTGATCGGCAACTTTCGGCAAAGATTGCTTCTTTGTTCTTACTTCTTATTGATTACTCTCTCGATCTGCTGTTATTGTAGCAGTATTTTTTAATTTTTTTGGTTCTTCCTTTGGGTGTGCGCTGAAGTAATGTAATGGCATGGCAATTTTTATTTCTAAATTTTTGGTGAGAATGGTGATGAGCGGGAGAGTGGCGTGTTTGACCTTTGTTGGGTTGGGAATTCAGCATTGGACAATAATTTGATATTTTGGCCCAATCTCACCGAAAGGTGCTATGCATTGAAAAACAAAAAGGCTTCTTCGACACGTATTCATTCATTGATTGAGGCATTTTACAGTTGTACCAAAAAATAAATAAATAAATAAATAAAGACATTTTACAGCATTATACTGTTAATATTATTTCATTGTCTATGTCCATTTTTTTGGCACCAATTTTAGTATTGTTACAATAAGTATGGACAAATTTACTTTAATAACTTGTTTCATTGTGACAAATTACACTGAGTTTGTTAAAAAATTGTTGTAAAAGTTTTAATTTCAATTTTTGTTGTCTCTATTTGGAGGAATTCTTTCAAGTCCATTGCCAGTTCTAATGATACTTCTAGATGAATTTAAAGGCAAACATTAGGAAGGCATGTTAGGTCGCGATATTGTTTGAAAGAGAGAGATGACAGTGAACAAAACTTTCATGTCAGATGTTAAATTAAGATTATTATTTATTAACACCTTAATGAATGTTACACTTCCCATACACATACTGAAGTTCAAATTTACTTATTGCTGAAGAAGAAGTTAAATCGCTGTAGCTTGTATGACCACTAAGAGTTTGACCTTCTTAAGCCAACTTAGGAAACACCAACGGTAGTCCTTGCAATACATACACTTCTTCTATTTTTAAATAATTTCTACTTTTTAGAATTTAATTTTTATGTATCAATATTGTAAAATATCTTCATTATCTACCAATGAAAATGCACCAAGTAATTCATTTTAAGATTAATTCTAATTCAAATTTTAAGCAACTGCATAAGGTGGATGAAATGTCAATTTTTCAATGATTGACAGAGTAAATGTGTTTTTCATTGCATGAAAATTAATTCCTAATTTTTATATGCATATACGAATTAAAAAAATATTAAGTAGATCTCAATTTTATATAAATTAAAATATATTTTACAAAATTGCTCTCTTCACTTGATTCCTTTTTATTTTTAATATTTTTTTCATACATTTGTATCCCTATTCAATAAGGGTAAAATATAAAAAGATAATTTAATTAATACTTATCAAATTTCTTAAAGATTTAATTTTTATGTACTAATAATATAAAATATTATACTACAGTCAATAGATAGTTAGAAAAGTGTCGAATTATAATAAATAACTATATATCTACTCTGTTTATATATATATATATATATATATATATTATGATGAAATTATTACTTTTTTAAATTTTTATTGGTTGATTATATATAAAAAAAATTTATATTTTCAATACGTAAAAATTATCCTTATTTCTTAAAACAACACACAATTGTTAAAAAAACAAAAAGAAAAAGAGACTTATTTGAAGTAGAAGTATATAATTAAACTTGTTCTCAATCTCTTTCATCATGCTAACTTGTCGAATTCATTTGCATATGAGGCATTAGATTAATCATGTAAAGTTTTTTTTCAAAAAAGAAAAAGAAAAAAAACCATGTAAAGCTTCCTTCATGACATTAAATTCTAGCAAAAAGTTAATTATTGATGCGTCTATCACATTATTGGAAAATAAAGTCTCGTAGCTTTCTGACATGCACGTACAAGGCTATAGACTTTTTCCCGCTTCATCCTCCATTTTGTTACTTTTCCCTTGGTGTGATTCATACATCCAAAGTTGAACTTCCACGGACAAAGTTGTGCATAATAAGAGTAATGGATGAGTATAAGCCATTTATATCTCAAGGACGATATCTGCACCCAGAAAATAATCAAATCATTTAGTACGTAGCCATAGACGACGGATAATATTCCTGCAAATAACTCAAATGCAAACTTAGTACTGTTATATAACTTATATACATGATTGGGTAGACCGTTAAATAAAAATCGATGCTACGGAACTTACATTCAGAATCTGTTTTGACCCACTTACTTCCATTGTCTGCATCACTAGTTGGCTCTTCTTCACCAGTGTTAGACTCGGGCAAACGTCCATTTTCCAGATACTTCTTTATAGAAACTGCTGATCTTGGACCTTGGGGGTATATGTTTTTTTGTAGTACTGCCCTCAAAATCTATAACCAGTAGCAAAGCAAGGGTAATGTAAGATAGTCATAAATAAATATTCTAGTTGGCGTCACTGGGGAGAACAATGGTTTGCATGGTTTCTCATCTACCTTCTCCATTCTGGACTCTGTGGAGAGTGGATCTTTGAAAGTGGGAGTAGGTTGAAATCCACTTCTGCAAACAAACATCTTTTTAAGAAGAAAAACAAGTGATTTCTTGCCAATTAAACTCTTACTGTTATCCAAACAAGGATCATTTCCCAAGCCGTTAATTAGGCTGCTGTTTGGGTAGAAATTACCACCGTTGCTCCTGGAACCATCAGAAAATGTCTTATTTTCTCTAAAACGTTGATTGGTCTGATGATCTATGGTGTCTTCTGCCTGTTCTATGAGCCCTTTTTTCTCCACCTGTCCCCGGAAATATATGTTAAATGCGTTCTGAAGATTTCCTGCATCATCAGGTGTGAGCTCCTGCACACAATCTTGAGAAGAATATGAATCTCCTGCAGCAGTGTCAATCCTATCCGAGTCCTCCTTCGAATTGTTATTTCCAAGCGTCCCAATTGCAAGGAGTGCCTGAGGCCAGTCACTGAACTCTTGTTTGCAAGGTTCATGTAGCATATAATCTATTGGAAAAATCAACCATCAAATTGACTGGGCAACAAGGTTTTTCAAGAGTGTAAGTGAATATATTCGTATTTTTTTATTTTTAAAATGAGAATAATTTTCATGCTCAGCATCAATTAATAGAAATTTTAAAAATTGTCAAGTCATACTGACTAATTACATAAATTTAATTTAAAAAAACATGAGATCACAATTTTTTAAGTTTTTGTTGACTGATTATTTTACATCAATGCAAAAATTATTCCCTTTAAAAATAATGTATTAAATAACATATTGCAATATGTATAAAGGCAATTCTAAGTGGACATATGATTTAACTTGTGAAAAAAAGATTGAAAAATTTTTAAATGCTCTAAGACAAGAAAAAAAGAAGAAGAAAAAGAAGAAATAATACTCAATATTATTTATATAGTCCACATCAGAAGTTGCAGCGACGATATAATGAAAGTGGAAGATAACGATATCCAACTTGATGAGAATCTCTCAAAATTCTTTAGGTAAGAGCTTCTCAATTTTAGTATGGAAATCAATGTTTAAGACGTTACGTCACTCGCGTGTGTAAAATTGTGTTAACAGAAAAATAAACTTTTATTGGGGAAAAAAAAATCAACATGACTGATATAATAATTTAATATACATCAAACATTGATTTACATCTCTAAAGTCAGAACTTCCTACTCTAAAACTTCTATTGATGTACCTCAGAACTGAAGCTAGTTTGATTTCGTCCAATTATGCTAACTGTTAGACTTTATCTCACACTTCTTTACGGAAAATTGGAACGTACAATAACACCAACCTAAAATATCTAGTTCTAGACGCGTCCTTCACGCTAGCTAATTAAGGTCAGGCTGCACCTTTCTTTTCCCTGCAGAGATGAGAAAAGATTCCCCGGTACGCTACATATACGGAGATATAACCCACAAACCGTAATAGTCACGTGCACATTATTCTTAATCCTGTGCGCATTACCATACATACATGTTCCTAACTCAGCATTATTGTAAGCCACTAGGCGTAGCTACAGAGAGAGTGAGGAGGTTGAGTAATTTGCAAGGAAAAATGTATTTTATTCTTTAAAATATAATTTATGTGCACTTTATTTTCTAATTGTAGAATTCGGCACTTTGACATTTTTAATTGTGTTAGTAAGACTTTTTATTAATTCTGTGTTACTCATATGATGTAATAAATTTATAAATATGCTCCTAATTGATATTCTGAATTCAGAAACGGCACTGAAATAAAAAATCGGAAACTATGTGAATTGTTGAGCTTCTTTGTAACCGTTTCTGATTTTCAATTTTAGTGCCGTTTTAGAGTTCAAATTATATGGTACCTTGAAAATGTTGAGTTTCTTCGCATCATTTCCAATTTCAATGATGAGTGGATGAGATGAAAAAGATAAAAAATAGTGATTGTATTTTTTGAAGAGTTCAATATCATTTTAATTTAGGGGCATATTTATAAATTTATTGGGTCGTGTGAGTGACACATAATCACTAACGAGTGGTATTTGACAGCAAAATTAACATAAGATCTCATTTGTATAAATAGAAATGTCATATTGTCAAATTGCATAATTAAAGGATAAAGTGCAAATAAGTTATATTTCAGAAAAATAAAGTGCATTTTTTCCTAATTTGTATGAATTCATAGGTTAATGAACTCATTTGAACCAAAAAAAAATTCTGCTTCTTCGTGCTTTATCGTTATCTACATCTGCAAACAAAGTTCATAGTCAAGTAATCAAATTCAAACCAAATGAATTGTAGCAAATATGAAGTATTGCTTTAAGTCATCTTGAGGATTTCCCAATCATCGAAGACTGATGCAAAGCAAAAAAATAAAAGATTGAAAAATGTTTACGAGTAGCTGAAATTGAGTTTGGTTTCTTCGTCCTGTTGCTCCCATTAAGCTTGTTTTGCATCCATCCAAGAAGCTACAAGTAAAGGAAAGATAACCTTAAGAATTCCTAACAATCTCTAACTGCAATGAACAATTATGTCTACGTGGGGAACAATTCATGCTTACCTTCATTTTGGTGAATCTGTTCGGGGGTCCCCTAACCAAAATGTTCAAGATTCTGCACAGCAGGAGTGAAGTGCACTATGAGCAGATTCCATAAGGAAGGTGCAGCAGGTGTTGAGCTGAAAAAGACTTTAAATAGAAATGTGCTAACTGTCGCAGCCAGTCAAGTTCTAGCCAGTGGTTCAAGCTCTCAAACAGTGACTTCTGCAAATCCTCTTGATTTTCTCTATGTTGTCTTGTTATGACAACCATAATATATTTGGGGTTTTGCCGGTAACTTACCTCAAGGTTGGAAAATGCTTTATTGAAAGGTAAGTTTTAAATTTTTAACAAATTAAATACATTAGAAACTTGAAAACATTCTCCTATTTATTCTTTAACCACTTCCAGATGTACAAATCACTTTCGTCTGTTCAATTTCTTCCATTGTTATCTCTATGCTTTTGTCTTCTCCTTTGTTTTCTTTCCCTTTTTCTTTTTATATTTTCTCTTTTATTAGGCTTTGCTTCAATAATTAGGAAAATATGTGACATAAGTAACTCTAAAGATTTTTTTTTTCAAAAACAAAAAGATAATTTAAATTATTTATGAATCTAGCTATATGTAAAAATGTTGACATAATTTCCATAAACTGGATATAAATTTAGTAATAACTACGATAGGAAATCAGTATGAGTGTGCCTTAATGCATTGCGGCATCGATTTGAACAGTAAGGGTGTGGTGCCCCTGCCAATAACAGTGTATGCTTACAGTTCTGCACTTTCTTCTGTTAAACAAGCTAGTTGATGCATATAAACAATTACGTTAAGATAAAAGAAACGTAAATTGATTCATCACATATGTATATTGTATATATAATTAGCTAAACATAACGTTTGAGTCCACCTTGATGAGGAGTTGTTGGCTTTTCTCAAAGGCATTGGATAAGAGGATAACCCTTAATTATTTAGTCATTTAGAGCTAAATTCTTAAAAAGTTATTTAGATATAGCAAGGAATTCTTAATTAAATGCTTGTAAAGCATATATATTCAATAAATAATTATGTATATAATCAACGAATGTTTATAAATAAAGGCATTCTCAGGGCTTATCTTTATGAAAAACGAGGGAAATTTTGTGAGGAGAAGGATTACAGCACAAAGTTCCGTGGGATGTCCCTCACTAACCGAACCGCTACTGTACACAGGACAGTCTCTCCCAGGCATTTCTAGCTACATACGTGCTGGGCAGCACAAATATCAGTTTGATAAAGTACAATCACCTTCTATTTTTCTGATCAAGGTTGAGGAATAGGCTCCGAGCCTGCAAAGGGCGGAAACAGGAAGCATCAAAGAAAACTAAAAGAAACAAGACCCAAGAAAGGAATGACCAAATTTAAATAAATTATGAACCTTTTTTAAAAATTTAAGTAGTTGAATATAGAGATATAAATTATTTTATATTTTAATATATTTAGTTGATAGCATATTATAAATGATCCCTTCCAAAAAATTAAGATATTAGATAATAATATATAAATAATTTTATATTTTAATTAAATAAAATATGTTTAGAAACAATTTAAGAGTACAAAGTGGAATTATAATGGAATGATAATATATTATTTTTTTGCCACTCGAAACTCTTATTTTTTATTCTTCTAAATTGGGAGTTAAAGAGAAAATAAATTAAATTTCTTTTCTATATTAAACATCCAAATAAAAGGAAGACATATTAATTTTATTCCATTCTATTTTTTATCTTTTTTTTCTTATTCTATTATAAATCATTCTTTTTTATCATTTATAAAATTTTCAAACTTAACCTTAATCCATCCACGCTCCGTAGAGGTGCAAGACATGCTACGTCTTAAAAACACGGTGCGTGATCTCTGCTACTGCACTGTATTCGAGATCTGACCGATGCGTGGCTCCGCATTGATAATCTTATTTTTTATTGAAAAAGTTTAAGGTTCTTGGAGACTGTTCAGCTCATAAAGAACAAAATATTTCGCCTAGAAAGTTTCAGCAGGATGATGCAATTTTTCTTGATAAATCGCTGCTAAGATATTCAAAAGTTAAAACCCCAATTACAGGGCAAGAACCAATCTCATTAACAGCAGTAACAGCCCTTTAAGTTAGCTGTTGTTTGTCATTTATATATATAGGCTCAAATTACATTAAAATTTTAGCTTAATTTAAATGTATATTTCAACAGTTTATGGCTTAAATTATTTTCTTTGTTTAAAATTACAAATTTCTTTTTATTTTTTGTTATAATAATCATAGTTTGCAAGGTAATAACCAGATGGCATCTGAAGGTTGTAAACCATAACCACAATCAGTATGAGTCGTGGGGCAAAGTTGGCGCCCGTCCGTCGTAACATCATCACAGCACTGATAGTCATACATAGACCAAGAAGATAGAAACCAGGTTGGGTCAAGGATGTTGTAATGACGATATAATCAAGCCGTTTTCAGCAAAGAAGAAAAAGAAAAATCAAGACATTACAGGGCATGTTGAAGAATGACAAATAAAATTCAACAGATCAGCAATCGGGTAGTCCCATCACATGCTAAGGAAGAAAAGTATATGCTGGGACGGATGCAGGTACAACATGATGGGGGCATATGCCCCCACAAGAATTTGAGAATATTTATTAAAAATACATAAATATGTATATATTTTATTTTTATTATTTTATTAAATTAAATTTTTTTTATTATATTTATATATTAATTTTACCTCATTACCTAAATTTCCTAAATCCGTTACTAAATATTTACAAGTTGAGAAAGACAGCACAGGGAATCGTGTTGGCGGTCAGGTTGTCTACAATCTGGAGATAAGATATTTTATCAATCGCCTTTATCAACGAAGGAAAATTAAACGTGGGCTTTATTCTTATTTTTTTTTCATAAATTAAACGTGGTCTTTATCAAAGAAGGAAATTTTTTTTTAATTGATATTATATAGATACTAGATGCACATACTATATTAAAGTAAATGTGGATCATTGCCAAATGAGGTTTGGTTTAATGATAAAGGGTTAATTTATTACAATGCAATGAATCAAAAATTAAATTTTAATTATAAGAGTCACTTATATTTAAATATTTAATAATATTTAAATAGAATTGTCTCCTAATATTTGAGCGTGAATTAGAATTAAGGTATATGTATGTGAGAGAAGTGTTAAAGTATAATACTTAAATATATCACTCATCAAAATACGGGGAGTTTGTTGGATTGAATTGATACAATGAATTCAAAAATCCAAATTGAACTAATGAAAACTTGGATGATTCAAGCAATAGATTAATTTTTAGTCAAAACCAACATTACTACTATTGATTTGGTTATCATATTTATGATTTTTCAACTTAAAATCTGAACACCCAATCATATTTTTTTTTTTAGTTCATTTATAAACTTTTAAATTTTTACACTTGAGATTTGAGTAATAAAGTTATTTTTAAGCATTTTTGTTTGTATTTGTTTAAGTTATATATCTATTCACACCATTAAATATCTCATAACAAAGGCTTACGCTATTATTAATTGTTATAAGGATAATTTAATATATATATATATATATATATATATATATATATATATATATATATATATATATATATATATATATATATATATGATTTTTCATTTTTCACTACATAAACCCAATTTTGATCATATTGATTTGAGTTGGATTTGTTGCAAAAAATATTCAAAAACTAAACCAAATTAATTTAATAAAATTTGATTGGTTAGAATTTATTTATTTATTTTTCCTCAAACCTAAACCATACTAATCCATTTACATCCCTACATCAAAGAATCATAATGGTGAGAGTTTCACATTATATTTTAATTCAAAAATTTAAGGTAAAGTCTATAAATTTTTTATTTATATGATCATCACTTAATTCATTGTCAATTAATGTAAGATTTAATCACTGACGCTAAAACTTTTAATATTTCATCTCTCAATTCAAGTCCTCATATTAGTATTCTTGATAGAGAATTTTGGAGGAAAAAGAGTAAGAAGGTATATTTTTTATTTTGAGTTCTGAGGAATATAAATTATTTATAAAATTAAACATAAAATGATAGAAAAATTTTATGATAATTTATTATTTTTGTTTTTTATTATAATAAATTTTAAATTAGAAATATTTTCTTATAATTAAAAAATTAAAGAATCAATATCCAAATCTTAACTAATACTCCAATATGAGTTATAATCAAATTAGAGCACCAACTACTCTTTCTTAATACTCGCCTACTCGGCCTAGTTAAACTATTGACTTTAATATCACTTGTTAAATAAAAAGAAAGAGCCTAAAAGTTTGAGATCTCTATCAGTAAATTCTAAGTGAAAAATCATAATTAGACTTGACACCACATTTTCATCCAAAGCTTTTTTAGATAATAAATCTGAGTTTTTCCACTTATGCTATGAGTGCTGACCTCTCCGAGTCTATTTCTGTCCAAATGTAAAATTCCATCACTTACTATTTAATTTCCAGCAAATCATACAGCCAAGGGATTGCAATGATGAAAAGTATGATGATGAAAAGTGAGACATGAAGAAGCTGCCTTCGTTGTACAGATTGACATAAAATCTACATATGTTTTTTTTTTTTTTTTAAATACTTTTGGTCGAAAAATCTACATATGTCTGGCTGTCCTTTTTTTTTTTAAAGATACATATGTTTTTGGTCGTGCATATGTTTGGCTGTCCTAAATTGAAATATTCAGCTTCTTTAATATTTTTTTGGGTCAGAAGAATATGTAGCTTGTGTCTGTCCGGACCATACCACAGCCCCAGGCCCAATGGCCTTTGATAGCAACCCATACGGGAGGCCCAGGAACTATGTCCACCCGTAAATTTGTGACACACCATTGACCCAAAAACACGGCACCGGTTATGCGTAAGGACAAAACGACGATGAGGTGAGCATATACGCGGGAGGACCCAAAGGCCTCCCGCTCAACTAATATACATTCAAATTTAGTTGAAGAATCCTGGAGCCCACCTCGAATTAGGGCGGGTTCTTAAGTGGGGGAGAATGATTTTGCTAATAGCATAATGATTAAATCTCAGCTATTGAACATTAAATCTAACGATTACAAATTAATCAAATAAATAAATATTTTTATTTTTATTTTTATTTTTTATCTTCCTATTCTATCCTTACCACCAACATACCATCCTTTCCCTCCTTTCTGTGTAAAGCTGCCCCACTCCGACCGTTTCCAGCACCTGCACTCGCACTCGCATCCGCACCGCCCCACCCCTCTCCCCCGACACTGCCACCCCCTTCCATCCCGCCAGAGCGCCGCTGCAATGCTTCTCCTGTACCTATGCTTCTTGTCGGCTGCCCAGGAGCTTGTAGGTGCTTAATGTCACAGGTTGTCCAGGGAAGCAATGAGATCATTTGCATGTTCCTTTCCACATATTGTTGCCTCCGCTATACAAGCTTCTACTATAGTCTTCCTTAACTCCAAACACATATGAAAGCGTGGCCTGATAGTGAAAAAAAATTATTATTATTATTATTATTATTTTGAGGAAAATTTTTAGAATTGAGTAAACTTAATTCAACTCCAAAAGTTAGTACATGGAAAGAGTTGCCACAATATTTATAAAGACTATCTATATCATATCCTTAAGCGATGTGAGATTCTAACACACCATTTTTATGCACAGGACTGGACACCCATAATAATCACAAAAGAGGCTCTAATATCATTTTAAAATTAAATAGGCCTAACTCAACCGTAAAATCTAGCTTATAAAGGAAGGGTTACCCAAATATTTATAATAATTATTTATGTCATATTTTTAAACGACGTGGGACTCTAACAAAAATAACAACAAAACCCATGGCACAATTGTGAGATAGTTTTTAGAAAATCAATTTCTAAGTATAACACACATCCCATGAGCACAAAGTGGGTTGTTAAATAGGGACAATGAGTTTGTCATTAACATGATGACTATGTTAAAATAACTCTTTTGTCCTCAATTTATTATTATTATTATTATTATTATTTTCTTCTCCCACCACACCCTTCTCTCCCTCCCCTGAACTGCATTGACCTTTGGTGGCCCAGGCGAAAATTGTACAAAACATCTCTCTTCTCTTCCTTTCAACATTTGGGATATATCGAAGAAGATTCAAGCACAATTTGATGGCTAAATTTCAGCCATTTGAGCTTACCGCATTTTATTTGAAAACCCCTGTCATCTAGTACAATTAGGTACACAATAATAGGTGATTAATATTTGGCACTGGACAACACTTGTGCTGAGGTGGATGCCTAGTAGAGCACTTTGCATTGCTACGAAAATCTTTAAAATTTGGGCTTTTGTTTTCATTTTTTATATTTTTTATTAAATTTAATTTATATACATTAACAATATAAAAAAAAGTGCTAAATCATACTTGATAATCACCTATTATAAAGAACCCATGATTTAGCACTTCCTTATATTCCTATTAATTAATAGTGTAAAATTTTATTACATTATCAATACATATAAATTAATCTCTTTTTTATTATTAAAATTTTATGAAAAAATAATAAAACTATAAAAATAAAATTTTATTAATTTTACTATTTTCTTTACAAAATTCGAAAAACAACGAGAAACACAGGACATAAAAACAAAAATCAAACGGTCCCCCGTTTTTTCTTTTACCATTCTCTCAAACTATATCTTCTTTCTTGAGTCCTTAATATGTCATAAACTTTCCATTTACAATAGTACTAATATTTACTGTTTGGTTTAGTTTTTAAAGAGTCTCAAGCTTGGATAAAAATTTGTCCTTTGCCAGTCTTAGCTGATTTGAATGACAGGCAAAGAAATATTTAACAGGAAAACGTCTATTTGATGATACCTAAGACTTTGTATATTCACTTTCATTCTTTTCTGGTATGCGTGTACTATTAACTTTCTGTTGCATGTTTACAACTAGCACGACTATCCTCATAGAAAAGCTATACAGCACAATTCAAGCTATACAAACAGTAATTTCTACGCACTAAAATACAACAATCATACAACAAAATTGTGATTTCAACCTTCGTTGCCACAACAGCATATCTCTGAACAACATCTGAGGCAGCCCAAGCATCCTAGACCAATGCAAAGCTGAGTCAATGTAGTTGCACATTGGTTGTTTATCCGGGAACAGCACTGGATGCAGCACATGCAGCAGCAGTAACTGCACAAGTTGCTACAACAATTTGAGGCCGCCTTAAAGATTTCAGCCACTTCAGGCAATTTCGTTTCAGATCCTGGAGGAGTATTTTCAGCAGTTGCCTTCAAGTTGCCAAAGCCGATACCTAAGTGTGGGAATAAAATCATTCTCTGGCCTTCGACGTTTGCATCATACCGGGGATGGCTCTTTTTTGACGCCTGTTTGCAATGATTGAAAGAGATTTGGTTAGAAAAGCTAGACTCTATCCGTGTTTAAAAAAACAATATAAGCAAGAGCTGCAAAACCACCATTAAAAAATGGATTGTGAGTGTTTAATTGAAACAAGAAGCCAATGGATTCTTAGATATTTTAATGGTATTAGTATACCACCAAACATCTAAATACAGAAGGAAAATATCTGCAGGATTCAGTGGAAGAAAAGAGATTTTCAAAAGACAAATTGTGGCTAGACACACAGATTTTCAAAATGAAAACGTTATTTAATATATAGTTTATTAGACAAAATCCTCAAAATTTATGATACATACTTCTTTCTTCCCCGCTGATTCTTTCACTTTCTTTAGATGATCATTCTCAAGTATTATCATACGTGTATACTCGGACAAAAAGCCAGTCTGCAGGCTCAGTTTTGCAACCTGCCAATTAAATGATTGGCGTAAGAAATTGTATTTAATAAAAATAAACAACTGAATATACCATGCACTGAGTCGAGTGATAGCTTATAAAGTACCTTCTGTTCTAATTGTTTATTTTCTGAAAGCCATGCTTGAGCAGTAAGATGCTCAATTTGATCTCTTGCAGAAACCTGTTGAAGAAAAAATAGAGCAACAGAATGAAAAATAATAGTTAAGGAAATGAAACAGGATGGTCAATTTTATGCACATTTATAACTCATAGGCACACCAAAGAAAGATAAAGAAGGCCAACAAACCATGGTTCTTTGTGTATCCACAGAAAAACAGAAAGATAGATGAAGGAAAGTTGATGCAACTAGGCCTTCTAATGTATCACTAATTTTTCTAATAAATTATGGTTCATACATAAAGATTTATCACTAATTTTTCTTGATCCCAATCCGATAGGCCTTCTAATAATGGTTAAAATTTGATGCAACTCCTAACTCGTGTTCTACTAATAAACTGATTCTTCAAAGTTGAAAGAGTTTTGCCTAGCACCCACAAACAAAATTTGGAACCTCCTCTCCAGAAATTGTAGACAAACTTGAATTTTAGTAGTAATAGAGCACTTTACCCTATGTACAGGTATGTCCTTGTCCATTTGTATCTTCATATCTATTGCCAAATTACTGAAATCAGCCAAGATGCCTTTAACTGTAAGATTTTCGGGAAGACTTCCCTTGTATCTTCCAGATAAAATCAATGGACCCTCTGATGAAAGATCTGGAATATGGGAGGGGTATACCTATCACAAACATTGCAGACAATGCCATAAGGAAGAGGCACAAGCTCAGGGAAAGTTGGACAAAAATTCTACTTATAGTAGTATGTGTAACATAAAATGAATGGAATGCACAACATAATGAATTGCCATGATTGTTAGGACAGGTATGACAGTTATGATTTTCAAATACGATATAAACAGAAAAAAAACCAAGGTGAAAAATGTAGGTGCAAGCACACATCACCACAGATCCCCAAAAGCATAAAGAAACTGCAGTACTCAGTATTCTGAGTGATAAAAATGAAACAGAGCACGATGGTACATTTTATTTTGTCAGAATGGTAACATTCAGTATTTGTCATCAATTAAGACAGACATGCAGATGCAGATTGTGAGATGGGGCTATGGCAGATGAACAGAAGGAAAATAATCAAAATCATGAAAGACAATTCTTGAGTGGCCTAAAGTTATTTTTTCCAATTCAATCTAGCCAGGTGCCAGAAAATTTTTACCTCAAACTTGTCAAGATCATCAAATATGTCCATTGTGATATTTGCTAGAACGAGAGATGAAGCTTTGTCAAACAATGCGAGCATTTGAGGCTCAACCAAATCTAACAATTCAAAAAAGAGGGGCGCCTGTCGTATTAGTTATAAATGCAGAAAGCATAAAAAATTCAGACAGGGTTACTGAAGAAACTCCTCCTGTTTAATGCCTAAAGTAAAACCGTGAAAGTTTCTTCATAGAGGTGCCAAATTGCTAACTAACAACTCTACATACTAGCAAAGTGGCCAACCAAAATTGCATTACTCGTCATGTACCAAAGCATTTCAAGCAATAGGCCACACACGAGAGAGAGAGAGAGAGAGAGAGAGAGAGAGAGAGCTACGTCTTAAGCAGTATAGTATCTCTCTTGCTTCAAGCCTTGAAGACAATTCGAATGTTGACGGTAGATTCAACAACTAGATGCTCCAAATAGAATGCATAACTTCATGCAATCTAATTGCTTATTAGGCACATTTCTATTGACATGATTTGATAAACCAAAATTTCTCTATAAACCAACAATTTCGATTCAGAACTTACCTACATCCAAAGCTGCGTCATATTGGCCCCTCCCAATCATAGCAAGCATCCGCAAGAAATAATGGTTGCAGAACGAACCTGGGGTTGAATGAGGTGTTACGATTAACATAAGTAAGTGATAGATACAAAGTGAAGCATTTTTACCATTAATCACAGCGAATCAGAAAAATTAAAAGAATTTAATCAATTTTTCCTTTTTTTTCAAAAAGTATGCCATACTGTAAAAAATTACGTCAACTGGCAAGTTCTGATCAAGGCTCAACATACTAGAAACTTTACCTATGCCTAGAGTGTAAATTCGGGGGCATATTGACTCTCCATTGGTCATATGATTTTTTACCATATCATAAATTTGTCTCTCATCTTCAACAGTTCCATCTGTAACTAGGAAAACTATTGGAACTGAACTTCGAGCACTGGATAGCATCTCTATTGCCTAAAAAGAACAGGCAATAATTGATTTGCGCGTTCAGTACATTTCACTTTGATTCAGTATGTAACAACAGCTCAATAAGCTTTATGTTTTACTAAAAAATGGTATGAATTTTTTAAGGTACCGTGTTTAAGGGTTGTGAAATATTTGTACCACCCCCAGCAACAAAGTTTATATTCATCCACTCAATGGCCCTTTCTACAGCATCCTTGGAAGCCAATTCCATTGATTTTGAAAATAGATAACTCTCTCCATTAAAGGCGATAATACTAAATGAATCATCAGGATTAAGCTTGGAGAGAGCAGCCGATAGGGCATTCTTTGTGTCATCGATTAGCTTTCCCCGCATGCTTCCGCTGATGTCAATAACAAATATTATATCCTTTCTGAATACCTAGATGTAGAGTAGGACCAGAAGTGAGAACAAAAAGACAATTTTAAAATTTTATATTTATATGAAAAAATAACATGTACACCTACAAAGATTGCAGATATTACACAAACCTTCTTACTCTCAACATCTCCAAGAGAAATGTATATGTAGAACATCTCTCTTTGATCAAAATCAAGCACAGATGCAGGTTCCAAAAGAACAGCACCGTCTATATGACTTGTTAGAACCTAAATGCATATAACGTGCGAATAAGATAACCTTTCAGCAGTTGATATTATAAAATTAAAAAAAAAAAATTACCATGAGTCTTACAGCATATGAAAATCTAAAATCAGTTTTTGACCACGAGAGAACTTCAGAATCACAGAAGAAACCCATACTCTCAGCATGTCGCTTCATTTCCCGTACAGTAGTCAGGATCAAATGGTCAGTCAATCCAACATATCATAATGTAAACTTTTCAAAGTTTCAACTGTAGCCCCACAAAAAAACAAAATTCAAACCAAATATGCACCTGTAGTGGATGGCTTATTGTCTTGCACAGAAGCGCACTTCCAGCAACAGCATTGACATTCACTTGTATCTTTTCTTTTTTGGATATTTTCTTCCCCGCAGGGTTGACAAAATCAGGAAAAGTAAACGGCACATTCAAATCGTACTGACCGTTGCGGATCACCAGTTTCTGATACCAACGAATTTTAATAGATAAATTGGTACCCCCATCAATCTGTTACACCACAAACATTCAACAACCACAGTTACAACAACAAGACCAACCACCAAAACAAACAGTTACAACAACAATAAGACCGACCACCAAAACAAAAACAGATCCATAGATGAACAACTTTTAATTCAGACACAGAAGCCACGCACGTGCCTGTGGTATAGTCAAAGTAAATATATTAGGCTTCACAAAGCCTCCATTTTGAGGCGCCGTGCCACTCTCATTATTCTCATTGTCATCCATAACAACCAGCTGAGTAGAATAGGATTTTCTAGGAACATCAACCTCAACACCTAGAATTGAACCCTGTTCGCCAAATCATATCAGAAACACAAACCCTAAAAAAAATTCAAAACTCCAAACGAGAAAGAAGGAGAAGAAGAAGAAGAAGAGAAAGAGGAGCTCACATGGTGGCCCATGGGAACAGCTATACGGCAATCACAGTTGCGGCTTCCCATGACGCAATGGACCCGCCACGTACCCGTGACCGTGACGAACGCGCTGTCGACATAGCAATCTGCTTCCATCGTGATCGCGTTCATCTGAAGCGGGATCAGCGCCGGAGGGTCGCACCTGCCGTATACGTGCGGCTGGTAGCTCGGTATGTCCGGGTTGTCCACGATCCCGGGGTCATAGATCACCGCGTACACCATCGGCGCGCTTGGAAGGAGCGCGCTCGGCGTCTTCGCCATCGGCGGCGCCGGCCTCGGCGGCGCCACCGCCCTGTCCTTCCCTAAGTATATTCGCTTCGACAGCTTCAGCCCGTCGTCAACCGCTCTCGAAAAATCCTCCGCCATTAAAGACGCAGAGAGAGAATATAGAAAATGGTGTAAAGCTTGAAGAAGAAGATGATGAACAAGGAAGAGTTTGTAAGAAGAAGAGCAGAATATAAAAATGGAAAAGAGTGGCGGTGCAGTGTGGGGCCCCTCTAAACTTGAAAGTACACAGCTTCTGTTTTTCCGTTTTGAGGGTACGTGTGACCGTTGATCTTGTGACACGTGGCGTATCACATGTCGGCAAATGGAATGCGGATTCGGAGTACTCAGTGAGTGGACCGATATAAAAAATGTTGCTGCCGAAATGGCCTTTGCGAATCTCTCATATTCGAAACGGTTTTAATTCATTGCTTGTATAATTGACTAATTGATTTGATGTATTAGTTATGCGATTTTATTACGATTACGATAGCCCCATCATAACGTGGATTCACTGTTACATTTGATATGTGAGGCATTCACATTGGGCGGTCCATGTCACCACGTGATGGGCGAGCTATGATGGTTCCTTATCCGTTAATAAGTACGCCCGCGTTGTCTCCATCCCCATACTTGACCGTTGAAGTAGTTCTTAGGCCTTGTTTGGTCGAAGGTCTAATAGGATAACGTTTAAGAGATGTACTATTTGTATATAATTCATATCATATTTCAGGTCAATATATCACCTATTTATTATTGGATAGATGGGGGCCTCAGTTTAAGTGGGGGCCACATATCCATCCAATAGAAAATAGATGGTATGTCGGCTTGAAATACGAGGTGGGTTATATCAAAATATTATTTTTTAATATTTAATAGTATAAAATTTGACTATATGAGATATTATATTATATAAAATATAATAAAAAAGAGATTATAATAAATATAAAATTTAAAAATTAATATAATTATTTAAATATTTATTATAATTATTTTTTATTATATATAAATATCAATTTACATTAAAAATTATTTATTTATTTATTTTTAATATGTTTCATAAATATAAAAAATATGAGAGAGAGAGAGAGAGAGAGAAATAGTGAGAAAGTTTTTACGTGTCAAAATCCAAATATGTCTAATATCATATTCTTATATTTAGTTATATTTTTTAGGGTAAATTATACTGACTTCTCCTGAAGTTTAGTATAATTATACTTGACACTCCTCTAATTTATTTTGCTTAATGTATTAACTATAAATAGAGGAGAGCTAAGTGTAATTATATTAAATCTCAAGAAAAATCATTATAATTCATCCTATTTTTTGTTATATATAATTAAATTTATATATTTTAATAATAAATTTTTTCTATATTTTTGTTAAATAATATTATTTTTATTTATATATTTTTGTTATTTATTTAATAATCATTTTCTTTTTAATAAAATACATTAAAAATTAAAAAGTTAAAAGCCCCCTAATACGTCAAAAACTAACCAAGCCTAATACGATTTTTTTATATTAGATTAAATTACTTATTATTTTGACATATAGGAGATGTTTGATAAATAAATTTATATAATATATTAACTATATTAAATAATAAATAAAATTATAATATATTATATTATCTTATTATGTCATGACTAATATGATATCTCAAACATACCATTAATGAATTGTTCCTTTATCTTATTGTGTGGCCCAATTGTCAATTTATGATTTCACTCTAGCGTATTTCTTTTTCCTTTTATTTAATTCAACTCGTTTATCATTCGCCTCTTTGAAACAAGGGGAAGGCTTGGCTTCGACTCCGATCCGGTGACCGCCTAGGACACCTATAATAAATATTTTCCTTTTTCCTTCCATGTTTCTAATTTTGACGAGAGAGATCCAAGCGTTCATTGCCTAGAGCATTTTCGAAGTTTCAATTGGGATCCTGATAATATGCACCGAAGATAATCAAACGGACATTAACAGACAAACTAACATCACGCTATTTATTATTTAATACGGTTTCAACGTATAGTTAAAAGGCAGATTTTTTTTATATGAGATATGAGACTTTGGCAGAATAATTAATGAAATATAAGTTTTTTAAAAAAATTAAGAAAATATGAAATTTTTATAGAATCTAATAAAATTGTCAATGGATTAAAAAAATAAAAAAATTCAGAATCTGCTAAATTTCTTAACAGATTAAAAAAGAATAAAAAAATTGTTAAAAATCAGTTAACACACCTACTGAATATTAAAAAAAAATCCACTGATAAATGCAGCAGATTCTATTTTTTATTATTATTATTTTTTAAATGTGTTACAATAAGTGCGTATGTGTGTGAAAGAAGGAGAGTGAGAGAAAGGGGAGAGGAGAGAGAAGGAAAAAAGAGAGGAGAAAGAGAAGAGAAAAAAAAACGAGAGAAAAGAGAAAAAATAAAAAAGCTGAGAGAAAAAAAAAAAGAAAAGAGAGAAGAAAAATAAGAGAAAAAAAAGAAAAAAGATTATATTTTTACAATTTTATTAAAAATATTATATTTTTCAAAATTTTTTACAAAAATTCCACATAGAAATGGATTACCCTCGTAAAAACGCGTCAGTGGATGGAGGGTTTCCGAAATAATAGCAGTCAACACAACTATTGCCAGAGCTGCAAAGGGCGACTAATACTCCGCAAGAAAAACCATAGAAGATATATTACATTCAACATGAAGTGTATCAGTAGATAGTGTATAATAGATTTGAAACTCTATAAGGTTTGATAAATCTAAGACTAAGATCACACTATTGTATTCCACTTCTACCCTCCCCAAAAATAGTTAAAAATAAAAGAAGAGAGCACGGGTATCTTGCTGTCCTATTGAATTGAACCTCTGCTACTGCTACACCAGACGAGAAGAACTCATTTCCAGTAACAATCTCCAAATGCTCGTATAGTGCAGCTTTGTCTATCAACCTTCTTTTCTGCTGAGGACTCGTAAGGGGCCATACGAAATAGTAATTAATCTATATTTATATTTATATTCAAGTCTCTGCACCATACGGCTTCGAATATCTCACTAGATCAGCTCAAAAGTTGGACACCTTGTACCCTCATGACAGCATCCTCTGCAAAACTATGGTATTGAAACTAGGTGACCCTCTCCAAGCCAAGGAATGATGGAAACCTTTTTAAGGGCAACCAAATACTCTCCCTTCACCATGATGTACAAACTAGATTTGTGCAAAGAGCACTTCATTCCATGTATCAGGAACCCCAGGCAAGCACCAGTGCAAGCAATCCTGCACACCAGGCTTCGCTGTAATGCTGAACCGTGATATATGAGCCTCATCTCTAAGCTGAGAAAGAGCTGTAATGTCCAAGAGCTTCACCCCTGTTCCCTTCACTGCACTTGCAGCACTTTGGTCACTGGACTCCTCGTCCAATATTTCCTTTCCTACTGACATTGGTGTGGTGTTGTCACAACTGCCTCCAGTGTTCCAGTCCCCACCAACAAAATGCCTAGGAGAAATGGACCGATAGAATACCTTCAAATCTGGATATTTTGGAAGTTCTGAATTCACCCAACTAACAACGCTGTGAATTGTAAGATTCTTGGCAGCCCAAATAACTGCTATCTTCCTATCGATATTTGGCGTGCCCCCAACATGCATTACCCATCGATTAACCTTGAGCTTTCCTCGATTCCAGTGGTGACCTGTGTTGAGAACCAGCACATCAAACTTGTGGAGATATTGGCGCAAGAATGCTGGTGGCCTATCAAGGTGCATTGCATAGTCTGTTCTTGGGTTGTTTACATCAATAGGTTCAATATCACAGAGGCTTGCTGACCAGTAGTAGAGAATGGTAGTATTGGTGCTTGGGAAACGGTAAGCCCACCCACTAGGGCGGGCAGAGCCCTCCGTTATAATCAATCCATACTCCGCACCCACATCTTCCACATCAGGCGCCTCCTTACCACCAGTGATCATGCACATTAAAGACTGGAACTGCTGCCGGCCCAATGAGTCTCCAACAAAAGCTAGAGTTTTGTTTTGCATACTGAATGCACAGAGATTATTATCAATTACTCATGTATTTATTGGCTTCTTTTTTTTTTTTTTTTTACCTATTGAACCTGAAAACTAGGGTAATAAAAAGAAAGAAAATGTAGATGGGAAACTTGGGGGCAATTTGTTCTCTACATCAAAGGCAGTCTTAAAAGAAAGGCATCTCAAAAAGCAATAGTCATATGACTAGAAAAAAATCAGAGTAAATCAGGTCAATAATATGCTAACACATGCCTCAACCAAAGTTGACCCACCCTTTTTCAAGTCCATTGAGGAGCATCCTATGCCTCAATCATTTTGAATGAGTCTATGGGCAAAAGGAATTAAAAAAATACAATGTTCAGCATCAATTCGATCATTGAGGGTAGTCTCACAATTACACAAGAATCCAATTTATATAATAAAAATAAAATCAAGAGAGCAAAATACCTTCTCAAAAATTTAGAACCTTCAAATTCCTCCATTTGACAATCTTTTGGCTGCCACCGGAGCTTCTCATAGGCAAAATCAGTACGTTGCATCAAGTGGCAAGCCCACATTGGTGACAGCCACTGTTTGCAATCAAATCCAGAATATAAAGGCCGGTTGTCATCTTGAACCCATTTTCCTTTTGCATAGTTACAGGCTGGAGAAAAAGTCAACGAGTAAATATCCATTAGTTGGCAGTGCTTATAAATATATAGTCCACTAGTCCAACAAATGTACATGAAATCACCCTTCCTGCACAAGATAAATGATTTGACCTTTTAATGAATGAAGAAACCAACAGGTGCAATAATTTGGAAAGAAAAACAAAAAATGTAAGCCAGATTGTCTAATATGAGAATTTTGTCATCCCAGTATTAGTCTGAGGAAATATATTTTTCTGTTTGCTAACCACACATGTTTAAAATAGTGGCTGAGGGCCACCAAGATAATAGTCCGCCAGTAACAAATGGAAAGAGGACATGAAACAGCAAACATTCTAAATTTAATATAATTATAGAAGATTTCAAGATTTATTGAAAAATACAAAAAATTTGGTAAAATGTAGGCGATATCCTTCAATAGGAAGCTCATTATTAGAAAACAAGATGAAGAACATGTATCATTTTAACTTTGACAATAATGTTTCAAGCTTTCTTTAGAAACAATAAGAAACAAAAAAAAACGTCAGATATTCTACAAAAGGAAGGTCATTGTGTTACAAAACATGTTGAAAAGCATGTACAATTTCCCTTCAACACATCCCAAAGGGAGTAAATTTTTCAATGGAGTTTAATAGATGATAAGCATGAAGACCAGTACCTTTACTTTCTGTAGCATTATTCCAAATCTTGTCTTTTCCACCAATTAAAGAGCTTCTTTGTGGAGATTTATTTGCAGGATCTTTTCTACGTTCTTCTTGATTTGAAGCTAGATCTTTTCTATGTTCTTCTTGATTTGAAGCTAGATCTTTTCTATGTTCTTCTTGTTTTGAAGCTATCTCCCCCTCTGCTTCATTCCTTTTAGCCTTAGGTGTTGTTGGACTGGAAAAAGTTTGTCCGTCATGGATTTTCCCAGGTTCCAAGATTCTTTCATGTTTTGCTTCTTCATCTGACACTCTTGAAAGAATTTCTACACCATCACAATAAAAGACAAGATTTAAGCCCAAAGAAGACAACAAGAGATAAAGAAACAGAGGAAACAGAAAGACAGTGTGGTAACGGCTGTATTGCAGAAAAGACAGAAACATCCAATATAACATTTTGCATTTTGGAAGAAGTTGCCTGCATATAACAATATATTCAACGGAACCCCATCAAATTGGCTTAACAGGACAATGGGTGAAGCATTCTGACCACTATAGCAAAGAACAGGATAAGCAAGTAAATATATAAGACACCACATATAGAAGTCTACACATGCTCATTTGATACAGGAAATGGTACCACACCTTGAGGCATTGTAAACCCCTCTAGACCTTAAAGGATAAAAGAAATCAATATCTTATGCTCTGTATATGAAGTAGCTTCAGTATTACTTTCACCCAGGCTCTTCAAAGAAGAGCTTTGTGCAGAACCCGCCTGAGATGTTACATTGGTATGTAGTTCTTCTAGCTCATTAGTATCTTTGACAATGATGAGCAATCTTCAACCACATGTATGTGTGGCTCTGTTCTTAGCACATCAACTATACATCTACCTAGTTGTCTATGTACTCATGTAGATGATATTGTTATTGCACGTGATGATTGTGAAGGAATCAAAGGCCTAAAATGGCATCTTTTTCTACATTTGCAAACTAAGGACTTGGGCCGACTTTGATATTTTCTTGGCATTAAAGTAGCTAAATCAAAAATCAAAGTTGCCATCTCCCAAAAGAAATATGCTCTTGAATATATTTTGGAAGAAAATGGGATGACAGATTACCAGTTGACATTCATATGGACCCAAATGTTAAGCTTCTACCAAATCAAGGGCAACCCTATTTAGACCTAGGCAAGTATCGAAGATTAGCTGGGAAACTAAATTATCTCATTATAACTAGACCCGATATTGCCTTTGCTGTGAATGTTGTGAGTTAGTTTCTCAATTCTCCTTATGATAATCATTGGGATGTTGTGATTCAAATAGTGAGGTAAGGGTTCGAAAAGGGGGTTGGTGTATGAAAATATGGTCCTCTTATGGTAGAGCAAAAACGAGAATGTAGTAGCAAAATCTAGAGCAAAAGTAGAGTATATAGCTATGGCTCTCACAGTATGTGAACTTATTTGCGTGAAACAGTTGATTTAGGAGTTGAAATTTTGTGAGATAGAGACCATGAAACTTATTTGTAACAATTAACCGGCCTTTCACTTCACCTCCAATCCAGTTTTTAATGAGCACACCAAGCATGGAGAGGTTGATTTTCATTTCATTTGGGAAATTGTCTTCAGACAAGTCACTGCATAATTTGTGAACTCTAGTGATCAATTGCCAATATCTTCACTAAGTTCCTTCGGGGTCCCAGGATAACTTACATATGTAACATTAACAAGTTTGATGCATAAAACATATATGCACCTGCTTGAGGGAGAGTGTTGATATGTGCTAATATATTTATTCTGTACATAATCTAGTCATATCTATTGTATTAGGATTAGAATAGAAAGTTACCTAAAATAGGAGACTTGAATCCCAAATTCTTGGGGATTCCGTTGTATAGTGTGTGATTATTAATATACTCAATGCTGAGAGTGTTTTCTCTCAAGTAGCAAGAACTGTCAAACCTTGGTTACAAAAGGACAAGCCGATATTTGATGCCAACAATAGCTAAAATGGGAATATCCTCATCCCAGATGGATGAGATTATCCTTAATAAAACACTAAAGATTTATGTCCACCTCCATCACTCGCAGTGACAAAATGTGGTGAGAAATACTCTGATTCTAAGTTGACAGACAGGGTACAAAATACATAGAGGATAAAAATCTATGCCAGACAGTTGTTCAGTCTGTAAGTAATAATTTTTTAAGAAAAACCCTAACAACAATATACATGCTTTCATATCAGTATTTTTTGAATATAACAATTATAAATATAGAAGCAAACCTGAAGACAGCTGCAGTGGATCTTGAGGAGGAAAGACGGCAGTAAGACGGGGTGTTTTCTCCCATGACCATAAAATGATAGTTGCAGACATGAGGACAATGGAAATAAGAGAAATTTCTTTACCCTTTAATCCATTAAAGCTTGCCTTCATCCTGCAAAAATATAAAATTGCAAAATTAAAAAAAGAAAGGAAGAAGAGAAGGCAAGCTCTCATCTTTCAAAATGAGTGGAATCCCAAGCTCTATGCGGCCGAGCACCAATGGAAATAAGAATAAACAATGTTCACAAGCAAGAACAAAAGGTTTCACTTTCAGCCAACACATCAACACTGCACACATCAAGACTTGACAATAGAAGCACATTCACGTATACATAGGCAATCTAAACTCTGAAAATCAGCAACAGAGCCATTAATAGCAACAAATATTTTTTTAATCAGTGTAAGGTCAAGCTACAGATAGACCAAAAAGGAACGAAAGAGTACAACCTTAACCATATATGATTAGCTTCATCATCCCAACGAAATAGATTTCACTCCTCTGCAGTTAAAAACCAATCCAAATCCAAATTAACAATCTCAACTAAAAAATGGCTCTCTTACTCTTCTACCATGTAACATCCACCCTATCAATTGTGGAAAACAGAATCCTGAACACGTTCTGTACCCTGATCTTACTTCATCTTTCTCAGAGACAAGCAAATCTACAAGGCTAAGAAAACTAAACAAAAAACAAAAAGTTTTATGTGCAATCCGACAACTTGCTGCATCAAAACCTGGACAAGTACCATTTGTAAGCAAACTCTAACACATTCTTATGAACCTCAAAATTATTTAAATTTTTTTTTTTTTTAAAAATCCAAATCAAAGTTTAGGAGCTAGCTACCCATCTATCACAAACACACATAAATCATATCACCGCAATTCTTGTACAAAATTAACAATGGATCTGGCAAGTTCACAGACATAGACACAAGAACAGTACCTGTTTTAGGATTAAAACAAATAAAAAAAATTCAACTTTGCTGAGTATCGGAGAAAGCAAACAAAAGGGAACTCAAAACTTTACTGAATGCGGAAGAAATAAGATGCCAAATTGGGAACAATGTCGGCAAGATTCAACAGTAATGAAAAGGAGAAAACTTGGTAACATGAATTGTCAGGTAAAAAACAGCAATGAACCTCGGAAGAACGAATGAAGAAGGAAGCGGCATTCGAAGGTCGTACGGAGTACGGAGTACGGAGAACAGCGTAGTTCGCGGCCAACGCCTCACCTTCGCTCACGAACCTTAAAAGTTAAATCATGATTTATTTCTCTCATTAATATACTATTACTTATTATTTTTTTAATATTATGCTAGTCATTGTATTCTAATTCCATGGACTCTTTTTTGGATTCGTCACATCTGTAGTCTTGTGCTTAGTAAATTATGCGAGCTTATTATGGCGTAATGATATTAATAATCAACATGACGTAACTATTGTTTTTCTAGCTTTCAATATAATGTCAACATGCTTTTATTCTTCTCATTGACCATTATTGGATAATTAATCCGTTAGTAAATTATTTGTGGTGGATCTTTTTAATTTTGGGAAGGTTTTCTATGTTGCTTTATGGACATTATGAGATATCTTGATCTTGGCAAAGAAATGCTTCGTTTTCTTTAATGTATAATAACAGTGTGACATTCTTTAGTGACCATTTTTAGGTAAACAAGTTGAGAGGTACTTTCCGAGGGGCGAAGGCCTTAAACTAAATTATAATTTGAGACTTGCGATTACCAATTGGAGCAAGTAGACTACTTATTCTGATAAACTAAAACAAGTATCCTAGTTACTTGGTTTTGTTATAAGTGTGATGCATGATTAAATGTACTGTTAGAAGTTTGAATTTTAATTTTGTACATTCTTGTGTCAACCGAAAAGAACGATTGTGAAGTTTTAACATCAATAACCGATTTTATTTTTGGTATAAAATGGCCTACTATTTAAAAATGTATAAACAAAAGCAATTTATTTTTGATTGAAAGCACAAGTATCCACATAGTTGTATATTATAAATTCAAACCTAAGAACTCTAATTAAATTAGAACAGTCCCCTACTAGTTGATATATGTGTTCATTGGTAAACAAAAGCAAATTTAGATAGCTTTAGTTTCTAATAAGCAAAATAAAATCTTTAATTTCTCCTAGAATTTATTTGGATGACTTTAAAAAGTGTATTTAATTTAGATTTAATTATTTTTCAGGTCCTATAATTTCACTTAATTTTTAATTAGCTCTCTATAATTTAAAAATTTATAATCAAACTCTTATAATATATAGAATTTTTCAATCAAATCCCTATTATTATGAAAAAAGGAAATATTCATAAAATATTCTATTTTCATCTCCATCTCTATCTCTCTCTTTACTCTCTAGCCTCTCTACCCCACCACCCACTGCTCCAACCACCCAAACCAAGCAATAGCCACCCCAAATCACCAAACCACATGTAGTGAAATACATCCCATTCATCCCAACCACCAAACTACCATAGCAATTCCCAACTTGGGTTGTGGGTGTGTGTGTTTACGTGCATTTGCAGGGTGGTGGTGCTTGATTTATGGTGTATGGTGGGCCAATAATGGCTGCGAGTTCAATGGCTAAGAGGAGTTGTTATGGTAGGGAAAGGAATGATAGTGATGACAGTTGGCAATGGGAGGAGGATTTGCATGAAGATGGTGGTTATATGCGGTGGAGGTTATGTGCAATGGTTTATGGTGGTGATTGTATGCGATAGTGGTTGTTTGCAGTGGTTTCCGGTGGTGGTTGTATAAGGTGGGAGGATGGTTTATGGTGGAAGATGAAGAGGGTGATATTGATCTAGAGCATATTACACTAAGGGTGCATTTGGAAGTAGGAAAGAAATTGGAAGGAAGGAAATTGAGAGGAAAGAAGTTGAGCGGAAAGAAATGGAGTGGATTTGTATTTTTCATAGGTATATTTGGTTGAAAGAAAAATGAAAGGAAAGAAAAATAAAAGAAAAATGATTTTCTCTTATTTGTTTGTATGAAAAAGTGAAAGAAAAAAAATAGGTAATACTATCAAATGATAATTTTACCCTTATATTGTTTGGAAAAGTATTTAAACTATATTAAGTAATATAAAATAAAAATGTTTCACAATTTTTTACTTTAACAATTTAAAATAATATTAACGTATTCATTCACATTGATATTAATAAAAATATATTATTCTAATATTTCAAAATATTAGTTAGAAATGTATTTTACCAACTAAACAATAGCAAAAATATTATTCAATTTTTATTTAAACTCATAACATAACATAAAGGAAAATCAAAACTACAATGCCAGTTTTATTACAAACAGCAAACAAATTGATTATACTATTTACTAAAGATAAGCATAAAGAAAAAATCCTAAGAAACAAGTTAAAATAGTAAATAATAAAATTCTTTTTCCATTGATATTTTACTTTTGCTTCCAGTTTATGGTAGCTTATCAATGAATCCTATGTGTATGATAGCTTAAAAAAGTAATTGCCAAGACCATCTTCACATACCAAACGCAATTCTTGTTCATGCTACAGAGTTGCAGAGCATTAAAGACAATCCTACATTGCTATTGCTAACAATCCATCGAAATCAACAATTGAACAATTTATGGATAATATAATTTCATCAGGAAGCAACATGTTATAAAATGAAAAAAAGAAAAGAAGGATTCAAGTGATGTGCAACTTAAGTCCAAGAGATGTTAGAAAAATAAGCTAACAAAATCTAAAATACTAAAAATAAGCTACAAAAAACTTTGACTAACAAGGGTCATTATCAAAGCAGAAATATATACAACAAAGTTAATTAAATAAAATCCAAACTTATGCTAAGCTTGATCATCATCTGCAACATCCTCTCCATCGTCATCAGTCAGATCATCATAATCATCGGAGTTTAAATAAGGCATCTGGTGATGGATGGATGGCGCAACAGTGAACGGTGGTGGAATAGGATGTTCATATCTTGAGATACCAAAGTGACTCCTGAGGGACCCTATGTCACCCTCTAGACAACTCACACAGTATCCAAGATGATCAATCTACTGCCAAAGAGTGTTAAATTGCTAAGAAAACTGTTGGCCAAAACTACATAGTCACTCCCCAACAAAAAATTTAAGATCTCTCATCCTTGTGACAAGTTCAGTAATATAGGTAGGAGGAGGAGTGGAGTCAGCAACTCGTGGGGGTGATAGAGTCCTTTCTTGTTACTCCTACTGCCGTTGAACCTTAGTAAGAACCCATTGCTTTCGTTACGTTTAAAAGCCCATTCTGGCCACAGTAGTTGCCCCAATGGACTGAGTTTGCTTAGGTGACTCCACCACTTCACCATCTACAGGTACATTGAAGTGCTCAAGAATGGAAATTATAAATGAGGCATATGGAAGAGGTTCATCATCTTTCTTAGCCAATAACATATTAAATCTAATGAAGCTAGCCCAATCAATATTTCGGCCAATTAGAAATGCCCACATCACTACAACATCATTTTCGGTTAATTGAGCAAGATTATGAAGCCTAGGACTAAGAATTCGCACATAAATGTAGTGCATTAGGCGATTAACTAATCCCATGAACCTGGCAAGTATTCTACTAGAAAGGTTGGCATTCTCATTACTTATCATTCTCTTGGCATCCTTAGAATTATAATATATTTTCCATTCATCGGGCACAACTCCAAAACAAGGACTTCCCTCAAATGTTAACTTAGTCAAATAAAAAAACAATCCATCATCAACAAAAATAGGAATTTTCTTGACTTCAGAGATAATATAATTATTCCTAATTTCCAAATTTGAGTAAAACATCCTAACCAAATCAAGATAAAGTTTTTCCTTCAAACTCATAAACTTGACCAATCCCAAGGACTTGAATGTAGCATAGCAATCAAAATTCTCATCTTCAAAGAAACGTAAATCCAAATATTTAGGCTCAATAATATCTCTAGTTTTGTAACTTGTGAAATACCTCTGTTCCTGGGCAATAGTTGAGAAGTAATTAGGAAGCCTGATTGGTGGAGAAGGAAAAGAAGCAGTGGACAGACATGCAATGGCAGAGCAAGTGGTAGTGGAGGCAGCAGAGGAACCCTTGGCTGTGAGCTTGGGTCGCTTCCTTTGGGGGCAATCAGATTCGGCCATTTTGGTTATTTTTTGTAAGATTTGTTCAGTGGGTTTTGTAGAGGAGGGGAAGTTTAATCTTTTGGGAGTTGAATGGGTGAATTTGGTTAAGAGATAAGAGAGAAGTTGGAGGGAGAGTGGGTCGCATAGAAGAAGGTGATGAGAAAGAGAGTGAGGGTGTTTCTAACCGTGTGAGGAAACAACTAAATCTGACTTTATTTTCGCATTTTTATTCAATTACACATTAGTCTTCCTAGCCTTTTCTACGCAGAGCATTTCTGTTAATCGATTACAAAAGCAAATGTAATCGACTACAATTACCAAGATGTTGGCAAGTGTATGCATTTCGCTCCCGTTCGTCAGGCTAATAAAACAAAGAAGGATTATGGCTATGATAACATGACATACATAATATTAAACTTTGAAATATCACAAGTACATATATTAATGTATCCCCATTAATCATATCTTAAATAATATCTGAGTCGTAGCAATGTCAGTCAAAAAATATAAAGCATTATAGGCACCTTGTCACACCGAAGTCAGTCACAAAATATAAATCATTACAGGCATCATAGTTCCTAAAGCCAATAGCTATATCAGTCACAAAATACCGTAAACCCTACTAGCATGTTTGATCCTAAAGTGCACCAGCTTCTTTCATCAACTCGTATAATGTGGTCATTCGTAGTTCGAAGGGAACACCAAAAAGCTCATGTTTTGCTTTGTCTTCTCTACATAAGAAGCGGTAACATCTCATATACAGCTCAGGCACAACCCCCAATTTCTCTAACTCAAACCACACCTTATTCTCATAGAAATATCGAGGCCTACTTTGTTCAAGAATTGCAAGCCCTTTTCAACTATCTCGGCTTACTTTTTGGCTATCATAACATTCTTTTCAGCTATAATAGAATTCTTTTCAGTAATGATAGCCTGCTTTTCAGCTATCATAGCTTGCTTCTTAGCAATTTCAATTAATCTGTGAAAGTAATAATTCCCATCCTTCATGACATCTATCAAATCTCGAATATGCATATTCATCTTTTCCATTTCTGCCTCAACTAAATCATTCATTGGACCTTTATGCTTAGCACCTCTTGATGATGTTCCACGGGACCCAATTGATTGGTTTGAACCACCAATGTTAGGACTAACCCATAGAATAGTTAGTTGAATGAGGAGTATGTTGCCCGCCATTCCACTCAACCCGAAATTTTGGCAACCCTGATCATCATTCAAATCAATTGTTTCTCTATTCTTCTACCATCTCTTGAGCTTTTCTTTGGCACTTTCAACATGTTTTCCTATTGCTCTGTCTATATCATATATCTCAAATAGTTTGTCATAATATTTGATTAGAGTTCGCATCCATTTTTTTGCATCGGGTTTCGCCTATAAGTAGAAAAGAATTGCCTTAGCCAATTCTTCCTATACTTCAGGTTCAGCCTCAAACATCTTTGTAATTGGATTCCAAGAAAATCCACTAAGGCCATGAAATAAATCATAACAAATTCCAAAGTGGTCCTTCAAGGTCTTTAACCTATTCTTCAGATTATCCTTACGAAGGTGGTTTCCAAATGCAGATCTCAAAACTGCAAGTATATTATTGTACGTAGATGTAGTAAAGGTACCATCCACTCTATTTCCTTTGCCATATTCCTTTATCAAAGCATCAAGGAAAGCTACATCCATCTCATCAGTCCATCTTAATGTGTCCCTACTTGAGGTATTGCCTTGACTTGTTGTTTTCTTTGACATTGGTACCTGTCAACCTACAAAACAATGCATACAAATAGAAGACAATCTTTTGTAAAACAATAACTTAATAAGTCAAGTAAAGACAATTGAATTACTAATTCAATAATTACACAACACTGAATAATAACACACCAATTCATTTATTTGACACATTACAACTCAATTATGTTCAAATCGAATCCATAATAACACATCAAGGCAAACATTTTACACATTACAATTAAGTTCACATCAAAACCAGAATAACACATTAAGCCAATCATTTCACACATTTGGAGGGGGGGTCTCAACATCCCATTTGATAGTCTGCCCACATTTGGCTAGCTATATTATCCCGTAACATTGATCCTTGTCTTTAGTCTTTATCATGTTCTTGACGAACAATGTCGTCCTCTTTTCGATCATTTTCTTGTATTTCTTGGTCCACTTGAGCTATCAAATGTAGATTAGGATCTACACCCATTAAGAAATTGTGCAATATAAAACAAGCAAGCACAATTTCAGCCATAGTCTCTAGCTCATAATGTGGTTCGATATCACTTCTAATTATTGGAAATCTCTTCTGCAAAAACCCAAATGATCTTTCAATTTCCTTTTGCAAGGAAGCATGACGAAAATTAAATAGCTCCTTTTCGTTTTCAGGACCACGTCGAGCATACTCTTTTAGGTGACATCCAACACCTCGATAGGGTGTAATTAAACCATGTTTCAACATAAATCCAGCATCTCCAAGGTAAAATTTACCTACACAATTGTTCATATAAATTAATCATTAACAAATATATAGACAACAAGATAAAAGCTATATACTAAACATTGATGACAATGTTCTTTCATTAATAAGCTAACCTAGTGGAATTTTAAAGCAATCATCCCTTGATAATGCATTCTTCAGAATTTTTGAGTCAGACACAGTTCTTTCCCACCCAGGTAGTACATACGTAAATCTCATATCAAAACCACATGCAGCCAGGACATTTTATGTCGGCCACTCTTTCCTTCCCTGAAATCTGGGTTGATCTAGTATTGGCACTTTGACACGAAAATGTGTCCCATCTATAGCTCCAATACAATCCTATGTAATAGTATATTAATTGATAAAGTAATATGAAATTAGCTATATCTCACAAGATCAGATAGTCATATAAATGTACAAGTATGCAAACCTTAAAATAGGGGTAGAATCTATGATTGTGAAAAATTTCTGAAGCAATAATTGATCTTAAAGATTGTTGAAGAAAATCATCCTCGAGCGAAATAATAGCTCGTAAAACAACATGAAATTGGCGACTAGTTGTCTCCCCAGACCGGTGGAAGAAAACAGAAATTGTTTTACTCTTCACATTATGTGCTATAATATGCAAGAATCTAGCAACTTGCTCCTCAACTTTAACAAGTACAGTATCTTTCACACGACTAGTTGCCTTTAGTTTCTCACATAATTCACGAAATGCATGAGGGCCCATGCGCAAGATATCACGACACCTATTAGTTTCACCTAACAGTTGCAACAAAGAAGCCCGGATTTGTTCTCGCCCAACAACTTTGTCTTTTACGAGTTTGTCGACTCTTGTATTTAGCAATTTTAATACATGCACAATATAATAAAGTATTTTTATTGTGCACAGTCGCCTATGCGTTTCCCAATCCTCATTCATAATTGTTAATATACGTTGTTGGTTTTCAACCCCTATATTTTCAACCCCAAATTTGAATATTTGGTTTAGTGGAAAATCACCATCAAAGATATCTTCCATGTTGTTGCCAATAGAATTTCTCAATGATTATCCTTGTCAACTTAAGAAGCACTTTCTTGTTCTGAATGTACACATCATAGAGATACAACACAACATAGGAGAAAATATATATAAAACCATTTGTTAAGCACTTAAAACCATTTGTCAAGCACAACTATCTAACAAATTTATAAATAAATAAGTTAAAGAAGCTTTCCTTCAGAAAATGTTGAGCTATACTTGAACTTAAATCCAAAGCTGCTACTCAACCGAAACTAATACATCCTATTTACTAAATACAATTTCAAGAGATATACTATCTATATACAATATAATTTCAACATATATACAGCCTTCATGCCCTGGCACCATCAGATTACATGCATTCATATAAACATCAAAAACAAATCCACCTTTTCCTGCCTAACCCAATGAATTTTTGCACTGCTTCGACCTTTGTAATCGATTACATACCCTGTAATCGATTACAATTTACCCGAAATCCACCTATCATCTTCCTCTATTGCTCGCTCTCTATCTCTCTACCCCTCGTTGGTCTCAACCCCAAAAGAAAATGACAAATGCACAACCTCTAGACTATAAACAGCCGAGAATGTGCCAAAAAGGGAGGAGTTAAAAGAACCATGACCAACATACTAGACTGCAGCCAGTAAATAGTATAATGCAACCAGAAGAAAGAAAGAAGGAAGGCAAACTAAGCTGATGGAGCGGTAGTTGAAGACACGATGGTGAAGGCAGTGGCGAGATGCGTACTAGAAGGAGCTAAAAGGGAGAATGAGATGAGATACGGATGAGGGGAAGAAGGGAAAATGCAAAATAGAGCCCTTCCCCCCATATTTCCACTTGGTGTAAAGGGGAAAATTTTTTCACACTATTCACGCGGGCCCCATGGAAAAACCACCACTGTTCAAACTATCCATCCCACAATAGCACTCAAACCAAATGATGGAAATTCCTCTTCTTCCTTCCCATTTCCTTCCACACCAAATCACTCCATCCAAACATGGTCTAAATGGCTATATTAATAGTTCATACTATTATTAGCCATAGATTTCCATTTTATATATCTTGAACAATTTAGATCAATAATGTGTGTGGTACGCTTGACTTTATTAAGTGTACCATAGCATTGCAAGAAATGGTTTTGTTATTGTGGTTAACTACAGGACTTGATTGAAAAATTTTATATAATATAGAGACTTTATTATAAATTTTTAAACTATAAAAATCTAATTAAAAATTGAGTAAAATTATAAGGATCTATAAATTAAATAAATCTTTAATCTATATTTGGTTGTAATATTTAAAAGAAAATCTTTAAACAATGTTTTACATTCTATTTTTTATAATATTTTAACTTTAAAAAAAAATAATTTTGATACATTGTGGGTATAAAATTGTTTATATTGTCAATCAATTATATAATATCATATATCTAACCTTTGAAATAATTATAAAAATTAACCACTTTTAATGACAAACATTATACGATTGGATATTTATAGAGAAATAATTTACACATCTAACTTAAATCCTATAAAAAATAACTTTCTTACATAATGAAAAGTACTTATTTATTTATACATAGATATTTTTAATTTAATATATGTTTCTTAAATCTCAATCTAAATCTTCTTTTTCTTTCTTGTCTCGCCTTCTATCTTTAACTGGTTTAACTTGTCTGGGTCTGTTGTCATCTCCTGCTTGAGAATTTCTATCACCTCTTCTGTTGCGTTTTCGATTGTTCTTGGGTCACTTTAGTTGCATGGGCAAGTTAGGTTTACGGATTAACATTAACAATATGTTGTGGTTTTTAATCCTTTATAGATGTTAATTTATTAATATGGAAAGGAATATTGCAGAGAGTCTCACTTGTGATGAGGTGCAGATGGAATTAGCAGGTATGACATGGGGAATATCACTGCCTAACTTAGATTATCTCATATTCTTGTTACATTGAGAAGTACTCTTGTTTCAATTAATAGTGACATCCGGTTGATGGACTTTAGGTTCTCCCTACAAACTATTTTCTTTTTCCAAAATATTCTTGGTCGGTTCCGGAACTCATTAGCCAAAAAAATGGACAAAAGATAATCATAACGGGAAGAGTACTCCCTTAGACATAGTTGGTCACTCTTATTTTATTTTTTTATTCCATATAAAAATTAACTTAAAAATTAAAGTTTACTCAAAATTTATGCGTTGTTTCTTAAAAGAATAATAATAATAAACAGCCTTTTCTATGTTAGTCTTGCTGTGTTGGGGGGAAAGAGAAATTGAATATTCCGTTATTCAATGGTAGCTGAACCTTTTAGGTACCACTTGCCAGTTCTATGCCCTTTGCAATGGTAAGTTTTGAGTGAAGTTGGAATTGAGACTACCGAGGTAAAATGGCCCTCAAATTCCAAAGCTTTGATTTACAGAAATCATTACCTTCCCGTATGACCATCAGACTTTCTGATTATGTAGAAGTCATTTACGACAGTCACTACCATTGCCTTATCATTTACCCAGTTGACCAGCTTAATTTGCCTTGGAAATGTAGCCATCGGATGTTTGGATAGTGAGTATCATGAAGCTGTGCACAAAGTCTAGTACTTCAGAATTAGAAGTCGGCTGTGGAGTTGATAATAATCAATTCAAGAAAACTCAATAGCATGCCTTACTGGTTCGAATCCTCAAGTTTAGCGATTATAATCCTTCACTGTTTATTTGGCTAACTGGCTAAGAATTCATATTTGAAAAGCGACCTAGAAAGACCCTTTTGGAGCAAGAAAATCAGAATGTTGGATGGACTACCTAATAATATAGATATAGAATAACACATAAAATGGCACTGATTAAGTGCTTTACTGTTAAAGGTTACAAGAGAGCTTAGTCAAGACATATCCCTTAATCAAGAAATGTGCTTAATGTCAATTTGTGTGTTATATTGTTACCTTTTAGTTACCACTTGTGTGTTGCTCAAAATATATCCTCTTTACTATACCAATATTTGGTCCTAGACGACTGGACTTGTAAGACCCAATGAAACTAAAAGATAATCATACCTTGAATATTATTCGTTTCATAAGCGAACGCTACTAATGGTTGCATCAATCTTCTTTATAATTAGCCACACAAACCTACCGATTTGTCCTCTATGAACCTCTCACCTCCTGCTTATCACGACATGTATATTCTATCTAACCTATTTCACTCTCTTTTTCTAGGGACCTCAGAGTCCGACCACCCAAGATACATGGAGGAACGCATCCCTTAATCAATTGGTTAAGAGCTTAATCAAGAAATGTGCTTACTTCCTATTTTCAAAGACCAAAAGATAATCTTCATCCTTGGAGAGTACAACATGCGAGTGATGCACGGATTATCTAGGACAATGGATGTCACATTTGAGAAGGGACGTACTTTTGCACTTGACCGAGAAGAGATTTTGCTGCTAGTGACTGCATATAAAATCGGAAGATTCAAGTAATCCTTCCCAAGAATAACACACCGTACTTCAACAAACAGTTTATTCGTATGTTAAACTATTTGCTAGAGCCCTTTGGCTTTAGCTATGATGAGTGCTGCAATCATGGGACCAACCACTTGGACCAGAGGTCAGCCCGGCCTTCAATTTTTTTTTTTCTTTGGCTTGGTAATCACCAAAGTCCAGATTTTGACTCTCCCTAAAAGACCATATTGATTAGTTGAAAGAGACTAATGCAGGTTGCTAATGAATCATGACAAACATAATACTTCAATATTTTGTCTCCAACTAGGTGCCCAAGAAAACAAAGTCTTGAAAGTAGTATTTATGCATGCATCTAAAAAGGCACCAGCCTTTGATGCATCGAATTCGTAGTCACTGGTCCCAACAATAAAAGATTCCCTTATTACAGTTACAGCCTCACTCTAGTCATTGGTTGCAAGTCCCAAGTCTTCTGATTTAGTGAAGATGCAGCCGCACCTCTCATATGTCGCTTTAGCAGAAGGAGCAACACTTGCACATGGCTAATTTTCAGTGATCGCACTGCATCCTCTTGTCACTTTCTTACAATGGATGAGATTACGACTTAGGAACCACCCGAGTCGTGAGCTTCATAGGGTACATCAACAACTTGCTCAAGGTATTTTATGTATATTTTGACATTTAAGAGTAGTAAATGTAAGTAAACCTACTCTTTCGAAGAAAGTGGAAACCAAAGAACTTTATAATGCATGAAAGCGCGGGACTTATACATTATTTGGCAGAGTCAGGGACAGTAACCTTAGTTGAGAAACCAGAACAGTGACACCATCTTCTGTAACCTTGAGCAAACCCTGCATAACAGAATTATGATTTTAATCTTTTTGCACGCTTCATCTTAAGACTTAGAGCATTTTGCCCATTATTATTTGGTAGTATCCCATAAATATGATATGACCATGCTCTTGTTGCGATTCATTATCCCATACCAGAATGTCATACGTGTAAGTCAAGTACTAAAGAATATGGTTCACTTTGGCGACTTTTATGTTACTTTTTCAGGATCCCATAAAATGAGACCATATTCTCGTTAATTATGATATAATATTTGTGAAGTATGAACTCTTCACCTGCATTTGTTTATTTATGGAAGACGAAAAAGGCTAAAGATGAAGGTGGAGGTGGCATCGTCATTAAGCTTGGATTATTGGGCAAGACGGAGAAGATTTGAACTGTGAGAGTAAATAATAACTGGCTTGAAGATTAATTAGACTGAAATCCATGCCCATGGAGCTTGGGGCTCTGTTGGAGACTTAGAGTGGACTTCTGCCTCAAGGAAAGTTGATAATAAGCGGCGTTCGTTATTAATTAGCATGCCCTCGTTTTGCTTATCTTAAGCCAAGCTATCAACAGTTCAACACATGGAAACTACTTGATTCAAGACAAATCCAAGTAATAATACCAGAAGGCCAGTAATTTGAACTGCGTTCCTCTAATCATTTCATGACTTGATTATACTTAATTTAACAATGTGACAGTTAAAAAAGCATGTTTATATATAATCCCGTGTTGTATCTTTATTCGTGTCGATGTCAATATCCGTACCAATCAAGCCAATACTTGATATAAATTCCCAGCTCATGTGAGTGTGTCTAAGATATACTTGTGCCTATTTTTGATACAAATGTGTAGTACTAGAACCGACCTAATGTGAGTGTGCGCCTAAGATACAATTGTGCCCGTTTTTTATACAAATTTTTAGACTAGATTAGCACGTGAAATATAATGCGATGACTACAGCTTTACCTTTCTGATGGGAAACCTATCAAATGAGAGACCAAATCATAGTAACAGCTTACAAAGAAAACAATTCAAAACAATAAGCTCCCTGAGAAAACCCACAATTAGTTAAGTAAATACCAGCTTGATTGCACAACTACATCCGTCTTAAAGACACATAAAACACATTAAAACAATAAGCTGTCTTTCACATGCCAAAATAATTGACAATCAATGCCTACATGTTAGCAAATAACAATGAATACGACCGAGGGTTGAAAAATTGATTTTCTGTTCACCTTTCTTCTTTCCTTCGAGTATCACTTGAAAACGACGTTAGATTGCAAATTAGTGACAAAATGAATGAATTTTAATCACAATTTCAAGTCAAAATGCTTGGTAGTATCACAAAACTCATTCCATGCACTAAAAATGAAATATACCTAATAGCACTATAGTTTTAGATGTGCATCGCCAATTGCCAAATACGTGTGAATAGTAAGCGTACAAATTTGGAGGCTAACAAGCAACGTGGTCTTGGTGCATCCTTTCCTTCTATAAACCTTTTTCTTGGAGTAATAAGATGAACTTCCATGGTTGAATAGTTAGTTGAATATACCCCTAATCAAACAAAGGACAGTGATCTACTACCAGCCAATCATGTTCCATGTTGGTACATTGGCTCACTGACATGTGTCCAACAAAAACACACAAACGACATGTTCTAAGCTCATCTGTGACTCATGTCTAATCCCATTTCAAGGACCCCCATATCGCGTTTTGTTTATATTATTAAGCCACGGACACATTTCCCGAACACTAGTTTATTAGGCACAGGACAAACATAAATCTTTGTTGACTCCCCTGCCCCTCCCCTCCCTCATATTATCACAAGCAACACACACACACACACACACACACACACAAAATACAGAGAGAGAAAAGAGAATTGGGGTCACATATTCATCATCTTTCATCAAAGTTTCGACATAGCAATGGCAATTTCAGGGTCAGAGTCTCAGAGTAGCAGTGTCAGTGGCAAAACCGCGGTTCCTCAGGTTGAAGTTGAGTGTGTGAAATGCGATTCATGCGGGTTCACAGAGGAATGCACCCCTGCATACATTGCACGGCTACGCCAGAGATATCAGGGTCGTTGGCTTTGTGGTTTGTGCGTTGAGGCTGTGAAGGACGAGGTGCTGAGATCAGATAGGCTCATCACCACCGAAGAAGCGCTGAACCGCCACATCAGTTTCTGCAGAGAGTTCAGAACATCAAGTGTTCAGAACAAAACAGAGCACCCCATCTTTGCCATGGGGAGGATCCTTAGAAGGAGCTTGGATTCTCCGAGGCCTCTGAGATCAAACTCAAGTGGGGCCCTTCCAGACGTTCATGATGTTCGTGCTGCACCTCTGTTTCGATCAGAGAGTTGCTTCTCATCTATCTCTGGTTAACAAGGTATTGATGATTAACCTGTATTCCTCTTCAGGATCTTGCAGTTGCAGGTGAAGCATGAAACTAGAAACTTGGGAACTTTGTTTTTCTGTGACTGTGAGGGATTTTAAAATTATATAACAGGATTCAAAAGGGTCTTTGTCTAACATTGGCCTTTCTGTTTTTAGTTGATGGATTTGTTCCAGATGCTTACAGTGTTAGAAATTTGATCATGCCAGCATGACACTGATGATGACTTCAGTGCTAGTTGTTGCTGTTGTTTTTTTTTATTTATCGTTGATCTTTAGTGTACATAGAGAACATCCTGTGGACTGGTTAACAAATTCTTAAAGTTTAGTTCTTCTTCTTCTAATTTCCTGTTTCAGTCTTTTCTGCAAAAGAAGATTGAAACAAAAAGAATATGCTCAAGCATAAAAGTTCCTGAATATTCCAGTGGATTTCTGCTGCTTGAATCTGGCTCACAGTTTTGCCTTATCTTGTTAAATAATTTTTTTTTTTTAAATCATCTGGTGGGGGGTTATTTAGGAAAATCTGCTTTATGGAAACAAAGTTACCACTATTGAATCAGAACAAAAGACAGCGCAAACTTGTCATTATGGTGGCTGGCTCAAGGCTCAAGCACTCCTTAAAAGAAACAATTTTGCATTCCTTGACCATAGCTGTATGCATAAAAGAATAGGAGGAATCTTAATCCTTTCCAGACTAATAATTCCCGGCGTGTTAGCTGTTGGTGTCAATTTTCAGCATGACCATTAACCAGAAATTGCTTAATTAAATGATTTTTTTTTAATGAAAGAAGAAAAACAAATTAAGGGAAAGGTGAATAATTGAGGCGTTTCCATTTTGCTAGCAAGATATTGACACAAGACGAAAGTGCAGAGAAAATTCCCAGAAGTGAAAAGGGTCATCGCTTTTGTTGGAGAAGTACTAGTACTACCGGGCTCCGGTTAGTGTAACAGCAAAAGTTTCTAACTTGGGTACAAAAAGCATGCATTGGAATAAGCTACAAGTAACTCGTTTTTCACTATATGTAATTTTTTCCTCTTGCTTCTAACTTAAGGCCTTGTGATGCTGTGCTTTTCATGCCTGAATTGCATCATTACATTACAAAGGTCCGGTAGAATATGAAGTTTACAACTGTTACTATGATTATGTACAAAAAGGGTAAAATAAATTTTTACTATGATCCATTTGGAATGATTAGCAGTAATTTTTCTTTATCAGGACACCCAAATTTACTTTTTGTCTCTATGAATATGATAGTGACCTAAAGGGAAAAAGAAAAGTTTAGCCTGGTCTGAACCTTCGGGATGTCTCTATGCCAGGAGCGTCCTGCAAAATCTGCACAATAGATCGAATCTGACAAAGAGAGAATGGGGACCCGAGTTTAGACTTTAGACACCCAAACCATTTGGATTATTATTGTTGTTATTATGTGCCCTTTTATTTGTGTTTGCGTGTTTCTGTTGGAGACTTGAACCTCATTCAATCTACGTTTCTTCCAACCGGCAAAGTTTACTACATATAGATTTTTCAACATTCGTGTTTACGTGTTTTTGTTAGAGTGGATAATCAAGATTATCTACTATTTTTACTACATGTAGTTCATTTAAAAATTGGAGAGTCAATGACTCATGGGATCGCGTTTTAGTGTCTTACGATAATTTCTTAGCAAAGTTAATGCATTCTTGATCTTGACAGATCTTGAGAAACACATAGACAGTTAACTTGGCCATAACCCTGGGAAGTGCACTTTATAAATTGATTAATTTGATTTGATGCTACGAAAAGTTAAAAGAGAAGCGATTGTTAGAATCAAAGAAGCATTGAAATGGGTTTCCTATGGTTCAAAACCAGAATCAGAAGAAACCAATGCGAAATTTGATTCTTTTCTGGGAGCACCACTACACTGGTGCCACATGGCATGCGCCGTAGGCCTTTGCCAGTTGAAAGTAGTAGACGTCAAGTAAAACAGCATAAGAAAAGCCCTTAAAACTAAGTGATTTTCAATGTAAAGGTTATTTTTGATGAACCAATTCGGTGTGTTGAACGTTTCCTCGCTGCTTTTGCCTCTTAGATTAGCGCCATTTCTCAATCATCAAAATTAGTCAACTGTTTTATTCAATGGAATCCATCATTTCATGGGTCGCCGAAATAATTTCCATTATGCACTTTGTTTGAAAGGTGGCTTACCTAACCCCTCATATAGTGCTCATGAAATCAAACTATATGTTCGATATCATGTGTAAGTCCACTCTCAAAGAAAAATAGCTAATTTTAATCCAATAAAACTGGCCTTTCAAAGAGCATCATCGATTTCTTTCCCCATTTTTCTACTAGTGCCTCAGCCACTGAACAGGAATTAAACGTGCAAAGCATCATGGCTCTTCTTTTACGTGATTTCTATGACCCCACATTGACCACAAGGAACAATAAACATTTAAAGAGTCATCATTGCAGCAAGTCCAAGAACTTCATAACTGTTCTAGTTTGCTTACTTTGGGGTTTCTCTTATGATGAGGGTCGAAGCATGTGACTTGTTTAGGATGCAAAATAAGCACATCACACGAGTTTCAGTTTCTGCCTCCACCGTTATATTATATTAAAACCTCCACATCACCACATGCTTCTATCAGGGTGCATAACATGAGACATGAGTAAGGAGCAAGAGCCTGGTACTTCAGCACTGGCAGATTCTCAGATATTACAGAATCTAAAGAGCTTGATGAAGAGTATGGCATTGCAGTACTTTTTCATCGTAAAATCAGCATCAATGCCGAATTTTCAGGGCACGAATAATGCAAGAGCATCTCTTCAACCCGGCTTTTCTTTTTCCAAGAATCTTTTCGGTGGCCAAAACTGCAAAAGAAAGGAAGCTTTCCAGCGGAGGCCATCATGATTTGTCTAAGAACAGCATATCAGGTCCAACTGAATGGAAAATTTTTCAAAGTAGAACCTAGCAAGCAGCAGTCTAGTGTCCCCTCAAAACACCACAATGGCTAGGTTGAAAAATTGAAGCAACGTACATACCAAACGTATTCAATGAGAACAGCGTCTGAAAAGCATCTTGAGACACAAACTTTTTTATTCGGAAATCTTTTTTTGCACCTAATGTATTGCAAGCTGCAATTAGAGGTGCCATCTTGACATCATATATCGTTAATACTACATTTTGAGCCCATATGTAAGCCAGACTCTTTTTTGCTATAGAACTTCTTCCTTGCTAGTCTAAAATTGCGTTTGAGTATACTCCAGTGCAAGGATGGGCTTCCTAACCCAAGTTTATTCTCTGAGCCAATGTATTTCACTTCCATAATTGATGGTACTGCCAAGGACAGCGATTAACATGTCATTCACAGCATGCACAGATGATGCAACATAGTAAATTCAGCTAAGAGTTACGATGTGAAGCATCTCATATGTTGCCTCCAGGAGTCCCTTACAGCTTCAAGACCGCCACAATTTCCCTTTTCTTCAGCAAAAGCACCACGAATTTCAGCTCCATGTGTGCGTATGATAACATTCACTGATGTTGGCTCTGACTTACTTGGGGGCTTTCGAGTTAGGTTCGGCTGCAATGCATCTCATAAAGTATGGTGCATGATGCACCTATAGTGCAGTTGGACCTTTTCTTTATGTGCATTCAGAAAATGTGGCTAAGAGAAGATAAGGGCGTGGCTAAATGAAGTTATGAATACGGTTAAACGAACATATAAATGTGGCTAATCGACTCTCCTCGCCTACTTCCTCCCCCTCCACAACTACCACCATCATTTGTACACCCCATTGAAGGATCGTCACCGCCCCTTCGAAAACCCCGGCTCTTCTGCACCTTCGCTCACCGAACGAACCCAAGGTGGCGATGGCAAAGAGAAGCAGTGGTGATCAGAAAAAAAAAATTGCCCTATCTCTAACGGCGATAGGAGTAGCAAACAACCACACAACACTGTGCAACTCCAATTCGATGGTCAAGCTTGTGGCCTTCGCCCTTGAGTGGTGGTTCCATGGTCCCTCCTCACCAATTCCTCGCATGCTCACAGGAGAATCTGCTTCTTCTGGCGCCGATGACGATGCCCACTGCTCTCCTACGTTCTCGTGCACAACCTCGCAAGGGGCCACTTCTAATGGCGGCTACCAACAGCTTGACGGAGATTGGAACCCTTGGTGGCAGCTTGACGAGCAGTAGTGGATGGCTAAACCAGTAATGGTGGCAAGCATGAACGGTCATCCCTCCTTCTCTCCGTGAACCAGACGTGGTGGTGTGGTGGTGGGTAAGGGATTATGGCGATGAGATGATGGTGGTAGTTGTGGAGGGAGAGGAAGGAGACAAATACAGTCATTTAGCCACATTTATGTGTTCATTAACCACATTCATAGCTTTATTTAGCCATACTATCATCTTCACTTAGCCATATTTTCTGAATGCAGGTAAAGAAAAAGTCCTGCTGCACCACCAGGTGCATCATGCACCATACTTTATGAGGTGGATTGCAGATGGAGCCTTCGAGTTATGGACCATTTGGGTTCTTGAATCACAACCTTTAATTTTACCATGAACGGCTCAAATTTAAGAATTTTTAAGGTGTGTAAAAATTGTAAAATTATGCCAAAATAGTGTAAAATTAAAATAATGGAATTACATTTTAATCCCGGCTTTGATACTATAACTTATTTGCCAATTTTAAATAATAGGTTTAATTTCTATTAATCAATATTAAGAAATGACTTAGATATACTTCACTGCCGTCCCTACCCCACCACCACCCCTCCTCCTGCATTAGCACCACCAACCTCACTCTCCCCACTGTCATCGGTGATCCACCACCATTGCCCCGGCGATCTGCCCTCCCTTCATGTAGTACAAAATGGAAATCTAGTAGAAATTACAAGCATGAAGAAACAAAATCAACTAATGATATGGACAATTCTGAATACAAATTGACGCAACAAACAACAGATCCTAAACCAACATATAGAAGCATAATAATGTTCATCATTTAATAGTTCGAATAATAGAACTATATCACATAGGATTAAAAGGAACAATACGGTTGCTGGGTAATGTAACGAAGCATATGTCCCTTTTAGTTGAAACAATTATCTGGAAAATGCCTTTATAGCATCAATAATCTTCTCCTTCCTCTTCATCTTCTACTTAATGACGAGTGTGCTTTAGGACATGGCCTCCTGCACCCATGCGCCTCCGATTTTGGGTCATCGGTGCTCATTCATGAGCTTCTTGAGGGTGCCGCGAATTGGGCGATGGGCTTGAGGTCGATGTCGATGACGAGGTGGCCGACGGGGATGCGTTGGTCGGTAACCTGCATCCACCTGCTGGGTGCAGCCTCACGACAGATGAAATTGTTATCGTCCCTGAATGGCATGAAGACGGGGTGGCAGAGGTGGGAAGAAGATATAGTTACAGCGGCAGCGAGTTGGAATGGTTTTGGTGCGTGGATGTGCCGGCGGCGACATTCGTAACAGTGGTTGTGTCCCTGTGGCCGGAGTGGATCGGGAAGATGGGAAGAAACAGTAACCGGGTAACTTTAGTTGCGTCATCGCTTAATTAGGATTAGTCTAAATCCAGCATGGATTAGTTACCAAGAAAAAAGGCTCGAGGACCAAAATCGTCCATAACCCAGCAAGAACCAGGTTAGAAGGAGCCTTGCAATCTACCCGAAATTTCATAACATATAGAACGGTTTTGAGCCTTTGATCATTTTGAATTATCGGGGGGAAAAAAAATATAGGAGCATCACTTCTTCCTGTACTTTTTAATTTTTTTTGTCAAATAGAAAAGTTCCTTCTGACTCTAATACACAGCCCCAAAGTAGAAAGCAAAGGCCTTTAGAAAGCCCAAAGCCCATATCCCTTTGGTTGAGCTCAAGCCACTCTCCACAAGAAAGCCCAAGTTTTTTCCGTCGCAACCCATTTGTTTTCCTGACCCAAACAAGCACGCAATCCCCGAGGATGGAAAAAGTGTGATGGCAAGAGATCTAGGATTTAAAGGCGCTAAACTCATCTGAATCACTAAGTAACAAGGGTTTAAACTTTTAAGTGCACTAATTAGCCAACGTTTCATAAATCCTGCTAAATAGTTTTAGTGAAAATACTTTTTAAGTTTTTTTTTTTAATATATTGAACATTTTTATTTTTCATTTGATGTTGCTTAAGACATTCGTTTGCAAATTCCAATTGATTAATTCTTATGATTTGCAAACTAGTTTATGTATTTTTGCATTTATGCCTGCATGAGTCTGTTTCCCAGTAGCGTCACATCTTCAAACTGCCACTGTCTTGATAGATCACAAAACGATGTAGACATATAGTAAGTAGTAAATGAAGCTATGTGTGATTAAAATTAAAAGTTGAAAAAGAAAATTCCACGTACGTGTGGCTTTGCTAGTGAGAATTACAATTAACAAACGAATACCTTATGGACCACATGCATAAACAGATAGTGGATGGACTTCGAAGGAAGCAGAACAACGGCTCTCAAGCCTCCGTGCGTGTATATCAAATTAGGGGAAAATTCCTCCAGACTTTTTTTCTACATGTTTGAAGCATCTTTCCACGCACAGAGCATCCCTCCTTCTCTTTTTATAACTATAAAGATTATAGTATCATCTTGTAACTTTATCCAGGGAATCTCTTTAATTAGTAACTCTGTTAGACAGACCAAATTCTTTACGTATTCAGCCCTCGTTATTTTTTTTTTTTAATAAAAATAGATATCTTTCATTCAATACTAAAGTAGTGGAATACAAAATATTACTTACATCAAAGAACTTACATCCATAAAGTAACACAACATATAAAAATGTTCAAACCAAATTTGTTAAATCCGTGCTTAATGTATTCAATTAAGCAGTGCTTCAGCTCCAAACTGTCAATTGGCAATCGTAATTCTTCACCAATCCAAACTCATAAAGAGATTCGAAATCACTCTATAAATCACAAAAATTAAAGTATGAACACTGACAGTGATTAATTAAACAACAAACTGTCACATCGATCATTATTAAACAGACAAATCCAACGTACAAACAGGGCGCGTTTTTAACATAAAAGGAAATTAGCGTTAGCTTAACGCAAAGCAATAGCCACATCTCCTTTTCATACCATGCAAAATTTCTATACAAGATGATATCATCTTCTTCCTTACAAAATCTCTAATCCCCATCTGGCTGCAGGCTTCTTATAAAACTCTTGGTGATAGGAGGAAAAGTGATTCTCCACAGCCAAAAGAAATTAGCAAATTTCAGAAGAGCCAGTGCATGCTATGCTGAATTTTGGATTTAGCAGTTAGTAGATTCGCCATAAATGTAGTCAAGGATAGCGATGACGCCAAAAACAAAAGCTTGATCCATCCCGGGTTTCACCACTACATGGTACAGATCCTTGCTTTCCATCAATTTCTCCAATTCCTTCTTCATCTCAACCTGCATAATCAATATAATAAACGTATCATCCACACATTTAAGTACTAACTGATTAGTTTTACGCCCCGCAATAATTAAAAGAAGATATTAGCAGACTTAATTGATCACGTACCTGTGCTACCACGTTGCCTCTAGCGTCAACAATGCTACAACACTTATCCGGGAAATATCCATTGATCTCAAAGTCCCAGCTTTTGTTACTAGTAGTCCCTGGTTGAGTGGAGATTCTAATTGCATTGTTCTTAACAAAACAAGAACGAGATTTGGATTCTTTTAAGCTGAAAACCAGGTTCAGTGATCCTTCGTAGTCTAAACTGTAACCTTTCCACTTCTTGTAGATGCTCAGGGCCTCAACCATCCCTCCCTGCACATTTCAAAGTGTCATGCAAACTTTGCTTGTCTTATCTCAGATTCTACATACAAAAACACTAATGAACAATGGTCTAGAAATCTATTCATAGAAATATATGTCTAATAAGATAATAATATATGATATACCTTACGACGCATGAGAAGCAAAGCATCTCCACCTCCCTCTCTTAGAATCAGCTCTCCGTTTTTGCCAAGAACACCACAACCATCGACCCTGAACACAACCTCCCGGGTACTACAATCCGTGACCACAAAACCCCCTCCATTCACCGCATGTGGCCTCCTCCTCACCACAAGAACCGTCTGAGAAGACGAACAGTATAGCCTGCTGATGATAGGTATCAATATCATGCTTGTCTTCGCAGCCATGTGATCTTTCTCTCTACCGCTCTTTCTACTCTTAGAACTACGAACTTGTCTTTGCTCTCTCTTCCTATTAGTGATGATTCCAATTTGAATTATATATATATATATACAGCGTTGAAGCCTAGCGAACAGGAAGAAAAACTATACTTAAAAAATAAATAAATGGTTTTCTCCCTTCTCTGACTTGACTTCGAGTTGAAGGGTTTGGCAAGTTTTTGACGTAGGAGATGGAAGAATCATGTGAGACATGCATGGATTGTTGAGGTTGCTTGTGGAAGAGATGGAAGTTTAGCTTCATTTAGATATGTTTATATACATTGCTTCGCGCGCCTCCCTCGAATGATAAAGTCCGTTGAAAGTGTGCGTAGGCGTGTGAGACTGGATAGTTTCCTGGATATGGGATTTCATTGAGTTGAAACGCCAAACTACAGCTTTCATTAGGGCAATGTTTGGCGGAAAAGCAAGTAGTTAGCAAGAGGTTTTCATAATAAGTGTTTTGCAAGCTTTTGATATTCGGTAGAGCTAATCAAACCTGCTGGAAAGAGGAATAATCGACGAAAAATGTTTTTATAAATACTATATATTAGATTTTATTATCGGCATATCATGATTTACCGCCTAAATATTAGTGACTTCTTTTTTTTAATTAAAATCACATATATTTTTTTATTAGAGACAATTATATTTGAGTATTTAGAATCTCATATGGGCATAATTCTTCACATACCGATTATTTCATACTCAAAATTTGAATTTAAAACTATTTATCAAAAAAAAAAGAAATATCTATCATTTTTATCAACTAAATATTAGTAATCTTAATGATTTATAATCTAAGCATTAGTAAGTATATATTATTTTGATACTCATTTTTTTTTATATTATACCTCGTTCTACAAATAATGTTTCATTTTAATATCTCTGCTTGATATTGAAATAATAAAACTTATAGTTGAAATTGAAATATGCGGATTTGCGCTTTGACAGGGGAAACTCGAGCACTTTTGTGCCTAAAGTGACTAGATGAGCTCCTTCTAATTCGATTTCTTTGAGGAGAATGTGGAAGCAGAGTCGCAGCATTACAAGATTCTTGTCCAGTGCATGCTCATGAGACGTGGTGGCAAAAAAATAGGATGCCATGGGACCCTCTGGGTACGTGGCTGCAGCTGCTTCCATTTTCAGGTGTCGAAACCTTGGACCACACAAATTAGAACACTCCTTGCTGTATCTTCCTCCTTTTTGGATAGCTTTATGTGTCTTAGTCATATTCATCTATCGGCGAGTTTCGGTTAATATATACATTCAATTGGACAAACTTAATCTAAAACCTGAAAAAGTAGGTAGGATAGATAAATGCTTACTCGTGCGGGAGAGTGCCTCCTGTAAACAAAAGAAAAAGAAAAATGCTATATTTATGAGTAAGAATTCGTAAAACCACGTACGAATCAGGGGTAAAAAACAATAAATGTGCGGTGTTTTTGTAGTTAACAGTTTTTCTCTTTCCTGGCATAGTATTGCAAGTCTTCCATGATTGGTTGTGAATGCCTTCGTAACAATTTCACGAATAATAGTCCATTGTTCATACATAACACTACCGTATACAAATGTTGATGAACTACAGAACTGGTCATGCGTGTATTTTTATGAGTAAGCTCAATCTCTTCATATAACAATGCAAATTCAAATTGTAAAAAAACACATTTAATTTGTAAAAATATTATATAATTATTATATTATATTATATTATAAGTAATTCACATAAATTAAATTTATAAAATACCTCGTCAACTACAAAACTATTCTAACACTATTATCCTTTTTTTTTTTGTAAATTAACTCTAACACTACTATCTTTATTTTTACAGTAATTATTGTTATATGTATTATGTCTTTTTTTTCCCTTTTAGTATTAGAGTTTAATTAATATGTACTAACAGTGTAAAATTATTTTAAACTGTCAACTAATAGAAATAGGAGAAAGTGAGAAATCATAGTGAATCCCTCATTATAATGGGTGGTTATTTATATGAGTTGACACTTTTTATCATTTTTATTGGTTGATAGTATGAAATTATTTTATATTGTCAGTGCATTTAAATTAAATTCTTAGTATTATTATTTCAATTTTTCCCGTTATTTTGGGTACTTAGTTGATTTCATTAGGCCCGCTTGTCAATATCACAGGCATACTTATCTTCCACCCAAGGATGAAGTGTACTTTTGTCCTAAAATCCGCTTCTTCATCCTCTATCTCAATCATTGTCCCATGCTTTGATTGCACACTTGAAATCCTATGTCGACATTTTATCAATCTTAAGATGAGTTCAGCATTCCGATTTTAGTGCAATTTAAATTTTACCATTATGTCTCTGATTCGTTTCCTCTCCAATTAGATAGGCGAAATAAATATTGGAGAGGTGACCAAAATTATAACTTTTATTTTAAAATTTGGGAGTTTAAAGTAAAATTAAAGAGGTTTTGAAACAAAGTGCAAAAATGAAAAGACGAGACCTAATAACATGCCTATTGAGGTATGGAATTGCCTAGGAAGAAAAAGCATAAATTGACTCACAAAGCTATTTAACGAGACTATGATGCCTAAGAAAATGTTAAATGAGTGGAGAATGAGTATCTTAGTTCCTATTTATAAAATCAAAGGAGACATATAGAATGGTGCAAATCACATAGAGATTAAACTCATGAGCCATACTAAAAAGGTATGGGAGAGGCAAGTAATTGAGTAGAGATTGAGACAGAAAAATGCACATTATAGAGAAATAGTTTGTTTTTATACCTGAGAAGTCTATCATAGAAGTGATTTACTTGTTATACAAAGATTGATGGAGAGATATTGGAGAAATTAAAGAGATTTACATACGATCTTTATTAATTTGGAAAAGGTATATGATAGGGTGTCGAGGGAGGCTTTATGAAAAGTCCTAGCGAAGAAAGGAGTTTTAATTGCTTATATTGCAGCAATCAAAAATATGTATAATTGAGTCCACTAATGTGAAAACACAAGATAGAGTAATAGAGGTTTTTTTCTATTACTATAGGACTATACCAAAGGTTAACTTTCAATCCTTATTTTTTTACATTGGTTTTAGATACGTTTACTAAACATATTTAAGATCTGGCGCTACAATGCATGTTTTTGTAGATAATATAATCCTAGTAATAGAATCGACAGAAGAACTGAATGGGAAGTTAGTGTTGTGGAGACAAGCTCTGGAAATACATAGTTTTCATATAAGTAGAAGTAAGACAAAGTATATGGGATGTAAGTTGTAATACCTGTTCATAATAAAGCAATTGGATGAATTTATACAGGAAATTCAAAATTAAATATTAATATACATAAATACAATAAAGAGTTTAGAAGTAGGGGTAAAATTCTATTCATCATAAACTAAACATTTTTAGACCAATAGAGGAAACTACAATTTATTTGAATACACAGCTGTGGGTTCTTAGCAGCAACAGGAGTCTGCCTTCTGCTGCATTGTTACTTGACTAATCGAAACCATCAGAAATAAAATGAGAATTAAAAATTTTCAGTAAATAATGAATAGTTATAAAACATTTAAACTATGGTAGTTTCAGTCGTGTCTTAATATGGAAATCCATACAACTATTGTATTATAATCTCATCATATCACTTATAAGCAAATCACACTTCATAATATTATGAGTAGTAAATGCTAAAAAAAAAAAAAAAAAAGATATGCTATGCAGCACATATTGTGGCAAGTACTAATATGATTATAATTTCTTTACTTTAATTTCTATTTTTCTTTGTCTGCTTGTCTCATATATTTTTTAAGGCATTCTCTAGTATTACTTATAATATCGTAACGATAAAGCAAAACCTTTACGTCATACTAACCAAAACAGGTAATATAAAAAGATCTTACATCTTATTCCTCTGCCTTTTTGGCAGTTAGCGACAAATCTTAAATCTTTTTTTTTATAATTATTTGTTTGTCATTATGCACAATTCATAATAATTATAGATATGCATAAACTTAAAAAATAAATAAACTTAAATAAAACTCAAACAACTTTAAATGAACAATAACCTTGAATAAATTCATTACATAATAAATTAAATAATAGAACATAAAATTAAGCAATAAAATAAATTGAATAAATGCAGAAGATATAAATTAATTCATAAACTCAAAATAAGTGAAGTGCATAAGAATTGAAATAATATAAATTTGAGTAAAATAAATAACATAATATCTCAATAAAATTTCTCAAAATATAGAGTTGCAAATTTTAAATGTTAATTTCTAAAAGAACCAAATTTAAGATCATTTTTACTTAATTTCTTTTAAATTTTCTTATCATGGTCCATGAGCCTATTCTTATCATCATAGTGTATTCAGCACATATAGGTCATATTCTTGCAAGAGTCACTATAAAGTCACAATAATATTCATAAGTCAAAAGTTATCATATTGTTCATAAGTCAATGTATAAAATTCCAAGCAAATATATAGATAATTTAATAGTTTGGGTTCATATATAGTAGATTTTACTTATTTTAAGTGTTAGATACAATGTTTTACTCTTAATATTGGTCCCCTAAATAAATTAACATAAAAATTGATAACTCAAAATAATATATCATTATATAAGCAATATCTTAATGATGATAATAATAATAATAATAATGAGTAATAATATAAATTAACATTAAATTAAATAACTTGGAATGATAAATATATTGCAATAATATAAAGGAACATTAAATAAAATAATTTGTGATAATAAATAAAACAAATTGTATTAAAAGTAATGCTGAGCAACTTTAATGTAAGGAAAATAATAAAATAACTTAGAACAAAAAAATAGGCTGCAATGAATAAATAATAATGAGCAATAATATAAAAAAATATTAATCCAAATAACTTGGAATACAAAATAAATTGCAATAATAAACAAGAATGAACAATAATATAAAGGGACATTAAATAAAATAATTTGGAATATAAAATAATTGTGATAATAAATAGTAATCACTAATAATATGAAGTAACATAACTTACAATGAGTAAATATAGCAATAATTTTACTTCAAAAATTAACTCATGTAAGAATAGAAAGATATGCACATACTAAATTCTTCTATCCTTCGTTCCTCTATTAAATCTTTCTTTTATGATGTAATTCTCACCTTTCCTCCGTAGAAAAGTTCCTCTCACACCCTTTCTCTATCTGATTTGTTTCAATGTGCAGTTCTACTAATGCTTCACTCCTTATATAGCCGTTGGAAGTCATTCTTTATTGAGAAGCAATTTAATTTTATTGACTTAAGGTGTCATGCTTGCATCACAAAGCCGCAATATTCTTCCATCTATTGTTATACTTTCAAATTTTTCTTCTACCTATTGCTATGCTTTTTTCTTTGCAGAGCACTTAATGTCCTGGCCTTCACTTCATTGACATGAAGTTGTTTTCTTTTTTCTTTTTTTAATATTATATTATTATAGGTATGTTATTCTTATATTATTACTAGCATATCGTTATTATTAGTTAATATAACACACACATGTACACACAATCTAGATATATAATGTGTTTTGAAATTACCACTACTAATTTATAGTCTTCCTTTAAAAAGTTAATGTCTAAGATTTGATTATTGGGCCAATTTTAAACTAATCACTATTACAAAATTATTCCAAATGGATCAATTAAAATATTTAAATATCAAAATTGAACCAAAGTAACTGTAAACAAAATATTTTTATGAAAAGGGAATGTTACATAAGTTTAGCAATAGATACATAAATTCTAACTTAGAGATGAAAATTGGAGATGATGCCATACCACAAGTCATAAGATTTAAGTATCTTGGATCCATTAACCAAAATAATGGGGAAATAAAAGTAGACGTAAACTATAGAATCCAAATTAGGTGATAAGTGGAGGAGTGCTTCGGGTATTATTTGTGATAAAAAAGAACCATTAAAACTAAAGAGAAAATTTTACCGCCTAACTATAAGATTGACGATATTGTATGTGAACGAATATTAGATAGTACAAAACCAATAAGAAAATAAGCTAAATGTTGCAAAGATGATGATGTTGCGATGAATGAGTTGACATACTAGACAATATAGTATTAGATAGAAAGTTGGAGTAGTGTCTATTATAAAAAAGATAGTAAAACCTTATCTTATGTGATTTAGATATGTATAGAAAAGGCTTGTAGAAGCCCCAATAAGAAGAATAGATTAGATAGGGAATAGACTAATAGCTAGAGAGATTTAGAATTTAAGGGCTTAAATGTAATATATGACTTATGATAGGACACTATAACATCATTTAACCTATGTAATCAACCTTATCTAATGGAATAAGACTTAATTATTATTGCTATTTTTATCTCTATGTTTCGTTTGCCAAAGCTTATTCACCAAACTCAACCTCTTATAATATTTTAGCAATTGAGATTATTTATTTATTTCGAGAGTCCTTTAATATGTTTTTGATTTTGGTTATTTACTCTAAAAAAGTACTTATTTCATTTTAATTTATCTATTAATTTGGATAATTTAATTTATTTTTAAATCAATATATGTGAATATAACTGTATCCAAATATATTAATTTAAAAATAAACTAAATTGTCCAAATTGATAAATAAATTAAAACAGATGAAGTATATGTCATGCTTGGTTTTTGTTTTTAAATCTTGAATATATTTTCTTTTATTATTAAAATCACAAATATCCTTCTATTGGAGATAATCATACTCCATCTAGGGAGGATTACTTAGGCGACAAAGACTTCTTTTCGGCATTTTATTTTTAGATATTTTCTTTTAATTTATGATTTCATAAGTTTTAATTATTTTTGAATGATAAAACCAAGAAATAATCAATAAAAAATAAAATATTATTTTTAAAAAATTATTTGTCTTTTAATAATAGATTTAATTTTAATTTACTATTGTAATAAAAACTTTTATATAATTATTTAATTATATATTATTATAATAATAAAAATATTTAAATTTTATAATTATTATTTTAAAAATTATATATATAATATTATATAATTATATGATAATATAAAATTTATTATACTAATAATATATTAAAATTAATTTTTAATTCTTTTAAAAAAATGATTCAAAACTATTCTAAATGTAGCATAAGTTATTTCGCACTTGCTAAATTGATGAAAAATGAAGTTTCTCCAAGTTGTCAGGTTGGCGCACGTGGCACGTTGTACGCAGTCTCCAGAATCTGCCGACGTCACCGTTGGATGAAAGAGAAAAACCGGACAATGATTGTTGCGCTCCCAAAATTCACCGCCTTGCACTTTTGAGGACACCATGCTCACGTTAGACTCAAATGCTTTCGAGTATTCTAGCGTGCGCCGGCCATACATTCGGACACGTCATTCACTCACATTTTTTACCCTTTTTGCCGCATAAAAGTACTTTGGGAAAGAGCGGCAAAGTCCTGAGATGACATGTCTGTTTCGTCGTGGGCCAAACCCATTGCCTCGTGTTACGCGCCACTTCCCTTCAGTCAGCGCGTGGGCCTTCATCCTCCATAATTCAAAAATATAATAATATCATTCACTTTTTTATCCATTTTTTAAGAATTTAATTTTTATGTGTTTTAGGTATAAAAAAATTTAGATTTAAATTATTTAAAGCGAGAGGAGTTGTAGAGTAAAAAAATGATAGATCATTCATCATTAAATCATTTGACAAAATTTATATATAATTAAAATTATTAATTTAAAAATGAATAACACCTTGCTTTCTTATTTTTAATTACTATCACTTTAGAGGATTTTTTTAAAAAATTAATACAAATATTTAATAAATTTAAATTAATTGCTATATATTAATAACATAAATAAATTTTATATTATTGTTTAATTAGATGGTTATATTTATAAAATTTTTATGATAGTTAATAATTAAGTTAAATATTTTTACTAATATATCAATATATAATTAGATATCAATATAAAATTTTTTATATTAATAATATATATAAATTAAATTCATATTCATTAATATATTAATATATTAATAAAAATATTTAATTTAATTATTTATTAACTTAAATATTTTATAAATAGAAATATATAATCGAATAATAATACAAAATTTTTTTATATGATAACAAGTCAAAATTATTCTCATTTTATAATACTAATTTATTATTAAATTAATTTTTTTATGAGAAATATGAAGGTGAAACTTGCCTTTGGTTGGGATTCATGTTGATACCCGTACGTAAAGACATTGCTTGATTTGGACTTAGATCTTCAATCAATGTTCATCACATGACATGTGGGGAACTTCCTTGAATGACAGGTGATTACAGGTATATACACATTCATTCGTTGCTTACCGTTTCTTGAAAGAACATGTTAAAGCAACAATATCACAGCGTATTTTCTTATCATCCGCACCTCAAGATGTGTTAAGGACATTGCATATAAACAATGTAAAAATACTAACATTTTATACATAATATGGCTTCGTCCAAGAGAAGCCTGTGCTGATGGAATTGAGCAACAACAGTTTTTTTTGGGTCTGGAGCAACAACATTATCGAAGAGAAGATTTTATCTCCCATTAATGCACCTTTAGATTGAAAAATTTTTATTTACTAATTCCTTAAGCTAAATAATTTTTATTATGTCTTTTTGTAATAAAATTAATATATTTGGTTATTATCCTTAAATAATGCTGAAGAGGATATGACATATAATTCAGATGTGCATGTAATAATAATAATTGGTTTTTTGTGTAATGAAATTTATTATTGTCTCCCACATAAAAAAATTATTATTGTCTAAATAAATTTATTTCGGGTAAGTTAAAAAGTGATCATCACATATTGATGACTAGAACATCTTTGATGAAGCAGTATGATTACCTTAATTGAGCAAAAACAAAAAAAAATTCATACATTTTAGACCACAGACCAAGGTAATCCAGATCCAAGCCTGGACTTAGACCTGCGTGAGTGAATGATTTTAAGCGCATCCTGATAGGTACATAATGCATAAATACCTTACCGAGTCATATCCATTTATTGGCTCATCTAACTTTTTTCAATTGTATATCAAATCAACTACAAATAATATTTTAGTAAAAAATTAATTACAAATGGTCGACCCATTCGGACCTGAATGGGCACTTCATTGGCGCCGTTGCCTTCAATTTTTTTTTTTTTTTTGTAAAAAATTCATAATAATTCAATTTGCACATTGTATGCCTTACTTTGGAGAACTTTATTATAATTAAGTAATAATGTTTGAGTCAGCTTATACGCTTCTCGATTAGCATATCTCTTAGTTTCAATAAATAGCAAGATGTGTACACCTTAATTAAGAGATTTGTAAAAATATTACTTACAGTTTTAAGTTTAAATTAAATAATTAGATTAACTTTGATAGGTTATTAGTATATTATAAGTGTAAAATATAATTACATCTTAGTTATATACTCCTTGATTAGCATATGTCTTATTAATATAAAATATTTTATCATCATCTGAGCGACTCGTTGGTTAAACCGGAGTGGTCTATGTCCACTCAATTGGACAATCTTTTATTTCTTTTTGGTGGAGTTTATCGGTTCATTGGATTCTATTATTAAGAATCCAACCAATCTGATTTGATATGTAGAGATTTTAGATAAGATTTTAGATCTCTTAATCAAGATTTTTTTTTTTCCATTTTTAGGACTCAAAAGATAGTCCTTCATCTAATATCAATTGATTGATGTTTATGATTACATTAAACTCTCTTATAACAAGTTAAATAATACACTTGCTAATCGATCTTCTATAAATTCATTAGTTCGTGATTATCAAAGCATGGCTCATCTTATTTAATTATATTTAGATATATTGATTTAAGAATATATCAAATTATTTAAATTGATAGATAAATTGAAATAGATGAAGTATTTTACATCCTCTACCTATAGACTTTATTGACCATCAAACCTTCGTTACCGACTGCCCAAGGTACCGGCTGGAGCAGCTTCTATCTTCCTATATCAAGACAAGGATATTATTCCGCTGGAAATATCATTTAATGCGCCACATAAAACGTTATAAATATTCTGCTCATAAATGGAAAGCTAATCTCTACCATTACTAACCTGCCTAACTACCACTTTGCGAGTATAACTATATACGTCTATGCGTCGTATTAATTGTTTCTATAATTGAGTAAGCTACAATACTATATTATTTTTAATTTAATTTCAATGTAAAAAATGGGATTTATATTTTTAAAAATATTCGGTATTTGATACATTATTAGCGCACAAAATGTTATTTACAGTGTTGTGCGTCGAGAAATTTGAATACTAAAGTCAGTTATGCTCAAGAGGAAGGGGCATTAAGTGAACTTGAGCTGTGTATAAGTGTACGTCTAGTAAGTTAACTTTTTGGTTAATCGTACTGCTGATAGGTTTAAAGCATAACAAAGCGTTGGGAGAGGTCAGAATGTAATCAGGAGGGCCTATTTTCGGGTTTAAAGAGCTATGCCTGTGTGCATGCATGCAATCTGTGCAGCAGTTGTGTTACCGAATAGTTGTCTGTATTAATCTCACTGCTCAACCAACCGTATTATTTATGCTCCAAGGAATAGATCCTTTCATACAAAGTTTTATATGATTTCTATAAAAAAAAAAATTATATATTTTAGTTATGTATAAATTTTTATGTTGGGGTTATTTAGTTGAGGGATAAAAATAGATATAAAAATTTTATGGATAAACTTTACATGTAATTTTACATATAGAACTCATCTATGAAATTTTTCACCCCTATTTTTACCCTCCAACCAAACACTCCTTAGTGAAAAAAGATAGTCTTGCACTAGTCCATAATAAAAGCTTATACATAATCAAATTATATAAAATATCCATTTCCTTGCTACATACTGCATTAAGCCGTGAAATGTGTTATTTGTACATAGCTCACTTCGTATTTCGGATTGACATATTACTTATCTATCATTGGATAGGTGTGAGACCCAATCTAAGTGGGGGCCACATACCAATCCAATAATAAATAAGCGGTATATCAACCCAAAATACAAGGTGAACTATATCAAAATATCATTTCTCCTTAGCCATTCAGTGCGAACGAACAGAGACGTGCCTTCTTAGTTTCCTAAAGGAATCCATTAACGGTATATTACTCAATTAATGAGCCAATTACTTGTGCTAATAACTCCTAATCGCAACTAGTATTTACTTTACGTGACTGTGCGTACTAGCTAAGAATAGCATATATGAAAAAAGATAATAAATAAATAGAAATTTCTTTGTCCACAAGTTTATCTTAAATAAACATTTATTTTTGTATTTTAAATGAATTAGTAGTTCCACGATGTTAAATTATAAACAACCACCGTAAATATTAAGTTTTAACTGAAGTTTGTGAAAATCCCTTCTTGTGTAACACTATTTATTTTAGTTGAGAGATGACAAACTCCGAAAAGTATATAACTTTTTTAAAATAAAAATTATTAGTTTAGTATGAAAGAATAAGAACCATTTAGAATGGTTTAAAATTATTTTTAGGCAATAAAACATACATGATAATACATTCAGAATATTATTATTCTCTCACAACACGTATGTTTAGCAATATTTATTTATTTGAAATTTTCGTGAATTTTTGTAAATTATGGAAACTATTAACACTATTTTCTTTATCTTTAATATTTTTCCGAAATTTGTTTTTCTTTTTTATATATAAACTCTTTTGATACAAACATGACAGAAAAGAGGGTTCTTTTACTTTTTGTTTTTAAGGTTATAAAATACAAGAGATATTATTTGAATATAAAAAGTAAATAATATATAAATATCATAGAGACATACAAAATTTCAAATGATATTAAATATTAAAAAAGAAAAATCAAAATTTTTTAACTCTTTTTATAATATTTATAAGATATTAATTTTTATACGCTAACGATGTTAACTAATAAAATTTGAAAAAAAATAATAAATTATAGTAGATAATTAGTATAATGAATAATTATTTATCATAATTTATTATTTTTCTCAATTTTATTGAAAGAGGGTATAAAATTAATTTGCCACATAAAAAATAAATGTTATTTGTAATGTATAGAGATTATTTATATCTTTAAAAATAGAGTTTAATTTGAAGAGTTTAATCAGTATACATCGTAAGTGTAAAACTCTTTTATACTGATATCTAATTATATATTGTCACATAGATAAAAGTAATTTTCTTTTAAGGTAGTGGATATAAGAATTAACCACTTTTATTTATGTGATTACAAGAGAAAATCTTTTACACTTATAATACATATTAATTAAACCCTAATTTAAATAAATTGTCAGTATAAAATTTTTTTATATTAATATTTAATTATATACTAATATATAGATAAAAATAATTTTTTTTTAAGATAGTAGATATAAGAATTAACTACTTTTATCCATATAACAGTATATAATTAAATATTAATATAAAATTATTTTATATTAAAAATAAATATAAATTAAATTCTTAAAAATAACATTTCTCATGTGAGAAATATTCCACTTGAAAAAAAAAGAATTCTCATATTATATTATGCATTCTGAATAGGGGAAAGGAGGTGATGGTTGGCGGTTGCTTTACAATTTTGCGAGTGTCTCAAAATCAGGGCAAAATCGTGGTGCTGAGGAGTGGCGCCCAAAACACAATGATGTTCTCTTTCCTACGCAGCGGTCACGTGCAGTCTGAGGTAGTATTCCCATCGTGCCTTTCGCTCCCTCTCTGCGACACACTCAGTCCTCTCTCTGCTGCATGCCACCACACTGCAACAAACAGCAAACCAAGCCCACAGCCAGCCCTCCCTTCCCACGCTACTCTACTTAACAATCCCCCCCAAATCTCAATCAAAGATTCAATCCACCCTCAACTTTGCTAAATGTGTTCCTGCACACACTTGCACTTGCAGCCTTTCCCTCAGCCGTCTTTACTATTTATAATTAATACCCTTTACCCGTTAATCCATTATTCTTACTACTATTACTATTACTATGCACTGCACAAAAGATGTACCTCCCTCCTCTCTCACCAACACACACGCACACACGCATTCTCACTCCCTTTTATTTCCAATCCACAATAAATCAACAATAATAATTACTTTCTTTCGACCCTCATTATATCACTCTTTTCAGATGCTACTTTTTACTTCCCTTCTTCTTCAACTCCAACTTGAACCTTCTTTTTTTTTAAAAAAAAAAAAAGAAAAACATTTATTTTGTGGTTGTGGGTGTTTCTTAATTATGCATCCCATGTCAGAGACCCTATTTACTGCGACCGGCACAGTCTTTTCGTATGGTATTCACACCTAACCTCATTTGCCGCTTCTTCTTTGTCACTTACCTTCCCTTGTTACTCCTCCTGCTCCTGCATCACTGCCATTACTGCCTGCCCACCACTGCCATTTCTTTGCTCTGTCCATTTCACCCTTCTCCCCCCCTCTCTCTGCTTCCCTCTTTGGTAATAACTCATAACTCCCTCAAACTATACTTTCCCAATGGCCACTCCTATGGGGCACTCTTCCTCTTCTTCCTCTTCCCTTCCTTCCCTCCCACCGCCCTGCCCCAAGTCCCCGATGCCGTACCCTGATTTGTATGGCAAGCGCCGTGACATGGCCAGAGTTCAAATGCTCGAGAGAGAAATCACTTTCCTTGAGGTTGGTTTCTTTCGACTTCTAAGGCCTCATACTCTGTTTCTTAAATCCTGTTTCTCAAACTCTGATTCTGTCGCATACTATTGTGTTCGTCCGTACCTTAAATAAAACACTCGATTTCGAGTCTTTGAATGTTTTAAGTTTGAGCCGGGGATCCGAGACTGCAAATTGGGGAACTGCTTAATGCTTGTGACATGACATTTCGTGATCAAACACTCAGCTCTGACTATGAAACAGAGTAATGCAGTGTGCTGTTCATTTGTGATCCCTGTTTGGATTCATGAGCGGAGATAGATTCTCAGCTTATAAAAATAGTACGAGTCTATGGCACTTTCAAAGTTGGCGAGAAGTTTTGGAACTTTCAACCGATTGTTGTCCTCTTCCAGTGATCTTCTGCCTGCCGAGGCATGTTATTTTGCTAACAATTTTGGTTGATAATTTACACAATCACAGTGGTCAATGTAAGGATGTAGTTGGAGAGTGAAAATATTCTTTTCATTTGCAGAATCTTTTTACTTTAGGAGCCTGGTTGAGGAACTCACTGTGTGTCCTGTTTGAAAACTATAATGAAAGGAGGACACAGTTGGTTTTCTACTTTTCTGCTTCTATTTGTGCAGGTTGTGGAATGTTTCATCTAGTGTATCTAAGGAGTGTAGGCAATCTGCTGATATGCTTCACACACACACACACACACACACACACATGTATAACGTCTTATGTAATGTTTTATTCTCCTTCCGGCCCTTTTCAGTAATTAAATTTGGTGTTAAACAAACAACATATAACATGGCAGCATGATACTAGTGTGCAAATTGCCAATTTGGATTAATTTTGTGCATGGACAAGTTTTGACGGTTAGATGCACTCTCTTTTGGGACTCTCTTGGTGTGAAAACCAAATTTACTGAGAATCTTGAATCTGGCAGGTTGAATTAAAATCTGTTCAAGGCCTTCAACCAGCTTCAAGATGCTGCAAAGAGTATGTTTTATATATGGAGTTCCTTAAAATGTTTGAATTACTGCTAGCCAACTCTATTTTACTGATTGATTGAGTGCAACGCTATTACAGGGTTGCTGATTTTGTGATGGACAAACCAGATCCTCTGTTACCTTCGTAAGCAATGTTCTCAACAATCTTCCTTTGTTACTTTAAAAGAGATCGTAATTCTTATGTCTTTCTCTTTCATGCAAAAGCAAGAAGAAACGCCGGTCATGTCGCTTCTGGAAGTGGCTCTGGTACTACTTCTTTATCTTGTTACTTGAAGTGTATATTCCAAATTACCAACTAACTGTTGAGTACGTAGTGATTCCATTGGAGGTTTCTAAAGTGTTCTGGTTTATCAATGCGAGTTCTGACCAATGTGCAAGATGTACCTAAAACACATTGATACATGAAAATTTGGTTACCATGCAAATAGCTTTAAAAGGTTTTATACGAATAAAGTGCTATTGTGGCACAAATAAATACTTGCTCTTCTGATTAAATTCTAGGCAGGAACTTTCCGTTTCTTTTGATACCTGTCTGATGCAATACTTCGTAGAACTGTAGTCCATTTTCCACTCTTTCAATTTATTTTTTTGGAGTATTTCCTGCTCCAAATAAATAATACCAATAACAAACAGAAGAAAGACCCTTCCCCTGACGACTGTGGTTTGGCTTTGAGGAATGAAACTCTGAGCTATGCCTGTTTTTAAAGATTGTTATGGCATTTTACCTCGCTGAATATTACCTTCAGCTAACAGCGGTGTGTATATCTGAGATAAACCCCACAATGATTCATAAGGTGGTTTAGTTTCATCTATTGAAGCAGTAACTTCTATCATAGTATGCCTTATTCAATTACTGCCATGAATGATATAAGTAACTTTTCTGTGCAGTGGCATGCCATGTTTTAACTTGTCTTGGATCTGCTGCTGCTGCTGCTGCTGTGATGGGTTATCTTCTGTACATCTGAAATTGCCACGCTGCTGCTGTGACTGCAAACCATGCAGTTGCAGCTGCAATTGTCTTCCATCCATCAAATGTTCCTTACCAAAGTGGCGCTGTTGTTGCTCTCTTCCCAAATCAAGATGCTGTAAAGAGAGCTGTGGTTTTGGAAATTGTTGTGTTTTCCCAAGTAGTTGCAGTTTTCAGTGTCTATCCTGCCCCTCTTGCTGCAGTTGCAAATGCTCCTGCAGTTGCTCTTGCCCCAGCTGTCCAAAGGTACGCCCGTGTTGCTGTTGTACAAAGTCCTGTTGGAATGCTTGCTGTTTATGTTGCTAATATATACTTTCTTTGAAAAGAAAAAAGGAAAAATATGAAGTTCTTGCCTGGAAATTTGCATTTATAATAGCTAGAGTATAAATTTTGGAAATATAAAGGTTCATAAATGTTCTAAGTTAGATTTTGCACTATGTGGATACTTGAAGCAAATGTAATAGCTCTGCGCTTGTAATTGTGGGTCAGATAAGTTTGATCCAATTTGGTGTGATCACTCTCCTATATTGCATGTGAAATGAAAGACGCAATAGTATAAAATGGCTATTGAATATTGGATCCATGGTTTGATCAGCTTATGCGTTTGTTTCATTTGTGAGTGTTGAAGTCAGCAATACTATCATTCTTTCATTTTAAATGCCTTGATTATTAATCAAATCCAATTTAGTTACATATGGTAAGTGCCAGCTTCCTAAAAGCATGACAAGGAAAGAGTTTTTTATCTCCAAAAACAGAAAAGAAAAAATTGTTTTCTTTTCTGTCCTATTATCTTTTTTTCAACCAAGTTTTAATTTTAGTGGTCCTACAAGAAAGTTGATGATCGGTGAAGTGATCAAACGGGTATGGCAGGCAGGAAGATATGTGATTGCTGTGGACTACTTTTTTTCTGCATAGCTGACACAGGACACAGCAATTGTCTTTTCATTCAGTACACAGATTAGTAGCCATTCAGGCTCTAGATCGTTTGGAGTAAGACACTTCGAAATAACTAGTAATTAGAAATTCAGAGGAAGCGTTAACTCAGAAATGACCGTGTACCATGTACTGCGGTAGAACGCTCATGCCTTATTAACTGCACGCGTGTACGAAGGAAAGAAGGAAAGAAGGTAATTACACATGGGGGTGTTCAGGAGCGCAGAACTGTCCTTGGTATGTTTCCATATTTGTGAAATGAGTAAATATATGCACAGATAACATTCTTGACAAAATTTCCCTAATACAATTTTCATTATATATTCGGCTTTACCAAAGAGAAAGAAAAGATCAAGATTTAAAAAAAAAAAGAAAAAAAAAAAGGGTCAATCTAAAATTGTGTCATATCTGCATGTTACCCGTAAGTGCTACCAGTGACTATATAGTCATAGGCTGCATAATAGTTTACTTGTATCATAGACAGCAATTTAGGTTGGTTGAAGTGCAATGACTTGTAGTTGTAGGTTACAGTAGTGAGATGGACTTGGATTCATGAACATTCTCTCCATTGTTTTTGGTGCATGGCATTATGCCAGAGACAGCCACGTTACATGCTACCAACGTCCCCTTTTTTTTTGGTTACGTTATAGCTTTTACTGTTACTGGGTACAACTAATTGTGTTATTAAAATTGCATTCTCAACATAAGTTTACAATTGCAAAGCAAATCCATAATTATGTACTTAACCAACCAATTATGCTATGCTGCTGATGGCAACATGCCTCAAAACAGCATCTGAGCTTGAGATGATGCTGTCAACCCACAGCTTCACTAATCATCTGTCCATGCAAAAGCAGCTGGGCTCCTTACTTGGTGCTCTTCATTGCTCCACACAATGCTACCAAATTCCGACCCAACCAAATCATCAGCACCCTTCTTGGACACGAAGGTGACCGTGTACGTTTGTCTTTCCCCTACTTCTCTAAACACAAGCCTTGTGGGATTGACCGTTATCCCCACAGTGGATGGACCACTCACATCCACATCATACACGGATCCTGCTGCCCCAGCATTTGTCAACGTGCGACTGTACCGAACAACCCTCTTGCTACTTCCAAACACAACCGAGAATGACGGGTAATTCAACTGCCCCGGGTCATCAAATTTCGAGGAACAATTCACATTGGCGCTCTTAACAATGACTTGTACATGGTCAAGGGTATAGCCCAAGGAGCACAAAAAGGCAATGTAATCCTCGGGGGTGGCATCATAGACAAGGCCAGGAGAGAGTGCTTTTTGAGGGTTGACATAACCAGCACCATGAGCCCATGGAGTGGATAAGGCTTGATCTCCCGCTGCATCCTTAAGGGGGGAATTGGTGTTGTCATGTGTATAAGCACTAGTCATGAGTGCAGATTTGACTGCACTTGGACTCCAATTTGGATGCGCCGCTTTCAGCAATGCAGCCAACCCACTTATGTGTGGGCAAGACATCGACGTACCTAAATTCACACACCAAAACACGCCAGAATTAAAACCAACACCAACCAACATGGACGCTGTTCAAACAAATAGTCAGTCTCAATCAAACACATTGACATGTCACGTGATCAAGCATGTAATCCCAAACATAAACAGACTAGTCATTTTTTTTTTTTGTGGGGGATCAGAAAAAGACAAGTCTTAACCTGACAAGATGTTGAATTGGGTTTTGCGAGTGTCCTGAGACAACCCGGATGGGCCAATGGTCTCGGACCAACCGGCTAAGATATTAACGCCAGGCCCAATAACATCGGGTTTCAGTATCTGAGGGCTCACTCCATTGGGCCCTCGGGAAGTGAATGCAGCCACGACGGGGGAAGGCCTCACGTTTAGCACAGTTCCACCAAAGCTCAGCACAGCCGTTGGATTACGATCCGACGACGCAAACTCCCTGATCTCATCACCCGCGCTTCTCCCCACCGCCACAGCCGGTAGCAGGTGGCTGTCCGCCACCAGCTCCTCCCCGCTCGCCGCCGTGTTCGCCAGAATCATCCCAACCCCGCCGGCATCTCGCACCACCGCGCTTTTCTCCACGCGCGCGTTGAGCCCCCGGTCGCAAACCACCAACTTCCCTCGCACGAGTGCCGGCTCGAGAGAACCGGGCATGCAAACGCTGCTCGACGAGTTGGACCGCTCGCTGAAATAAACCAAACCGACCGGTTCGTCGCCCATCCCTTTCCCACCGTAAAGCGAGACGCCGGCGAAACGTTTTCCGTTTCCAATCGAAACGTACGCCGGAAAATCCCGATCTAGGGTTCCGGCTCCGACGGTCATGATCCACGGAGCCACATTGGCCAGGGAGCCCCGGCGGGGACCGCTGTTGCCCGCCGAGCAAGCGACGAAGATTCCCATCTTCACCGCTGCGAAGGCTCCAATGGCGATGGTGTCACGGTGGTAGGCGACGGAGGAGCCGCCGAGGGAGAGCGAGAGCACGTCGACGCCGTCCTGGATGGCCTGGTCCATCCCGGCTAGGATGTCGGAGGCGTAGCAGCCGCCGGTCCAGCAGACCTTGTAGGCCGCCACGCGCGCATGGGGAGCCATTCCACGCGCGGTTCCGGTGGCGTATCCGAGGAGCGTGGCGTTGGCGACGGCAGAGCCCGCGGCGGTGGTGGCTGTGTGGGTGCCGTGTCCGTCACGGTCGCGAGGGGACACTTCCTCCTTAGCCTTGAGCATGTAACCGCCGCCGGAGGCCAAGAGGTAGCCCCGGGAGAAGGTGCGGGCACCAATGAGCTTCTTGTTGCAGAGGGAAGGGTCGAAGTCCGGAGCAGACTCGCAAGCGCCACGCCATCGCGTGGGGACTGGTGGCATCTCGGAGTCGTCGAAGCTCTTTGTTTCGGGCCATACTCCTGTGTCGAGGACTCCGATGATGATGTCCTGTGAAGCATGGTTGAGGTCCTGGATGGTGTGGCCTTCCCACAGGTTGGAACCCGTTTGGAGGCCCAGGAACTCGGGGCTTCGGGTTGTGTGGAGAGTGTAGAGTGTGTCCTCGTAGACGCCAAGCACCGAATCGGAACGGCGTAGTAACTGGGCTTGTCGAGGGTTGAGGGAAGCGGCGAAGCCGTTATAAGCGGTTGTGTAGGAATAAAGGAGGGAATCGGAGTGGGAGTTGTGGTATTGGAGAGTGGCGGTGTACCAGTCTTTGTGTGTGGGGTGGTTGAAAGGGTTGTGTTGATGTTTCATGTGAACTATGTAAGTCTTCTTGGTGGCCATGGCTGATTGTGGTAGGCATGGTAGCAGCAGGAGTAGGAGTTTGAGTAGGATAACGAAGGAGAAGGAAGTTGAGGCCATGGCTTAGTTGGTTTTTTTCGCTTAACTGCACAATCATAATGCAAATATATATACATATATATATACGCAATGAGGGATAAGTATGTATACTGTATACAGGTGCTCTTGTGTTATTATTTGTAACGTAGTGATTAATTAATAATATAATTTTGTGATCACGGAAAGAAAACAGGAGCGAAGGGTACGGGATACGATTTGCAATTGCAAATTCAAGAAAACAAGTGACAGACTAAGCAAGAAATAGTTGGTTGCTAATTAGCCATGTCTCAGTTCAGTTCAATACTTCAATTACGTTTCGGCCGTATCACCCTACTATTTGAAAACCCCAGGCTTTTCTGTTTCTCACAACGGCTTTGGCTTCGCTTGGACTTATGGTCTGAAGTCTAAACGTCAAACTAGTTCCTCTGGTGATAAAAATAAACGAATCGAGTATAAATTTTGAAGTATATTAAAAAGGGTTACTGATTTATTTTCTTTGTTAGATTGGGCTTTAGTTTTCCATTTTCGAAAAATCATTGAGCCCTACTCTTTTATAACTATATAAACATGGAAGATAAAGATATCTTACACGTTCTGAGACCAATTTCATAACTTAAAAATATTTGTTACGAATAGTTTTGAAAAATCACACGAACATGATAAGTCACTAGAGTCTAGACGTTTCAAAATTTGAAACCAACATGTTTGCATGTTTCGCAACTTGATTTGGGTGTTTGGAACTTTTGAAGGAGGAGTTTGGAGAAAAAAGGAAGGAAAAACAACTGTGCTTCAGTTGAGGATTGATTGGAGAATTTATCACTCCTCATAATTGATGTTCTCTTTTATGATTTTTGTTCTATTAATGAATGCTATGCCTTTTCCTTTTTGGAAAGAAAAAGGATTAAGAGACATGTTTTAGAATAAGAAAAAGTTTGTACAATCATTAATATTTGATATTTCAGTAATTGTATAAAAAATATAGTTATACCAGAAGATGTTGATAATTAACAAAGCTGATGTGTTAAATACTAGTAAATAGAACAAAGGCACAAACTTTTTTCCAGCGATGGCCAGCAAATTAAAGCTAAAGTGTTAAATAGTAATTAAAGCATAGCACAAACTTTTTCTTGAGAGTGTACTTAAGATTTTTTTTTAATAATTAGTTTAGTTTAGTCTATAACGCGCAAATGATTACGTGAAATATGCCATTAATTTATTGTGTGTGCTATCAATTGGGATTGTGTAGGATAGATTTCAGGGGAGTTATTTTTGTCTTCATCAAAGACAAAACGGATGAAGACATGGATTAAACAGCTGGAAACGCGTCATGTTGGAGGGTCCCCCAATCGTTGCCATTCTTTGTTGATGCAAGAGGATGTTTTAGCGGAAATCACTGTTCAATCAAATCTTATACGATCATGGGCACTGCGCAGTGCTGCTATACATTGCCTTTTACAATTTCTCTTTACCTAAGCTTTCTGCTAGCATTGCGTTATTTCTTATGGCACGCAACATAATGATTAATGAACGAATAGAAGCATTAGATACGGTATATACCTCGAGCGCAAACGCCTTTTTCTTTTCGGGGGTGGGTTGCAACACTTCATTAATCCAAACTAAAAATAAATAAACAAATTCTCATTGTTCCTGGTGGTAAAGGTAATATTCTTTTTTTTTGCCCCATCTGCTCACGGACTTGGCAATTGTAATCAAATCACAATTAACAAATAAACAGTGATAAAACACAGTAGGAGATGTACGTTCATGCTGTATAGACATAGTATATCAATGTGTCTTATGTCACTATGTGTCTCCAACATGCACTACCGTGTTTCACCATTTTTTCTTTTTTTAACACACATAATCTCATGTATTTTTCTTTTATTGTGTGTGTACAATGAATCTGAAAAATGATCACAAATAACATTTTTCTATAACTAAGTATTTCTTAGATATATCTTAACTCAGTTAGAAGACTGGCCATTGGCTAAATTAAACTAGCTTCCCATGTTTTGGGTTTAGATAATTACAGATGTACATTGCCAGCTAGAAAATTAAGCTTGGGTACCTTATTTTTCAGAGGAATTTATCACTGAATCGAAATTTAAGTGGTGGTATAAATCTGCGAGTTGAAGCCAAAATAATATATAACTTCATGTTTGAATATCAGTGTTGAATATGTTGGAGTCATGGAATGCAATTCTTGCAGAGAAAATCCTACCTGCCAGCTGGGAAGCTAAAAGTACAGAATCTCCAACTGCCCATCTGAACTTATTAATGTATATGCGCAGGTTCATTATAGAATACTAAAAGCCTATCTTGAAGTTTTAGTATAGTTCATTAATTCGGTAATTCCAATACATTGAATGAATTAGAAACATAAAAAATTTTCCATTCTTGGTTAGTAAAACCCTAAAAACAATGAAGAAAGACAATGACAAGTGTATAACGTGGTGATGAATTAATGTGTTCATTTCAAAGCTCGATGACAGCACGATTTATCCGCATCATTAGTGTGCCTTCTCAAGGGTGTGACTGTGAATAAAACATATTAGGATCTCTTTGAGGACAGTGCTTAATGGAAGGAGCAAGGGTATTAATGGACTAGTGGTGCAAATCAGAAAGTTCCTTGCCTGCGTTTGCTTTTGGCTGTTTTGTGAGTTGCACATGCATAGATGCTCTTTTCACCTCAAAAGCATCCGTAATAGTAATTAGCAACTGTGCAATTCCCCTTTTACTTATCAAGACAACTTTCTCATAACTTTGGCATGCGAATATATGCACGGATTAGGACGAAGAAGAAAGCCACAGGTGGAACCTGAAGTGAAGAAAAATGTCTCTTGGCTTGCATAAAGCTGCATATTGCACTTGTGCCTCCACAAGTATGATGAACTATACACAATACACGACAATGCATAACTTTGAATTTATATGTCTTAATTAGTTTATGGAGAAAAAACCACGCAAATTAAGTATAAAACTAGATACCTCCCTGCTTTGTAATCTCCCCATTCAGTGGCTTGTCCCCTTGTGTAAAATATAGAAAAGTCATGTTGCTCTTTGTCTGACACATATTCACGGGTTCAGCTGAATAAATCAAGCGATGCATGGCCCATGTACGTGAAAAGCGAAAATGATGATAACTTCTCTAAAATATGGCTAGATAACAAAAACCTTTATTTTTATAGTAGTTTTAAATATTAGTTACAGTTATTTTATTATATAATATTATTTTATGAAAAAAAATTTATTCAGCCTGTCATCTAAGGTTAGTGAAACTTATTCTAAAAAATGGATGATATTGTAAGGTTAGCCTTTCTAATTTCTAAATGTTATTTATTCTAATCGTAGTATTGTAACATGTCCTACCTACCAACGCCACGGGTCGGATATTGTTCTTGTGTTCCATTTTAAATCAATTTATTATTTATAAAACTCTTCTAATTCATTTTTTAATATTTAATACATCCAAAAAATATTATTTAATAAAACAAAATAACAATAATAATGACAATAACAATAATTAAATATATATATATAGCTTACTCTCAATCTACCATTATTCAATAACAATAATTTATCAAATCTAATCAACATAAGATGGCAGGCACACACAAGGTTTTGTTTGATTTATAATTCAATTTATCTTAGAATTTTAAATTAAATCATATAGTATACAAATTAATTATTGGATCAAATGTTTATTATTAAGCTAAAAGTTATAGCTATTAGTCAAAATACAATTCTTTTTACCAAAGTTCATTATTAAATACCACGTTCTGACCCTATTTGAACTTTGTTAAGGCAAGATACTAGCCCGTAACAAACAATTCTTCTTCCAGCACTTGTCATCCATAGTTTTGTGCCCTTCTGGAAATTAAACTTTCAACCCGATCTGATTTTAACTCCACCAAATCTTATCAAGACAAAATGTTGGCCCACAATTAACATTTCCTTCCCAGCACCTGCAAGCAGTCTGAGCCTTCTTGACAATCAAACTTGTGATCTTAACTCCAATACCATTTTTTTTTATCAAATACTTATTATTAGGCCAAAAGACAAAAGTAATAATTATTGTCAATCAAGATGTGACTCATTTTACTCAAGTTTATTATTAAGCATCACAATTAGATCTAACTCGGACCCTATTTTGGTCTTAGCAAGGCAAGATGTTGACTTACAACCAACGTTAATCAAATTGAAGGTTAGTTCACCACGTAGATATATGAATAAACAATAGAATTTTGTAACCATAATCATCCCAAGAGTCGCTTTGGCCGAGTGGTTAAGGCGTGTGCCTGCTAAGTACATGGGGTTTCCCCGCGAGAGTTCGAATCTCTCAGGCGACGAAATTATTTTTACAATTTTGCTATCTTACATAGCTGGAAAAGAGATCCTAAACGAGCGTGGGGCCTGAAGACTAACTGGAATCAATACATTGAGAGGCACCTGTAAGCTGCTTGCACCTTCACGTCTTTATCAACAGAACCCAATAGCAACAAAAGCTTTCGTCCCAAACAACCTTAATTGGAGCATGAAATGTTGAATCTTCCAAGTGTCTAAAGTGCCCAACCACATCATAGATGATCGACCTTATTTCTTTTTCGTTTTTGGGTCAATATAGACCTCATTTCTTGAACTACCACAGTCCACTCATTGTTGCCTTTTCAGCTCAGGAAGGATAGATAGAAAGAAGTAGGCCAACATACCTAGAGGACAAAATTCAAACTTGACCTTGAATCATCAGCTAATGCAACGAAAGTGAAAAGCAATAAAGCATGGTTACAAACCCCTAGTCTCTACGTAGGAATATGCAATTACCCTATTACAATCAGAAAAGAGCAATTCTTAACTAAGCACAAAGGCAATATTTAATGTAATGGCCGACAGAAGTCCTCACTTGTGATAGCACAATTTTTAACAACCATGTCTGCAATTACGATCGGCATGAATGAATCTAACAACTTGAATCAAATAATTGAATAGGTATTCGGAGTTTGAAGGGAGACACATGGAACAGAAGTCGATCTTCCTTGTACAGTGTACAAGTCTAATACCAGAGTGAACGTTAATTCATACGTACTGCCAGAGAGAATGATAATTAAGTTGGCCTTTTCGGCCTAATGTTTGTACATACTCTTTCTGGGTCAATAATATTCATACATACTATATTTTTGGTCGGAATATTCACACATACTTGGACGCTGGTTATTTTATTATGGACGTTGGCCCATTGGGCCTGGATACGATGAGCAATCATTCGATTTTGATTTGCTCAAATTTAAATAAACTAGTCGACCAAATAAATAAATAAACTATAGTTATTCCTATTTCATTCCTTCAATTTGTAAAACTATATATCCCAATCGCTTCTTCGACTGATGCAACTGATGTATCGTATCTTAATGCACCATCAACTTCATAACTTTTTTTATTTTGACGAGAACTTCACAAATTAAATTGATGATAAATGATGGATGATTCTTAATATTGCTATTTTTTTCATTCTTGCTGGATTTAGATTTAATTTCATATAATTTAAATATATAAAAATGTACGTTACATTATCAAATTAAAAATTGCTTCAAGAAAAACAATAAAAGGCAAATAGTATGGGTCACAAACAACATTGTATTAAAAGATAAGATATTGAAGAGAGAAAAAAATGTAATGAACATTTCAATCTCAAGAAAACTAACAGCCCGTTTATTGGAGCTTTTCTTAGGAAAAGCAATTTTTAAATTAATAGATGTGTATATAAAAAGTTAAGATTATTAGACAATTCTGTGTATTTTTATAAGATAAAACGATTAGCTCATGAAAAAAGAAATTACATCATAAAAGTATTTATTTTTTAACTCGAACAAACACCCCCCCCCCCTAAAAGAGTGTTCTTATAGAAGTAGATAATAGCTTGTTTCTATAGCTTGAACCTTGGTCAGATTAATGAGTACGTTTTTCTTTAACCTTAAAATATATTGAGGAGTATATATATAAATATTGAGAAAAGCTGTCACTTTCGAGAGTTCCATGAGGATTGGTCTTACAAATTAAATGGGGTCTTTACTAGGTATTCCATTCTTACTCTCATTTTGTCTATTTACACATCTCTTTCAAATGGGGGCCTATTATAAATTTCTTTTAATTATATAAATTTGTAACGGTCCATAATTTATCGAGTGGAGAGCTTAACTAATTCAGTCAAAAAGTAAATTTGTAAAGATAAAAAGTTTGACTCTGAATATTATTAATTCCTCAATAATGGCGAACGTTTATTATTATTATTATTATTGGGTCTTCGATGAAGAATTTATGCATATATGATAATATTAAGTCATTTTTCTCATGATATCAATACTTTCGTACTACAGCTGAGGTAAAGATTGAAACCTGCAAACTGAATTAAAAATAATAAACATAAGAACAAACTTAAATGATCTTATCACCGCTAGTTTGGCAGTGGATCAAGGTCCATACACCATCGTATAACAGTCTACCCAGCTTGTTACCGCCGAGAACGCTTTCATCACCAGGTCCCCACCATGGATGTTATGAAATATAATTTACCCTACCATCCCTTCTCGCCTCTTTGAATTCTGAAAGGTGCATGGAACTTGATCCACCGCGTCACATGACTATAAAGATCTTTATTTCTTGTCCTCCTTCTTCCCTTTTAACCACTCCTATAATAGAATCTCTTCTCTTTCATAAGCCTAAAACGAAATAAAAGAAAATAAACAAGACTATGCAGAAAAGGATGACCCCAATAAGAAAGCAACATAGGCCAAACACCGGATTAGGGCGGTCGCCGGTGCCGCTCCAACCATCACCACCACCATCGTTTCTTGATCTTTGGGGAACACGCCGTCGCGGCTTCAATGGTTTATCTATACTTTTGTCTCGGTTCATCGCTTTCCCCAACAAAAAAGATAGGAGACAAGAATATAAGAGGAAATTCGTAGGGTTTTATTTACTAAACACAACCCAGAATGGAAATCAAAGCTAGGGTTAAGTGCAGAGGAAGAGGGCAATTAAGAACTAGAAAATGGACATAAGGGGAAAGGGGAGGCCTGAATAATTGATATAAATAGCTTATATACACACCACTAAAGGGGATCGGAAAAACCCTGGTTGTTTCGGTGGCAAGAACACAGCAAGTTCCAGGAAATTTTCAATTAACCAAAAAACCATCACAAAAGCTTATTACTTGGCATCTCGTTTGGTTTCACGAGGGATGGGTATTGAGCTTGTTAATTATTTTCCCCCCCTTTTTTGATGGTCTGAACATTTTAATGATTTTTGTTAGCACATAGCACGTAATTAATGTGGACCAGACAATGATGCACCTAAGAATTTCTCAAGATTAAGGGCATCTTTAGTTTGGCGTTGAGACTGTTTAAATTATAGTTTAAAATATGCAAATTGAGTTTTAACTTATTTTAAGATGTTTGAAAAGTCACGATAGATTATACATGATTTTTATCCTTAAATTATGGTTTAAGAAGATAAGAAAAAAAAATATTTCTTTTTGTTATACCAAACCACAATTTATAAAGAATGATTTAATATTAATGTATTGACAATAAAAAAGATTTTTACATAATCAACTAATCATATTTTTTTATTTAAATGATCATTCAAATAGCAAGTATGAGATTTAATTATATTTATTGATGTGATAAGATATAACTAGATGATAGTATAAAAAAATTTTATACTATTAATGTATCAAAATTAAATTCATAAGAAATTTAATTTTCAAATTATAAATCAAACACATGCATCCTAAGTTGATCGTCACTTAGAGATTATTGCTTGTTTGCCAATGATTTTAAATTATTTACCTGCAAACCAAGAAGGATAACTTGTTATTTTTCATTTATAAGATCAATTATCCAAAAAATGTTGGAAGATCATATTGAATTCTGAAAGTTTGTTCTTCGCATACAATATATTGTAAATTGTACGGATTAATTTAGTTTTTAATTTAGTATCCGAATACCTTGAGTTGTGGACTAGTAGCATAGGCAACAGAAGACTGACATGCCGAAGGAATGAAGAAATATTTATTAATTATTATTTTTTCCCAACTTTCTCTTCTGTGTTTTCTTTTTCAATTTCGTTAGTTTGGCTACTCAAGAAAATGTCACACAATTGGCAATGGGATCTTCATCTGAGAAGTTATAAAAGCTTACTAAAATTTTAAGGAATATTGCTTATATATATAATATTAGTATACGCAAGAATCACGTCATTTTTTTTAAATGCAAACTTAGCAACCAAACGAATCCAGAGTCCACTTTAATTTTTCGTCGTCTGATAGCATGAGAATTTAAAAAACTATGTTTTTTTTTATTTTTATTTGAAGTTACTTCATATTTGTGCATGCGCGCTGAAACATTTATGTGATGCCTACGCATGATGAACTTTTAATACTTACAATTTCCGACTTTAGTTTGACAGAAATAATTTTTTTTTGGTTTTGGTACACAGAAATAATTTAAAGAGTAGGAAATATACTTAACACAGGTTTACTACAAAAATATACGTAAAAGACATAAATATTATTAACACAATAACGTATGGTTTTAACTATGGTTCACATAATCTTTTTCGGATAAAGAAAGAGTTGCAAGCAGGATCCATGAATGACACTAAAGCCTAGTTCTCCCTTTTATTAAGGCTTATTGAATTACGTACGCAAGAAACTGGCCGTGTTCCTCTATATGTAACTTGACGAGTAAAAAGTATATAGTCTAAATGAGAAAAGAAAAGAAAAATGTGGAAAAAAAAAAGACTGACAATATATATGATTGTGATAGGATTGAATTTAAGTATCTTAAATCATTGGGTAGGATCAGTGGAATTTAATTATATAAGTAAATGATAATTTAGATGGAGTAAGTGCAAAATATAAGTAGAACTAACTTTACATATCATTGACGTCAGCATGTCTACTAGTGCTTGCCTGTGTCGATGTGCTAGCCTTGTTTCTTTTTTATCAACAAAGTGTTAAAGAAGGGAAAGCAATTTAAAAGAGAGCTAATTTGTATAACTAGTAGTTCTCTAGATGGGGGAAAAAAAGGAAAAAGAAAAAACCAAAGCTCCGAATCGTTTGCAACCACATGTGAGGCAGTAAATAACAAAATCAAAATCTATTCAATTCGCCTTTATAACTAATTTGGTAGATTATGTCGCAAAATAGAAAAAAAAAAAAAAAAAGCATGATCATCTGGGAGGCTCAGTCCATCCACAAGGCTAGGTCTATTGTTCTAGAATAATTTTTGGATGAACATAAGTCTAATATCTTGGATTTGCATACACTCACATAAAAATGATAGCACAGTAAATAGGGACCACTAATAGTGATTGTTATTGATTTACGCTCCTTTTTATACGAGTGTATGTAAATTCAAGATGTTAGACTTCTGCTCACACAAGAATATTTAATTGCTCTAAGTTTCTGACAAAAAAAAGCAACGGGTTAATGTTAAGGACTGCCGTACGCATAATTAACAACATGATTAGCTGCTTGTGGCTCTTTTACAACTTGAAAGAGATTGCTCATCTCACTAGCTAGTAGGACCTCCCACGAATCACAACTCAATTTCTGCTTCCGCTTGAAAGCTTAGCCAAACTAACCTGCACAAAATTGTGAACACAAAGGCACATACAAATTAATTAATAAAATGAGAACGCTTATGCCTTGTCAATTCAAGCCCAGGTTCGAAATCCAAAACCATATCAAATTCTTGGCAAGTTAGATGCAGCATGATTGCTCTACATAACCTAGGGAATTTACATTTAAAGTTCCCACTATCCCAAACTATGATCAGTCATATTGCAATTGCAATCTGAACCTCATAGGCAACAATACATCACCAATCCCTGCACAAATTGTCTCAAAGCATGATCCAATCATGCAGCTCAAACTTGGCTTGGGTCAAATTTCCTAGTTGTTGTTGCCTCTTCCTAATGAGTGATGAGTAATTTGAAATGTTTATGCTTGAGTTTCGTGTTTAAGCAATGTCTTATGTTCTGGTACAGGGGTTTGCCCTTACTACTGAACCTGCTTCGGTGCCTTATTGTCAATCTGCGATAAAGGGGTTTATCTAGATCAGCTTCGATTATATTTAGAGGCAAAAGCTTCGTTTAAATTACTAGTTTCTATCTTCTCATTTTCTAACAGCCCATATATAAAAAGTAAAAGGTAGAAAAATAAAAAGTACTGCTTCCCGCCTAGCTACGCAAAAAATACCTAAACCGCCTCTATATATATGTCGTCAAGACTCAAGAGAAGATGCAATAGGTACAATATAATTCACAAAGCAAGCACTGAGACCTGATATTTCTTGTTGCATTGACTCTTCTAGAGACTTTGAATTATGATATAAATTTAACCGGGTATAAAAGATTTCTATTTTCTTTTTGTGGGAAAAAAAAATATATAAACAGAGCCTAACAATACTTATAGATTGAAAAATATACATTAGTTCTACAAAGAGGGAAATTAACCACAAATCTATATATATTATGAATAAACCAAGCCTTCATATTTCATAGTTAAGCTCCTTAAACTCAGACTACCGATGAGCAAGGTTGTTAAAAACTTGCTTTAAGGTGTAGACTTTCAACACGTAAAAATGCTTTAAATGTTAAATAAAATTGAAATATAATAAAAGCAAAATGTCTTAAACTTTAAGGTGATAAATGCTTGCTTTTAACCTAAACTACAATTTTGTGTTAACGCGTCAAATAGGTGATAAACACGTGAATTCAATTACCTTTTCTGTTGGGCTTGTGGTTTGGCCTATTTCAGATCAAAAACCAGTTTAGATTCAAAACTTGCTACCCTAATCTCTTGAAGGAAAAGGAGAAGGTGAAACATCAAGTGCAAATTCTGGAGTTAAACCAACTCATGATGACTTAATGACTGATGATTTTGTTGAGTTAAATGATCGACGAAGATGAAGAAAATGGAGGGGGAGGAAGAAAATTTGCAGAACATTTCTTCTAGTCTCAATGATAAAGGTACAAGCGAACAGGACTTGAAGGATGATCAATGTGAAGAATCGGATGATGATGGAGGATGTAAAGTGGCACTTAATGATTTTTTTTTTTTTTATATGGCACTTAATGATTTATTTTAGTTCTTCCTCTCAGAATTGTGAATTTATCTATTTGATATAAGAGTCTTGCTATATAATACAAATGCAAATCACATGAATCGGTACAAATGAGATTTAGTAAGTATTTTATTGGTGGATTGTCAGGAATTCAAGGTCAGATTAAAGAGAAAGAGACAGTGTTTGATAGTAGAACAAACCACTAACTAACGCCTTCATACCAAAAGTTACAAAATCACCTTTGTAATATTAAGCTTTCTCCTCATTTATGCTACTGTTAAACTTTGAAGATGCTAGTAATTTAGTATGCTAACCTTAAAAATGTTCCTTTTTCATTACTTGCAAATTGTGATTACAATAAGTTATGAAATTTGTGTGATTTTAAGGCTCAAATATGATTTAAAATACTTAAATATAAAAAAAAAATAATTACACATATTATTTTTAACTAATATTCTTTATATAATATATAACATTTGCGTTTTTAAGCTTCACTTTTGTAAAGTCTCAATGCTTTTTAGTGAAATCTAGCTTATAACAACTTATCAGTGAGCCATATCTTTCACAAAGAAGATCTGCACAAAAATATTATACTTTGGAGAGTCTATTATGCCTCCTCCAACCAACGTAATCCGAAGGTCTTCTTTACCTGCAAGAACATTAGGATATAACTACCACAAGAAACGGATAGATGAAGACACCACAGAAAAGACAAAATAAAACCCCCTATAAAAGAAAAAATTAAAATGCAAGATATGTCAAAAAAAAAAAAACAACTAATCTTAAAATCTAATAGAATTAAATCAATTATTAAAAAAAATACAAAAAAAAAGAGAGAGAGAGGGTGAGACTGCCACCAGAGAGAGGACGTTAGCTTGCCGCCTTGCCCCCTACTCATAGGCTTTCACAAAAGGAAGGATGAGAAACCAAGAGAAAGACAGGGATGGTGGCTACCTTAGCCCTCTTGTATACAAGAATTTTACGTAGAAAGTAATTAAATTCAAATTCAAACATTTAAATGACGTTTGCATTGAAAACTTTGTGTACCTAACATCATTTGCTTGCATTTTTTTTTTTTTTTATGGTAAAATTACCTGCTTGCGTTTCATGGTTGATTAGAGCGGTTTGCCTGTCTATTAAGTATCATAATTGATTATCAAAATGTTCTTTGAAAAATAATATATAGTACGTAGTTGATGATGTACATCGAAAAAGTTGAAATACGGTAACCCAGGTACGTTGTATCAGAACTAATTTATGAAGACGGAGTCCGTGAAAGAAGCCACGTTTTTCACTTGCCCAATGAGATGTCAAGCACCAAGTTTTCAAATCAAAGTCGTTAAATCTGTCATCATCAAGAAGAAAACGAGTAAAACCTGTCAAGCATAGCTACAAGTAACCTTTATAATTGAGATTGAGCTCCAGAAGAAGTTTTTTACTTTCCCTGGTTAGGCACCATGCATGTTTCCCTCCCCGTGCCACAAACCAGTAACCAGTTACCATAATGACCCACCACATGTCCTAGTGAGTCTTGCAACAGTCTAATAGATCATTGTGCTCCCCATTTATCTTTGACTGTTTTCTTTTGGTTGCGTCAAATGGCGTGCAAGCACTTCCACAATAGACCTCCAGGCTCCAGAGCTTTATATTGCAGTTCTACTCCCACTAATGGCCACATTACAACAATGCTAAGTAAAAGAGATTGCTGATTCTGCATTATTTTGGTCAAAATTACTGCTTCATATATTAATCATGGATCCTAGCTCTAACCTATATTTCCCTTCTTTTCGACCCAAATCGTTATCACCAAACATAGCATATGTATGTTTTTCTGGGAACTAGCATGTCATGTTTTAACTGAATTGATAAGGAACAGTTCCTTCATGGTTGATCCAATTTCAAGCTACAATATTTTCGCTGACAAACTTGTTTACATGAACATCTTTCCAAAATCAAGGTCGATAACTAAGAGATCATATTTAGTAGTAGTCATACCTGGACAAAGCATCTGGGTTAATGGGCTATTATAAGCGAAATTATATCTTTCTTTGTATTGCAGTACAGATATATATATATATATATATATATATATATATATATATATATATATATATATATATATATAGCCTCTTTGATACACAATGGATACGACAAAGAGCTAGAGATCAGGATTAATATCAATTGTAAGGCCTTTGAACAACCATTTAAAACTTCAAAAAAAATATATAAAATGTAGGGAATTCTTTGATGAAGGCTATGATTTGGTGGGGAGTTAAATATATATTCTATATTCTATATAGCCTCCTCACGCAAAATGGTTTCGGTCAACACAAAGCCAGAGATGATCACGATTATCCTAATTGTACTACCTTTGAACAACTATTTAAAACTTAAAAGAATAATATAAAGAATATAGACGAAAGCAATGATTTAAATCATGATTTGGTGGGATTTGAATATGAAGAAGAACCTTAGTTTATCGTTACCACTGCTTGATTATGTGCATAGAACCCAACTCCTTGTCCTTGCGATAATTCAGATAAGCATATACAAAATAAGCATATACTTTGTATATGCCTTCGGACACCCACAGCTTTTGCAAAAGTAGCCATTTCGTTTGTCAAAAGGACACGCTTTCGCTCCCTTGCAATATATTATATTATATGCTTATCCTGATATATTTGGTTTAAGACATGTTTTCCCGGTAAAGATCATTATGCACATGCTGTTTGATTAATTTGGTGTTGAGCTTATATCTAATCTTGGATATCATGTAACAGATTAATGCTTCTCATATCAGGAAGAAGTTGATTGATTGACAACTGCGATGGTAGCTGCACTGCCAACAGACCCCTAATTCCTTTGCATCACTATTGATAAGGATCACGTTTAATTAGTAGTAAACATATTAGAATAATTTTTATGCACTAAACTCTAAACCCTAAATTTCAGGAAATTGCACTAATAGTATGAAGTATTTTTATATTATTAACTAATAAAATTTTAGGAAATTGCAAAAATTACCTAATTATGTTGAGTAGTTGCATAAGCTTAATTTAAAAAAAGATGACTTAATAATTTCTTGAATTTTTATTGATTAGAGTGTAAAATTGTAAGTCTATATATGAAAATTATTCTTGTAAACATATTGTACATGGAGTCACCAAAAACAGAAAACAAAAACATTTTGTGCATGGAAGCTGACTAATATAACTTATAGGGGTGTTCATTGTCAGACACAATTTGATGAGCAGTCTCAACTTGAAGCATATTGGGCCAAGTTTTGGTTGTAATAAATATTTGATAAATTTTTTGAGGTGAAATTGGGTTATAGTTTGGGTCGGCTTAACCTAACTTGGAGTCGATTAGATTTTTAAAAGTTACATTTAAAAAAAAATTAATAATAAATTATAAAATTTTTATAATTTAACTAATATATTTTACATATGTTATTTTTTGTTGATATAACTTGTTTTGAAATATATTTTATAAAATATCTATTAAATTTGTTGCTTGTTTTTAATATATATATATATATGACCCAATCATCATTGGTTGAGTGACTATCAAATCGAATTTAAATTCAAAAGAATGAACTATATATATGACCCAATCATCATTGGTTGAGTGACTATCAAATCGGATTTAAATTCAAAAGAATGAACTAATCAAAAAAGGGGGTCAAATTTAATCCAACATAACTTATTTACTGTACACCCTTATTATAAACTTCTTTATCACACTTAACAAAGAATTAGGAGCTGACCATAAAACAACAAAACTATATATATGACCTACGAATTTATGAATTCAGCATATATCATTTTTCATCAAAAATCAAATTTGATTCATTTATCAAAACCAGTTCTTTTTCCATATCATTTTGGTTTCTGGCCACATTTTATATAAACATATATCATTTTTTATTGGTAGCAAAAATTACAAATTCACATAACTAGACATTGTACAAAATCAAAATAATAATATTTTACACATCACCATAAAATAATATTTACGTATCATTTATTTCATTAATTATTCTGTAATTTTGCCAGAACAGCCTGTCTCCCTTTCAACTTTTGCGACAGCTTGCCCTCTTAATAAATTTAAAATAGGTAATGTCAAGGCTAGTTGTCCAAATGTCTTTGACAATCAGCAGCACTCTAATGTGGAAATTTTTTATGGATATTACCCAACTGTTTGTCATCTTCTTGATTATTATCAAAGTTGGATGAAATTATTCTCGGTCATATAATAAGTTTTGAAACCCATAGAATTTGCAGAAACGGCCCTTTGTCAACAACAACGGCTGCTTATTTTCATATTACTATAATTTTGTCCTGTATTTTGTAATTCATTTTGGAAAATCTAATATGAATAGGGGAGATATCCACATAATCGTGCTGTTTAATTCGTGTGGACGGAGTGCGGGGCTAATTGCTATTATTCGATGTGTGTCTAAATAATTGATTTCCAGCCTTTTGCGCACCGCGGACCATGGTGACACAGACATGCACGTTTATCTTGTATTATTGCTACTCCGTACCCTTGCATATGAGGACCACATAATATGAGAACAATTTTCTTTTAGTTGTAGAGAGCCTGTTCAAGGTCTTAATGGGAAAAACTCTGAAAGATCGCCTATTAATATTTTATTATTTTGTCCCTTCATAATTCTTGTGTGTCTCAACTCGTTTAACAAATGAAATTTAAAACAAATATCGTTAACATATTTTGACCGATGGCTTAATGTTTTATTAATCCTATGATTAATTAAATAACACCTAGGACGTAGTCAACATGGTACAAAGATATCGATCCAATTGCTATTTACCAGTAATTGATCACCGTGGAAATAAATTAATTTGACTCGGACGAATTTTATCAACATGAATAATTTGTCAAAAACTAAAAGATAGCGAGTTAATTGCTCATGAAGCTAAGTAGTTGATACTACTTTAATACTTCACGGTTTCATGCAGTGATGTTGTACTGTTTATTTATTTTATGATTTTTACAAAAAAAAAAAAAAAGAAAAGTAAAAAAGAATCCACAAACTGGACTTGATGATACATATAGTATATTACGAGTAATTATTTATTTGGAATTGGCTTCGTTATTTAATCCTTACTAAGTGTATATGCCATAAAACTACAAAATCATTAATGAGGGAAGCTTGAAGCTTTCCTGCTGTCCTGCACTAGTGCACTCTGATCTGATAAATTGTCATCATATTAGAGCTGGCACTTGTATATATTCACGTGTCGTTTGGTCAAACCGCTTAGCTGTACTCGTTTTTGTTGAAGGTCTGTTTAACTTCGTTTAACAAATTGTAGTTGGTAATTGTCCATTTATTGAACTAGCTAGTCTCTTGGTTCATCAAGGGTCGAAATTCATTATTGTATACAGTATACACAATTCAAAAATATCGAAGAATAGTTTTAAAAAAAAAAAAGACTCAAGACATATTTTCCATGCAAGGACCATCACAATTGCACTCTCTTCTCCTTTTATTTTATTTTGTTCTTTCGCTGCCTTTTCTTGGCTTGAAGGCTCATTACACTACTATTACTAGTATTTGGCACACTAATATACCTCTATGCATTCATCAGCAAATATCTATTCACAGTATGATATTAATTTGTGCACTAAGCTATGCTTTCTTGCCTTTCTGATGCATTGGAGATGTCAGGTGAGCTTGACCCACTTCTTCTACGATGATTTTGGTGTTTATCATCCTGTGATTGTGACTCTGGTGACTTGGGGGATCTCAATGGATGCCTTTGTCCATTGTTGCGATGGTGACTCCTATGATGGTGACCATTATTTTCCCTCTTCCTCTCCTTAGGAGTTTCACTTTCTTTTGCATCTTTTTGCACATCATTATTCTCAGTCGGGACTGTGTAAACAAAGGGTCCAATTGGAATATCATCATAATCCTGGAGTGGCTCAAGAGTCTTAACCACTGTGGCCATTGAAGGCCTACTCCTTGGCCTGTGGCTGAGGCATTGGTAAGCCAATGCAGCTGCTTTTTTTGCCCCCATCTCGGAATACTGGCCCTCAAGCCTTGGATCCATTATCCTAGCAAGTTTCCGGGAATCATTTAGGACAGGCCTGGCCCATTCCACTAGGTTCTGCTCTCTTGAAGGGCGCCCCTTGTCCACTGACCTTCTCCCCGTTAACAGCTCCAATAGGACCACTCCAAAGCTATACACATCACTCATTGCTGTCAAGTGACCTATAAGGAAAATAAGTAAATAAATTATCAAAATTGAGCTAGGTACAAAAGAATTCCAGTTCCAAGTTTATTAATGCAAAATTGAATTAAGTAGGATTATTAAGTTTACCTGTCATGACATACTCCGGGGCAGCATAGCCTTGGGTGCCCATAACTCGAGTTGAAACATGTGTGTCATCTCCTTCGGGACCATCTTTTGCCAAGCCAAAATCAGAAAGTTTTGCATTGTGTTCCTGGAGGGATTAATAACAATAGTGAGTTTTAGTCTTTAAGGTGATTGGTAAAGGGGATTCTAGTAGGGGTGGACAGGGAGGGTGATACTCACAGAGTCTAACAAGATGTTTGAAGCTTTGAAATCCCTATAGATGACTGGCTTCTTTTGTTCATGCAGAAAGGATAGACCCTTTGCTGCTCCAACAGCAATTTTCATTCTTGTTGACCATGGTAATGATGCCGAGTATCCTGCAATTCCCAAACATCATAAAAAAGAAGGTTAATATTTCCAAATTCTAATTAAGTAAAGAATAACAAAGACAAGGGTATTATGACCAAAAAAAAAAAAAAAGAAAAAACTTACTTCTAAATAGTTGATTCTCCAAGCTTCCTCGCGGTAAATACTCGTATACCAGAAGCCTGTGTTCTTCTTCACAGCAATACCCAATCAGTTTCACGAGGTGTGGATGCCTTAGTTGACCCAGAAACACAACCTCAGTCTGTCGTCACCACCATTTAAAAACCAAAAGGGCTAGGGTCAGAACAGAACTCAAAAAGCACTTATTACGAAAATGATTCTGAAGAAGCAATAATTGTAACGAAACTCAACCACTATTCCGACATAGTGATTATTAATATTCGGTGGGAAGAGGGTACTCACCAACCACTCCTTATGGCCCTGAGAGCCATCCAAGTCCAAGAGCTTGACGGCCACAGGCTGAGCCTTCAGACCAGGCCTTAGCTTGTCATCGATGAACCCCTTGTGCACGGGTCCGAACCCTCCTTCGCCGAGAAAGTTACTGGAGGAGAAGCTCTGTGTGATGATCTTGAGCTCAGCGAGTGAAAACACGTGCAGGTTAGACCCTGCTAGAGAGATGGAGAGATCCTCCGAAAGCGTGGTGGCGCTTGGAAAGCTCAAATCAGTCACTGAGATCCTGTTAGAAGTACTATTATTAGGCTTTGTTGCCACCACCTTGTTGGGCTTGGTTGGTGAGGCTGGGTAATCACCCTTGTAACAACTTGGGAGCAACGACCTCAATGTGATTTTCATGGCAGTCACTTGTTGGTGTGATTACGGGGAAAAAAAATAAAAATAAAAGAACAATGCAAACTTGAATCGGTTTTCTGGGATGGGAAATGTCTACAACCTCATAACTGTTCTCCTAGAGTGCTACAAAAATGTTTGTCTTTTGAGGATTATACCTTGAGGAACCTTTGAGACTTGGTGAGAATATATATATAAGTAAGAGTATTAGGTGGGAAGAGAGATGGGGTGGTGGAATTGGAAACGGGTTCAAGACTTTCTAAAGGAGGAGGAGGCAGAGAGGGCTAAATCTTCAACTGCTCGGGGGCTTGCAGCTTCTTGCCATGTTCTATTTAGCCCAGTGTGTTGAATTTTTCCTATAAGCTTCTTTTTGATTTGTCTACGTCGTATAGGCCATGAAATTCTTCTACTTCGTTTATATAGAGCGGTGGTGGTTGTGGTTTGGCGAGGGTGGAACGACCGAAGATTTGAAGTGAATTAAATATTTGATGAATGGGGAACCGAGTATCCCAAGTCTAAGATGTTGGGTTAGAGTAAAATGACATGCGTGCCCCTTCTTGACTTTGTAGCATTATGGAGATAAATTTGGAAAGGGAACTTCGCCTCGTCACCTTTGGAACGTTTTATATTCGAAAGGCACCTTCGAGAATGTTTCCTTTCATTATCTAAGAGCTAAAGTTTTTCACTGAAAAATGTTAAAAAGGCAAATTTATGTTAAAATTTAGTTATTAAAATTATGTAATATTTCTTTTAATTTTTGGATGAATAAGTAAATATACTATTTAATTTTATCTAACAATCATACAGATAATATCTATCAAATATTTTGATAATATTTTGTAACTGTGTAGTATTATTTTTTCAACAAAAGATAACCAAAAAAAGCTCATAATTCCAACTGATTTATTGCATTCACCTCGGCGCCTTCCCTTTTTATCTTCCGGGTTTTCGCTGATTTTTCTTCTTCCTTTTTTTTTTCCTTAACACAAGATGTCGTTTGTTTATGTGTTATTCAAAACTCCACAATACAAAAGGAAATTAGATCAAACATCAGAGGGGTATGCATACATGATACATCCATTCTCACTCTCAGTGACGTAGTCAGAGGGCAATTAGATCAAACAATGTGTGTACGTGGTTTGTTTCTTCTGTGTGCGTTGGTACTTGAGATTAAAAATAATGAAACAATAAAACTCCGTCGATGTTCTTGCAACATTTGTTTAGCAGGGCACGAGACGAATATCTAATGTTTATTAAATGGCAGCAGAACATTTTAAAGAAGTTTAAGTTAGAACATGCTACTGAAACGATAAATATTAATTAGTTTAGTTGATAATTTTTTTTTTAAAGTATCTTGATTATATTTTCGAGAAAAGGCTTTTTTTTTTAATAACAGGCATAGAAAATGTTCAAATATTAGAAAAATGTGTAGGGTTAAAAGTGATTATCTTTATCAAGAATCTTAGATCAGAGTGGGACCAGCCACTCATGGCCGGCGACTCAGGGTTCATTCCACATGGGCGAAGGTGGCTCGGGATTCTGCCTAATAGTTAGCTTGTTTAATCTTTGTCCTTGTGAAATCTTAATATTCAAGCCCAAATAGATAGTGTTTTATAATGGAAAAATAAAAGAACTAGGTATGTTCCAAATTATTTGGACTCAATTGATGTGTGCGGGAGGGGAGAAGACTGAGGCAAAAAAACCATGTTATCTCTAATTTAATTGTTAGACTCATTGTAGGTATATAATGAAAGAGAAAAACATAAAATAATGTGTTCTTTTGTTTAAGAAAAAACACCTATCATTTTATATTTTTTTCTCATATAGTATATCTATAATAAATTTTAAAAATAAATACAAAAAACATTATTCGAATGAAAACCGCGGAGCACGCCAAATTACCAATCAATTGGCGTGCGAAACGAGGACAATTTCGTCAGTGAAGGGAGTAGGAGTAAGTCATTGAGTATATTGGACTTTGGAGGAGGGGAGGCATCCAACTTGTTTGTTCACTCGCTCAGAGTCGATGCGCGTCATTTCAAAGAAAATATTTACAAAAAATAAGGGGGTAATCTTAATTTAGCATGTGAGAAAATGTTTACCTTTCTTTATGGTCCATATTAACCATTCTTTTAAGTCCCTAATCGTGCAGTACAGATAATTTTTTTCCCCGCAACTTAAAACAATTTATTTTCGTTTGTCAGAAATCGGTCAACAATTCCTCTGTATGTATTTTTCCAATTTATGATCGAGGGTTTTAACTATTTTTTTAAATTTCATTTTGTTGAATTAAGGAAAAGGAAAAGTTATCTCCTTTTAAACTCCATAGCCTCACAGTAAGAACATACAATAAAAAAAATTAAAGCACAGTATAATATTTATGGAAAATAATATTTACTTAATAATACAATATTAATATCTCCTAAATATTTGATTTAAATTAAAATTTTAAAAAATTTATATTTAGTTAATTATATAATTTTTTTTCCTTTATGCATGTATCATTTACTAGAAATAATCACGTTTGATATACCATCAAACACTAAATGTAAGTACTTTTCTAGACCAAAATTTGAACTATGGTTCGCCATATATACGAGATTAGCTACTTCCACTAGACCAAGTTCCCATTATTAATTATATAATATTTATTTTATAAGAATTATTTAAGTCATCTATGTATTAAATATAAAAGGTGAAATAAAAAACATCATACTAGAAAATATGGAAATAAGAATGACTATCATGAAGATTACTCATAATTATCACGAAAGAAATTAATAGACTAGTTCATGTTTAGAAATGTAGCTTATTTCTTGAAAACAATTTTTATTTAAAAAAATAGTAATTTTAATATAGTCTTATATGTTTGATAAAACTAGAGGGATTTTATTCCATATCTTTGTATTTATAAGGTTAACGGTGCCTTTTTTGTATTTAATGGTTGTAATTTAATTATGAGTTTCATAAATCTTGAATATAATTAAAAAATAATTTTAAAAATTTAGTAATTTGATTTAGTGGATTATCTGACAAATTTTTCGCCACAAATAATTAGAGAATATTGGTATCCTTGAATTTTATAGAGGAACCTAAAAAACCCCTTAAAATTTATTATAATTCCTAGCTTATTTATACTAAAAACAACTTTTTTATATAACAATAATATATATTATTTTTAAACATTTTAATTATAAGTAAAAGCTTACTATTTTGATATAATATAATCAATTCATTTTATAATTTTTTTAGTAATTTATTTTATATAAATAGTTTTTTCATGCGATTCAAATAGAATGTATTATCTCAAAATTACTTTTTAATTAATATATATCCAAATATGAAATTAATTTTATTATAATTGATTATAAAAATAACTATACTTATAAATGATTATTAAATTAATTTTAATTCCATAGTTAATCCAAGCATGTTAGATGACTTTTCTCTTAACTTACGGCTTCTCGTTTTTTCAAATTTTATTGAACGAAAAAATGACTAGAAAAGGGACAAGCTTAAAATAAGAGGAGGCAAATGCTAATTCATTGCTTTCTATGTAGTTTCCAGTTCAGTTAGAAGCTAGCAGAACATCAACAATTCCTATATATTTTTTCTTAAAAATGAACAAGCCGAAGAGATGGAAAGCATTCAAACAATTGATGCAACATATTAATTTAAATACAGCAGAAATCGTCTTTTGTTAACCGCATGCTTTTGAAATCAAAGTAAGATAGAAGCGGTCAAAGGCGTGAAAGTGAAGAAGACCCTCTGAAGTTTATCAGAAACTCGGCTTACCGCTACCGGGAAGGTTGCTTATCCTCCGTTAACTGACAGCGTATGATTATCACCCCACTTAGCATTTTTCAAAAGACAAGGTCAAGGAGCGATGATTAGATTCGTGTACATGAAAAATGAATATCTACATTGATAAGCCCAATTACTCTTCTTGGTTGTGATTGGACACAATTCATAGACTGCCTTTGGAGCTACCTCAATATCTTTTTCATCTTACATGTATATGCTAATCGTAATAATTTTGTCATGTCTTCGATGGGCAGCAAAAGTAACATCCAACGTCATCCCCCCCCCCTCTCTCTCTCTCTCTCTCTCTCTCTCTCTAGTAAGAAGAAAACAAATGTAAGGAATAAAATGGCTAGCGTAATCGGTTGGAATATTTGTAAACGAAAAATTAATTATGTCCTTCTTTTATTACATTGACATATATCATTCATTATGTGCTTCTGTTATTTATTAGCACTGTTATATATCAATATGTATCAAAAATTTCTAAAGGTTAATGAAATATTTGGAAAATTGCACTTTAAAAACTTAAATTGTTGCTGTTGTACTAGTAAGTTTGTCTGTAGGAAAATACAGAAAATTATATGTTAATAAATGAGATTTTAAATGTTGGTTTGGTTTTTGTTTTCTTTTCCTATTTTCATTTTCTATATTTCTTATTTTTAGAATTTTGTGAAAGAAAATAATGAAAATAATAAAATTTTATTTCCTATTTTTATTATTTTCTACACTAAATTCTAAAAATAAGAAATACACAAGATGAAAACAGAAAATAAATACATAAATAAAATTTATTTTATTAGTGAATTTGGTGAAATTTATTTTGTACAAATTATCTGCTACTTTATTATATCTAGGGTAAAATATAAATTACCCCCATAGATATTACCTCAAGTTCATTTTACCCTTTCAATTTTAGAAGCGTACAATCTAACTCCTTAAGGTTATTAACAATGCTTAAAAGCCCTATTGCTTAATACCTTTCAAATAAGTGACGCGTCTCTTCCGAGTTTCATAATTTTAAACATTAAACACCAAATAGAAAATACTATTGGTCAATAGAGACCTACTGAATCCAATGAACCCCAGTGTTCATTTGAAGTTTTCGAACAAAGCCTCTCTTTTGTCATATCAAACTTTGCTAACATTATTTCTAACCATGGAGAATTTCTCTCCTAAAGAAGAAATAAGGGTTGTAGTTAAAACAATTGTCACCAACAATTTTTATAAACAGTAAAGAAGAAAATTCTTTTAATGGAGTGACACATGATTTATTGCTAAAGTCATTCAATCTAAGTGCCGCTCTTTAAGAGTTTAGTATTAATCTATTCAAGTCTTAGACTTTTTTTTCAGCCACAATTAGATAATGCACGTTCTCATAGAGAAAGGAGCAAAAAGGTGTTCCATAATACTTCAAAACAAAAACATAAAACATCATACCCTACTCCACAGAAAACATGACGCCCAAAAAACACAAAACACGAGAAACACGATGTTAAATACTCAATGCTCAATATTCAATAAACGAAACTTAAAGAATAACACACGAAAATGCAACACGAAACACAAAGACATGGGACATCTCGAGCCACCGCACGTCTGAGACTTAACAATGGTTGATGAAGGGAAGCAATCACCAAGCAACTGCCGGAACTTTTGGATGTGAAAATTGACAAAGGGAGAGACTTCATGTTTTTTTCTTTCTCAAATGATGGACTTTATATTTTTCTTTATCAGTGGAAATAAAAGGAGGAGGATTTCGGTACTTAAAAAGTTGAAAAAACTGTCAAAATAGATTAAAATTGATATTATTAGATAATAAGAGGTTTTAAGCTCCAATTAAGATGTTTATATTGTAAATTGCACAATTTGAATGTTTAGGAGGTAAATTACATGCTATTAAGTTTAAGAGTGTAACATATATTTTAGCCCTCTATCTACTACCTTTTTGTTTCTGTAACTTATACTAAAAAGCAAGACTAACTACGAATGAAACCTAAGCCAAGAGTATCAGCTAACAAAGTGGCAAGAAGAGCAGGAGGAGTTTGATGCCAAATACACATTCGATCATCATGATCAGCACCATTTCACCAGCCGATTGGCACCCATGTTTCCCTTCCTATAGGTGTGAATCAGCATGACCTCCCAATCAAGTTGGAGGAGGTTCGTAATGTTGTCAACAATAGTGGCATGTCCATGGAAAGAAGATAGCTCGACAGAAACCAGATTAATTGTGTTCATAAAGTCTGAGTTGCATAGCAATTAGGGAATTTCCTGTTACATTCCATTCAAAAGTGCATGCTCATTGGAATGACTTAAAGAAGCGGCAGTGTTATTAACGTTTGATTGGTTTAAGTGATTTCAATATTTGTTCCTTTTAATTAGTATTAAGAAAGCTTTACTTAAACTGATATAGCTTGAAACAAATTAATTAGAGTCTAATAAAATTTAAATATCAATAATTTATTTATTTTTTAAAAAGAGAGTAGAGTTAGAAATTTTATAAATACTATATCGTTCGTACTAGCTGTTTAGTATTAATTGCCAACAAAATGTGAATGACAAAATTTTATATAAAAAAATGAACTAAGTAAAGGTTATATGAGTGAAAATACTTATATTTATAAAAATATTATAAAATATAGTTTTAAAATTTAATTTTGATATATTATTAAAAATTTGTTTACACTAACATTAAATATAATTTAAAATTGAATTTTATAATAATTATTATAAAAATCACATATGTAATAATATATAATTAGTTAATAATATAAAAATAATTTATATTGATTAAAGTATTTAAATTAAACTCATATTTCTAATATAATTCATAATTACGAATGTGATTCTTTGTTGTTCTACCTAAATCAGTCTCCAAAACTTCTAATTGGAATGTATTTTTTTAATAAGTTGGAAATTTAGTATATTTTCTAAAAGCTTCAAATGTTGCTGAAATTTTGAGTCACCAAAAAACTAGTCTAAATAATTGAATTATAGAGTGAGATATCAATGCGAGAAGAAGAAGAAGAAGTATTTTAGGGTGAGATGAAGATAGAACGACAAAAGACGCGTTTTGTTGTTGGTCAGTGTGGCGTGGCTGGCGTTCTGGAGCAAGCGTGAGTGTACAGTTCCAAAGCGGCCAAAAGGAGAGAAGTTTTCCTGCTGTGCCGGTGTGTGAGGAGTTTTTCTTTTTCCACATTTTTAACTCAAATAGTAAGTTATTAAAAAGGATTTTAATTTGGATACATTAAAAAAAAATTTTACAAATATTTAATTATCTATTATTATTATTTTAAAAATCTTACAAATAAAAGTATCTGATTAAATTTTTATATTAATATAGTATCAAAATTAATTTTATTAAAAAAATTAAAAAAAAAACATTATACGTTGAAAGTTAAAAGCATTTATTATTTTATTTGAATAATTAAAAATATGTAATAGAATATATATTAAGTATTCTTTAATAATTGATTTTTCTTAATCCGCTTGTTAGCAAGACTATTCTTTTTTAAATCGTGTCAGTACAATTATTGCATATAAAAACAAATATCATCATATTACAGTGTTTGTGAATTCAGCGTTGAAAAACAATGAAAGAAAGGGGAAAAAAATGGTAGGCGCTTCGAGCCATCGATGCTCCCGTCCTCCTAGTTCTTGCGCGTAACGAGCTGTAGTACACTAGAAAATGTGAGTGTGACGTTTGATTTGATCAAATGAAGGAAAACGAATTGGGTCGCGTCAACGTGCCCCCACAATAGGAATGTGAATGCCATATTGTAGTTGCCTTTCTTGGACCATATCCATATCCCAAGCACAATAAAAAAAGACAATCGAATTCGCTGACCCGAAAATTACGAGATAATTTAATTCCCAATCCCTATGACCAAAGAATCATTCGATCAAATTGATGACTTTAAAAATGTTGCAGATTCTGTGCCTGGCTAGCTGGTGGTGGAGAGAAAAAGAGGTTCCTCTAGGCAAAATGGGATCCACCAATTAACACCAATTCTTTTTTAGCAATCTAAATAGATTGCCTCTAAATATAGAAAAATACTTATATGATTCGAAAGTATCATATGGCTATATTTTCAAATCAGTCATATAAATATATTTTATATAGGACCCACTACTAACATACGATCACATAAAAATACACTTATATGATTGGCCGAAAGTGCAGTCACATGATGTTTCTAGACCATCTTAGAATTTCTTCTAAATATAGCAGAAAAACCTTTTGGAAGCCGAGGAAGTGAGCTAAACTAAGTAAAGTGTGATGTAGAAATTAAATAAGTGGCAAATGAGTGCTGGCGCAACTAGTAAGTAGCAATGTTGTATTCTAGCCTGCAATGCGAATTTTATTCTTGTTATTTATGTTAACACCCCTTTAATAGAAGTTTTTTTAGTGCTTTTTGAATTTGGAGCTTAATCTTGAACATGGTGGAATAATTAGGGCCGAATCCACTTAAATTTTTATGTATATCAAAAATAAATAAATAAGTGGGTATGGCACGCGATTTACTCGTGCGTCATCTGTTTAACGTATCAAGAATCAAACATGCAGTGTGGCGTTCTCATGGCAGTCCTAAGGAGGTTAAGAGGCTCCTCAAGTCAGACTGCAAGCAAATGAAGCACTATTGTTCAGCTGACAATGGTTCGAAATTCCGACATTATTATAGCACTTGATTAGTACAATATTATTCCTTCATCATGATAAACAAACATAATGTCTGTTTCATATATACTTTATCGGTTGTTGATATTTCAGGGTTTAGGCTTGATCGATTTCTAATATTTTAGCTCATTCTTTTACAAGTTAATGCTATAGTATTACATCATCATTTTTATCATTAGCTGCTTATATTTTTTATTAAAGGGTTGCCTGCATAAAATTATGTGTAATTATTTCTTCTTTTTTTTTTTTCAATCAAATTCACAGACTTCACTTCATTTATATTCAAAAACAAAGGTTTAAAGGAAGTTGAATTTGCTTTTTAACAATTTTCTTTTTCCAAACTAATTTTTTTTTCCAAACTAACTTCAAATTCACACACACACATACACACACATATTTGTGTGTGTATATATGCATCAAAATATTTTAGTATATTATTAAAAATGAAAAATTCCAGTCATCTAAGTTCTAACACTGCTTAAGGAAACTATCTGCGGATCTTAACCCCAAAAGAATTTGAACTTTACTTGATTATTTATGATTTTTGGAGAGCTATAGAGATTAATTTGAAAAACTAATGTAATATGATATAAAATAGAATCAATTATGTTGATTATATAAAAATAAACAAGTTTAAATTAAATAGTGTTTGATTTGAAATTAAATTATATATTAATTTTAATATATATGTTGTCTCATATATTCAAGAAATATATTTAGAATAATAATGTATTCTTCTTTGAAAGTAAACGAGCAAAGGTCATTGCAATAAAATTAAATTAGATTAAATTTTTTGTTTAGAACATGTTAAAATATATTAATATGTTCTTTTAGTAACATTAGATGAGAAAAAAAAAAAACAATGGTAGAGATTTTAACACATGTCACTCGTAAGTATTGCTACGTCATTTAATAAAGTACTCCATTACGGTTCGTGAGTTCAATTAAATTGAATAGAATGCATAATTGAGAAAATTATTGTAATTTATGGATTTAATTCGAATTTAACAATCCGTGATAGTTATTTGTAAGTGAATAAAGATTTAATAATTGGTGATGATTATTTGTCATGGCCGAAAATGAGTCAAATCAACTCGTGAGGTATTTTTAACTTGATTTATTAGTATAGTTCAATAAACTGAAATCATATATCAAGCTTAAGTTAAGGATAAAGCTTATTTATTAAATGAATCAAATTTTAGTTTTACTATATATGTTTGACTTTATATATATTATCATCATCATCAAAATTGTGTTCTTATGATTAAATATCTTAGCTTATTAAACTTAAAAGATTTAATTTATATTTAATTTGCGCTATCACCTCAAATTTGAATAATTCGATCATGAGAGTTAAGTTAAGTTTGGTATGCTTCTAATAAGCTGAATTTGAGCTTAAAAATTATGCCCAATTTTTATCGAGCTCAAGCTGAGTTTGTTTATAACATGTTCTTTTCTTCCCATTTATGCAGTAAGATTAAAGGCGCAAGGCGCTCAAATCATTTCGCATAACATTGAATGTTTATATAAAATAAGAATAAATACGAAAAAAAAAGGCTTCCTGTATTAATTTGTTGATCTGTAAGCTTCAAGTATTATTGAAAGTAGAAAGAAAGGTTCATAACAGTTGGTCATACATTATAAGACGAGAGTATAATTCACCATTAAACAATCTATCCCTTATGATGATGATATGCGGGGTCAAATTTCTTGCATGTTTACTTGGTATTTATGGCTGTATTATCTTTCACGGATATTTACTAGGATTATGTGATGTGTATAATTAGAGAAATGCTGGTTTGTGCGAAAAGAAATTCGTGAAACGACACACGAATACAAACTTAACGTTGCAAAGCTAGTATAATTAACAAGGTTGAGTAGACGGTTGGATTTGTAATTGATGTTTATAGTCGCATTAATATGTTCCCATTTAATCATACGTCATTGATAGTGAGAAAGAAATCAAATACAGAGAGAACAGATTGCTCTTCGCTGTCTCTGTTACACCACCAGTAAAATTGGCAGGGACACCTCCAGTGATTTTAACTATAAACAAATTATGTTTGAAAAATTATTAATCTATCCTGTCTGAAAACAATTAAAACTACGCTTACCATAATTCAACAAATTCAGAGTCTTCAGTTTCGGATTAAAGAAAGAATAGATTTTTTTTCATGTCGTGAGAGTGAGAGAGAGAGAGAGAGAGAGAGAGAGAGAGAGAATGTAGTCGACTAAAATCGCGATTATTTGATAGATTGACGGAAGGGAAGGAACGTCACGTGCTTCTAGAGGGAGATGCGTGTTTTCTTCGATTTATATTCTACTTTTCTCAATCTGTTTTGTCAGATTTTCACAAAGAAGAAGTCGTTTTGAGTTGGAAAGCGTCAGATTCACAAAAATTATAAATGCAAGGGCTATACTTGAGTAAACGGGCGTAATATATATACCACTCAAATGTAATGATTGGTCAGACGTTTTAAAATTGAGTTTTATTACACAAATTCTTATATCTATGACTATCATAAAAAAAACCCTCAAATTACGTATATGTTTGTTGTCTTTAAGGTCTTACATTGTACAAATTAAATATGAATGATGTCCACTAAATAATCCATTGACACAAAATATGTGCTTTGTGTGCCAAATTAGAGTTGCAAGTAAATTTATGATTTCATTATACAAATTAAGTTGTGAGTTTGAATATAATTTTGGATATAAAAGTTTTTTAAAAGTCTTAAGAATTAAATGAGTCTAACTCAACTCTAAAAGTTAATTTGTGGGGGAAAGGTTGTTCTAACTCTTATAAAAGTTATTTAGATTTTGAAATAACTTTTAGGGTTAAGTTAAATTCATTCAATTTGAAAATAATATTAGAGCCTATTCTATAATTATTATTGTGCTACCTGCAGATATCTATTCCTACAAATTTCACGCTTCAGACGTGTAATCTTGGACATGAGAGAAGTGTGTTAAAATCTCATATGGTCTAAAAATAAAACTTAGATAGCCTTTATAAATGTTTGAATAATTCTCCCTTCATGAGCTAATTTTTGAGATTTAATTAACCCCACTCAATTGTAAAAGAAATTGACGACGCTAGTTAATAAATCACAAATGAAAAATTTTAATTGTTTCCAATACATTGAATATATTAAAAATTTAAAAGTCATATTTTTTAAATTAAAACGTTCTACTTTTAATTCTTTAATCGTTTCCCTATAGTATAATTTGATTTTATTTTCAATAGAACATTATAATATGAATTAAAGAGTCAATCTTTTTTTTTTTTGGGCTGAAGTTTGAATTCCGATATTCTAACTCCATCCTTCCCAAACAAAACAATATATATGTATTGATATGCAGTATGACATTGAGGTTACAAATCCTACATCACGCTACATATTAGCTTTTACATGAAAATGGGGATACAAATATTAGTAAAAAATTCTTACATTCATATACTCTCTCTCTCTCTCTCTCTCTCTCTCTATATATATATATATATATAAAAGCATATGATATGTGAGGAGTGATTTATTATAAAAATAAGAAAAGTAAATATTAACTATTGAATCTTATGTAAATAATTAAAATTAAAATATTAAATTATATAACTTTTTTAAATAAATATGTAACCTCTAAATAATTTTAAATCTTAATCATTTATATATAATTATACGGCCCAAATTTACTCATTTTATATCTATAATAAACCACTATCTGAACATGCGAAATTACACTCTATATACTATTTGAACATACGAAATTAAACTCCACCAACATCAGACACCTAAGCTGTTTTCTTACCCCACATGTGATCTTTTCAGTTTTTTTTCTTTCTTTTATATTTTTTTTCCCATACTCTTCCTCTAGGCGGACGTGAATATGTCGACGACGGGGAGCATAAAATTTATAACAATCCTCTTTTTTCTTCATAATATGAAATATAGAATAATAAAAAAATCAGAACAATTAATAATAGCAAGGACATTAAATTATTATTTTAATTTCAAAGAGTTAGTTTTGCATAATTGCAATAAATAAATAGAGTAATAATAGATAAATATATCTTTTATAAGATATTATGTTGATTCATACTCCATATACTATTGGATAGAGTGTGAATCCAATTCAAGTATGAGTCGACAAAATATCCTATAAAAAATATATTCACTTAATATTACTCAAATAAATATGTCATGTGTAAGTAGATTGTTAGTTATAAAATAAAATTTTAGATAAATATGCCAATCATTTTAGTTACACTATAAAAAAAAAAATCTCAAAATTTTCCAATTTTGATATAAATGTTTATTAATTTTTTTTAATGAGTTATCTATAAATACTTTCTAAACATTTAATAAATTTGAAGGTATACTCTAACCCTATATTAAAGTGAGCCTACCCTTCAATGTCAATTTTACAGACCAAAAAAATATTGAAGAGGCAAATCATTTGACCACAAGATTGATCAGTATCGTTATTGCAATTGACTATTTCGTACCTTTTTATCCATGCATCAACGAAATCTTCACAAACATGCTTCTCTCTGAAAAAAACTTGCTTTGGGCTGCAACAGATATAAAGATAACCCCTTTTATATGACTGGTCAATCATCAAATACCAGCAGGCCATTGGGTTGGGAGTCAAGTTATAATACGTTGCCCAGCACTTAGAAAAGAAAAGGTAAAGGGGAATTTGCATTTATTAACATAGCGTGCTTGTAAATTTATTTATTATTGTAGCATTTTCAGATTTATGTTACTTTCTCTCAATGCTTCTCCCTTCTCACAAATCTCTCAGCTGCCATATCCAGATAACGATGTTCTAAATCCGACTGAACATATTAGTTCTTTTAGGTTCCCTTAAATTGTGGATATCATCGGTCAGATTTGTTGTTTTTCTTTAAATACGACGACTTTGGTCTGGTGAATATGTATACACATCTTCCATGCATCTAGATGATTGACCATTAAAAATATAGTTTACATTAATATTAAATTTGTCATTCTCAATAGAGTATCGGCATGCATTTCTAACGTTTTTTTCAATTTTATTTTATCGAATTTTTAACGTCTTCGATTAGGCCATTGTTCCCATTTTGTCGTGAAAGGGAGAGGACAGAGGTTGAAAAAAAAAAAAAGTTACAAAAAGCAGATTATGATTTAATTATACAGTTCCGGCAATATGTTAAACCACCTAACATGATATGACCAAAAGGAAAGCGAAGGGTTCTAGAGGCAAAGTGGTTTTTTTTTTTTTTTTCGCCTGTTTAGCTCTTTTTTAGCTGCTTAATTTGAGTTTTGATCTCTAAATACTTCCATTGATATTGTTTACTTGGAAATCTAAAATCATTAAGCAATAATTTCGCCACATCCTTTTTCCTTTTTCGCCCTGTTTATAGTTTATTGACAGTGGACACTAGACACGTACAGTTGCGTAATTAATAACAATAATAAGTTACTAACAGATGGGGTTGTAACGAGGGAAATAGTGATGGGTAATTAAGTATGGTAGTAAGATTAAAGTGAAAATCGAATCTGAGCATATATATGATGTGCTGTCTAATAATTTGAGATCAATTAAATACTGCATTCATCTAATAAAGATGACTTGTATTAGTACTCACAAATCATAGAAAGAGGATGTAATCATACACACGTGAAGTGGGAGTTCATTGAAAATTTGTCACTTTGAATTCAATTATATATTCTTCCAGCCAAATCTATAGCTGCCAAATGTGCTTATTGTGTTCAATGTATCACAATTTAGACATTTTTATAAATGACAGTCTTTTAAAGTAAATTTATTTTTAAATGCAAAGGTAAAGGTGTATTTATTTTTAAATTTATAAAATGTATTATAATTATAACTTACTAAATAATTTAAAGATGAATACACGTTTAAGCTTTTATTTTAAAAACACACTTGTATAAAAGGAATTTTTTTAATATCCTTGGCACGTTTCAGCTTAAAATGCAATAATCTAACTTATCATGAAATTCTTTAATCTCTTGGTTGTTAATAATCTCACTATTAACGTCACATTAAAAAAAAAAGTCTCATTATAAGGCACACGTGCCCGGGCCAATTTATTTGTTTGCAGAGCAGTGGTTGGTGGTGGTTCAATATTTTTTTTAAAAAAATTATTTTAATAATAAACCTTCAAATCGATTCTTAACAATATTGTCAATGAATATAGTGATTATTAATAAAAAAGAATTGGTTCTGAGATCCTTAACGATTACAAGAATTGAACATCTATAATCTCTAAATTATTTGTGATCAGTTACATATGTAATGTGGAAACATGCTGACTAAATAACTAATTTCCATCCTACATGGAGCCACGTGGTAGAAACCACTGAATGCATTAGTCCCCACCAAGGCTCCACCCCACCCTCACCTCCACCAACCATTAATTTAATAATGTCAATTAAGAAAACTCCGTCGATGTTCATGCAACATTTGTCTAGAAGGGTTTGTTTCTACAAGATGAACATCAAATATTTATTAAATGGCAAGAGAACGTTTAAAAAAATTCAAGTTAGAACATGATTTAGTTTATGTTTGGTTGATTTTTTAAAAAACAAAAACATAAAAGTACTTTGGTTATATTTTAGTGTTTTGGATGGGCCATAAGTGTCTTCAGAAAAGATGAAACACTAAACAATCATATTTTAAATTAAGCTAATTTGGATGGGCTTTAAAAAATTGCTATTTTATAAAAGTTCTTTTATAAAAGTTCTTTTAAAAGAAGTAAAATCTAATTTATATGTCGATGTAATAGTAATTTTTTTATTTTTAAATAATATTTTTATGCTATAAAAAAGATTTTTTCAAAAGATAAAAATTATAACTTAAAATATCACATCAAAAAGAGCCGTTTGTGCGTATGAGAAAACACCTTCTTCTTTTTTTTTTTTTTTTATGTAACACGCATAGAGATGTTCAAATATTTGAAAATGATTCTTAAACATCATATCTATTATCTATCTTCAAAATTACTTATGCCTCACGCTATTTTGGATTAAAAATAGTGGTTCGGTAAACATTTTCAACCTATAAAATTTTTTCCTCTATTTTTATTCCATATTCATGATTATGTTTTGCAAGAGTCTTAAAATAGAGTGGGACCGACCACTCATGGCCAGGGACTTAGATTCACAGCATGGGCGGAAGGTGGTACGGGGTTTCGCCTTGTGGTTAGATTTTTATTTTTCTTGGTCATCCTTGGGAAGTGGGGCAGGGACAGGGGCCTCTGACCTCTGAAATCAAACTTGACTCAACAGACTCCCGAACGCACCATTGCAAGGCCAACTGGTCAACGACACTCCCAGCTACGCTACGCCTTGCGTGCCGCCTTATGTTTTTTTTTTATTTTTTATTTTTTCTGGTTAACCATGCCGCCCTATGGTTAGATTGTTTAATCTTTGTTCTCATGAAGTGTTAATATTTAAGCCCAAATAGAAGTACTTTTTTTCGGGTCAAAAAATAGTTGGTGTTTTATAATCTGTTATCTAGTTTTCAAGAAGGATACGAACGCACCCAACTCGACTTGGGTAGTTGGTTCCTTTCGAGGCAATTTGTGTTCACTTTATCGCACTAGGGGTGTTTGGTAATTTCACATTCCCTATTTAGTAGAAAATTTGTAAAAATATTCTCAAAAATATTATTGAAATTAATTTTAGATCAATATTCCCATTAAAATATTCCCATTTCACATATAAAATTACAACATTTCTATAAAATAGAAATATTTTTCCCTGTAAAAAAATCAAATTATCCCTATTATCACCCACCGCCACCCATTGCCGGTTACCCTCCACCATTACTGGACTGCCACCAGCCGCCTCCCTTCGCCTCCGGTTGTTGCTAGATCACCGCCCTCCACCAAAGATATTTTTGAAAATGTGTAAAATATTCCCAGATATTCAATCTATCTACCAAATGCTCTAAAAAACACATGTTTAAAAAATATATTCCCAACGATAGCATTCCTGAAAATTTTATTCTTTGAAAATGAAAATTTAAGGGCGCGTTTGGTTTACCCATTTCCATTTCCATTTTTGGTAAAAATGAGAAATAGACTTAAAAATATGTTAGCTTGAATATTGTAGGAAACATTTTCAGTGAAAACATTTTGTGAAGTAGACACAAAACTGAAAATGTTGAATCCACGTTTTCAATCTTTTCAGTGTTTTCAGTTTTACTTGTTGGAAATATTTTCAACGGAAACGCGGTGGCATTATGGTGATTAATACAACTTCTTTCTTTCTCTTTTGCCACAAACCGTATTCGACCCTGGGTGAATAAAACGCATCCTTTTTTTTTTTTTTTTAATCAAATGCATCTCATCTTTTAGAAAACCCAAGACCCCTCCCTCAACCATTGTGTGCGCCGTTCACAATCGCTATTGTAACTCATCGCCATTCGCTGTGCCACCACGACCGCGATGCTCCTCTCACCATGGTCACCTTCTGCCACCCCTATTTCAGGTTCTATTTTTAAGCGGTGTTGTGTTCCAATCCCTGACCCTAATTTCTCACCCTCTTTCTCTTTTACGCCACTGCCCTTCTCCATCGTTAAAGTTGACATCATAGCCATCAAGGGAGCTTTGATCCTCCCTCTCTAGCAACTCCGACGCCAACACCCTCAACCACCACCGAACATTGCTGCCTCTGAATCGAGACATGAAGGACCTATACTTGAAAGGCGTCCCAAAGCATGGCATCGACGTCGTCCATCCACTACACCATCTCGTCAGATAACTCCTTGCTCCGACTCTCCATCTCCACCACGCAGACGACCTTCTGTCCCATGCATACCCTCCTCCCTTGTTATATGAAAGCTCGACGATGGTATTCCTTTCTATCTCTCTTTCTCGATTGACTCTCTTCAATTATGGTGTAAGCAAATGGGTGTTCTATTTCTCAGTTGCTCTGTTGTTATTTTAATTTTTGGGTTTGTTCAGAGGCCCAAGTTGTGGAACAACCTTCTGAAGCCAAGAAGCCAAAGAGTGAATTTTCCCTTATTCCTTATGCCCAATTTCTTTGTAAACATTTGAGATTGGTGCTCAGAAATCTGATATGACAAATGATGTGTTTAGGTGTAGCAGGATGTTGACCAATTTGTAGCACTGGATCTTGTTAATTAGCAAATTGGTGTGATTCTGTTGTGGTATACATTGAACTGATATGAGGCTGAACAAATGTTGTATGATTGTCGATTATCATAATGCGCTTGAAGTTTTTGAGATTATTTATTAATTCCGAAAATTGACCAAAACCAGTAAGATTGGATCAAGGATGTATGATTTGAGTTGATGGTGTTGGAAGGATCTGGTATAGTGCTACTGTAGTGCAGCAATTTGCTCTGATTGGAGTTGATCTTGTAATCAAAAGTTCAGGAATGAATAAGGCAAATTGATGGTCTTAGAAGCAGGAGGAATGGTTCAACGGGGATGCATTTTTTGATTGTTAATGATAGCAATGTTTTTGTTTTTTGTTGGGACTGTTTTTTTTTCTCCTATTTCGGGATTATATTCCTTAGCTCCTCTTCTTTAATGAAGAGTTTGGAGCTTCTCTTTGTACGTGAACTATAAAAAAAAAAAGGTGGTGTTGTGTTCTATTCTTATTCTTTGATTTCGGGTTCTGCCACAAAAAAAACCCAAACAATTCCTTAATTGGTTTCATTTTCTCCACTATTATTTTTTGGTTTCTAATGCTGCCGGCTAAATTAAGCATGATTCTGGTTTTGGTCTGGGTTGCTATTTCCTCTGCTACTTTTGCAAAATCTCTAGTACCACTTGATTATAACTGTGGCATACTAGTGTAGGCGACTTTCAATGGTCTGATTGATGTATGCCTCGTTAGTATTATTTGATGATGTTGATACATAGGAGTGGAAAAGAAGAACAAGTGGCAGTGGATGGGGGCAAAATGACTATGACTTGTGGCTGTATGTTTTGTTATAGTGGTACCAAAACCTGTAACTTGTTCTTTTACTCCATTGGTTAGTTCATTGTCCTTGGTTTAGAGCTAATCATTACATGGTGCAGACATATCTCAGGTTGAGCTAGCTCTATTAGGATTTTGTATTGCAAATAATGTAGAGGACGAGCCAATCATCAATGCGCGTATGTTCTGCTTGTTAGTTGTTTACAATAAACTGTTATTAAGTTGTTTCGAATCTTGAGAAGAGCTCATTTGGAGTGCTAGGAGTTAGTTGATTTTGAACCATTCGTAGATCGGTACATGTAATTAGCAGGTCAATGAATATCGATGGATTTATTTATTAAAATTCCCTCAAAAAAAATTATTTATTAAAATAACAAATGATTTTATAAAATAAGAAATTATATATATAATTTAATTACAAATATAATTTTATTATTTTAAATTTTTAAAACTTGCATATTGAAAATAGATAAATCAAACGTATTTTCATTATTTTCTCTATTTGAAAATAAAACCTACTCTTTTAAACCAAACACATTTACTAAAATTTGAAAATCTAAAAATGAAAATTATTTTCAAAAAATAAAAAAAATGAAAATGAAAAATATTTTCATAAATCAAACGCATCCTAATGTGTTCAATTGAAATCTACTGAGAATTGAATAGGAAGAATTTCCTATCTTTTTGTGGCTTCTGTTTGATAGGATTTCGGCCTTATTTTTGGATTTTTTTTTTTTTGGGCTGGCTCTAGTTGTACATTTCATGCTTTGCTTTTATTATTGTTGGCTAGTTCTGCATGGTGGTTTTGCTTATTGGTATCGCATTATGTCTTTCCATTCTTGTATTGCTAATAGTTTTAAAAGTTTGTGTTTAACACATAATGGTGTTGCTGGATAATGGTGTTTCTTAGAGCTAGAGGATGCTACTGATCATGAAAGTGTTGATATTAATGCTATTGAAACAACTCAAATGACACAAGTTAAGGAGACAATTACCAATCAAATGTGGGATAATTATTATCGATGATTGATGATTATCACCTTTTATATTTTGTTGTACGATGATGTATTTCTTTTTTTTTTTTTGGGGGTATGTTTTAGCTAGTTGACAAGTTGAAGTATAAACAAAGATTGTAATTTCGTGATAGTACTAGTTATTTTGTTTAGTTATGTCTTTTTTCAGTTAAAGTTTCATTTCTAGTATTTAATTATATAATAATTTATAATGATAATAAATTACTTAAAAATGAGCAATTTGTTTTATTTTTAATCTTAAAATTTTATAGAGTTATTTTATTTTAATAAATACTTTTAAATTCATCTTAAATTTGCAAATAATAAAGTTCATCTAAATGTGTAAAAAAAAATATATAACATTTTCATTATTTAATAATAAATATAATTTTATTATCTCAAATTTGATTTTAAAAATATATTTTAAAAATAGACAAACCAAACATATTTTCATTGTTTCCCCTTTTTGAAAATAGATAAACCAAACGCATTTCCTAAATTCAGAAAATCTGAAAATGAAAATCATTTTCAAGAAATGAAAACAGACAATAAAAACAGAAAATATTTTCACAAACCAAACACACCCTAAACCTCCTACAAACGCTCCCCATAAGAAAGGCTTACACAGTTTTTTGGCTGGTAAACACCACATTCGTCCGGTGGATTCAACTTTGATGTTGATGCAAGCTGCACTTGTGGGGGGAAAAATCGATTGTGAGATAATTAATTTATATTTGTCTACGTTAATTCATAATTTTTTTGATAAAAATAATCCATAATTAATTTTTAAGCATTTTGTTCAAATTATATAAGCAGGATCGTGTTTATATATCAACACAGTAGGTGCTGATGCTAAGTGTTTTCTCTTATTCATTTCATTTTGATCCTTTTGCTAGGAAGATGAGAATTCCTTTCTTCATGTTATATCACTTTCTGTTTTCAGAATCACAAAATTTTTACACTAGCAGAGATATTTCTTATTTTCCCATGAATTCATTGAATTGGATCATTGTGTGAGGTCTAATTCACTACGTACAGATTAGTTGAAAATAATTGGGCCTCAGTCAAGAAATTCTTAAAATGTTCTTGAAATTAAAAAGGAAAAAAAAAAAAAAAAAGGTTCACACCTTGACTATAACATTGCTAAGACGAGAGAGAAGGATGAACTATTGTCTAGCTAAGATAGTACCTAATGAATGATATACCATCTTATTTCGCAAACAATCGAGAATTTCTCAAGAATAACTTTGAATACTATCCTCTACAATAAAACATTCTTCTTCTTGTCCACAACTGCAATTCTTTGGCAAAACTAAAAAGAAACCCAGTGCGTAAAGTGGCAAGGACTACGTAATTGCAACTCCTGACTTGAAGTTGATTGCAAATTAAGGTGATATAAATCCATTTTTGTCTACTCTATTATTAACCCAAAAAAAAAAAGGGGGCGCCCGGGGGGAGGGGGACTAATTTCCACAAGGCATTAAATCCATCCCACACATCATGCATGTACTGCTAAAAAAAATTCACACAAAACAAAGCAAGAAAAGACAAAAAAAACCTCATTTGCTGAACAAAACATTCTGCCGTCCAATTCATTCGATGGTGATGCTTTTTCAGTGAAAGTAACCAAGAACCTAGCCACCTACATTCCTTCTAATGGCCTCTTCATGATCCAAAACTCCATCAGGAGTTGTAAGCACAACATAACCCCACTGCATGGAGAGAAAGAGAACAGCATCATCATCCTATTGCTTTTGTTTTTAATGAAACTCAAAAAGTAAAACAACTAGCATCAGATATTCTGATATAAACTACATTTTCCACATTCAATAGCAACTAGTGAAACGGCAATAACCTCCCATGAACATGGAACATTAAGCAATACCAATAACCAACCTGATGTGTTGGAAGAGTGCGCAATCTGTAGGCTTCAATATCCTTGGCCTTGATGTTTTGTCGGTATGTAAGGTCCTTGCAATCATTAATCCTACCTTGCAGTTCAACTGTTATCCTCCCCACTCTACGCGGATCATAGACTTGAAAGTTCTTGATATACCCTATCATGAGCTACACCGAATTAGCAATACTTAAAAAGAAACCACAGCAACGATAATGTAAGAGAAATTTAAGGACCTTTCAACCAAAAAAACATGAACTAGGTAAGAAAACACATGCCACATACAGAAATTCTCCTCCAATTAAAAATAAAAATATACTATCTGATACCCAAAAAACAAAAAAATCAGAATGGAAAACCTAGTACTTAATCAGATGAGGAAATGGAAATTCCAAAGGGGATACAGTGTCATCATCGGGAAAATGGAGAAGAAACAAGATTGAAAATCCCCACCCAGTTAAAGGGGTTCCAAATTTCATGAAAAAGATTAAAAATTTAACAGAAAATCCAAATCCTAGAAACGAAACACTAACCAAGCGTAGGAGTAGTAGAAAGGAAGGTAAAGTAATCTTGATTTTTCATGACATGGAGAAAGGAAGAGATGACAGTGGAGATGGGCTTGAGCTCCACGGAAGCTTTCCCTCTCCTCTCTGCATTCACTATACTCCTCAACGCATTGTTCAGTATCCTCCTCCCCATCTTCTTCTTCTAGAACCAAAACAAACGACAAAACCAAAAGTCTAAAATAAGTGGTTTAAGTTTCACAACATGGATTGCTATGCGGCACACGGCAGGAGGCTAGAAAGGGGTTGGTTTCTTTGGCGGTGGCGTCTCCGTCGGGTATAGTGGCGACGCTCTGGCTGAGTTTGAGTTTCAATAAAGTGAAGAAAAATAGTCAGGCTAGACAAAGGCCATTCTACTTAGTGAGTGAAAGACCAAACACCAAAAATCCAAAATGGGTTTGGATGTTTGACAAGTAAATTCTTTTTGGCCCAAAAAGGAATGCAAATTCAATACAATAAACAAAGGTAAGGTCTACAGAATTGGATCAAACCGACTTACTGACTGTTATAATTAGGCCCACGAAGCATATTCATGTAATTTTTCCCTGGAAATTTCTTCCTATGACGCTACCCGTTACATGCTCCGTAAGAAACATAACACCATCTCCCCTCAATGTTGCCTGGCAGCACGAGAAACGTCCTTGAAGAGATCCCTGGTTGGATCCATATGTCGTAGTACGTGAAATAAAACCAGGCGTGCTTGCAGCTCAGATCTCAACCTGCATCCTACTAAAACATGGGTTTGTTTTGCCCTTGTGAGAGTTCAAACTATGGTTTGGAGAAATTATTGAAAAAAATAATTATTATATTTTGAAGAATGGAAAATTAGTTTCAACTTATTTTAACGTATTCGGTAAAATTATGTTAAGTTGCATTTTATTATGATTTTTAGCTTGAGCAAAAATGAAAAACAAAACTTAGTTTTTTGTTGGACCAAACTATAATTTGTTAACTATATCAACTAGGTGCTTGATTCATTAGTCCTCGATTATTTGGGGCTAATGTTAGTCACATGTCGCAGAAGAGAGTGACAACCGTGGGATGATATTTTTCTAAAATCCAACGGCAGCTGTTTGACATGTGTTTTATAACATTTAAAATAATGTTAAATGTTTTAAGTGGTAATATTTGCATAGTAGTCCCATTCTTTTTCACAAACGGAGATTGGATGGCCATGCAGGCGGCTTTCATCGACGGGCTATGGGTGTGCAAAGTTGGCTATGCCAGAGAAGACATATCCAACTGAGTGAGGAAGGCGACCCGTAGCATTTGAAGTCTGGATTTCATCATTTTGAGTTGTGGGATTACTGTTAATACAAATCACACCAAGAAAGGAACCAGATCTACTAAAAACACAAAAATCAAAAGTCAAACACTCTAGTTTTCCTCTAACTATCAGTAGGCAAGAGTTACCGCCCTGAACACCTTGAGAACTTCTTTGCACCAAAGGAATTGCTCTGGACCTTGCAGCGGGGTGGATTGAACAGTAGAGCCATCATTGTTTTCCTAGTAGGCAAAAATTACCCAATACCCATTAATTAGCAAATCCATAACCGAAAAAAAAAAAAAAAAAGAACACATTGACTCCGCCACATGCTTTAAACTTTGATTCGCTCACTCCTTTTCCATTTTCTATTATTTCGGCAATAATAATAATAATAATTATTATTATTATAAAACCCTACTCTGTAGTGTTCACAAATAGAAACTAAACAAAATTGATCTCCTGAATCTCTCAAATCTCCTGATGTCATCGATGGGTGGCAGCACCAGGGTTACTCACCATGGCTCCCCAAGTTTGAAGAAAGGCATGGAGAAAACACACAGAATTTCACAGTGGCGAGCAAAAGCAAACCAGGGAAAATCTCTATTTGCAAATAAATGATCTAGACACCCTTTTGGCAAATAAAATAAAGTGCGTGTGGGGTTGTTTTCCAATTATTTAGCTGGGACTAACGTTAGTCCCAAACAATCACGGACTAACAAATCGGGCACTTATAAACTAAAAAAATCTTAATTTGAGACAAGAGGATTTTTTTTTTTTTTTTTTTTTTTTGGTTTTGATGTTTTTTGGTTGGGGGGGGGGGGTTCTCTGACCGGAGTCAAACACGCAACTCCTTTGCTCTCAGATGCACCTTTGCAGAGGACCGAGTTTCCAACGGCTAAACTTCTCATTTTCTTTTTCTTGGTGAATGAAAAAATGTAAGAAAATGAGAAGTAATTTCACCTTAAGGTTAGACCATATTATAAATGTTAAAGAGAATTTATAGCAGTACTTTTTCACGATGTCTTCCTAGTTGAATTAATCTTTATTGATAGGCGAGAAATTTGATTCCTATCAATTTGCTCAATGCAACTAAAAACTTGCTGAAATTCATTGGAAGAGGGGAAAACATTAGAAGAATAGAAGGACTTACAATCACAACTTCATTTCTTTTTAATTTTTATAAATAAAAATATTTTGTTATTTTTAAGTTTTAAACGCTCAAAAAAAATTAAAATTAAAATCATGCATGACTTTTAATTATAAAAATTTTAAAAAAGATTAAAAAAATTCCCCCCCCCCTCTTCCGAGAGGATATATTGTTGACAGAATATATGATTCTTGTCCATAGGCTTAATAATATCATTATCTACAAACGAAAAAATGATTTTCTTTTGGTTATTAATTAAAAAGTGTTTTTTTTTCTTTTTTGAAGGGGGTCCGTTAACTAAAAAGTGCTTAGATATAATGTTTATTCAATTGTTTGTTTTTGGGTTAAAAGCACATAGATGGCCGACACACTCGTCAATTGACAATGCGTAGCTACGAGGGGAAATGCGAGCCCCACACCGTAAGGGCCAAAAGTTGAGGTGAAAGGAATAGCCGGAAAGGAGCCCCGAAGCCCAAAGCTGGCTTAGCAATTTGCACATCAGATATTTCCTTAATGCGTGCGACAGGATCACGAGTCCAATGGCAGTAGGGCTGACTAGACAAAAGTACCTAGCAGGGTCATAGAGGAAAATAAATAAATGTTGAGGGGTCAAATTTAAAATATTTCACTATAAATCAATAACTTGATAAAAAAAAAAAAAGTGAGCGGAGTAAAACTCCCTTATTGTATTTAAGTAACACTACATAACTAGAAAACTACTAGGATTTTTCACAGAAAATAAAAATTATTAGTAGATAGAATAAAATGGTACGTTTCACCTGGATCATGTTAGGTGAATTTTAGATTGCTTGAAAATTATTATAAAGTGCATAACATGAAAAAATGTTAAAGAGTTTAAAAGTTAAAACTGTATATTATTGTTATTGTGTTGCTTTCTTTTTATAACTTTCATGGAGATAAGTTAAACATTGAAACATCTGGACTCGTATTGTCATTTGAAGTGGAAATTTCAACAAACTTCTATTCATCAATAGTATAATGGAGAGAATAAATAATTGTTATGCAATGCACGTGTATTGCGTGATGTGTTTATTTAAGAATTTCCTGATATTGAACAGTAACAGTATGGACGACCAATCATAGTGGGCCAAGCTGAAGAATCATGTGCTGATATTTTTAAGTGTAAGTATCAATGCCTTTCAGCCGACACGCCTTTCAGCCAAAAAGATGTCAAAGCCGCGGCTGGTCGTTTGGGGCCATTTTTCTTGAGTCCTGATCCATGTCCCGCACAACCCTTGTAATTCTTGTGTCTGTATTCTGCAGTAGCATATCAATTTTCCCGGCTCCTCCGTTGAATAATATCCGATATAAAAGGGAAGTTAATTTCTTCATAATTAAGACTTACTTCTATTTAATAAAATAAAGTTATTAAAATAGAAAGGTAAACTAATTCTCTAAGAATTAAGACATATTTATAGTTAAACCCCATTAAATAATTTTTGATATTGAATAGAATTAAATCTTAATCTTTAAATTATTGATTTTTTTTTTTTTTTGTTTTTGAACTAATTTGTAACATTGAATGGAATCAAATTTTAATTCCTAAGAAAGAAAATAAAATAAAACGAACCCATTACATAGCAAAACCATATATTACCCACAAAACTATGACAATTAAAAAACAAAAAAGTACAGATTTTTTTTGTTCCAATGACCATAAACACAGAGAACCAGATAAAGCAATTTGATATGGACGTGGATTTGCTGGGAAGAGGCAAGACAAGATAAGATAACACTACAAACAAACAAATGCAGAGAAATTATTCAATGTGTGAATGTTTTTTAAATTTATGACATGATTTTATGTTGATAGGAAATTTGTTTAGGAGAAACTCCTAGAAGTTGAAAACCATGGCATAAACTAGGAATTTGTCGTAGTCACATGTACCATATATAATATTATAGAACGAATAATCTTATGTGTATATTGTTATCTTCAATGTAATGCATACGTCACTGTTCGAAAATCCCTATAGAAGTTGCTTCAGTAACCAAATAACAAGAGGAGTAAAAGATGGTTATAACGGTTAGGTCCGGGTGCGACACTTGGTGATCATGTCACATGAGTAAACTTTGCCTCACATTGTTACGTCGTTTGTGGTGGCAAGTGAACAACGTAACACAATCATGAACCAAACGAGACAAGCAAGGTGGCAAAATAGGTGAAGGACAAATTGGTCATTCCACGTTCACCTCACGACCAATCATCATCTTCAAATAGAGATTGGAATCACGCTGAAGATCCCACAGTTTGGGGAAAGAAAAAAAGAGAGTGAGTGAGATGGCACACTCATCGCTGCTGCTCCTCCTCCTGTTCGTCTGCGCCGCCGCCGCCGCCGCGGCGGGAGGATCGAGCTTCGACGAGTCCAACCCCATCCGGCTGGTCTCCGACGGCCTCCGCGACTTCGAGGAGCAGGTCCGGCAGGTGATCGGCGAGAGTCGCCATGCCCTGTCGTTCGCCCGCTTCGCCCGGCGGTTCGGGAAGCGATACGAGACGGTGGAGGAGATGAAGCAGCGATTCGGGATCTTTTCCGAGAATCTGAAATTCATCAGATCCGCCAACAGGAAGCGCCTTTCATACACTCATGGTGTTAATCGTATGTGCTGTTGACTTTCTACGGTTACACTTTTTTTCTTTTTTTGGTTCCTGTTATGTGTTTGCGAGTTTAGGTTTTGATGTGTGAAATCTATGTGGTGTGGCAGACTTTGCTGATTGGACTTGGGAGGAGTTCAAGCGGCACAGACTTGGCGCTGCTCAAAATTGCTCTGCTACACTCAAGGGCAGCCACAGGATCACCGATCATGCTCTTCCTGAAAACGTAATTCTGCTATAACAATTGTTAACTGTTGATGCTTTTTCACGTTCTCAAGTTCTATTCAAGGTGCATCAGTCCATGCAATAAATTAATTTATCAAGTGATAATATGAACTCCAGTTGTCAACACAATATGTGTAGTACTTTCTTAGTCTCTCTCTTTTTTTCCCCTCTCATTTTATCGTTTTAGAAGACTAATGAATCACTGATTATTTTCTTCTTAGTTCTGACTTTGTCTTTTACGCTAATGAGTGAAAGAGAAGATTAGTATAGTGATAATAATATGTTCAAGTTTAATAAAGATTTAATTTTGATTAACTGTTAGTATATGAGTAACTTTTTTTTTTGGAGACATGGGTTTTATTGTCATGTCATTAGAAATGTTGGACTCTTCCAATAAAAAAATCGAAAGTCATATATACGGTGTTGTCTGCTCCGTTGTCAGCTTAAAACTCTCTATTCAATAAATGAAAATGACTTAATTAATTCTTGTGCAACAACTTTAAATGATAGGACGGGACGGTTATTTTATATATACTTTCCATACAAGTGCGAGTTTAACTTGAACATAACATACTCGACCACTTTTAGTTCCAAACAACATTGTTTTGATGTTGATTTTCCAAATTTTGGGAATTAGGAACCAGGAAAGGGTAATATTGCAGCAGAGCCTTTGTTATTTGTTTGTGAAGAAACTTGCGTTCTGAGAAGCCTTGTATGAATTTGTTTTCCCTTTGTTCTTGTGTGCAGAAAGACTGGAGAGAAGAAGGCATTGTTGGCCCGGTTAAAGATCAAGGCCAGTGCGGATCTTGCTGGACGTTCAGGTTGTTCTGACCCTGATAATCTGATTGGAATGGATAAACCATTCTGCTTTATCATGCTTCTAACCTTGTCATTTGCAATGTGCAGCACAACTGGAGCATTGGAGGCAGCCTACGCTCAAGCTTATGGAAAGAATATTTCTCTTTCTGAGCAGCAGCTGGTGGATTGTGCCGGTGCTTTCAATAACTTTGGCTGTAATGGCGGGTTACCATCCCAAGCCTTTGAATACATCAAATACAATGGCGGCCTTGAGACTGAGGAGGCATATCCCTACACTGGAAAAGACGGCGTTTGCAAATTCACAGCTGAAAATGTTGCCATTCGGGTCCTTGACTCTGTCAACATCACCTTGGTAATTAAACGGATAGATAGTTTTCTGCTTGATACGTCTGGCTGTTGACTCTGGAGGGAGACATGGCAGAATCAGATCTGTCTTGGCCTCACTTACACCTCAACTACCTCTATGTGAGATACTCTAAATTTTTTTTGTTGTGTCACGGTGCAGGGTGCTGAGGATGAATTGAAACACGCAGTTGCTTTTGTTCGGCCAGTTAGTGTGGCATTTGAGGTGGTCAGTGGCTTCCAATTCTACAAGGAAGGAGTTTACACTAGTCACACTTGTGGCAACAAGCCCTTGGTGAGTAGTCTGCGAGAGAATACCTGATTTCTGACAGTCTAGTGGTTCAATGCATTAATTGTTTATATCGAATTTATGGTGATGGTGGTATCTTAAAACATAATTGCTGTTTTCATTGCATGCGTGTAACAGTTAGCATCATGAATTGTGATTAATTGCTTTGTTGACGAGTTCTATGATACATGTATTTACACGTCGATCATAATAATTTAACAGCTAAGACACTCATACATGGGACATTGAAAAATATGAATTTGCCTGGCAGGATGTGAATCACGCAGTTCTTGCTGTTGGGTATGGAGTTGAAAATGGTACCGCATATTGGCTAATCAAAAATTCATGGGGAGATAACTGGGGTGACCATGGTTACTTCAAGATGGAATTGGGGAAGAACATGTGCGGTAAGGATCCATAGAACCTAAATTGTTGAAGAACAACATTAAAGCGACCTCACCCAATTGTCATTTTCTTTCTAGATGATTCGTAAAGTTCTTTAAAGGCCTTTAGATTGTGAGCCAATGAGCCATTAAAAATTTCATATCATTTATGTCATCACGAAAATTTAGCATTGCTAGAGCTGTTAGTAAAATTTGTATTTCTAAATATATGAAGAAGGGATTAATCATTTTGCAATACTGGGTTTTGCTAATCCGTTGTTTAATTTCAGGTGTTGCAACTTGTGCATCTTATCCTGTTGTGGCTTAATTTGTATGAGGAGATTGGTGCATGCCATGCTTCAGAGTCTAGTTGTCTACCTCAAAGGTGAAATGCCGTTGTAATATGATGATAACTACTAGTTGATGTTGAAGTTGATTTGTAAAATAAGTTTGTAGTTGGGATGCTCTCAGTCGCTCTTATTGGTACTGTAAGCCACATTACAAAATCATAGTGTAAATCGTGTATCACAGATACATAATGAAGCTGTTTTTGTTGTCCTCGCCAATGTCTTAAGCAATTTAAGGGTACCTTGCTGGGTGCGGATTCAATCCTTCAATGTTTCTAACCAAAAGAAAAATATAGTGTTACTTTTCGCTTTTGTGAATTGTGATTATGTCAACCTAAAACATAATGTTCCAGTTCAATTCAACAGCCTAAGAGGACGCCATTTTGCAAAATTATCATGCAGTCGCTCGAAAATGAAAGAGTGACCATGGCGTGAAACTTTAAACCCTTGGAAAAGCTGGATTTTGATTAAACCCATTGCCACAACTGAAAATGATCTGATCACAATGAGCAGACAAGCTCTTCTGCTTCACAAACACTGAAGACACCTTTGCAAAGCCCACGTAATTGAAGACCTCCTCAGCTTATGGAATCACTTTAATTTTTAAAGATCTTAAAAAATAAGGTAATTATACTTAACTTACACTTTATACACATGCAAAAGCTCATAAGTCATACCCTTTTCATATTATTGGTGGACCGCCTAATTCCTAGTCCGCTAGGGTCAGATCCTTGCAGGGTTCAGCAGACTCAATGCCTTCAATGAGGTAATTAAGGATGCTCCGATGGCACCTAAACCATCCCTCTTCATGGCGTGTCATTAGGGGATGCTCGAATTGCCTTCCTTAATAAGTATAGATGTCTACCATCACATGTGCAGAGTGCAAACACAAGCAAATTGTGGGTTCTTGGATTGTGCAGCATGTAAACACGGTAATTAGTGTATATTGGTGCAATAGGTACCTTGATGGTGGCAGGCTTTCTGATCAGCAAATGGCTTTGCTGCAGTATCAGGGTGAAAATATTCATTTTTTGAGTGAGGAGGTATATGACAATTCGAAGCGTATTGGTTGTTGATCAGAGGCTTAACTGATGGTGTAAATACTGCACGAGTAATAACTTGTATAAAAAGTACCCCATTAACAATAGGTCTTGCAGATTCTTCGATTGCTAGATTGAGTAAGCAAATATGAATGGTGATTCGAGCACACCACAGGTGATAATGAACCCGGAAAACTGATTCCTGTTCGATCTTCTTTACCTTTTCAGTTTCTCTTATTATTTTTGGGAACAACTTGTTCTTTTGAAGTTGACCTTACACATCAGTTAACTGCTCGTGATCAAGAATTAAAGACACTTTCTGCAGAGGTAATTAAGCCTATGGACAGCAAAATGCAACCACATCCATGTAATTGCCTCTGTAATGCAATTATTGATTTCAAATGAAATGTCCATTCTTTATATGATGAGTTGTCAAGTCTGCATTATCCTTTTAGCAGAACTTCTGTTTTTTAAGTAAAAATTCTGCTTCAATAAGTTACCTTGTTTTCTAGCCGTGTTTATCCCTCCCCTTGTATTTTCCCCTAAATGAGTTCCCCATTTTAGTAAGTTTTAGGCATTTATCTGTTAAAGAAAATATCATTATATATACACACAAGTGTGGAACCAGAAGGAGACACTATCACAATATTTATTTATCCGAGGAAGCTAGTATATAAGCATCGCTGCTCTTTAACAATCAAGTAATGAAATATATGACATGAACTGCTTCTTCACATTTCATTATCCCACGACCATATCATTGTTTGAACATTTATAGGAAGTAAACTTAAATTATGTGAGTACAATATAGTATCAGAGATCCTTCAACTCTGTCAAACTTGAAAGGTTCTCACAGCAAAATTTATGTTACATGTCAATTGCAATCTAAGCTAAGCCTTGTCTCTTTGATTGCTTAGGGGAACTCGGAGATCCAGCGAGTTCGCGCTACCAACAATCAGGTACTTGCTGACGTATCAGTGCTAGAAAAGTTTATGACCTTTGACTATAAGTTGCTCACTGTTGAATTGTTAATATAACAGTGGGTAGAAGAGGATGAAAGACACAGCTATTTTAGGATAATATCGCACGCGGGCTGCCAAGGTATTATTCATAATTGATATGCGAATAACTAATTAGCTGTATAGCACTTTTTTTTAATAGCTGTTCATAACTTTTTGGGCTTTACTTTTCCTTATTAGAGATGTGCTTCGTTTATAAAAGCTAGCACTGGAGGCTGGGCAGATGTCAAATCTTGAATTATAAAGGTATCAGTCTGCGCTGAGAAATCAATCGCATACATTGGCAGAGGCAGCTGAATAAGGAGCTTAATTCACTTGCTAACGCAAATCCACATATTCATCTTTCTTAAAGAGTTCATACTTGATGTTTATGTCAACCATTTGACGAGTGTCTATATCGTACATATAAGAACTTAGAAGAGTTTTATTTATTTATTTACTTTGTTTAAAGAAATTGTCATGAAACAAAGTAAATAAATGCACATGAGGCAATAGCTTAGTGGCTGTATGCGTACCTCTGTAACAGTGCATATCAGCCGAGTCACGAGTTCGACTCCCCTTGGATCAGAAACTCCGGTGGCTGGGTGCGTGAGTTGACAAAAAAAAGACATATATCCTTAATATATTAAATGATTTCTCTTGCCCTTGGGGCTTGGGGAGATTTATCATGCATGGGCTTTGGGTTCATCTCTTTCCTATGAGACAACTGGACCAACCCAAAAAATCTACATGAAGGATAAAGGAGGAAATGGGTTGTGGCATGTTCTAGAAGTGTCGGTTAGGACTGCTCCGTAATCGTCGGGGTTTGTTGGGGGTGGGGGGGGGGGGATCTATGGGCCGAAGTTGAGTGAAAGCTGAAACCGGGTAAGAATATGGGACCCACAAATGATGGGGCCTTGCCACCATAGGTGTGGATGGCCCCTCCCCTTCATCAGCGTTGAGATTTGAGAAAACGAGTGCGAGAGAGAAAAAAAAAACGTGGTTGCGTTGCGTTATCTGGATTGAATGAGCGGGACACGTGACAGCATCGACATACTCCTAGGCACAAGCCCCGCCGGCCCACCACAGTGCCTGCCAGCGCCAGCAACGTGCCACCCTCCGCGTTGTTGATGTCTTCACTGTAGAATATTGGCGACCAATAAATTAGTCAATGGCACATTTTGTTCATCAAAGAATTTTGTTAAGGGAAAAACTTAGATAAAATTTCTTTTTTATCTACTTCATTTATTTATTAAATTAAAAAATAATATGCAGATCTTTTTTTTTGAGGTGAATGTATATTTTGAGTTTCTAAATTATTTATTTTAAAATAATTATATATATGTTATTATTTAATTTAAAAATTAATTAAAATAGATATAATAAATTTGATATAAATTTTATCTTTTCTATTAATATAAGTGTTTTAAAAATATTTATTACATAAAAAATTTAAAATGTTACAAAAAATATACTTTTATAAAAATTTAAGAGTTTAATTAATATATATTATTATCTAATTATATGCTTGAATTTATAATATTTTTAAAATAATAGATGATTGAGTCAAATATTTTAGTTAATATAATAATATATAATTAAATATCTATATAAATTTTTTTTTACACTGCAAACAAATTAAATTGAAATTTTAATATATTGAATATTTTAAAATAATTTATACAAAATATAATATTTTGATTTCTAATTTCTTAACAAATGTCTAACATACTTATTGGTAAGAGCCTTTTATAAATCTGATTTGTATACGTAAACTATTTAACCAGCCTGATGCCGAACCACAAATTTTCGAACTAGTGTTTGCGCTGCACATGCATATTTTATTTGTCAGAAAAAATGGCAACTTTGACAGGTTAGTTTTTTTTTGTTTGTGTCTGGCTGTGTGTGTATATAAAAAATTAAATCTTTTTTTTTGGGTTGTAATTCAAGTGTGTTATTGAAATTCTCTGTAAATATTTTAATGATTTTAAAATTAAAGACAGGATAAGATGTCTTTTAAACCTCGGCGAGAACATTAGTTTAAACTGTAAATACAAACAAATAAAATGAAGATTTTGTGAGGAGCTATTTTTACAAATATTGATTGTATTAGTTTCGTCGTAAATGACTCGCAATATTCTCATGGAAAAAACTAGAGCTTAAATAAGGCATTGATAATTAAAAACTCATTTTAATTACAATAATATTTAAATACTAATTATGTAAAAATATTTTGATAAAAAATATTAAAAGAAATGCAACTTTGCTCTTAAGAGAAACACCATTCATTTAAATAATGACATAATAATATAACCATTGAGCCGCGACAATTGCTTTAATTAGAGAATATGTTCTGCAATTATCCTCTATTAAGAAAACATTAATATAATAAAATATCATCCCTGCATAATTAAAATTAAAATAGTAAGGCAAATGAAAAAAAAGAAAGAAAGAAAGTAAAAGCATAGAAAGGAGGAATAAACAAGAAATGGTGGTGGGTGAGTGGTGTGGGGATCCACATTATCCATTTCGAAGATCATGTATCTAATCCCCAATCAAGCGGTCCACAGTCAACCAAATTCTTCGGCACTCACGCGAAACATCCAATTTCAAAGCCAACAAAATAATAATAATAATAATTTAATAATAAAGTGTTTATTTTTCTTTTCTTTTCCCCAAACAGATAATCCTCTGTCTTGTTAATGTAAAACATTATCATTATTAAATTCAATGAGGATAAGGTGTCACCTTCCGCCCTTTATTCTTTATTTATTTTCTACGATTATGCTTATATATTTTAAAATCAAAATTGAAAACGCCTTTTGATTAAACTGGCATAGAATAATTATATTTAATCACTGTTTTCTTTTGTGTGTGATCGGCTATGGCGAAAAAATTCTGATACCCCCATGTGCTCCTCACCAGATATTTATAACCCTTAACTCGCTCCATATCCCCCTGCTGTTCAACCATTCCATTTCACACTATTCTTCTTCTTCATCTTATTATTATTCTCAGTTTTCGCAGACTCTGCTGAAACGATGCCTTTGGCTGTGGGAAGCAATGAGGGTGTTACCATCGAACGGTCCAGCTTCATCCACTGCGTCTCGATCTGCGATCGTGATTTTCCGGAGGAGGATGAATCGGACGCTAGCAGCTCCTCCTCCTCTTCCTCCTCCATAGGGAGGAACAGTGCCTCGTCGGAAGAAGATTCCTCCGACCGGGAAGATTCCGGCGAAACAGAGGTGCAGAGCTCCTTCAAAGGCCCTTTGGATACCATGAATGATTTGGAGGACGATTTACCGGTCAAGTAAGTGTCTTTGTTCCTTTTACTTTAAGGGGTTTTCCGCAAGTTCCAAACTTTCGTTGCGCGTAATGCTATATTGTTGATTAGGGGTCTTGGGGTTCTGTTTTTCACGTTTTGCCATGTGTTTGTATTATCGATTTTAGCATCTGGTTGTAGGAACTAAGAAGCACAAAACATGTTCATTTTTTTCTCTTTGCCGGATTTAGTAAGTTACTGTTATACCCTTGAGGAGCTCAACTTTCTAGATGGTTTGTTATTGCTTGCCTTAAAATCTAGTAAACTAATACCAGTTATGGCAACTTTTGGTTCGGTTCGGTATTCGTTAAATCAAGTAGCAAGTTCTGGTTATGACAAAAATTCTACACAGTTGTATACCACTTTCTTTCACCATCCATTAAGTTTGTGCTCTGCTTTTTTGGTTTGTGCGGAAAGTGGTGGCGGAATATATCTTGTTTCTGGCATTTAGTTAAAGAGTAATAAAATTGATGGGCGTACTCATAATGGATCTCTCCACTAACTAGAGACTGGTGACTTGAGATAGAGAATCTTTCAAATAGAAAGACTGTAACAACAAAATGATGCATTTGCAGAATAAATCATGACTTTTACAAGGTTTTCTACTATTTTTCATGGAGTCGGCTGCTGAGTAAGGGTCTCAAATGGATGGATTTTGAGTTTAATCTTAAAGAATGCATCATAAATAAATTATTAATCTGTGTAGGGTTCATTAAAAAATTTATTGAAATCATTCAATCCATCCATGATCCATTTTAATGGATGGAAATGGATATTTAATCCATTCGTTGATCCTTTTTATTGGATAGGATGGATGTATATGCAGCTCATTCATTGGAAATCATATTTTGTCTAATAAAAAGCTAACTCTCTCTCATAAATTAACTAAGGTTTTTAAAATGGATGCATTTGGACTTTGCTTTGTCCACATGTCTTAGTCTTCTAAAATAGTTGCATTTAAACTTCTCCTATGTCCAAATGCATTTTATTCTTTATTCTGTTGGATATCCAATAAATATTTTGGGTGGTTGATTAACCATCCATTAACAAATACAAATCCAACCCATCAAATCTATTAATATAATTGGATGGATTGGATTGGATGGATGGATGGTGGATTAATGGTTCCAATTGACACCCCTACTTCTGAGTTGTCAAATGGTTATTTGATTTGGGCTAAAGTATGTGATGAGTTCCAGGTGTTAAAAAGTTCTTGTCTTGAAAAGAGAAGTGATTAACTGTAAAGTGCTTTCTTTGTTTGTTAGTGGTTTCGCCTCTTTGTTTTCATAGCAAGTTAAAATATTTTCAAGATTATGGTTAAGTAAGTCGGTTAATGCATGAAAGAGAGGGGGGTAAAACCATGTAGAACATTTAAACTAGAGTTGAAAATGGAACATGAATTGAAAATAAAAGTGAAGTGACAAAGTTTCTTGCATTCTATATATCTATTTGGAGGGTTGTTGTATTTTGATTCAGTAATTGAAAGTTCAAGATGACCAAAATGCTGAACACTAGATATTATTTTTTTTTTTTCGAAATATATATATATATATATATATATATATATATATATATATAATGGTTGGCTGATATGAAAATTATGATTCGGATATAGTTTTATTAGCTTATGTCATCCTCTTTATGTAATTCAGGAAAGGCATATCCAAGTTTTATAGTGGCAAATCGAAGTCCTTCACAAGCTTAGCAGATGCTGCATCTGCAGCTTCCATGCAAGACATAGTAAAGCCAGAGGATCCATATGCCAAGAAACGCAAGAATTTACTAGCCCGCAACCTGTTAATTGCAAGGAGTCGCAGCTGCGCAGATAATGTTGGTGGACTATCGAAGCGAAAGGCTAACATTGGTCGAGGAACTTCTTGTCTTACTTTGAGCAGCTTGAGCAGCAGTGGCAGCAGCAGTGAGGAGGGGAAAAGTTCCACATCAATATCACCACCTTGCCCTCTTCCCCCTCTTCATCCACAAGCCAAAAAGTCATCTGCAAATGCTCCTCAACCATGTCCTCCGACGCAAAATTCTCCTTGGCGGTCATACTCCTGGTCTGATCTGCAGTCTGTAGCAACCGAGGCTCATGACATGTCTAGCTTGGCAATTTGTAATGAAAACAAAGGCAACAAAGTACACTGAAGATCTTGACATGAATTTTAGTTGATAGCAAGCGGGGTTTTGTTCGCACTCGAGTGAGATTGAAATGTAGTACTTTGTGAACTCGTCTTGTATGCACTGAGTACTGACCAAGAGTGCTGTATAATCCATATGAACTTTTGGTTCTCTATGACTCGTGGAAGCCTTCTTATCAAGTAGTCGTAATAATTACTTTTCTTGTCGATTTGCTATAATTGGGTTTGATTGCAATTGAAAGAGAGTCTTGACGTTCAAAATGTGAAAGAAGAATCAAGATAATACAAGATAACATCGATTGCAGAGACAATGTCAATGCTACATTATCTTGATGGTCGGATTTTTGCCTGCATTGCTCGTTGTTTTCTTTGGAATGTGAAGGTAATACTATAGCCATGAATTATATTAATTGTTTCTGTGACAACATAAGTTCATTTTTGGCACTTCCAAGTTTGCAGTTGTAATCACCTCCACACATTGACATGCACCGACTTTCTTTAATTTTAGGGGAACTCGGACTTGCTCTAAGTTTGAGCGTTCACTTTGACTGTAATTTCGCTGGTAAAATAGGAAAGGTCATTTCAGTACTGATTTTAAATTAAATTTGCAATACAGGAGTACTTGAAAAAAAAAAAAAACCCGTAAACAGGGCTGAAGCTAACCTTTTTTCAAAAAAGAAGAAAAAGGATATTAATGTAAAATTTTTTCATATAATTATTTAATAATATATTATTATATCAGTAAAAGTATATAAATCAATCACTTAGAAGTATAAAAATTTTATTAATAAAAATATATAATTGGATGAACTTGTAAAATTTTTATATTAATAATGTATAAAAATTAATCTTTATAGGTAAATTGCACTTATGATATAGCATATAAGAATAATAAAAATAAAAAGTCATTTTATCCAATCAAAAAGAATTCAATTTTTATGTATTATCAGTGTAAAATAATTTATATAGATATTTAATTATATATTATCAGATCAGTAAAAATATTTAATTTAATTACTAACTATCTAAAAAGTCTTATAAACAAAAATATCTTATTAAATAATAGTATAAAACTCCTTTATACTAATAATATATTAAAATTAATCTCAATAAAAAAATATAAAATCATTTTAATTTACTGAGATGAAATGGGTGTATTTGTTTGTGCTTCTCATTCAAAAAGAAGTATTTTTTTTTAATTTTTCAAAAAAAAAGTATTCATAAACTTTTTAATGTTATTTGTTTGTGTTTAAAAAAAAAACAGAAGTAGAAAATAATTAATTTTTTTATTTTTTTTAAAAAGTAGATAGAGAACTGTTTCTCTCGGAAGCAGAGGCAGTAAAAGAGAAAGAATGTTGCACCTTAAAATTAGTAACTATTTTTTTCACTTAATTATAATTTTATCTTTAAAATTTTTAAAAACTATCACTCCCTTCCTACTCTCATGCTCTCTCTACATATATTTAATTATAATTTTATTAAATAAAGTACTTCTATATTTATCACATCTAAATAATTTAGTAAATTCTAATTTTAATAAAAAATATTTATACAATTATATCCAAATATAAAATAACTTTTTACTTTTACTTTTATTTTTACTTCTATTAAAAAAATAATTTTCTTATATTCTTAACCATACCAAACGGGCCGATATGAACATTCTACGACACGTAATTTAGCATCAACTCGATTACGAAAACGTACGGTTCGATATTAAAGTCAAATAACCACGACAGTCTGTATAGACACAACAATTCAACTGTGTATATCATAGAAGTAACTGTCACTAAGTTAACCTCTTCTCACCTCAACAGATTTCAAGAACTTTCAGAAAAAACTAAACTAAAAAACAAGTAGTAAAATAACGTTCTTTTAATGAATATGTGGCCAAAATCAGTCGGTTTTACAGATGTGGCTGCATAGTTCATGCTGCCAGTGGCGAGACACACTTGGACTTGTTGGGCCACCCCATGCTGGATAGTGTGATCAAAGAAGCACTAACCCCTAATAACTCAAACTAGGATTACTGCATGAAAAAAAAAAACACAAAAACCTCCTTAACCGATGCATTGACGCGAACTAGTTTTCTGTTCCTTATACCATGACCTTGAAACCATCGAAAACGATTTGTAACTCACTCTGATCAGCTTCCACATCCGGATATGCTGACAATATTGCCGCTTTAAACTTTACTGTTAAGGACTCAAACATGTCATGCTTGTTGTGTTGCTGCCACTCTGCAGCCTCTTAACATTATCCGTGCAGTCAAAACAAGAGTTTCACCCACAGAACCTTCAGTTTTCTGAGCACCATGTTTCTATCCCCTTAGCTATATTCCTCACATTCTTCTCGTTATCCCTTCTCAGTTGGCCAATCCTCATATCGGGTCATCGAAACCGATTCATTATAACTGAAACTTTGCAATGAGTTTAATTAAGTGCCTTAACCCACTCACCAAACATGTCCCCCCGTAATGACATGCCTCGTGCCCAATGGTCGTACCTCTTCACTTCTTCACCGAGTAATCCCAAGGGGCCTAGTCCACAAGTATTTATATGGGCTTGGCCAATTCTGTGCCATGAACTAAAACTATTGAGGCAACATCAAACTCTTTGCTTTCATGGATCCCGGTTCTTCTTTCATCGTCTCCCAAGACGAGTTTATTCTCTTTCACAGAATTGACAGGGAACTCTATGAGATCCTCGTCATCAACCTCTACCGAGACCCATCGGAGTCCATGCAAGTCCTTGCCATGTGGCTCTGGTTGGAGAGGGCAGGATTCCGCAACGTTGTAAAGAAGATAACGTCCTTGCCCAATCTCCTCATCAACGAAGTTGCAGAAGAAACAGTCACATGCCTGAACTACATTAACAACACTCTCATACTATCTTACCCTTTCGAAGGCGTAGACATCCCTCTCCTGCAAAACGTCATGGACAAGGAAATCTCGCTCCAATTCTTGTACGAGAACCGTGTTGAGGCGCTCGAAGGGGTGGCCAAGATGGTGCAGGAAGTGTGTGTGAGGGCCTTCACCGACATCATGCAGCAAGCCATAATCAGGAACTCGAACGAGAGAATGGTGGAGGCACAAAACGCGGTGGCGCAGCAAAGTTCAGAGAATAATAACCATTTCTGGTTCGGGTCAATTGGGCCCTCTCATCTGAGGGTTAACAAGGTTGGGGGTGGTGCTGAGTTGCATAGTGAAGTGCCAGCGGATGATAGGACCATGTTCGTGACGTTCTCGAAGGGGTACCGCGTGGAGGAATGGGAAGTGAGGGAGTTCTTCACCATGGCCTATGGGAACTGCATAGAAGCCTTGTACATGCAGGAGGTGCAGCCGAATGAACAAGCACTCTTTGCTCGCATTGTTTTTCACAACGTCTCCACCGTTGATGTGATACTCAGAGGTGCAACTAAGGCCAAGTTTACTATCAATGGGAAGCATGTATGGGCTCGAAAGTTTGTGCCGAAACGTACGAGGAGCTTGTTGCCAACATCTACCAAACTGCAAGGAGAATCTTCATCTGGGTCTGGGATGTAGACAAGTTTTGCGTTTTATTATTATTATTGTTTTTATTTATTTTTATGCTGAGATGTGAATGGTTAATTTGGTCAAGTACATCAATTTACATAAGTTTATGATGCCTGTCTGCGCTTTGTCTCGTTAGTTTATTATGGGATGCGTAATGTGTTATCTCAGTGTTGTTAAGAATTGAGGATATATATATATATATATATATATATATTTTGGGTACTAATAATTGAGAAGTTTTCATCTTTTACCAACTTAATTCGAAGCTGAGGTTCTTGAAAAGTTGAAATCAAACTCCGTGTACTTTTTTTTTCATTGTTGAGTGGGTGAGCAATGTACTCGTAACTCGAAAGATTTGCATTCAAATCTGTTAAGTAAGGTGGGGATTTTGAGAACTGGCGAGAAAATAAATACTTAACTCTGTATTATTGGCAAAGAAATACTGCGAAAATCCCAGCGAACAAAGAAAGGAAGAAAAAATCGAATATCTTCAACGAAAAGTCATATCCTAATTTCAACTCCCACACTTCGTGATACACAAATAATAAATACAGGAGATTTTATCAATTATTAAATGGATTAAATTTGTTCGCTCTGTAAAATTGGCAAAGTACGTACTTTGGCCTTAGATGCTTTCTAAATTAGTAATACATCGTCTTATGTCAATCCTTTGTAACAGTGTGTTATAATATCAATATGAGTTTAATTTATATATATTTTATAGGATAAAATAATTTTATGCTATCAACCAATAAAAATACAAAAAAAGTATCAAATTATGCTAGACAACTATCTATTATGATTAGGAATCCACTATAATTTGATATTTTTTTATATTTTTATTGGTTAATAGTATAAAGTTATTTTATATTATAAGTATATACAAATATTTTGTATGTTATTTTTTTTGTTCACTACATGATCAACACAAAACACGATTATAATATTTTTTCATGTCTAACTTCTATGCACTAATAGTATAAAATTATTTTACATTATCAATCAATAAAATTGCAAGAAAGTATCAAATTATAACAAATAATTACCTACTATAATAACTATCCATTATAATTTTGACACTTTTTTATATTTTTATTAGTTGACAGCTAGTATATAAAAATTAATTTCTATTTTTACTTTGAAAAATATTATTTGTACTCATTTTTATATATTTATTTTAGACAAATAATAAGAAAGAAAGTGATGCACCGGTGCTATTTATCACGAATATCAATTTGTGCGGGTGTTACGAAGGCCTAATGACCAATCATTGTGCGATAAATTTGTTGATTGGGGAGAGAGAAAATAACTTGAAACACAAAACGTAAAATTTGCATCTTCTATTCGAACTTCTGTACGTCTACCACGAAAGTTATTTCACACCATTAAGCATTTTTGGAAAGTGATAAGTGTTGGGGAAAAAAAAAAAGTGATTTGAATTTATTATCTTATATCCTTTTTTCTTATTATGTGCTTATAATAAATCCATAAAATGAGTTCATATAATATTACTCTTTTACTTTACCTGCTACAAGAGGTAATCCTAAGCAGTGCTGTATACATTATTAATTGTCCATTGCAAAAACTTAATTAATCTATGAAAAATTTTCCATTATTTTAACTTCATACTAAACTCATCCTACGGATTAAAATGAATTAAGTAGAAAAACACATAAATGCAATGCCCATTCATTCATGACAATGTAAAATATTGTAAAATTGTACTCAAACAATGTTATTTGTGTTAAAATCTCATATTTGCTATTTACGTGATCAAATTTCCCTTTATCATAATTAAGACGGTCATTTTCTTTAGTGGGCTTTATGAGTTGACTTGATTAAATTTCATTCATTTTTTTGTCTAAATAATAAGTATTAAGAATTTGTTAGACCTCAATTATTTATAAGAATAAAATTCTTTTAATACTAATTAATTCACAATTCTAACAATTTACACGCTATTTTTGTTAATTTCATTCTTGCAATTTTTTTCTTTTTTAATCATAAAAAATACATTCTAAAACAATATGTCATACTTTAAAAGAAAAATTGCAAAGAACATTGAAATAAAAGTGTTCAAGCTTCTCTTTTTTTAATAAAAAAATAATAAATTTTTTAAAATATTTTTGGTCGATTTTTTTTGGGTCAAACAAACAATTTTTGAAGCTTGAATAAGCAGCGCAGTGGGTCTGAGCAGTGGGCCCGATTGGGGTGAATCACCCAAAAACTATTGGGCTCGAAGAAAACAAGGATATAGCGTTAGGAGTTTCGGACTGCATAGCCGAGTAGCTTCTCTGTTCTCTCCCGTCTGTGACTTTTCACAAATCGCGGCAAAAGGAAGATCGCTACTTTGTCTGTCACTTTCTGATATTCAAAGTTGCTATGATACTATCCTACTTCTTTTGTAATTAGCTTTGCGTTAAAAATGAGAATTCAGATAACGAGTGTTTCGAGAGAAGATGGGTAATACTAATTACTGATTACGTTGAGCCTGATTTTGCAGGTGGGTGTGTGTAACAGTGTTAGTGTGCGAAAATGGAGTCAGGAGGGTCGAACGGTGAAGAACCCACTTCATGGGATGAGCTTTACAATATCAATCTCATGCCTTCCGAGTTCTTCCTCAAGTTCCGCAAAGAAGTTCAGGGTGTTCGAGTTGGTCTCAATATGGAGGTCATCTTTTAACTCCATTCTATTTCAATTCCCATTCAAAATTACATCATTTTACATTAAAAGTTTAACCTTCACCATATTAGCCTTTTATCGCTCAACATAGTAATAGGGGCATGGGGTATTCTTTTGCTTTGGCTTTAATTAAACCCTTTATTTTTTCTGTCAAATACATGCATACTTGTGTCTGTTGCATGTAAGATAAGGTTTTCATACAGCATGCTTAAAAGATTGAAATTGATGAGCGACGAGAGAGATATGATGCAGTGAGATTGTTTTCATGATCGTGAGGCATAATTTGGACTGAACCCCCCTCCCACCCCAGGTGCTTATATGCTAAGAGCTAACAAAGCAAAGCTCAAGGAAGAAATCTCATTTTTCTATACCGCAGGGAGACATGCTGTTATTTATTCTTATTCTAATATTCGTGTACTCTTATTTTGTGTGAGTTCCATATACTGTGCTTTTGGAGCATGGTGAGTTTAACAGGATATCAATTAGGAGATCCAATTTTGTTACTGGTTTCTGTTCCCTCAACATTAATATTCAATTTTGGTTGGCTATTCTTTCTGATTGTAATTAAACTCATCTGTTCCTGGTATGCAAGTGAAGTGTCAAAGAGAAGTCTAAAATTTGTAGGAGTGTTGCACTGTGAAGTTTAGCTATTTATGTAGTTTGGGGAGTAAAGCCTCATTTTGGTTCCTAACATTGTATGCATGTTCCAATTTATTCCCTAAAATTAAGAAATTAATAAATTAGTACCGAAGTTGTATAACGTGATTCGAGTTTGTCCCCGAGGTAATTCAATTTAGTCTCTACAAACGTCACCCCAAGGACTAACTTAAATCACATTTTGCAATTTCAGGGATTAAATCATTAATTTCTTAATTTTAGGGACTAAATTGAAGCATATATATAATTTCAAGGACCAAAATGAGGCTTTACTTAGTTAATAATTAATATTGTAGAGTTTTTGTTTATGAGTCGATTATTTACATAAGATGAGTACTTATTTGAGGAGATCATTATTGTGCTGCAGTTCTATAATACTCCAATCAATGAATATCAAGCAAAGCTTGTATTGAAGCCTTTAACACCTGAATGGAAGTGGAAGTTAATTTATGAGCCTATTCACCATGATGTCCGCATTCTCTCGAAGAAGATCCCCATTACCAAATTTCTGAATCTTCAGGTTTGAACTGCTTCCTTATTCATGAAATGATTATTATCTCTATCTTGATCAGTGCAGAAAATGTTTTTAAAATTTAATAAAAGTGGCATTTTTTATGTGCTTGTATGTATTGATTCCCACTGTGCTGCTATTGATGCCATAATAAGTTGATCTTCCACTTTCCATAAAATTTCATTTGTAGTGGCTTACTCTGACATAAACAGTGCAGGTTGGTGTAGGACACAATTTTCAAATGCATGCTACTGGCTGGAAATGGAAGCTCACCACGTGTTTGGGTGGAGATGGTGTATCCCGGATTCGAAATAAGACGTCAGTTGGCTTGTTTCCTGGGTTTGATTTACGGTTTGGATGGAGGGCAGACTATGTTCTTCCTGAAATTACTGGGCAAGTTTCAAAATCTTGTCCTCTAGCAAAGAAATGCTCAGAATTATGATTTTTAGATACTACAAATTTAAACGTTATTCTGTTTCTGATTTCATATTCTCCTTTAGTTACATGCTATTTTTGGTTTCTGTCATGAAATCATTTCATGAATATGACTGATTGGTTTAAACTTTAAACCTTAACAGGGCTCTGGGTACTGATGAACCACTGTTCAACATGCAGTCAGGCCGACTACAAGCATCACTTGATAGAGTTGAGGCCATCTTAACCCACAATGATGCTGTTTGATTTGGTCAAAGCAGATAGTAGAAGAGTTTGTAAATCAGGTATATTATATATAATCCTTAATCTCTTTTGAAAGAAGTTCAACATAGCGGTTGAAAATAATGACATCTGCAAACAGGACACCGGACATAAATATATACAGAAAGAGGAAAATATCACCCCTCAATTCATGTATTGAGATTAGAAATATCTAGAGTGGTGATTTATGTGCACTGGAGTTTGCTGATATGTATGCATTATTTTATTCTGTGGACACTGAATCTTTTTGGCTTTGGATGATGGAGTGTGCAAGTTTCGAACACGGTCCCATCTAATGGAATGAGAGTAAGCAAACCATTAGAGCAGGACCAAGACTGGCGACGCTGAATTTAAAACTGTAATTGATAAAAGAAAGAAATACGTAGTGCTAATAAGAACCAAAACTATTTCTTTTTTTTCTTGAAAAAAAATTTGCAGATTCTGCCGTTGCAGTACTCTTTTCCTCAAAACACTTTTAATTTTGTAATATAAAATTGCACTGGTGGGTTTAGGTGACAGCAAACAAGATAGCTTCAGTGGTAGGCTCTTATAGTAGTTACTTGAAATTGACGACTTTTCTAATCTGGGCATGTTCGCAGGATTAAGTCAAATTTGGAATTATGTCACTACCGTGATTGAAATGCCTGCAAGCGGAATTAAGCTGATACCGGGAGAGAGATTTGAAATTTGTGACATAGGAAATTCTGGAGCAGTTGATAGGAAGCGAGATTAGTTATAATAGTCAAGGGCTATTTGCTTTGCGCATACATTATTTCAACAGAATCAAGTTATTCGCAAGCTTCGCCCGTATGATAGATAATTTGTACATTAGATAATTCAACAGAATCAAGTTATTTGGCTATTTGTTCTGTAATTAGTATTTGTTTCAAACTCAAATTTGAGATGTTGCAAATTGCTTATTTAATCCAGAAATGATCCATACTTGGCCAAAGAGGGTAGGGGGGTATGGAATCTTGAGTGTTTCATGATATTGATCCGCACCTCCAACTATGCTATTAATGGTATTGATTTTTGTAATTTCGACATTCATACGGTATCAGACTATCTATCAGTGACCCTTATATCATATAGGTGTAGCTCAGCATATGTTTCCTACTCATAAAGTGGCAGTATTTATCAGAGAAATTTCGAATGCCTGCGGAGGGAATATTGCACTATCCAAGAATGAGTAAAGTGGGCCCTGTCTCTCTATCCTAGCCGTTACAGCCAGCCTTAACGGCACCATTTCACCTGCTTATAAAGATTCAATCAAATCTTCAGCATCTTCAAAGATCAAAGCATAACATACTCTCCAGAAATCATCACCACAATGGCCTCTTCAAAGCTTAGAAGTGCATGCTCCTTCACTAGCCTCCTCCTCAGCTGTTTGAACTTCGTACTATTTATCATTTCTGCAGCCTCTTTTGCTCCCACAATCCTCCTCAAGATGCCCCCAACTTCCTTTGGCATGGCATTCCTTATGGTCTCCGGCATCTCACTCCTCTCATCTTTTGTGGGCTTCTACTCCCAGCTCACATACTTGTGCTTCCTCACCCACACTTCCCTTGTCCTAGCCTCATTGATAGGACAAGTGCTCACCATATTAGCCTTGTTTACAAAGGAGAAAGCAAGCCTCTCCTTGCTGAAGTCACCAAGGGACCCCAAAGAAGCCAAGCTTTTGGTAAGGCTGGAATGTGGGGCCTTGATGGCCATGTGCATGATGCAGTTGATGGTGTTGGTGCTGAGTTGTGCAGTGCATAGCTGTTGGGTGAAGGATTATGAGGAACTTGAAGCAGAGAAAGAGGCCTCTGCAAGGAAGAGGAGCAAAAGGAGGGCCAAAGTGCAAGAGGAATCTATGGCTAATGCAACCAAGATTGCGGAGATCAAAACTAAGGAGTTGGATGAGAAAATGAGAAGCAAGAATGTGAAGTGGGTGAAGACTGATTTTGAACCCTGAGAGGCTCCTCAGTATCTTGCTCTATCTTCCTCCTACCTTATTTGTGCAGATATTTGCATGATTTTCATCCGTTTCTTATTTAATCGCCTATTCTTAGTGTTGTTTGTTCGGGTCACTATGGGTGTGGCCATTGAATGTGTGAGCATTGAACGTAGAAGTAACATAGGGAATTTCTATTGCTTTGCGAGCATCATCAATCATCATGTTGTTGAACAGTTTGCAACTCCATAATTTTTCATGCTTAATTTCTTTTAACTGAATGCAGCTAGTAAACCTCTTTTTGTTTATTCCCTTCCCTTAAAATGGGGGGAAAAAAAAAATCATCCCCAGGAAACAATATACTTTTCCAATTAATTAATCTTTAATAATCATTCTAAAGACAACTTTGGGGGTGATAATGCAATGTAACCGCCTTGTTAAACAAGGATTACGAGTTATTCCATTCAGGCCCAAAAAGATCTGGTTTTACTTGCCGATAGTTCTTCTTGTGCTTGGATCATTGGATGGTCTATACCATATTGGGAAATAATTAAGACGCATGTTACCTATGGTTGTCCTCAATATTTTTAATCCACCAATGATCAGGTTACATTATATAATTAGCCAAATAGCCCAATAAGCTACAGGGTGATTCTGTAACAGATTGATGCAAAAACGTGTCTAAGGAATAAGAAAACAAAAAGAACAAAGAAAGGAGGCTGCTCAATAATCAATCACATTTATAATCGTTGTCTTTTTTTCTTTTTAAAGAAAAAAAAAGGCTACATTTTTCTGTGTAATAGAATCATGGACAAGGATGGTTTTCACACCACATTATGTTCTAAGACAGAGCAAAAAGGAGAGAAAAAAACAAAAAAGACCAAGATCGTTATCCTGCTCGCAATGATCAGGTTTAGGTACGGACAGGAGAACGGAATGGTCCCGCATCCTATCTTACGACCAGGAATACAAAGAACACAGTGGACAAAGCCAGTGCGGCGAACAAACTGTGGGCTTCTAGCACACCGGTGGTTTTGGAATCCGCAACTTGTTTTAGGGTTACTTCCAATTGTAATGTCACGAGTAATTTTATTAACATTTTTTTTCAATAATTGTACATAAACTGACTTGTGGTCGAACAAAACTGTAGAGGAGCTAATGAATCCAAAAAAATATCTTTCAATTTATACAGTAAGAGAATTCAAGAAAAAAAGAAATACGATCTCCGTGTAGATAATTTACTAGCAAAATTAAGTTGATGTCGTCACTGATTGTATCCATGGAATTACTTATCGCCACAAATTTCATTCTAGTATCGTAGATTGCGTATTTCACATTATCCAACTTTAATTGTTGGCGACTCGGATAAAGACACTGAATTTTAAAAAATATCTAAACTCTACAGTTCCCTATTTAAGGCTTCAAAAGTTTTCCCACATATGTCCGGAAAATTGAATGAACAAAGAAACGAGAGCTTTTGTACACCAATGGAATAAAAGGTAGAATATCCTAATAGATATTGCGGAAGATAAATTGTGAAATAAATATCACAACTAAAAGACTTTCTTAACTATTTGTATCTTTTTCAAAATTCTAATTCTAATTCTTGGTAATTTTATTCAATAAAAAAAAATGGGCAGGTAGCGCCAAGCAATAATTATCAAGCCAGCTTCTTGGGTTCGAAACTGCAGCAGTCTCAATCATGATCATCGTATCATTATATCATAAAATAATAAACAGAACAAAGTCATAGTCATAGCCATATATCCATATCCATAGTCGGTTGTCATGCCCTCAAATCCTCGGCTCTCAAACTTTGCACAACGAAAACAGTGCCCAACTTTTGTTACTTAACTTCTTCATTCGGCCAAACGATAGAAGCCCAGGTTTCAACGCGCTTTTCTTTTCTTTTTCTCTGCCAAATTCTTCACGTTTTCTAATTTTTTCCTTCCTGGGCACAACACAAACACAAATACCCTCTTCAACAGAGACCAAGCCATGCCTTGTTCCATTTCCATTACAATTCACACACCGGAATTCCAGAGTTTGTTCTTCCAAGGTTGTCCCACTCGTGCTTGCAAATGCCGAGGAATCTCTGCTTCCTGGGCCACGTGAGTTTCAATTTCGAACCATTTTTCTTCGCTCCAATATTATCATCATTATTATAGCTTGTTTCAGCTCTGTATTTAATTTAACGTAAAACAGGGCTATGGATTCGAATTTTTCTCCCACGATGAATAATAAGAAGAAGAAGGAACTTTCAGTGCAGCTTTCGAGTCCAGCGTCACCCATCCCAAAGTTCGAAACTTTAAGGTTCTGCGATCTCCATTTTGACCGGTTGCAGCCTTCGGATCAAGAATTGGATCAACATAATAGGTTTGAGTTTGGCCAATTTGTTGCACGACAAGCCCTGCTTGATGAAGAGTATTGGGTAAGCCATAAATTTGATGGATAATATAAAAAATAAAATAAATTCTTGAGCTTGCCTTTTTTTCTGTTGGGTTGTGTGTTCATGTATAATTTATGGTGTCAGCCCTATATTTCTATATTTGTTTATTTATAATTATTAATGTTGTGTTAGACAGCAGCATGGCTAAGGGCAGAAAGTCATTGGGAGAATCGAGCATATGAACGGTATGACATAAAGGCATAGTGCATCAGATTGGTTCTTTCATAACTGTGTGGTCAAATTTTGTCCATAGTTCATTTATTAATTGGGATCATTAACAAAAACTTGATAGTGATAGAGATTATTCAGAAGAATGAAGGAGAAACAATTTGTTGCTTACTTACATTGTGGTTCAACTTTTGGAAATACTGTATATGTTGATTGAATCAACAGATCGTGCCGTTTTTAAAAAAGCAAACAATTAACCACATCAAGTGTATTGATCTAGATGAAATGTTTGGTGCTACTAATTCTAATTATGTTTTCTCCAGATATACTGATCACTACAAAAGGAAATTTGCAGATCAGGTAGGAGTTTATGCATATTACTGTGCCCACTGTGTAATCTGTATGAAGAATGGAGTGCCCTTTTTGAAAATCTTAACAAGAATTGCTACTTGCGTAGGAATTTAATGCGATAAAAAGACGGTGCAAGGTGCAAAATGGGGAGAGTTGCACGTGCATGATCACGGTAAAACAATCTCATCTTAGATCCAGATATATACTTAAAAGCTCTGATTGTTGAAACATCTGTCAAGTTCCTTTCCCTTTGATAGTTAATTGTCCTTGTTTGTGTATATTTCCCCTTATGGTGTGTGGGGTCAAGTTTATCAGGTGAGGAAGGAGCAGAAGAATGTGAAACGCTCAATATTAAAAAGTGTTGTCGGGACCCTTGATTTGAATATCCGCTACTTGCTGCTAGGAGAGACCTTTCCTGGGGTATATCAAATTCTTTCTCAATTAGATGCAAATGTATGGCTTGCTCACTCTAGCTTGATGGGGTTTTGATGCCTTTCAAATTAACCATTTGTGCAGGAACGGGTGAACGCTCCTCCATTTTGCAGCATCAACAGAACACCATCAAGCAGATATGGCTATATTGCAAACTTATGTGTTGCCAAATCAGCACGTCGCCAGGGTATTGCAAGCAACATGTTGTATTTTGCTATAGAATCAGCAAAATCTATAGGTAATATGAACATTATTGAAGTGAGAGTAACATTTACAATTGATATTAGCACATGAAATAAGACCAAAATATGAAAGTATACCAAATATTTCCGTATTCATTTAGCAGGTGTAGCACGTATATTTGCACATGTGGACAGAAATAATAGACCTGCACAATTATTGTACCAGAATATGGGCTTTGAGGTAATACAACCGTTAGTTCATTTTTATTTCCCGTGTTTATATATAATGGACTATTGCTCTTCATGAAATTCGATAATTTAGACAGCTTCCTTGTCCTTAACACTTCTTTTCAGATGGTTGAAATGGCAAACTCCCTGTTGTTAGATGAGCAAACATACTTGCTTCAATTACAGACGTAAAGCACGAAAGGTTATTCCTATGCTTCGATTGGGTAGCTTCTTTAACAATTGTGAATTCCAAAAATCCAAATACGCCCGGTTCCTGTAATTAATTGAGTTATAACGTTTAATTGATGTAAATGCTGTAGAAGTCCATGCTATACCATTGTGACGAGTTTCTCTCTTTTTTTTTTTTTTTTTGGGGTCCCCCCCACCCCCCGGGGCGGTTTTTTTTTTTTTTTTTTCTCTCAAAGAAAGTTGGGTCTTTTCTTACTGTGGTGAAATTTCCCAAAACCAAGGTGATGTATAGAATTTTAGGGTTTAGGTGAAATTGAACAGAAATTTTATGGTCTTTCGTTGGTAGTTTCGTGTGTATTTTGATGGCTAAACGATCCTATTCCTTTGTGAAAATCAAATGAGTAACTAATAGGTTTTTTTGGGAAACCGGAGTAACTAATAGTTGTAGTTTGCATTTGAAGGAACACAGTTGGGTTTGCTTTCTTTGAGAGTTTGAGTACCGCTTCTCTGATTCATCTTATACGCCGTAGTATTTCAAAGGCTCAACCGGTCAGATCTAAATTTTTACAACTAACATATAAACTAGTAGTAGCATCCATGTTCAATTATTCATCAACTGAACTGGTGTGACATAAACAAGAAATTAAAACCCAACGTCCCTGATGCATCTAATAATAATAAGTTAAAAAATAATAATGATAACAACCAGCCACGAGCCTCCTATTGACAAAGCTTCACGAGCTACCACGCTTACTACAAAACCTGATAGAGAGCACATTTGATATCATAATCAACCTGCCGCGTGAATGGGATCATTATTGGTAGGTGATAAATAAAATCCATTGTGAGCGGGCAGTACTTTAATGGGCCATTATTTGGTCTACCACCGGCAATGTGAACATTTGTGCCATTTGTTTCATCTCTTTCGTACACTTGTTTTTTTGAAGTTTTGACATGACTATATTATATAAAATTTTCATATGAGATGATCCATTTCATCTCTAAGCTTCGAATGAAAACAATTAAACTAATGCGTCTGCTACTACTATTACTTCAGCCCTCCCTTATCCATCACAAACATTAGAGAGAAGAGAGATTAACGTTGGTAAACCTTGATTTCTCCTATTAAAGTTTATCCCTATCGTGCTTCAAGCACTTCACCATGAGTTGGCCGAAATAGCTTCTCTTAGCATGAAACCCATCAGTTCAGCAACAAGAGGTGCGAGTAAAAATCATTCTGTCTAATGAATTGCAAAACTTTATGTTCACCAAAATAGCAAATGAATTGCAACTCAAAATCTCTATTTTCTAATGGCTCGGTGTCCAATTGGAAATTAAGTAGTTGAGGCAGATGGTATGGTTTGTCACATTAAATAAAATTTTCTACAAACAGTCCAAATATCCAATTAACCTAACAGCTTCATAATCATAACTAGTGGTGCGCTCAAATCCAAGGTACACCATAGACTTTCCACTCAAAAAGGGGCAACACAGTGATTTCCTTGCACTCAAATCCTAATAACTCTTTTCAATTAGATGATTACAATGTAGGAGAGTTTATTTTCAGAAGCTAAGCTTATTAAAAGGAGAGTGTAAATCATCAAATATCTGGCAGTGGCACTAGCCCTGGAGTTTGGATTTTGTACTCGTAAGAAATCCGTACCGATTAAGTCAACATGCCTGAACTGAAATATTCTTCCTTTTATGAGAAAGAAACTTTATTATCAGCCTCGATTCAAGTTTAGACTATGAGGTGTACAAATGATTTCCTCTGTCCAAAAGGAATAGGAATATACTCTCTGCTACAATATACTAATCAGTACGTTTGGCTGTATGTTCGGCAAGGAAAAAAAATGTACCCTTCTCCACTTACAATTAGAGTATTACAGTCAATTAATGAAGAAATCTTTACTAATGTCTTCACCCAAACCAAAGGCAAAAACGGTCAACATTTTGATTTCCTTGCCTCTTCAGTTAGCACCATGTTAGCAGAAAGTTAAGTCTGCTTATGCAAAATGTCACCATCTATAATCTATATCAAATTTGGATTGTAATTTATATCGAATTTACCGAGACTGGGGAATAACGCAAAGCACCTTGATGAGGATCAGGCACTTTGACATGTTGCAATAAAGGAGACATCTTCAATCCAATGATCTGGATCTCTGGGTTTGAATACCCATTCAGAAAAACATCTGTTACCTGCAAAAATACATGTTTCCTAGAAGTCAGCTGATTTCTTTATATAGAGACTCAGTGAATCATACCATTTTATATATTTTTTGCATGAACACAAGATATTCATCATGGAAATGCCTGAGATGGGTATACTGATAGATATGTACCTGTGTGCATCCAAAAAGTTTAAGCAACCTCAGTGAGAAGCAGCTATCTACGATCAAACCTAACTCATTGTCTGTCAAATTTCGGCACCAAGATAGATCCAGAGTATGCAGATTTTTTGCATGGCTTGCAAGTGATAAGGTTGTGTGATGACCAACCTGGATTAAAACAAAATGTGACAGGCACTCAGAGAACAAAACAGAATAACTACGATTTAGCTGACCGCCAGAACTAAAGAGCTACTAACTAAACCAAATGGCAGAAAGATTAACAGCAGCATAAATTAGTTAAAGGGTGATACTCAAGGGTCAGCTAAGTCCACGTTTTCTTCTTCGAACTGTGACACAAGGCATTGCTTCATGTAATTCCATAAACGAACCAGCCAAATGACACACTAGAATCATGACACACATTTACAATCATTCCAATAAATTATCTAATTTTACTTTATATTATTTACAAATATCATAAGTGATAGTTATGATTTTTATTTTTTAAGATAATGATGAAAATAAATTGCAGTGCAGAGTAGATACTGAAGTATCTCGTTTTGAGTAAAATTATGAACAATAATAGAATAGAAAATAGAGAAGCAGTTGACTCTTCCAGTAACCACACACGATCTAGATTTTTGAGGCGAGGTTGAAAATAGAACAATAAATTCTTTTATGACCACGGAGAATCCTTTCCAGCATGTCACAATGTTCAAGTGCCCAGGTGTTTAAAGTGTGTGCTGTGTATAGCTTGCATATCCATACACCTGTGAGCCGGTAGACAGTCTGCAAGGCAGTACAACAATGTACCTTCTTGATGTTATTGAGTGAAAGTTCTTTCAAGGACTCTCCAGTGATCTCTACAAATGCAGCAATTGCTTCATCACTGCAATAAAGAAAAAGTTATGTTGATTTGCTCATCAATAGGAATTCGGAAGAGATCAAGATTACAGACAATAAGCACTTTGAATCTGAAAAACCACCCAAGGTCACATAAGCATATCATGCATACATAATAATATACAGAAAAATGTTCTCAAATCCCTGCATACAAAGGAAATATTTGTAGTCCAGGACTTCAAGAAAGGAATCTGTCTTTCAGAAGCAATCAAGAAACACTCCTGACATTCCAAATGCTAGAAGTCAATACCTATCCAATACAGGTAATGACAATACTCTACCAATAAGTTATCTTGGAATGTGATTCGCAATCCCTGGTACAGAATCTGATGCATCTGAAGGAAGAAAGGAGACAACAGAAATCTAATCCAATAGGAGTCCAGGAAGCAATCAGACAACTGCTCAAGGAGGATTGGTACTTAATCATAAACCACTCCTGCAGAGAAGGAATTCAATCTGCATATTGGCTGGCAAGATGGCACTGAACTTTACATCCAGGGATACATATTATCACAGAAACAAAGATAACCATCCCATTAAAAAGCTAGAAACTCCTATAAGTGAATCACCTCCAGCAACAAGCAGAGTAATCACAGACAAATGTCTAGCAAAATCAATATGCAAGAGTAATGAAATGCAAAGGAAATTACAGAGAACAAAAATACACCTGAACGGACTGCGGCAGAGTTTCAATGTATGAAGTGCTCGACATCTATTGGCTAGATATCCTATAGATAAATCTGTCAATTTGCACAAGTTCATAAGATCAAGCACGCACAACCTAGGACAGTGTTCAGCAATGATTTTCATCGACACATCAGTCAATTTTCTGCAAATTGAGAAACATAAATCAACAGGGTAAAGAGACAAATAATTTTTAGCAACAAAAGAAAATAAGGAAATTACAATTTGGAAACCTAGCAACATAATGCCAATTTAGAAGGAATTAACCAAAGTTAGAAATAATAGTTAACCCATGCTCAAAGAGCAATCAAAATTTAACCGCACTCTAATATGATTAACCATAAATCTCAACTTTGGTTCATTTTTTCCCTGAAAGAAATTCTCCCAATAAATACTTCAATTACGACATAACTTCTTCTTAAGGACATTCAAGCCATGAATCAGAGAGCTCAACCAGTACTTACATACAGTCCTTTAAAACAAGCTCCTTCATGTTGTGACCACGTGCAATGATGTAGTCCTTGATAAATTTATCACAAGCAGTTTGAATGCCAGCCAATGACAACACTTCTAAATGTTCAAGTTTCTTTAGGGCTGGCACAATTTGTGCAGCATCAATGTTTTGGCAATCATCAAGATACACCTCTTTCAGAAGTGATCCTAACGAATCTGCCAAAATATTAATACTGGCAGATGTGAGAAGGGAGCACTGACTTAGATTTATTGATCTAAGTGCCGGGGCAGAAGAAACTAGCACACGCAAACCCTTATCTGAAAGACGGCATGCACCACTGAGGGACAGAGTAGTTAACTTAGTTAACTGTAACCACCTCGGAGACTGTTCTAAAACATAGTCGGGTATACAGCGTCCACACTGGTCAAGTTGTAGCACCTATTCCACAAGTGAATACATAACCAGAATTCAGATGGTGCTATATTTTAAAAATAGAACCAAAAAAGAAGCTGTGAATCAAATCTTCAACAATCATATACAGAATACAAAAACTAAAAGCTGGAATATCTATTACTAAAATTAAACAACAGAACAGGGAAAAACCTTGAAAAGAAATTAACTATAAATAAATGAAGCTTAACAACAAAGGAAAACAATGTGCCCTGTGCCCTGTTAATCAATCAGAAGATAAATGGAACCAAAACAATGTGCCCTGTTCTTTTCCAGGACAGGAAGAGAACAATAAATTTTGTTCGTTGTTGTTTTTTTATTTTTTGTGGCCCACCCGCCCGCCGCCGGGGGGGGGGGGGGGTTCTTTCTTTTCGCTCCTACATCCATGTCAAAGCTGGTTACATTGCAAATAGAATGCTAAATAAGAAAGAAAGAATGACAACTCAAATAAATTCAAGTTGTATTAAGAAGCATAGTAAATATAGCTAGTGATTTCAGAAGCAAAATGGAATTGAGCATTCAACAAAGGGCAATCGAGTTAAAACTGTCCTGCCATAGTAATAAAAAGTACCACACGCAAGCATCTCTCACCAACTAAAGTCCATCCATACAAAACAAAACGAAAAGAATAAAACGGCAGAATTCATACTGAAACAAATGAAACAAGGTTCAACAGTAGCAAATTGACAATAATTGACAACTATCAAATAATTCGAAGATTATACCTCCAAATCAGCAGTGTCACACGTTTTAAAAGATTCTGTTAATTGATCCTCCGACAACCACGAGCAGTCTCTCAGGCGAATCTCGGTAGGAGACCCGTTAACAAGAAGTTCAAAAAAGTGACTGTTCATTTTTCGAGAGTCACAGAGAAGCTGGCTAAGCCTGTGCCTCAGATCATCTGGGACACCATCAAGTGAGACAATTGCATCAGCATTGTTGGCAAGAATTTTAAGGCACAGTTCTTTCAATGAGGGCACTGAAACCCTTGCCCCCATATCTTGTTGATTCCTTTTAGGAGCCCATGATTTAGTTTGCACATTTTTCATCCGCTTTTCTATGATCAATTTCATAGCCTCATCAATTGGAGGTTCCACTTGAGCCTCAGGAGAAGATGATCCATCATCATCTTTATCCTTAGCATCGGGCGTGAAACGAGCGAACCGAGACGCATTTTCCTTGGCTATATCCCTGAAACGTTCCCTCCTCCTTGAGCCAAACTCTTGTGGTCGATGGGCCACATCGTCATCATCATCCAAAAGGTCAAGGTCAATGTCAATATTCGAATTGCCCGGTTTGGGTGCACGGAATGCAGAATCACGAAAAGCATTAGACAAGAAATCAATCTCATTCATGGGTCCCTTCATTTTCTCTTCTCTGGTAAACCTCAGGAGACCATCACCACCGCCATTCTCGTCATCAACATCAATAACAAGCCTTTCACCGCCGCCACAGCCATCGGTATCATGCTCATCCAATTTCCTCTTCCCTCTCCGATCACCTTGCTCCTCATCCGGTGACACCGAACTGGACGGAAAATCAAAGCCCAAATCAAGGGTCTTAGTGCGCTTGGGAGTGGCATTATCGTCGATGGATAAGCCAATCCCCAAGTAATCAACGGTCCCTCTCTTGAGAAAACCTTTTCCACTTTCATCATCGCCACCGTTGGATGGTCCACTGGGAACTTCGGTGATAGGGTTGTCGAGAAATTGGGCAACGAGTGTGTCAATGTCAATGTCGTGGTCGGAAACCCCAATCTCAGTTGCAAAGGAATCAAAGGGTGTTTGTTGGTCAACACAGTGAGGGTCAAGGGTATGGAGGTTGGGAGGGTAGAAATCCCTAGTTTGGAGGGGATCATGAGGAAAGGTGGGATGGGTGATCGGGAATTGGGGGAAATTGGAATTGGGGATTTGAATTGAGGGTTGATGGGGATAAGGGTTGGGGTTTGGAGTAGTCCCAGTCATGAGTGGGGGAAGCTGCAACGGAAATTGGAATTGATCAGAAGAAGAAGAAGAAGAAGTGGGTCGGGGTTTAGAGGAACTTTTGTTGTTTAGGACCATGTTGTTGTTGTTGTTGTTGTTGTTTAGGTTTCGGAGAGTGAGGAGAAGAAAAGGATCGATAAGAATGTTTGTTATATGGTATTGTATGGTTGGTGCAGCGAGATTGAAAGCAGAATAAAAAGGGTTGGGCTTTAGGCTTTAGACTTTAGGCTTTAGGCTTCCGGCTTTTGGCGTTTGGATTGGAGGAGACTTCCGCTCACGCTCCCACTGAAGGCCATGCGTGGGTGGAGCAATCCCAACGGATTTGGATTTTGTAACAATGAGAGAGAGAGAGAGAGAGAGAGAGGGTGCTATTGTGTCCTGGGAAGAATAGAAACTTCCTACCTACACCTCCTTCCATGCGTTATCTCTCTCTCTCCTCTTCTCTTTTTTCCCGCCACGCTCGTTTTTCTAATAATTCTTTTTCTTTTTAATACGTTATTTTATTGCTACCCAATTACTCCCCTCCCCCTCCGTTGAACGTGAACGGATTCGTTAACTTTTAGAAGTCGTTGTTATACGAACTTTATTATTAAAAATTTGATTAATCCAATCGAATCAGTCAGAGATTCAAAAACGAATTCATTAATTTCATACATTTGTGTTTGTTTGTTATTTTTCTCTAGTCTAATAAAAAAACTATATTCTATTTTGCAAAATCTAATATTTTCATATGCGTATTCATTGTAATGAAATCAAATCAGCAAAGAATTATATTATAAAAAAAATTAATTTAAATATATTAATAATATAAAATAATTTTATATTATTAATTAATAAAATTATTTTTACTAATTAATAATATAAAATTAATATAATTTTATTAATTAATAATATAAAATTATTTTATACTACTAATATATATATATATATATATATATATATATATATATATATATATATCAATTAAACTCTTATAAAAACGAGCAGCCCTATAAATATTATGAATGAGCTTGTTTTGTCCTCTTGGACTTTCCGTGTCTAATAGGTGGGTAAATGAGCGCTGCTTTGTCAGACTGTTCAAATGCAGGCTGCTTTTGGCATCTATAAGGGATAAGAAGCACCCGCAGGTAAAAATGCGCACCACTACTGAATTAAAAAAAAACCAAATGACTAATTAAAAAAAATGAACTTTATTTTTTTGGGCTTTTTTTTTATAGATAGAACCAAAGAACTTTTTGATCATTTAAATATAAATGAATATATATAAGAAGGATAAACAAAATGATTCTACCATGACAAAATAAAAATGAATCTTATCAAGCGGTTTGGTCATCTCAATCAGGTTTTAATCTTGTTGACTTAGAATTAAGCAACTTGACAAAATCATAAAATAAATAAATGTTAGCTGAGTTAAGATAAAATATATATTAAAAATGACTTCATTTTAAATAAGAAACGTATGTAAATTAAATTTATAGGTTTAATTATATTTTTTATTCCTCAAAATATTGTAATTTTTTATTTAATCTCCTTTTTTTCATAAAAGAATATATTTAGTCTATTAAAATTTTTATTCATTTTCGATTAATTCCTCTGTTAATCCACCGTTTGTTTTCTACATTAAATGCTCAACTTGGTGTCCCACATGGAGACTGATACGAACTAGTGGATAAAAACAAGAACCAAGTAGAAAAATCATGATGTTTTGAGAGATGAAAAAAAATATAAGCTTTGGAGTACCAAAAATAATTGTACTATTTTACATGAACAATTATTTATATTTACATACAAAAAAATTATTAATATTTTAATAAAATTAATTTGTATGTATTATTATTAATGTAAAAGATTTACACTCTTTGCATGATAAACTAATTTTTGTTAATCTTTTTCTCATATCTTATACAGTTTATTTTAATTATATTTATGTAAAGTTTTTAATTTTATAAAATATAATGTAAAAGACTTTAGATATTACACATTAACATATATATTTTTATAGAAATAATTGTTTATAAAATGGTTAATATAATAATTTAATTTTATGATTATAGTTACACATATATTAATTTTGTTAAACTTTTAATTAAATATTTTTACTTTGTATACATAACTATAAATATTTTTCATGTAAAATATCACAATTTTTTGTCATTTTATTCTACAAAATATTAAGATTTTTCATTTTAGTACCTTAAAATATCACAATTTTTTTATTTGGGCTCTCTCTTTATTTATCAACTATGTCAGTTTTCACTTGAGATGCAAATTAACACTTAATGAAAAAACTAAGGATAAATGAAAACCTTTTTTCAATGACTAAACAAAAAATTTGTTTGAAAAATGAGGGATCAAAAAATCATTGTATTTTGAGGTACTAAAAATTTGATTAAACCAAACCTATAAAAATATAAAATTGTGTTTAAATTATCAATTATAGTCTTATTGTTTTTATTTTATATTGATATCTTCTATTAGAGGCCATCCTATTTGAGAAATGAGATATACCAAAAATATGATTAAACTAAACTTATAAAAATATAAATTTGTGTTTGAATTATTAAAGGTATGTCTATGTTTATTTTATTTAAATTAAATTTACTTTGATTTGGTATTAAAATCAATTAATATTTTTGGAACCAACAGCAAAAAAGAGAAATTAAATTATTTTTTATATTTTTATTTTTTAAAACACCTTAACAATAAATGCAATTAATTTTTAAATATTTTTATATTCATGCATTAATAGATAAAATAAATAAGTAAATAATGATATTCCAAAGGTAAAATTATAATCACATTAAATATACCCACATCAATCCAGATTTAAGGGAATTTTAAATACATTAAAATTAAATTAAAAAGAAATTTTCAAACCAAATCAAAGTATGTTTTAAAACTTTCTAAATGTAACAATTTACTTATAAACTAAATTAATTCATGTATTAGTGATTCCAAACATACTAATTAATGAATCATATTCGTAAATAGAATATTGATAATAGTTTATTTTTTTATTTTTAATAAATATAAACATAAATCCCAAATCTATTTTATTCTTTGAAAATAATTTGTTGTACTTGAGACATGACACATAATATTATGATACATGTAAAATATTGGATGGGGCATCACTGTCACACTTAAGCTTCAACGTCTGAAATTGTTGTTTGAAAAATTTTTATAAAATTGATTTTTATTTAATGTATTTTTATCATTTTTATTTTATCTCGATAATAATAGAATAAGAAAATTTTCTCCAAAATGAAAACGTTGATTTCCTTGAATATTCAAATCTGCCAAAAACATCAAAGCGTCGGCCGCCGCGACTTCTTTATGCTAGTGTAAAATGTCTCCTAAGTCCTCGAGTCACGCCATCACGGTCCTGGTTTTGTTTTATTTTAAATAAATATAACATATTTGGTTGCCATTTATTTCTTCATCTTTAGTAAGCCTTTGTTTGGCTTTGTATTTGGACCTTCTAGAATCAATTTTAGAGGATTATAATTGATTTTATAAGATTTTAATGATGTTTGATTTTTTATTATTAGAATCAATTCTTATTTTTAGAGTTGATTTTGAAGAAGTAAAAATGTTTTACTTTTTGTTAGAATCATTTTTATAGGAATTACCAAATATAAATCAATTTATTTTAAAATTAATTTTAATCAAATTAATTCTATTTGAAATAAATTCTATAAAAATAGAATCAAACACATTTTCAATAATTACAAAGTGCTCGACCCATACAAGAAAAGGGGAGCAATAAAGGCCAGAGCCCAGCAAAATATACAAGAGCAAAAGAAAAGGAAATATAGCAGCCAAAATAAAACTACCAAAGATATACAGCAATACACCAAAGCAACTATCAATCACTTCCAAACCATAAAAGCAGAAGAAAACCAAGTCCTAGAAGGAAACCAAGCTAGGGGACCAATAGCCTCAAAAGCACAAAATCCAAACAAATGCCAGCAAGAGACTGATCAAAAGGAGCACCATAATAGCAAGGAGAGCCACAAAACCACAACTAAAACTATAACAGCAAAAACCAAAGACACTTAACCAAAGATTGCCGGACCTAAGCTTGAACAGAAGACACAAGACCTAGGCCAACTACGGCCCAAGAAGAAACACCAACAAACACCATACCCGAGAAAATCAACCACACCCAAGCCTAGTAGAACAGATTGCAAGATGCAGACCACAAACCCAAAGCCCTAACTCAGAACAAAACCAACACAAAATAAAAATGCAACCACCAAATGACCAAACCACACCCCAAGTCTGGCAAAACACTAGACACCACATCTATTTTCAATGTTATTTACCCTAGTAATGAGTTAAACTTATAATTAAAGAATTAAACTTATAAATTCATTATTATTATTATTATTATTATTATTATTATTATTATTATTATTATTATTACAACAATTTTAGCTAACAAGTGATTGTTTGAAATTATAATAGTTTTATTTTTTTTCCATAAATAAAATAAACAAACTGAATTCGATAATTGATTGACTCACTCTCTTATAGTCAAAAACACTAATAAAGTAACGAATAATAAAGTGCTACAGTATTTTTTTTTTCATAGCTAGTAGCTCTTCATAACTTTGTCTATTAATTACCAATAACAAAAAAAAAACTACAAAAAAAGCAGTGAATTAACATGCTTTTTTTGCCACATTTGATTGAGTGTGGCTAAATGACCAACTACCTTTTATCATTTTTAACCATGCTCAATTTCCTAAACTCGCATTTTACCATTCTTTTACCCTTTTTTGTTTCCCATTCTCTGTGTACCACTACCACCTCTTCATCTTTCACTCTGCCCCCTTCGCCACCGATTTCTACCGCCGCCACCGTCATCATCACTGCCAACAGAGTTACACGCTTCATCTTCTCTCTGCCTCCTTCACCACCGATCTCCGCCATCGCCGTCGCTGTCGGCGCCACTGCCAACAGAGTCGCATGCTTCCTTTTCTCTCCGCCTCCTTCGCCACTGATCTCTGTCACTACAATCATTGCCGTTGCCATCACTGCCAACAGAATCGCACACTTCCTCTTCTCTTCGCCTCCTTCGCCACCGATCTCCACCGCCACTACCAACGGAGTCAGTCTCTGGATCTTACCTTAGCTTAGCATCATCATCAACCATCTCCTCCTCTTCGCCACCGTTGCCAACAGAATCGCATTCTCTGGATCTGACGTAAGTGTATACGTTTTCTCCGATTCAATTTTCTCACCGACATTTCTTAAGTGATTGCATGTTATTATACTTTTGCTTAGTTAATATTGTCAAAACCATATAGTTTATATTGTTGTTGGATGCTTCAATGACTATTTTAGGGCTCATTATTGTTCCTTTTTGTAGCTCATGTTAGAGTTGTAAATTGAGGTTACGATTTTCATTGTTGTGTTTTTCTGTGATGAATCGATTTTGATATGAGTACTGTTATTGACAAATTTTCTTTATGTTCCTATTTTTGGAAATAATCAATGTACAAATTGCCTTATGATTGTTAGAAGAAAATTTGTTATTGGTTAATATTCTTTTTAGCTTCCTGAAAATTCTCTTAGTTAGCATATCTACTGAAAGATCATGATTGAAAATATATGGTTCGATTTTTTGTTTTCTTTTCTAATTGCCAGGGTAAGCAAGAGGAAGGTGTGAGAGACTAATGTTTTGTAATCAATAGGCTAAAAGAAAGCTTCTATAGTGACTAGATAAAAAATAGTGCTCTTATTAGTTGTTCTATATTTTATATCTTATTGTTCTATGCTTACCTTTTATTTTCTTGTTATTCTTTTGAACTTGAATGAGTTGAATGGCTGTAGCAAGAAGAAATAAGATTCCTAGTTGAAAGGAATGGCTCTGTCTCTGCCAAAGGGATTGTTTTTAGCCCGTTCACATCATTCTTAGATCTCATAAACTACTCTTTGCATAATGTAAATTCAATACTCACCTTCTATTTCATTAATGTATGTAAAATGTATCAAGATGATAACATGATGTGTAAATTGCTATCTGGAGTATACTTTATATAATTATATATATTGTTGGAAATTTGTGCAAGGAGATCTGTATTAGATATTGTGGTTTTAGTTTCTTCCCCGTGAACCTAACTTGAATCCTTTGCCTGATAAAAGGCTAAATTTGTGTTCTTTTTCTTTTTATTTTTGATTCATTGTTTACTAATAGTCTTGTACTAAAGCTGCCTTTTATTCAAACAGCATAAAAATGGACCAGAAGAATGCTGCAATATTACTAGTGCTTTCATCACATCTTCAATTGCGAAAGGAAGGATTTCTCAGCACATGGACCAATTCCTTTGTTGGACCCTGGGATTTGGGATCCAGTTTATTTCTATTAGCTAATTAAATAGCTTACTTTGATCCCACTGTTAGTCTTGTTGAATGAGCATGCAATACTTTCATTGATGAGAAATGCCACATGGACTTTGTCAAACTTTTGCAAGGAGAAGCCACAACCTACAATTAAATAGGTAATTGTCTTTTTCTCTTTATTGGTTAATTTAAATCAAAGTTGTAAGAAAATTTTGGCATGTTCCTAATACTAGAATTTTGATGGACAAGAAAGGCCAATGCTTGCAAACTTGTAATAATTACTTGGTGCCATATATATTCTTATTCTTATCAAGTTTTCTTTATCTGTTAGGTAACTCATTCTCAACATATCCCTTTTTTGTGGGGTTTCCTTTCTCTCTTTCTCTCTTTTTTTTTTCCTCCCCTTTTAGTTTACTCTTTTTCTTTTCTGTTATAAATATTAATGTTTCAATTCAAAGCTTTGAATTTTCTAAACTTTTTTTTTTAACAAGTGATGCTTTTTGCTTTTGTAGCATAGTGCATATGAGTGCTTGTTGAAAACCATAGAAGCCTGCACAATCAATATTTAGCCTAACCTCGTAAGAATTAAGAAATTGAGAACTCCCCTCTGGTAGTGAGAATTGTTATTATTATTATCATTATTATTTGGGTCCTTTTTCAATTGAGGATGAGGGTGCAATGAGATGACATGTTTGAGAAAAAAAAAAGGGGGCTGCTAGTGGGTTTATAAGCTAAAGAAAATAAGAATAGTTAACGAGTAATCCATAATTTCTGTGCTTATTGTATAGGTCACTCTCTATGTAACGAATTCACAGTTCAGTTTTGGGAGCAAGATTTAGAATTATGCTCTCTATTTGTGTTTATTCTATCTTGGCAATTAGTTAATTACATGACTTTATTTGTTTTAAAATTACTTGAACTTATGAACTGAGTTTTTTTTTCTCCCCCATGATACTTGTTCATTCTTAATCTGATTTACTGTTCGTTTCAGTATAATAATAACTATATATGTATACTCACTTCTTAGTGTTTGTACATTCTTTACCTTTTTGCAGAGCAAGCATTTTCCTTTCATTTATTGTGTTGAGAATCTAGTATACCAATGCAAGTACAAAGAGTGGGAGTCTTGTTTTGAGAAGCTGAGTCTGGATTCAAAACCTATTCATTGATATTATAGTAGTGAACATGGAAAAGAGGTTAGTGCTAATTTTCTCTTATTTAGTTCTCGTCCTTGAATGACCTTTCATAGAGATAGTGCTATGCATGTTACCTACAAAATCTATAAGGAATTCTCTCATTATGTTGCAGTTATTATGAGGAAGGCATTTAGCCCACCCCCATCAAGCCCAGGATTGTTGAAGAAGTTGTGGAACAACATTATGACATTAGTATTAATGAGAGTCTATCGAATATTTGATACTTTTGATAAAATGTTCAATAATTTGGGCAAATTGGCCGTATTTTGGATATTTCAAGTTTATTTGAATTTTCTCTTATAGTTTTAGATTTAGTATACTTACGTTGGTTTGCTTGCAAGTGTTCTTTTTTGATGTATTATGCTGGATTTATTGTCAATTATTGAATGTTTGGGTGTATGTGTGTCATGTATTTACCTATTAGTTTAGTTAATACAAAGAAATTTTTTTTACAGTTTTGATTATAAGATTATATATGGTGGGTGTTAAGTAGTTTTTTTTAACCAATTTGGAATTAAGTAAAAATCAACGTAGAACTGATTGAATCAGTTTTAAATCAGCTCGATGAATTTTTTTATGTGAAGTGAGCATGCTATTTGCAAGTTAATCAACTATTTGGGATCTAATTTTTGGTTCTTTTTAAAAAAAAGGTGACATTGACTGCATTTTTGAAAGTGTGTGGCTAAATAAGCATTAACCACACTTATAAAGTGTAGATAAATGAAAGTTAAAAGTGTGGCTAATTGATACATCTCCTCACACATGTAATAGCCACATTAAAAACACATGTTAAAAGATCAATTGGTTTAAGTGTGGCTAATTGACATTTTTAAATGTTGCTAATCAAGAAGTTTTTTGTAATGAAGAAGGTTTGAAAGTTGAAAGTCACTTTTGTAATTCTAAAGTTTAATGGTTTCCAAGGAAACCCTCGGCGTTAGGTATTAGAAGTCATACATCATACATAATCGAGTCAATATTTATTTTGGTCCTAAAATTATATATGTATTTTTATTTTAGATCTTAAAATGAAAAAAATTAATAATTTAATATTTAAAGTTATAAAAATAATTGAAATTAGTTTTCAAAATAATATTTATAAAGATTAATTTAAATTATCAAAAAAATTAATTTAAATTATTCTTTATAATTTTAAAAATTAAATTATTAATTTATTAAATTTAAAAATTAAAATAAAATATGCATATAACTTCAAAAATCAAAATCATTCATTTCACATAATCATACTCGACTAGAAAAACGAAGTGATACATCATAATTTGACTATAAAATTATGTTTTTTAGTTTAAAATACTATAAAATTACGAGGAGATAATAGTCAAATTATATTATAGACAACATACTTTTTAATAAATAAATATTGGGATAGATATATACCCTTCCAAATTAAGATTTTAAAATATAAAAGATACTATCTCCAAATGGGCAAAACATGAATTATTCCTTTACGAGAAAACTATATAATTTTTTTAGCGCGATTGCACAGCTTCGTCCTTGTTTTAGTAACTCTATTAACTTATTTTCACCCCACAAAAAAATATTTATTTTAGACAACAATTTTGCACGAAGTAATAAAATGAAGCTTAGCATTTATCGGTTTCTAATATCATGTGGGCCTTGCTTCCACCATCATACTCGAGTTGCTAGCCATTTGTCATGTTCTATCGGATTTAAATTTGACTGTTTGGAGGCATTATACAAGATTCTATCAATATCATACATGTATAATGCATTATAACATGATATATAAAGTGTCTATACCAATTGCTATTTCATAAGTAACTGATGTTACGTCAAGCAACTTACAAACAAAGTAAGTGCTCTTTCGGAAAAAGACTTTAGCCGAGGGGTAGGGCACTTCTTATTTGTCCCATGTAAACAGCATTAATCATTAAACTTATGGCTTATAAATAAAATAATCATGTTATCACCCAAAGAAAAGAAATAAAATAATGTTAAATTTACTTGTTCTTCTTTTAGACATATTTCGTACTTTACTTTTATGGAAAATGGAGGAAAAGTTAAAAGAAGTTTTTTTTTTTCCCTTTTTTCAAATAAAAATGAGTAAAAACATCGGTATTGTTAGAAATAAGTTATACTGTATTTTTTAAACTAGGCTTGGTAGATTTATAAACGTGTGTTAAGGGTGGACTTGACATTTGAACATTTTATGACCACTGAATATGGAAGCAGTCAAGCATGCATTGTCTATTGGGCTTAAAATTTATAAAAATATATAGGTATTTTTAAAATCTAAATGCAACATGGCCTGTTAACGATGAAACTTCTTGTGAAGACAAAAGCAGTGTCATCTTTGAAAGATGTAATGTCCCACATGAATATTTGTGGTCAAAGTACATGTCCATTCATTTCCCATGACTTTTATCCCCACAACAAAAGAAGAAAAAGAAAAAAATAGCCAAATTACTTTGCGTCAAATGGCATTTGCTTTTTGTGAGGCACCAATGATTATTCTTCTTTCGTAAATGCAACACAACGTGTGAAAGCCAACGCTTTATCCAGCTAATAAAGTTGTACAGAGAGTCCGAGGCATACGGGAAAAAATAAAAAAGAGAAATGTTATTTTTGTTCATAAAATAAAATTATTGTAAAGCTTAAAAAAATAAATTTATTGTAAATATATAAAAGAAAAAGACAAAAAAATGATAGGTCCACTATTCTTTTTAACACATACTATTTTTCGTGTCTTTTTTTACAAATAACATTACTATGAACAAAAATTGAAGAAGCGTGTCGCGTGCCCAGTGCATACTGCACCGGCATGAGCAATTTCATATTAACGACCTGTTAATAGTTGTCAGTTATAGATAATTTCTTTTTTTTTGACGTGGACTTGTCAGTTATAGATAATTGGTTCCAGGCTGAACGCAGAAAGTTGTTAGGGCATACAAGCCTTTCTCTTCATAATTATTAGTATTCTTATAACCTTTCATATATTGATATTATATATACTCTATCTTCCTTTTTTAATTAGACATTGGAGGTAAAAAGACAGTACATGAACAGGAATTTGGAAGTTAATTTGGACCAAGTGGCTCGATGGAGGTGCAGCAAACCTCCGATAAAATAAAGACATTTTTCATACTATTATCTACACAAAATCACAAATTCGTCACAAATTTTAACATAAACTTACTCAGTACATTTTGAAAAATAAAAAGCAGTTAACTCAAAATGTCACATGACCAATTGTTTGAGAACAATGTATCAATCAAGATAAAATTTATACTTGTTTTTTCGCAAAAAGGGAAATGAAAAAAAGTCCAACCATCCTTTTTCTGATATATTACCATAATCCATATCAATAATTATCTCCAATCATCATTATCACTAACTTCAAAACCTAATTCCATTCTTTTTACAAAAAAAAAAAAAAAGGAAGAAGAGGGGGGGGGGGGGGGAAGAAAACAGAAAGAAAGAACAGCGAACAATCTTCGAAGCAGTGCATAGTTCCCGGATTTCGAACGCGCAAAATAAGAAAGAGAATATTGGGGTACAGGTACAACAACTACTACTACAAACTCTGTATTCTCTAATCTAATGCCGATATTCTCTGAATCCAATCGATAGAGGAATGGGTCACAACACTGCCGATGGGGTCTCTCACACCCAGCGGGTCAACAGCCCGCGTTTTTCGGGTCCAATGACCCGCCGAGCCCACTCCTTCAAGCGCAACAACAACAACACCACAAGCTCCGGCAACTCTCACGGCGGCGGCGCCGGTGACGGCAGCGGTTCTCTGGGCTCCCTCAGTGAGCTGGAGCTCCAAATCAACTCTCCCAGATCGGAAATCGGGGAACCCGTGCCGGAGAGGAAGCACGTGCACCACCACCTCCATCACGGGGCTCAGAGAGTTCAAGGGGGGAGCGTGAAGGGGTTGCTGAAGAAACCCATTGAATCGATCGTTGTGGAGCTTGGTCTGAGGGAAAGGAAGAAGCTTGGGCATTGGATGTTCTTGTTGTTCTGTGGGGTGTGCTTGTTCATGGGTGTTCTGAAGATGTGCGCCACTGGGTGGCTTGGATCTGCCATTGAAAGAGCTGAATCCCATGATAATAAGGTTAGCATCTTACAGTGCCATGTGTCAATCATATTGGTGATGCGTTAACTATTGTTTGTGATGCTTGATCAAGTTTTTTGTTCTTTAGGAAGGTAGGTGTTAAAAAATTAATTTTTGGAGTTGAGCTTAGTGTGTATCAGTTTGTCAAAAGTGGACGCTTTATCCGTGACATTATGCTCATTATGGATCCCTTTTTTTTTTATATATATCATTGCTGAGAGCTTGTGTTAATTCCTTAATTGGTTCCATCTGATGGCGACATCTTTTTTTTTTTCCCCCGGGGGGGGGGGGGGGTGCTGTTCCTCCGGTTTTTCGTATTCTGGAACGGGAAATTTCATTTTTGAGGTGCAAAATATATAATTTCTTAATGCATAGAACTAGAAGGTCCAATTTGTTAGTCAGCTTTTAGTTTGCGAGTGAACACGCTAGTTCCAATACTATGTTATCTAAAAGTGGTCTATTTGCGTCATTTTGCGAGTATTAGTAATTTGTTTCGGTTTTGTGTGGTATTATACGCTTTTGTGAGAGCAACCAGGTTCTCTAGGACAATCGCTGGAAATGCTTCACTTTCTAAACTGTTGCAGATTATTCAGTATCATTAATTTGTATCTCATGTGTACCATACCAGTTTACCAACTTTAGACAGTGGGTTGGAGAACCCACAGTTGAGAGGTTTTCTTCCCCCCCCCCCCCTCTTTTTTTTCTTCTCTGTACTGTTGTTTGCTGAAGACAGTCATATTGCACCAAATTCCCAATGTTAGGGAGCTGAATAGATTAAGAACTAGATAGTTCATGGTCTGATTTGATGACTACTTCCATGTCTCCTTGCATTGCTTTATTTCCTATCTATGGATGTAAGGGTGGTGTCGTGTTTAGATCTCTTATCGTACTAAGTTAATTATTTTATCCTTTTATCAGGTATATGGCTCCATTGCTAGATCAAATCTAATGGGCCAAAGCTCTGTTGATTATGCTTATGGGGAGGGAGCAGGTGATGCTGAGCGAACTCTAAAGATGGTGGCAACAAGAGTAGATGGCGGCCAGACTGCCATGGCCGAAGTAAGTCTCAAATCTATATCTGAAGTTGTCTTGTGTATTATTGAAAGTAAATGGTGATTTATAGCCCATTTCAGATATGTCTTTCTCTTTTCATTTGTTAAAGTTTGCTTTTTATTCAGGAATCAGGTATCTGGTATAAACCCAACAGCGACAGTTTCACCCAATGCATAGACCTGCCAAGAAATCATAAAAGTATGAATCAAGTACACTTCTATCTCCTATTATGCAGTGGGTTATTCCGAGATTTCTCTCTTCTCACTCTCTTCCTTTTTTTTTTTTTTTTTTTTGGTCAGAGCTAGATGCAAAGACCAACGGCTACGTCCTTGTAAATGCTAATGGTGGCTTGAATCAGATGAGATTTGGGGTAAATACAATTCTAATATACTATAGAAAGTTAGGCAGCAGGCATAATCTAATCTATCAATATATTTTAATTTCAGATATGTGATATGGTTGCTGTTGCTAAGATTATGAAGGCAACACTTGTTCTTCCTTCTCTTGATCACACCTCCTACTGGGCTGATGAGAGGTTGGTTTATTTTGTTACCTCCTAATATGGAATTAGAAAATTGGATTTCTTAGTGCATGTATAATACCCTTGAACTTTCAGTCAATGTTGGTTATCTCTATGATTTGATAAAAGATTCATAGGGTTAGACTAGTTCAAATCAAGGCATTGCACCGGAAGAAATGTTGTAGGAATATAGCTTTATTCTGTTGGGCTTTGCTACATTCTTTTAGATGTATGTATCAATTACAATCCTATCATTGACATCTTTTTCTAGACAATTATCAAAACTTTTCCTGTAATTGGAAAAGTGCAGATAGATGCTAGTGAGATCTAACTGGTTTAGCTAGTCTCTCTCTCATTTATATATTATCCCTTTTGCTATCACCTTTTAAATTATGACCAGTATCAAATGATGGGTTTCCAGCTTGATAAGTCTCTGATTTAATACTTTCTGCGGTCTACGACTTGATTTGTTTCAATATATTTGCAGTGGCTTCAAGGATTTGTTTGACTGGAAGCATTTCATTAATACACTGAAGGATGATGTCCACATAGTTGAGACATTACCACCTGCCTATGCTGGAATCGAGCCTTTCTCAAAAACTCCAATATCTTGGTCTAAGGTCAGCATAACTTCTTGTTAGAGACCCCAAATATGGTAAGGTTTATGTACATAAGAAGAGAGGAAAGGTGGGCCACCATCAGGCCCATGAGGAGGGTAATGCAACAACCTAGTAATCTGTTAGAGGGTGAGTAGGAGAGAGAATGAGTGGAATTTGCAACTGGGAGGAGGTCAGTTATACTGAGTGAGGGGGAGTAGTGTCAGGCATTCAGAACCTGAGAATAGGAAGTAAGAGGCTGAAGGGCTCCTCTATGCCTAGGATTTGTTCTTTCTTGTATTTTTGATACTGATACATTGTTAATACCATACTACTCTACTGTTTGGGCTGAGTTTCACGTTGAAACTTCAGATCCTTGTTGTTCAGAATTTCTTGTTCTTTCACTCTATCTAGCTGATACCAGTGTAACACTTGTTTACTCCAGTTACTTCTTTTGCATATCTGAAATATATTTTTGATTAGTTCATTTATCGCATTCTTGTTGAAGTTAGTCATCCATTCATCTGATCTTTTAGGTAGCCAGTTAAAGTTTTTAAGAAAATGAGAGTATCACTATCAAACGATGGCCTTATTTGTGTCATCATATTCATTTCAGTTGCTTTGTGTCATAATGATTGAATTTTGTGTACATCATAGCATTAAGTTCCTTTTTCACTATGTTTTTAAAGTCCATCAATGAGAATATACTTGCTTATTTACAGGTCAATTATTACAAGACTGAGGTTCTTCCCCTCCTAAAGCAGCACAAAGTGATGTATTTCACTCATACTGATTCCCGGCTTGCTAACAATAACATTTCAAGTTCCATACAAAAACTAAGATGCCGTGTAAATTATAGAGCATTGAAATATTCAGCTCCGATAGAAGAATTTGGTAACAAATTGGTATCTAGAATGCGACAGAATGGAAATCCTTATCTTGCCCTTCATTTGAGGTAAGTTACAATTCTAATGTAAATACAAATATTAAGGCTGGATCTTCTTCCTCTGTGCCTCTCTTTTCTTTTTTCATAGTTGTTCTATGTGTCGATGTGTTTGAGCCTGAGAACTGGAAATGAAAGAGTTCGATGTCATCATCTGCCACTTTTGATCACCTTCTTCTATCTCCTCTTTGTTATAGATATGAGAAGGATATGCTTGCATTCACTGGCTGCAGTCACAATTTGACTGCAGAAGAAGATGAAGAACTAAGACAGATGCGGTATGAAGTCAGTCACTGGAAAGATAAAGAGATTGATGGGACTGAGAGGAGATTGCTTGGAGGCTGTCCGTTAACTCCGAGGGAAACTTCCCTATTACTTAGAGCACTGGGTTTTCCATCAGACACCAGGATTTATCTGGTTGCTGGAGAAGCATATGGAAGAGGAAGCATGAAGTATCTTGAGGATGATTTCCCCAACATTTTCTCTCACTCCTCTCTGTCTTCTGAAGTAGAGCTGAGTCCTTTCAAGAATCACCAGAACATGTTGGCTGGTATAGACTATGTTGTTGCCCTTCAGAGTGATGTATTTCTTTACACCTATGATGGAAATATGGCAAAGGCTGTACAAGGTCACAGGCGCTTTGAAAACTTTAAGAAGACCATCAATCCAGACAAGTAAGATATTCTTACCCCATTTCTTCTGCTTCTAGCATGATGGTTTGATAATATTCAATTTAGATCCATGTGAAACTGTCTCTTGCTTATTCTCATTAGAGATGATTTCAATGGTCAATGCAGGATGAATTTTGTTAAACTTGTTGATCAGTTGGATGAAGGAAAATTTTCTTGGAAGAAATTCAGCTCAAAGGTAAGAAAGCTTCACGAGGACCGAATCGGTGCTCCGTATCCAAGGGAGCCTGGAGAATTTCCAAAGCTAGAGGAAAGTTTTTATGCAAACCCTGTGCCAGGATGCATATGTGAAAAAACAAGATAGCATTTAGAGACTCATCTGTGATGGTTGTCTTTCTTGGCATGAGGACAGCAGCAATCTGGCTTTGCTGTGGTATTGTTCATAAGTCTTGATGAGAGGGCAATTTGAATGTTCAAAAGCTGGGTTTTGTGGTAAGGAGCTATAAATTGCCCTAGCTGTTGGAGATTAGAATATAAGGGGCCAAGGTGGGGTAGGAAACTGTGCTACGCAGCTTTACTATTAAATTAAGGATAAAGCATGGGCAGGCCAAAGTATACCCACTCTCAATACACGCAATATAAACTAAATACTACTGTACCTTGAGAAACAAACCTCATCCCTAACCATAGTTTTGAATGAAAAGCTTATTCTTTACTAGCCTTCTTTATTTATTTTTCCTTTCAAGATTTTATTCTATTCAATACTTGTATCAATATCAAGAAAAGTGGGTGAGGGCATAAGGCTGAATAGTCCTATTGTAATGGCACAATAAGATAAAAGATTCTCGTTTCTATGCACCTGAATTTTTTTAAATCAGGTTTCCTTATATAATAAGTCATCCCTTGTGTTCATTTATTTATTTTCTGACACTGTTCGGTCCGCCAAACAGATGTTTTACATCTCAGAGATTCTATTTGGATGATAATTTGCGGATTGTGTTGGGGACTTGGGGTTCTATAAACAAGGGAGGGGGGGAAAAATTGTGGAAAAGTAGGCACATTATCACACACCAATTTGAGAAAAAAGAGGGTGCACCATGTTCTATGTTCCGTGGAGCTCATCATCACCATCCTCTCCTTCTACCACTCAATCAAGCTGGAACAGAAGCAATGAAAAAGACCAACGGTAGTGATTGAGGAAAGGGAAGGCACAATCCCACTACTGGAGCTACCCTTGGCATCGAGGATGCCTTCGTTCCTTTTTTTTTTTTTTGAAAATAATTGTGAATCTTATGGTGCATAGGCCTTTTGGATAATAAAATTGAATGCATAATTGTCTGCTTGAAAGCGAAAAAAAAAGGGGGGGGGGGGACAAACAATCTCCAATTCCTATTAATTAGTTCTCAAAGTTTAACAACTTCAGGAGCAGCAACCAATTTTTTTCATTCTAAGCTGCCAAATAATGCCTTTCTAATTATGCTGTGGCTTGAACCTAGAGATGCAACTGCTTGCACTCCCACTGAAGTTTGAACCTAGTTTTGTGATGCACTTCTTAAGACACTTTCCTCTCACTGTCTCAGGAAATTGTTGAGCATGCTCCAAGGCAAGTTGGCCCTTCAACTGGATTTTGAGAATACGGCCTCAAAAGGACTCACTTTTAGATTTTGAGTATCTACCATCACCACCACGAAGCTCTGCTTCTTCACCACCTTTGAGAAAGGTGCGGTGGTAAGGTCGAAAGAATGTGAGGGCAATGTCAGCAGTGTGGGCAATGCCAACAGTGGTGCAGCTGTTGCCGCTGAGGTATTGTTCGCCAAAGACCGTGACCACCACAGGAGATGGTGTGGATAGAATGGAGGTGATTGTTGCGAGGCTGTAAGGTAGAAAGAAGGGATGCAGGTGCAGTGGTCCATCAAATCAAATGGATTTAGCCATATCCTCTAATGCATTTATCCACATTTGTCAAATGTGGTTCAAATCTAGTGTGTAATGCATTATAATTAATTTGGTGCACCACAGAATGCATCAAAAAAGTAATGATGCTAGTATTATTGTTTATTTCTCCAAAAATAGTAAGAGTGGATACTTTTGAAATCATTATTGGATTTTTTTCAACAGAAAAAAAAATGAAAACGAAAACAAAATACAGGGAAAAGAAAGAAAAACCTTTGATGTAGTAGAAAAGAAAGAGAAAGGGCACCTTTCCTTGACTAGAAGGCAAATTCCCTTTGCATCTTCGAAATGGCCAAAGTAACTTGTTTTGCAACAAATAATTAATCCATATATATAACTAACAATCTACTCTGTAATTGATCCGTTTTTTTAAAAAAAAATTATGTTATTTGTACATAATTCAATGTTAAATATAATTTTTATTTTCACATAAATATACACTATTTTTTTTATCTCAATGTACCATGCACCTATCCAGTTATATTCACAATTTTCACTTATGCTTATAAATAATATATTCAAATAATATTTCTTTCTTTTTTTTTTTTTTCGATTGTGTGGGTTGAAAATAAAGCCGATGTTTCAATTAAAATAATTATTAAATGAACCAAACATTTGCTCCATTTCAGACATTAAGTACTAAAAAAAAAAAAACAGACCATACATTAAATTCATCTTGTAGTACAACTTTCTTGCACGAAATCATCTGCCTTCGACTGAAACTTGATAACAAGAAACATAACAAGAAAAACCAGATCAAACTCCTAAGTTTTATTACTTGACCGACAAAGCCTGCTGACAGAAGAAACCTACGTACGTTCACATGCATGCTAAACCCGAAACGTAAACCAAGGGGATAACTAAACAAAAAGAGACAAATGAGCTGGGTCTCTTTTCATGGATAATTTCCTATAATTTTAACCAGTCCCTCCAAGAATACCCTTAAGCTTCTTAACCTGAGCAGCATCAAGGAAAGTGGTTTCCGTTATCAATGGAGTGGGAAAATCACTCTTGAACAGAGCAAAGTCAAGAATCTGAAGACCAGGATTCGAGCTGCCGAAGGTGGCATATGCCAGGGCTGAAGAACCACCTGCATTGATTTGGTAGTGCAGCAAGCCTTGAGGGAACACCATAACTTCCCCTTTGTTGAGAGTCTTTTGGTAAAATGTGTTGGCAGATGAAATGAATCCAGCAGAAATTGACCCTTCTACAACAGTAAGTATCTCTGAAGCTCCAGGATGAGTATGAAGTGGTATAACACCACCCGGTGCCAAGTCCAAACGGGCTATGGAGATGCCAAGGCCATTGACACCAGGAAACTGAGCATCAAATGCAGGGCTCACTGCAGCTTTGATGATGTTTGAGGTGTTACCGGGTACAAGGCCAGAGAAAACAAAATCGTTCTCTGTGACCTTTGAAGGCTTCTTGCAAGAATATCCTGCAGGGCCATTGGGTAATGTATAGTCTGCAACACAGAAATCTAGGACAGAAGCATGGGAGAAGGAGAGAAGAGAAAGGAAGAAGAAGATAATGAGAGCCATCACTTAGTTATCTTAGGTAGGTATATTCTCAATTTATCTCTGAAGCAGTATGTGTTAAGGGGCTTGGTTCGATCATATATATATATATATATAAGATGGGAGGGACATGGACCTCTTTTTACCATGACCATATTGAGTTGCTTGACTTGCCTCATTGTGGTTTAACGTGGGTAGATTTTTTCTCACCTATACCTAGAAACGACAGAATTTGAGCTAGGTCGGTGCATGTGAATTTCAACTTTTTCATTAGATAACAAAAAGAAGGTTCTTTTTGTTTTAATTTGGAAGAACAGGCATCTTTTCGAGTATCTTCTTATTATATTGTAAAGGAGATTACTGCTCTTCCAGAGTTCTATTACTCTAATTTGCAAGCGCGACTGTTGGAAGACTTCAACTCATATCTTTCCGGTTAATATAGTTCTTATCAATCCTAGTTCAACCTGTCTTAAGTCAACAACTATATCACCATGCTGGTTAATAATATTCATGCAGAACTTAATTATGGAGGAGCAGAGATAACAGTAAAAAGTGAAAACACTCGGGGATTAAGGGTTAAAGTAATTCCACTTGGGTTCTGCTCGGTTGAGTAAGTGAATAGTGAAAAAGTAATTTAGACTTAGTTTTGTCTTCTCTTTTTTACCAACTCGATCGAGGAAGAGTGTAAAGGATTATGGAAATAGATAATGAACCTTGAATACGCACATATATGATGTTGTCATGTTGAACAGCCTCTGTTGTAACGAAAATAAAATACATCGGTATTTTCCGATAACAGCCCTGAGGATCATACTTCAATACACACTGTAATGCAAGGTTGTGTGCATTGGAAAAATGGTTAGAAAATCTGAAAATAGAGAGCGTGGTCCACAAGTACGCGGCAAGAGGAAGAAATTGAGGGCATAAGAAGACATTTTGACAGCTGGAAGGAAACCCTTCATCCCCCTCGCAAAGTCTTGCTTACTTTAGATATTAAACAAAGAATGAATGGCGACATTTATATGCGGTTATCTCAAATTCCCCATGTTATAGGGAATCTGGTTTAATTTTCACTGAAACTGGTAAAAAGTCTAGTCAACTTCTGTCCCTTGGGCCTTGGCATGAAAATAAAGAATGAATATTTCCTATAATATAATTGAGATATGTTATTTGAACATTTTAATTAGACATTAATCTTAAACACTACATGACTTTTATCTTAAGAATTTAGTTAAAATATACTGACAGTGTAAAATAGTTTTATATTGTCAGCTAATAGAAATAGTGAAAAGTGTCAACTCATACAAATAACTACACATTATAATGAGGGATCCACTATGATTTTTTACTTTCCCTATTTCTGTTGGTTGATAATGTAAAACTATTTTACACTATCAGTACATACCAATTAAACTCTTATCTTAAAAGATATTGACAACTTTTTATCTCTCAAATTTTTTTATTTTATTTATTTCTCACTTCACTCACATGATTTCGAGGAAGTCTAGTAATGATGAAAGAAAAATTCCGAATATAATTATCTCAGCATTCCTTGCAGTAACTGGCTTTTGTTATCGGTACCTTCCTAGCAAAGTTGTGTACAAATTATATTGGATGCTCAAAATGCTAAGGATAAGGTTTCTCATTGGGAAATCAACAGTGGCCATTCGTTCCATACCAGCGTCAAGCAAAAGGTGCTATAGATATCAGTGTTATTGTCATCGCGTGAATGTCCACGTCGGTTGTGTCTCTGAAATGTGGCCAAGAGAACCGTCGCATGACTGGTACGTTTTCAGAGATATATATTTGGACCCAAAATGTACGTTTGAAGAAAAAGGTGAAGGTTTTGATTGAGACATGAGGTTCTCTCCTCGCTTATGTACAAATTACATATGACCTGCCATGCACTTCCCTTAGCTAATCTTTTACCTTTTCAAATACATCGTAATTTACAAAATTTGAACAATTTTGCAGAGGGGCAAACGGAAAGGAAGAAAAACAACATGCGGTAACATCAAAATTCAGGACATAGGCTGTGCAAATTTTGAGTAGACTTGTCAAATGGAAAGATTTATAATTGAATAACTTCTTAGTCAAGGACAATTTTATTTTTCTTAAACCATCTCACAAGCGTTGCTTATAACTAACCTTTCAAATATTGTTGCAGTTAACAAATCTTCACAAAAATTATCTTAGTAAAGCTAAAATTAGTTGAGTATCGACATTACATTACGTTATATACTCTACAGCAAGAAAATTTGTTATATATATATATATATATAGTTGTATGAAGTGAGAATAGTGTTTTTAAATAGAGTTTAATTGGTATGCACTGAATAGAAATAAAAAAAAATGAGAAATCATGGTGGATCCCTCATTACAATAGGTAGTTATTTGTGTGAGTTGGCACTTTTCACTATTTCTATTAGCTGACAGTGTAAAACTATTTTACATTGTCAGTGCATTTAGATTAAATTCTTTTAAATAAGAGGTGAGAGCAATAAATTTAATTGTAAATATATATAGATGATTAAAATTTAAAATTATTTAATAATCACATGACTAATTAAAAACTGCCTTCTCTTATGAGCGAAGTAATAATTAAATCACACAACGAACTTGGAGCATTAGGTCCAGTATATCCTTGCATAAATCCGCTGTCACTGTCTGATATACATCTCATAGGAGTCACGAGTGTTTCCCTACGGAGTTAGGGACATAGAACAAGTGAGCCACTATTGGCGGACGAGAGTGTGGATCACGTACAATACTAGCTTTGGGTCCTTGCAAATGGAATTTTTGTGTCTTTGCTGTTGGGTTGATGCATTAATTGGCAGAGACGTCAAGTTTAATGATCCACCTCACCTGCCCTCATCGGTCATCTCACTATCTACTGCATTCATCTGGTATTTTATTAAATCCCAGGACCGACGTTTACAAGTTTTGTGAGAGGATGAGCCTGCTGCTAAGGTACATAAGAGGAGCACAGGATGACTAATGTTATGTTCCTGCCAATGAGTTAATGCCATAAATCTTTGACATTGCAATTCCTGGTCCTTAAATGCTCTATATCTGGTTCGAGCCAGCACATGATTTTTTTCAAAAACTCTTTTTTGGGGTTTTCAAATGTCCAAGTAAAGAACAGAAAACACATAAGAAAAATCTTCAGCCTCTTGGTTCGTTCCGTGGGAGAGCATTGCCTACAATTTGCAAGGACTTAGCAATCGGAAAATTAATTTTAAGAATTAAAATATCATTTTTGTTGCATGCATATGATTAGGTCTAAAAGAGTGGTGTGCGGACAAAATGTTAAAATCTGATGTAGCCCCTAGCTTTTTATTTTTTATTTTGAGTTTAGTTTAGGTGTATTGATAATATAAATTTTTTTTAATGATATGATAATATATAATTAAATATTTATATAAAAAAATTTTACTCTAACAGTATATTTAAATTAAATTCTTTTAATTTTTTGCCGTGACTTTGGAAGCCACGTAACTAACCATTTTTTGGGGGTTGTCGTAACCAGCTACTTCATTTCACACTTCACATTTCACTCTCTGCTTTAGATAATTCTTCAGCCCTTTTTTTTTGGTTTTTTTGGTCGGAATTAGCATCACAAGCCCCAACCCAACAAATGTGAGAGAGAAAAATATAAACCACGCACCACAGTTAGCAGGATCACCAAACCCAATTAACCAGGAAGATCCGATTGGAGCAGGGAAAGCAGAGATCGTTAGGGAGCCTCTGATGCTCACAAGTATGTTTGTGCTACATGATGTGCTAGAGATTAATTTAAGAATTAATAATTAGTTGATTCAAATGGTTTAATACTTATTTTTTTTAAATAAGATTTTAGGTTTGAGTCTTATGGATAGAATAAAAAAAAAACTAGTATTAGAAGAGCTCTATCTCCAATAGTGGGTTGATCCAATTCGAACCAAATTATTTAGAGTCCAATGGACTTTCAAATATTTATAGTCCATACCAAAGAGATTAATTTAGGAGAAATTTAATATATTTACTGAAAAAGTAAATTATATCTATATTTTTGTATTCCCATATACTTATTTACTAGAGATCCAAGTATAAATCTTTAGAGAATATAATTTACTTTTAGGATATGTTTGTAATTTGAGATTTTGGAGAGGAAGGGAGAGAGAAAAAATTTTAAAGAATACTATAAATCCATTTTATTTTTTAAACCTTTTCTTTCTCATTGTTCTTCTTGAGAATCTTAACTCACAAAAATACTCTTAGAGAACAAACAAATATATGAAAAAACAAAAAGAAAAGTCGAGAGAAAGATTCCAACATCCTAAGAAATGAAATTTCCTATATATTAACACTACAAAGTCTTTCAATAAATAAGTGCACCAAACGCCAAAAAGTTGGAAAAAGAAATTTTATGTTACCGATAGTTATATCAAATTTCCAAGAAGTTAAAACATGATTCATGATAAAACTTGCTATGAGAAATGATTTTTATATCACTTAAAGGGGTAGACATCTATAAATATCTTTTATTTTTAAAATTAAAAGAGTTAAAAAAAATATGATATTGATAAAATGGTAGAATCCACCTTTTTTAATGTATAAATGTCTATAAATATTTCTAAAATTGAATATACAAATATTGCCAAGTCCCCGAGTAATGTAAATAAAGCATTTTGAAGGGTTTTGGGTCAATAAGCCTTTTGAAGTGTAGACTGACATTGCCTACATCTTACAGCCCAATAGGCCTAAGACGTCTTCCCTAGTTTCATTGTTCAGCAGGCAGCAGGGCCGAACTGCTACATACCAGCATGAAATTAAGAGTGTCATTCTTTCATATCCTATAAAAGAATCCTCTATAAAACAATCTGAGCTCTTAATTTTTCTTGAAAAAGCGAGGGAGAGAGAAAGAGAGAGAGAAAAAATTTAAAGGCAGATATATATAATAGAGAGAAGAAAAAATTTTCCTCTATAGAAGATACAAGATTTTTCCTGAAGTTAAGGATGCACATCAGGGTGTTAGTTTGTTAGTTGAAAGAAATGAGCGACTGGCTACTTGCCATAAAAAACCAGAATCTGCAAACATATTTGAATTACTTGCGTCAAGCTTTTACTGACAAGAAGAAACTATTAAATGCGCGTTTTCCTAATTGTACATTGTTATCATTAACCCCCTACCAAGGAAAAAGGCTACAATCAATATATATTCATGAAACTATAAATGATGTGGTAGGAATTACTCCCATTCATAATAAAAGCATTCACTTATTATAAAGCTAGCTAATATTTTGAGACTGCACTTATACATATGATAATTTCAAAAGTCAAAAAGAAAAAAACATTGCGATTAAAGGCGTGCCGTTGGTTCCTTATTCCCACTTGCTTTGTTCAGGAACGGGTAATCTGTGTAGCCTATAACAGGATCCTGAGTGTAGAAAGTCTTTCTGTTATACCTAGTCAGAGGTGCATTAAGCTTGAACCTTAGGACTAGGTCCGGGTTGGAGATGAAAAGACGACCGTAGGATACCAAGTCAGCATCACCTTGAGAGACAGCTTCCATTCCTAACTCCCTAGTGAATCCACCACTGGCCATGAATGTTCCCTGATAAGCATTTCTCAGGGTCCGCATCAAGTGAGCTTCCTCTTCTTCGCTGCCAGGTCTGCCTGACTCGGTTTGGCCATAAGCTGTATATCGAGGTTGAGTGACATGGAGATAGGTGAGTTTTCTGCCCAGCTCTTTCTGAAGATTGTTGAGCCTCTCAACCACTGCCAAGCCTAGCTGAACTGGGTTGGAGTCCATGGCATCAAGGTGATCAATTGCTGGTGAAATTCTCACAGCAACTCTTTCTGCACCAATTGCAGAAACAACCGCTTTAACCACCTCAAGTAACAACCTACACCGATTCGCTAGTGATCCACCATATTCATCTGTTCGGTCATTGATCCCATCCTTCAGGAATTGATCGATGAGATACCCGTGTGCACCATGAATCTCAATTCCATCAAAACCTGCATGTCACATTTCACCACATGCTTTTAGCAGTATGATATTGACAGCTACTGAGCTACATGATAACAGAATGATGGTAAACTTTTAACTATTTGCCTCCGAAAACTAACGTTAATCAAAGATTTCTATCTAGTTCCATTGAAGAATTCACAAGCAGAAGCTGGTAATCTGAACAAATCCATAACAAGGAATCTGGACGGATTAATTAATCTCCATCCAGCTTCTTAGAAACAGAGGTAATGTTACTTAAAGAAGGGATTAGCCCACTAGAAATAGCATGCCATTATTTCATGGCTTCAAAACAAACCTCTTACTCGAAGAGGCATGTTCTACTATTGTGCAATAAAAGTTTAACGAGAACTAATCAACACTTGAATTTTTCTAAGTATGTAATCTGTTGGTTTTGAGTATTGCGATGTTGCTCTTCCTTATATTGATGTTCATTACAGCAACATGCAATGTTGCGTCTGGAACACAACACTTAGATGGATCAAGCATGCATCACTACGCCAAAAGGGAGCAAAGAGAGAGTAAAACTAACCCGCTCGAATTGCATTAATTGCTGATTGGCGATAATGCTCCACTATTTCTGGTATCTCAGAAATGCTGAGTGGTCGAGGCGGTGGGTATACGCCATAGGACTGATCGGGCAAGAGGATTCTCCACCTCGCTGATATGGCTTTGCTCGTGGACGAAATGGGCGCAGCACCCCCAGGCTGATACACTGTTTATGCAAAATGCAAAATGAGTGAATGTAACATCAAGGAATTAATCGATATATCAGATACTTTCATGTGATTAATCAATGAACCATCAATATCATGCATATAGTTACCTATGTAGCTGTAATAACTATAGGTGATGAACATGAAATGATTAAATAAATAATAATAATATATAGAGCTCACAACAAAAAAATTTATTAGTGGGAGGGGATACGGGGACGTTACCGGGATGAGATGCACGGCCAACATGCCAGAGTTGACAAAAGAAAACGCTGCCTTTGGCATGCACGGCATCCACTACATTTCTCCATGCCTCCACTTGCTCCTCCGAATATATTCCAGGTACATGAGGAAACCTGCATCAAATCAAAATTCAAACCACCGCCAATATTATAGGAGAAATGTTATTTGCATTCAAGATTTTTGGGCCTCCATACTCATCCGATTTACTCCCATCTATTATTAAATAAGGTGTGGATTCCAACTAATCTGATCCAACATCCGCATGATGTATGGAAGTGAGTTGATACATAAGCCCAAAAATTTTGAGTTCAAAAAATATAACTCATATATTAGATAGATTACTAGTACCCACTCCTACTGCGTTCAATCCTCACTCTCTTTTGGTCAATACACAAGCCTTGGCGGAGGCGTGCTTTTTTTTTTGTTTGGATTTTGGATGGATTTCTGAGCGTCTCATTACGGGCCCAAATAAAACCAGCCCGTTCCGTATGTATGACACAACAACGTGTCCATGACCCAAAAAAAAAAAATGACAACATCGTGTGTCGAGTGTTGACTGAGGAGTTGCAAATATCTAAGACCAGCCAATCAATTGTAGGCAGACCAAAAAGCAACACAATCAGATCAATCGTAGACAGCGGCAGGATCGCACTCACACCGACTAGTGGACTATACGTGGAAACCGTCCCACCATAAGTGGGGGTTAAGAATTTACTTTCTTTATTTCTTATAAGTATTTTTTTTTATGAGAATTTCCTCATAAGTATTGCTTAAAGAAAGAAATAGTATTAAAATTAAGGAAATAAACTAATAATCTTCATTTAAGGAAAAAGAATTTAAGCAATAATATTATCTTTTAATTATTAAAAGATATTATAATTATAATTATAATTGATAATAAACTAAGATTTAAAAATAAATTAATATCATACAAATTCTTTTTTTTTTTATTAACATAATATATGCAAAACAAAAATAATAGTTATCGAAAAATAAAGGGCCTATTGACTGTAGTCAAAAGAGGTGGGTGTAAAAAGAGGAGGGTCAAGGGGCGAAAATAGTACCCAGGAGCAGTGGGAGAGATCACGGTGCCTTCGCTGATGAGAAACCCACCGGGAGTTGATCTTTGAGCGTAGTACTCAGCATGCGCTGCCCTTGGAATCCCGTTCAACGCTCTGCACCTCGTCATCGGCGCCAGCACCACCCTGCACAGACACACCCACCAAAATTATCGTGTAAATCCCTCACAAACTCATGGGCAAGATCGTCTTAATATCAAACTCTGCTTACTCCATCGCGATCCCCGGGAGAATTGTATGTTTTGACAATCACCCATGTTTCATTGTGTTGTGGACAAAATAAACAAATCTAGATTGAGTTGAGTCGAAGATCATAGATGGTGTGGTCGGTGAGATGCAAAAATTAAGAAGAGAAAGAGAAGGGAATAATTAATTAAATTTGACCTGTGAGAGAGGTTGAAGTTTCCCATCTTGTAAGGAGAAAAGAGGGCGTTGCCCTGTTGCGTTGAAATCTCTTTGTCTGCCATTGTTAATTGTAAAGCCGATGTTGCTAGCAGCGATAATCTGTCTATCTTTCCTAGATTAAACTTTCAGTCGAGATGTTGAAAAGGTGTAGCGGAAGCGCTTGTAAGTGTTGGGATTGGGATTGTACGATTAAAGGGCGAAGGGGAAGGGGAAGGAAAGGGATCTGTCCCGTCAACTTAGAGTTAAAGAGAGAAGAGACCTGATTGGCTTCCCCCGAGGACCACGTGATAAATATATTTTGGTGGGTTCAGCTGCAACACGCGCAGACTCAAGCCTATGATGGACTTGTGGGACTTTTGGACGGTAATCAACGATCAATGATAATTTTGAGTTGGATTGGGTAATGGCCAATGGGTGTATGCTGTATACACACATGGTGGGGAGAGAGAGAGAGAGAGAGAGAGAGAGAGAGAGAGAGAAGGCATTTTCTAACGAGCAATGATGTTCACGTGCTTTGTCTTTGCTTTCTTCCTCTTGTGAATCTCATTTTCGGCTGCTAATAGGTGATTAGTGCCCTCTCCTTTCCTTTTCTTTTTCTTTCTCTTTCCCCTTCTACCCTCTTTTTTTTTTTTTGGGATGATACATCTTTTTTCATTTCCACATTCTGATTTTTCTTTTGGTTTTGTTTCCTGCCATTATCCCTTTTCAAAAATTGGTATTTAATGTTCTTTTGACTACAATTTGCATTGTTGACACTAAAACATCGTTACCGGCCTTGTAAGAAACGACTGAATAATAGATTCAAGTTTTAAAAATATTTATTATTTTATTTTTTTAAGAAATCAAATAATTAATTTAATTTTTGATATATCATTACTATAAAAAAAATTATGATTGTTAATTCATATATTATCATGCTATTAGAATTATTTAATTTTATAATAATTATATAAAAATTATATATATAATAATATATAATTAATTGATAGTATAAAAATATTATATTAATAGCGTATACATGTCACCATCATTTTGTCTTTTAAATCAATTTCTCCCAAAACGGTTTTGGAATGGAAAAGAAAATGTACATATTGTATTTTTTTTTTTTTTTTGATAATTCAAAGTTGCTTAGACACTCCACTAGGGAAATGAGCAAACAAAAACAAATCATAGCACAAAACAAAGCAACTCACAAAAATAAGAAACAAAAAGCAAACACAACACTATAATCAGCAAAAACACCCATAGCCAAATGCCTAGGCACCCACAAACAGCTAAACCACCAAGAACTGAAAGGAAGAACCAACCAAGGCACAAAAAACCCCCTTCAAAAAGGAGAACCATAATCGAACAAGAGATCAACCAACACCAGGGACAACCGAAGATAAAACACCAACACAGCCAAAGCCAAACATAAGCCTAAAACACCCCACCCCACCCCACCACCAATAACTAACAAGAGAAGCACTAAACCTAACTCCTCAGTCTTTAGAACAATCCCTTTTTTTAGGAAAGACAAAGTCTTGCAAATTTGAAACTTTGGCTAAAGCACAAATTATAGCCTTTTCATTATTGGCTTTACACCCCAAAGTCTTTCCAATTTCCCAAATAATCCTTGCTTCCACTAGGTCTTCTTCACATGACACCATTCCTTCCAAAATGTCACTCATCCGATCTAAGCTTGAAGTAATTATAGAAGTTTGGGAAACCTTCTCTACTGAACTAGGGAAGGAGCCCTGAGATTCCCCAAAAAATTGATTAATTTCATTACCTTCTCCAAGGTGTTCTCACACTCAACAGTTTCTTTTGCCATCCTTTGTTTATGATCCTGATTAGGAGGCCCACCCACTTTTATAAATTCTTCAAAATCAGGCGGGTATTTAGGCCCACTTGATGCTGAAAACCCAAGGCCCATTTCCTTAAAACTCGGTTTAGAGACTTCCCGGGTGTGGTTTATCATAGTTGATCCTTTGTCTTCTTCAACACTCTTCTCCACTAGGCCCACCTCTACCCATGAACCCCTAAAAGCTTCCTCTACTAGAGACATGACAAACGTGACTCGAGGGGAGCCGTCGCCGCCTTGAGCCGTGTGTAACATTGATTGAATCATCTCCTCTTCCCAGAATGTCCCTAGCCGCTCAACTTTCGTATCCGCCACTAGCTCCTTCATAGCCTCCCTATGTCCGAGCAGCTCAGCCATAATCGCTTCTTCCAACACTACCACAATTCCCATTTGAGTTCCTTCATTTTGATTGGTTTGAAAACTTTTTCCACCACTCTCCAAACCATCTAGCTCAAATATGACTTGTCACTTGCCATTATTTCCTTAATAACATCAAACTCTTCAACTCCATTATTGTCCCTGGTAATCTTTCAATTTTCCTCTATTTTGTCTCTATTAACTTCCACATACAGATTCTTCCTAATTACAATATCTCTGAAAACTCCATGCAATTACTCTTTAAACTTCCATTTTGAACTAAACTTCTTATAGATCTTGGTTCAACATAATCCTTAACTCTTTCACTCCCTCTCTTATAGTCAGCTATCTTTACTAAAATGATGTTCCCTCTAATTTCAATACCATTCATGTTTTTAACTGCAGCATAGGCATCCTCCTCCCTAGCAAACCGAACAAAGGCAAAAGGCAGAGAGCTAGTTCTCCTCTTCTTTATTGCAATGTAAATATCAACTATTTTACCCTCAAAACTAAACAGTTGCCACAACCAATCTTTAGACATAGCCAAAGGAAGATTGTCAACAAAAATAGTGAAAGAGTTTTCTGCAAGGTTTATGAAATACCTCTCCTTTAAGACCTCTGCTTGCCAATCACACCTCCCTCTATTCCTTCCTTCACCTATTTGTGTTGCCTTCCCATTGTATCTTGAAGACATTGCCTCACCTATTTTCGGAGTAATGAGTGAGTACATTGTACTTCATATTTTTTTGTCTTAATTGTAGTTCAAGAATAGAGCTTCTTTAAAGAAGCATTGCACATATTGTATGTTAATAAGTGATTACCATTAGTAAAACAATGAATAATTTAGTAGAATAAACTCTCTTTTTTTTTTTGTCAAAGAATAAACTTTTTTTCTCCTTAGACATTATGGGGTGTTTGGTACGTAGGCATATTAAAGTATGTCCGGGAATATGACATGAAAATTTAGGATTCATATGTTTGGTACAATATTTAAAAAAAGTTTATGGAAATATTGCATTCCTGAAAAAGAAAAAACTCCAAAAAATATTCTCACATCCCCTCATAGGAATTCAACATTCCTATGGGAAGATAATATTGTCCCTAGACAAAAAGAACAAAATATCTATGTCGCCACCAAGTGCCATCGCCCCCAAACACTGTCCGCTGCTAGTGGCTATCGCTACTGACCACTGTCCATCACCGTCGTCAACCATGATTAAGGGTATTTTGGATAATATATACAATATTTTCAAGAATGCCAGTATCAATCAAACATAAAAATTGCAAATGGGAATTCAATTCACATTCTAAACGCATCTAAATGTCATGCTCCGAAAAGCTATTCCCAAAAATAGCTATCCCAATAATGAAAATTCATCCCACGTTCCAAATGCCTCCAATAGATTAAAACTTTTACATTTTGGTCAACAACAGTAAACGTTTTTTGTCTATTAGGTCGTTAGAGTAAACTAATTTGAAGCTTAAGAAAAGATATTGTGGGCTTGACATTTGGCCCATTTAAGTGTTGCAGCCCTTTCCTTTTACTTATTTTTATTTTTTTGTTTTGATGAATTTGCTTTTTTATTTTTTATTTTTTTCTAGCCATACTTGATTCTTTACACGCAAAGACGTCCCCAAAAAAAGAAAAATGATTCTTTACACGCAAACGTCATTTTTACGAGATGCATGCCAATTAGGGACGGGCAATTTATTCTTCTTTTTGGGATTCTCCCGAGTTTGGGAAACTTTTCTAAGAATGGGAATAAAAATCTTGCTGAGATAAATTCCGGGATGGAGATGGGAATCGCATGGTTTTTATATAAAAAAAGTTATTAAATTATCTTAAATATTATCTATATTCTATAATGATTTTTTAGTTATTTTTAATACATTAATTTTTAAAGAAATTTTCAAAGAAAAAAATTAATTTTTAAATCCTATCTCCAACCCTGATATTATTTTACCGCGGAGAAAACACAATAATTGCCGTAAAAAAATGTTTTTTTTTTTTAAATGGTTACGGTCACTTGTTAAACACTCAAAGTGGCAATGGGAAATGAAATCTAACCTTGTTGCCATTCATGCATCAAGCCACAGCTTTATTTTATTCTTATTATTAATTATTTTTATTTTTTGAAGTGCACGAACCATTTTGTATACCATCTCACGTGTTCAACCGATAAAATAATTATATACTAGTATATTTTTAATTTTTTGAGTGATCCTAACTGATCTAGGTTATTATCTGACAATATTAAATACTATTCTGTTTTATGTTATGCTTTAAAGAGATTTTAATGTTACATTTACAGTAATACAGTATGCAAGAATTTCTTCGAACAAAGTACAGTATAAACGAACAAAATATGTTGAAATTTTTATTTTTTGGGTTACAAATAGTTTGAACTTTGAATATCGTATTAGGCATGATAGGATAAGGTAATATAATACGTTATAACCTTATCCGTTGTTTGGTGCAATTAACGTATTGTATAACTTATCCATCAAACTTTCCTTATACGTGAAAATAATAGATAATTTAATCCAACTTGCGAAGTTTTATTAGGCCTGATTAATTGTTGATATGTAAGGATTCTTTTATTTTTTTTATTTTTTAATATATTTTATTAAAAGAAAAATAATTATTAAATAAATAATAAAAAATAAAAATCATAAAAAAATTTATTTAATAAAAAATTTAATAATAAATAAATATTTAAAAAAATTATAATTATAAAATAACTATTCAAACTAATATAAAAATATAAGAATAAAAATTTATTAATAAAATATATAAATAATATTTAATATAAATTTAATTATATATAATAAAAAATACAACCAAATATATGAATATGATATTAGGTTTGTTTAGATTTTGATGTATAAAAACTCATTCTCTCTCTCTCTCACATATTTTTTATATTATGAAAAAAAATTAAAAATAAATAAAGAATTTCTAATATGTAATTATATTTATATATAATAAAAAATAACTAAAATAATTATAATAAATATTTAAACAATTATATTAATTTTTAAATTTTAAATTTAATATTTAAAAATTATATTTATTATAAATTTTTTTAATTATATTATATAAAATATAATATTTTATACAATAACATACCAAATATTATATAATATTAAATTTTAATCAAATTTTATATAATTAAACCTTATACTATCAACTCTTATCCTCTCATATTTTATACTATTTAGACATGCCAAATAAAACGTTACAAGAGTGTAGCGCGCATCCTCCGTGTTGACAAGCAGACAGTAAAGACCACAAAATTGGACCGAGTGGCTCTGCGTCAACGACGACCACCCCCCCTCCAAAAAAACAAAACAAAAACAGTTGATATTTGTGCTTGTGCTCTCATTTCGGTCAATTTGTTCATCCACACTCTCTGTTCTCCGTGTTTTGGTAAACGTTTTAATTTCTAATTTTATATTTTTCGTTTTCATTTTTTGTAATATTGATCAAGCGAAACCACATGTTACGAATTGGTGGCACTGGAAGCTAATCTTCCTCAACATTTGACTAACTTGCATATTTGTTATCAAGTTTCCAGTTTCTACGCATCATTGTGTGCAAATGTACCCCGTTTGTTGTGTTTTGGTTGCACATGGGTTTGTAATTTTAATAAATCCTATTTTCAGCTATAAAGTGATTATTTAAAATATCGATAAAAGGTCACTTGTCGAGTTAAACAGCAAATTTCGAACAACTAATTAATTTTAAATACTCATGTAAGATATACACAATTTAATTAGAGTAATACTATGCCATTAAAAATCATAATTATATGAGTGATGGTTTAATTAATTTTACTTTTCACGCACGTAACGATAGTTCTATTTAAATATAGGTAAAACTCGCTTGTTTTTAATCTATTTTACATTAAAACTATTAAAACTATCTATATTAATTTTGAACTAGTCTTTGCGATTTTGTATGGATGAGGTTGGTTTCCTTGTACATGTCATGATGATGCTAAACGAAAAAGTATACTTCCAAATATTTTATCTTTTGTCGTCAGGTGTTCATAACTCAACTGGAGCTAAAATTTATTAGACTTTAGGTCTGGGTTTTAAGATTTTGACTCGATACATTTTTTATCAAGTTTTGAACTACATTTCAAGTTGGCTCAATATAACCCAAAGTCGTATGTTTGTGAAGCTTCCCAAAACAGCTTTTTTGGAAAAATAATTATGCTTGGTAATTTTTTTAAAATAGATTATAATGTAAAATTGATAATTTTAAATTAAAAAATAATTTATAAGTATAAACAAAATTTTAGAGTTTATGATTACAAGTAAAAATTGATTATTTTAGGATTATTATATTTTTATCAAATTGACCTTAAATAATAAATATTATATAATATAAATAATTATTTTACAATTATTTTAATAATTTTATTATATAAAAGTAACTTTTTTCATACAATTCAAATAAAATAGATTATCTTAAAATTAATTTTTAGCTAAAGTATCAAAATATAAATTAATTTTTATATAAACGATTATATAAAAAAGTGATTATACAAATAAGTGATTATTGAAATAATTTTAATTTTTTAGCTTTTCCAAATATATACATAATTATTTGATTTCTTTTTTGAAAAGGTAGTCATAAATTAAAAAAAATGTTATACTTTAACTAATATATATTTTTCATATATATAACATGATATTATTTTTATATTGATATAATTTATTTTGATATATGTATTGTTAATTGTCTCTTAAATTTTATTTATTTTTAAATTTTTATCACTTTATTATGTATAAGTCAAAATATGTAATTCAAATAATTAAGTTGATGACCTAGTTCTCAATAATTAATTGAGTCATTATCAGATTAGATCTCGATTAAAAAATGATTCAATCAAAATACTATATAAAGTTCAAGTCTATTTAACTTGGCCTAATCCATTTTGATTTAAATATATTTTTAGTCTCTATAAAATTAGCAAATTTTAGTTTTAGTTCTTTTGAAATTACTTTATTATCTTGATCTAAATATTTAAAAAAAATTTGGTTTTAGTCTCTATTTTTTTTTGTTTTGATTCAAATATTTCCAAAAATTTTAGTTTTAGTCTACATTTGAACATGGAAAAGGTGACGCAGTTATCCGTCATCCATGTTATCACTTAATGAAAATAGACTAATGATAGGAATTAAAACTAAAATTTTAAAAAATATTTGGATCAAAATAAAAAAAAAAATCTTAAAAACTGAAATCAAACTTTACAAATTTTATAAAAACTAAAAACATATTTAAGCCATTTATTTTTTATACACCCCTAATTTTACTAGAGAGAATAACACCTATTTTGTTCACTTGTCTAAAACAGCAAATTTCTTAATATTTGCTGCATGCCACAATTATAACTTTGCACAAATATCATGCTGTTGATAATAATAGTCAATGTGTAGGCACGCTTTTATTTTAAGTTTTTATAGATATCATATTTATCATTGATGCACACATACTCAGTTAGTAACTGTGCTTCAGTTAAGATGCGGAAGAAGATCAAACAAACAGCGAGTTCAAGGGACACACTACGCGTACGGAGGAGAGCGAGGGTTTGCCTAACATATGCTGTGTCAGGTTTCATGCAATAATGTTGGCCATCAGCTAGTGGAGGAGATAATCCCAATGGGTCCCACGAATATCACGACTACAAATAAAAGTCCAACATAGTTTGGTCACTCTCATGATATTCATGCCACTTTCATCTTTTCATCCCCTAATCCTAACCATATTGGACTTTGCTTTTGAGCTATGGGGCATGCCCGTATGAGCTAATCCATATCCATGTAAAGCTTATATCAGAAAGAGAAAGGAGAAAAGTAGTTAAATTAATACCTTCTTAATTAATGGTTATGTATCATGGTTTATTATTATTATTATTATTAAAAAATTAGAGGATACTTTAAATACAATTCTAACGGGATAGAGGATGGAGGTGAATTCCCACCTGTCCGTTCAAGGCATTTTCAAAAGGCCAAAACATATTAGGTGACCATTATCAGTGTACTATCTTCGAAGAGGTGGAGAGATAATTTTAATTTTAATGAGATTCAGCTCAAGCTTATTAATTAAGTAGCGAGGTTAAAGATTTAACATGGACTTCCACACCAATTAGGATGATAAAATACTAATATATATTTATCGATCCTAACTATTTATTTTACCTGATCCATCAACCTATCAATTAAACAACTCATACTTAAACAGGTTAACTAACCGGTTTATCAGTTCAAGTAGCACCAATTTAATCATATGGACTGTCTCTATAATTGCTGTGTTAATCTATATAAAAACTAGTTTAACATTAAACAATATTTGGTTTGAAATTAATTTAAAAGTAGTTTTAATATATATCCATAAGATATATGATATGATTATAAAGTAAAGAAAGGAAAAAGTGAGATTAGATAAAATCAACTTAAAACTAGTTTTTAATAAATATTTTTAACTTAAAATTGATTTAGATTAAAAAAGTAATTTTTAAATTTTTTCATTAATCACCCAGGTAAAAAATAATTAATTATCAAATATTATTTATTTAAAACTTTACCCATTGTATTGAGAAATTTGATTTATAAAGATTATCAAACAAACTTATAATATTCAATGGTGAAAAGAATACATTTATTTGTTGAATCCTCAACGTCTGGCCTGAAGAACAAATCTGGTACGATGTATCAATAAGTTGAGAACAGAGTCTTCGCACGTAACATTAACCATTGAGCTACAATTCTACACCAACCTTAGATTTTCCGTATTTTTTATTTTTTAAAGTAAAGGGGTGGGATTATGATTAAATGAAGGGCGGAGTTGGCTTCTTTGATTTGACCCAAATAACATTAACATTATCATTATCGTCATCTATTGAGGAAAAAACGGAAATTATCTTCACCCTCCCATGTGGTGCATGCGTTTCTACGCAAAGCGTCGTCTTCCTTTCCGCCCGGGGAACGGCACCCTTCTCCCTCGCCGTTCCCATTAGTTTGATATTAGCGGCAATCTATTATTATTAGTGTAAAACAACTAAGAGAATAATTTTTTTGCACCGTCTAATACAAAGTAATTTTACACTCACATCTAATAATATTTAAGAAAATTATCATATTATTTTATATAGTTACCTAATTATTAGATGATATAGCAACTTTTAAAATTATTTCTTAAAAACAAATACTCTTATGTTTAAAATTTATAAAATAATAAATATCTTTTATCAATTTTTTAAAAAATTTAAAATAACTATAATTATTTAACTAATTTCAGTTTTATAATTTTTTGATATTTTCATTATATAATTATAATTAGTTAAAATTATTTCTTTTTGTTTAACTTTTATTTAAAAGATGAAAGAAAAACCGAATTAGTAATTTACGGTATTTTTTTTTGTAATTTTTTGGGATAAAAGTTATTTTTTATTAAAAGTTATTTTTATATATTTAGATATTTTTTAAAAATAATTAAAAATTTTAATTATACATAAAATTTAAATATTATAATTATTTTTTAAAATTAAAATAAACGCACTCATAATCAAATAGCTGATTAATTAAATAAATGTAAATATACCGCTACCTCATCATCATACAATGAATAAATATAATAAAAAGAAAAAAAAAAGGGGGAAAAAAAAGGATAAAAGAGAGAGGCATTGGTTAGATGTGGTTGTTGCCAGGGAACGAAAGCAGAATCTTGTAAGTGTACAGTGGACGAGGTTGGGAGTCAGCAGTGAGCAGCACAGCACAGCAGCGCCCAAAACAAAACAAAGGCAAAATAAGAAACTGCACTTTCCTTTCCTTCCCTTCCACTCCCTCTTACTGTTTGTGTTTGTGCTTGCACTCTGCATCTCATCTCTTGTTTTTCTTCCTCAGGCGTTGTCGTTTCGCTTCGACGCGCACGAGGCTTCCACTTCCACCACCTCGATACTTCTAAAATTCAACCCCATATTATTATATTTTCATTTTTTTTTTTCTGTTCCATCGATCATTCCTAAATCTAATATAATTATTTATTTATTTTCACTGGGGAACGAAAACAACGTTGAGAAGTTGATTAAATTAATTAAGCTTTGATCTTACTTTTCTTCCTCCGTTAAAGCCAAGAGCTCAACACCTTTGCTAAAGGCCGCCTCAACTCTCTCTATAATTTTCTGTCTGTCTTTCCCCTTATTTTCTTTCATTTAGCTACTTGGAGGTGAGGTTACTCCACTTTTTTTAAAAAAAATTCTTGTATGTGAATTTTGCCGTTTCCAATTTTAGCTGTACATATGTTCAATTAAATTTTTGTGTTGTTCTTTTTTTTTTTGGTGGGGGGGGGGAGGGGTTTGGATGATGATTGGGGAATTACTGATTAGTATGCCGTGCTTCAATTTAAGGGAATTTTTTTTTCTGTGTTTTTATTGAATTGGTGGTGCATCTTGTTTTCTTAATCTGTGTTTTTCAGCTCGTGTAACAGAGAGCAGAGCATGAAACATAAGATACTTACTGATGTATCCTTTGAAGAAACTCTGAGTGTGACATCGGATGGACGGATAGTATATGTTCTTTGGGCCAAAATTTTTTTTTCAAAAATACTTAGGCTTCGGGGAAGCTTTTACCTAGTTGCATCTTTGGATGAGAGACATGGGAAAAATGGGAAATCAAATCACTGGATGTGGACCGAGTATAGGCTGGCTTCAGTATTTTTTTTTTTTTTTTTAATTTGCGCTCTTATTCGGTTGGTGCAATTGCTAATACTAGTGACAAAAATAGCTTGCTAAGGGCACTTTTAGTCAGTCCAATGTCAAGTCTTTTAAGAGTAGATTCATGTGAATAACAAATAAATTTGAAGTTTTACCCCCAACACCACTTGCTCGCTACCATATTATAATCAGTGCTTGAGAGTTTTGTTTTGGTGGCTTGTTGGTATATTTGTTCGTAGCCTTAGTCATGCTGCGCTTTCATATACTTTACTAGTATTGTCTTGCTTGTTATTTGGGCATTCAGACTCGATTTTTGATATTTTGAGATATAGTTTAGCTTTAGTTCCGACAAAAACTTTATTTGATTTTATTTATCTGAGTCATCACTTATAATGTTTAGGAAGGAACAAATGACTGGCATGGCAAAGGAGGAAGGATCAGCTAGTCCTAGTTGGGGTGCTTCATTTTTTACGCAGACAACGGAGGATGTGGCTAGGGCTGTTGCTACTGCTGTTAATTCTCCAACATCGTCTGTGACACATTCATTGAAAGATGATAGTGGTGGTAGCCAACTTCAGAGACTGCAGAATCAAGTTACAAAAATGATAAAGGGCTTTTCACGCCCTTCTGATGCAAAAAATGCATATTACAATCCTGAAATCCTGACTAGTCTGAAGCGTCAATGGGCTGCAAACTTTCAGTTGCAACACATGGTATGGTACAATATTGTGCTTCAACTTCAGTGTACCAGAATTCCATTTTTCTTCTAGTCTTTTTAGTATAACCTTTAAAGAAAGCTTATGCTGGTTGTTATTGTAGTATCTTTGGCACTTGGTTTTGAATGCTTCTTCCCCTGTATTTCCTTTAGAGGTTCAGCCCTAGCATCTGTTAGTTATTTGAACTTTCAGTTCTTTCCCTTTCACTTTAAGCCATTATATCTTTCCTCGCCACTCTTCTCTTTGCTAGTATATGTTTTCTTATTGCCTCAGGGCAAAATTCATGAAATAAATTGTCACTTGGTTGCTCTCATATATTCCCTCTTATTTGAGCTCACAGGACCAAAGATCTTGGAGGGAGCCCTCACGGCTGTTCGAAAGTATGGTGGTTGTTGGACTTCATCCTAATTGTGATGTTCAGGCATTGCAAAGGCAATATGTTGATAGAAAATTTGAAGGCTCGGGCAAATTGAGAAGTGCACTTGGTTATCAGAATCAATCCCGTATAGAACCCAATATAGAACCCAATATTGAACCTCAGGTTGTGATTTTTGGTAGCAGAGATTGAATTATTATATTTATTATTCTTATTGCCAGTGGTACTAGTTCTACTGCTATTTGTCTTACCATTACAGTTTTACTGCTATGACGACTAGACTTTTTATTGACCATTGTCTTTTTTAGTTTTGTCTTCAAATATATCAGTACCTTGAACCCTGAATATTCAAAATTTTCCAGGTCTTATTTGCTTATCCTCCAGAAAAACAGCTGCCTCTTAAATACAAGGATCTTATTTCATTTTGCTTCCCTGGAGGCTTGGAGGTTAGTTGTATGCTTTGTGAACTTTTATCTTCTCCCATATCTTTATATCAAGTATCAACATCAATGTTACTAATGTTCTTACTTGTATTTAAATCCTTGGCATCAATAGTTTATATATGTATTTGTACAGTGAGAAGTTATAGAGTCATCTAGTTGTCTTTCTTGTCTTACAGTTTTTTAATGTTCATAATTTAATTAGGTTTTATTTCTTTTGGTTGCAATTATAGGTTCGTGCTATTGAGAGAACCCCTTCGATGAGTGAGTTGAATGAAATTCTCTTTGGGCAGGTATGTGTGCTATGCTATACTTCCATTAATATTAAGTTATGCAAATTACTTTCTAATTACTATTTGATTGATGTCTGATTGTATTTCCTCCATCCCCTCTTAAGTGATTCACCAATTATTAGCAAACCCTTTGAATTGATATATCCATCATTGTCAATCTGGTTACCCTGCACCCACAGCTTCATTGTTCGTTGATCTGGTTTAATAGCATTGGAAATTTGGACACTTGAAGGGAATGAGTTCCAGCAAAGTGCTTCTTTCTTGAATATGTTTACATGAAGATGTCATGTTGCAGTCATTTGAATTAAAGACATTGTACAGTTACTGGTCTTTAAGATCCATGTTGCAGTATAATTATTTATCATGCTTTTACTTGATTGCCTAGCCTACGGACACATGTTTCTGATTCTGATTCTGGTTCTTGAGCCATTTATGCTTTCATTCGGGAAAAGCTGTCTTCTGCTGGCTTTCTAGCTGTCTAAGTTGAGGGATAACAAACAATTTGGGGTTTTACCAACTTTTTTCTTTTTAAATAAGTAACTACGTCAAATCTTTATCATAAAATTTTCATTTACTTCTAAGTGTTGTCAACACCTTTATTTCATACAGTTGGGGGGATATTTAAGTTGTTAAACATTGATAACATATGGTCTGTTTGTGTATTGCAGGAACACGTTAAACAAAGGGATCTGTCATTTGTGTTCAGGTTACAGGTATCCGAAGCTATCTTATTGTTAATTTGTTGCCACTTTCTTACATTTTTCTTCTTTTGGCTGTTGTTCTAGATGCTTTGATGATTCCCATTTTTTGGTGAATTGATTTTGATGACTCTATTACTATGTAGTCTTGCCTTTTTTTTTTTTTCCCCCCTTCAAAATGAAATTGATTTTTTTATTCAATGAATGGTGATTGGAAAAAGGCAGCTTTTTTGAGCCGTATTCTAAAACTATATGTGGGAATATACTCTACGCAGATCTTCCTTTTTTTTCCCCCCTTCTCTATAGTGTGTCTTTCCTGATTACTATATTATATTCTTATAAATATTATTTTATGATAGTTAGCCATATGAAGAGGTTTTGGGCTGGAATGATGCTAGTTTGGATTCTTTTGTAGCTGTTATAAACCTTAACCTAATCCCCTTGGTCTACTTTCAAATGATGGTTATGAAGTCTTCCTTCTTCTGTGATGCAAAAACCAACTTCACATATGCTAGTGCTAATTGTGTATTTATTACTCCATCCTAGAACTAAAACTTCAAATTCTTGTGCAAGAATACAATTTTTTTTGCTACTAGTTTAATTTATTTGTTGGGATTCTGTTCTACAAGGACTGGGGATTTAATATTTATAATTATGCATTGTTTGGTAGAGTGGATTTGGAAAGAAGAAGGGATATGATCGGCATAATTGGACTAGAGCCTAGTTTTAAGCCCCTCCCACAAACGACAATGTGCATAGGAGGTCTAAGATCCAGTGCGGGGTGGGGTTGGTATGCTAAAGTGCTAGCCAAGTATCTTGTGGGGATTCCTTGGATCAAGTAATCCCTGAATCACTCGACCTATGGCTCTTGGGCTAGAACCTAGTATTTACTTCTGTATATGCATCACCCATTTCCTTTATTTTCTGTTGAAATCTACTCTGCCAAACAATGCCTTATTATTATTATTATTTTGTGTCTTACATTGTTTTGGTTCCTGTGCTCACGATTTTCCCCCCTTCTCCTTTTTAACTTTATAGGGCGCTGACAATTCAACACTTTATGGGTGTTGTGTCTTAGTTGAAGAACTAGTGCAAGAGCCCTCTGGATTGCTCTCTCTGATTTTTGATAAACAGCGACCTTACTCTTCTTTGAGACGTCATATATTAACCACACAGAGATGTTACTGCATTCTTTCAAGGCTTCCATTCTTTGAATTGCACTTTGGTGTTTTAAATAGGTAGGTTTAATGGGTTTATCTGTACGGTGAAATTGAGTTGTCAGAATGATCAAGTAAGCATACAGATATATTGTGTTTGACATGGAGACAGATAGAAGGAATATTTGCATTTTCTAGCATGCTAGGGTATATGATGATTTTATCCTTTTTGCTCACTTTACTCTATTGATATCTCTGTAGCATCTTCACACAAGAAAGGCTAGAGCGGTTGACAAAAAGTATTGGAGATTTAAATTTAGAATCTGTTGAAGGTAACTATGAGGATGAAAACTCGGATGGCAATTCTGGGAATGTGTTGGCGAGTGATAGATCAATGGAAGACAAACTTGATGAAAATCCCAGAATTTCTCGATCAAGCTTAAGAAATTCCACGCCTGAAAACATTGTGGGTGATGGTCATCCAGAGCACCAAATGGCTAATGGGGAGCTGCAGATATACAAGGAGAGAATCAATCATGAGAATGTTGTGCCAACCGATCCTGAAACTGATAGGGCAATGGCCAAAGAAGAATCTGGCCCTACAAATTCCAAAGACAGTGATCAGTATAGAGATGCTTTTGCAACCAAAAAACAATCAGAAAATAAGCATTTACCTAATGCTATTTTGCCACTTCTGCGTTATGGCCAGTATGAAAGCTCTGAATCTTCCTGCAGGTACATGGCTCTGAATCTTACTACTGTTCTTTCTGAGTCCCCTTCATAGACATGCAGAAGAATTGGAGTGCTCTCTTTTATTAATGTCTTTGCTTTGCTTTTTGTTTTATTTTTAATCTTTCCAATCATTTGGTTGTTTTGTCTACACAGAATTGCCTGTTTTCCATTTTTCCTTTGTATTCCTTATTTATTTCTTATAATTTTTCTTCATTTATCCAAAACACTTTGGTGTTTTTGCATGTAGTTATCTTCGGAGTACTATGTTTTGTCCTCAATGAAATTGTTGCTATTTTCTTCTAAGTAATGCATCTTAAACATATGATCTGCTTTTTGCAGTTTTCAAGGGTCACCTTGTGAAGACAGAAATTTTAGGAGTGATGTTGATGATAATGAGACGGAAGAAGCATCTTTCTCTGGTCAAGAAGATTCAAATGACTTACACGATATTCTTGAATGGGCCAAGGTTTGTAGTTTTCCGTGCACCTAGAGCTGTTGTCCGGTCTTTTGTGGTGATAGTTTATGGCTGACAGTATTTTACCAATTCCCAGGAAAATAACCATGGACCGCTACAGATTATAAGCGAGTATTACCGTTTATGTTGCCCTGCAAGGGGCTCAGCACTCAGGTTTCATCCTTTGGAGCACCTGCATCCCTTGGAATATCATAGACCACCTGAGGCAGGTCTCTGTCTTGCTGGTCCAACAGATGATTTGAAATCATGCAGTACCACTCCGAAGTTAGCCAATGTATGCTATCATAACAACTTTGATTGAGTGAACTTCTTTTCCTTCCATTTTATATTTAAGATTTGAGTCTTCTGGGCAACATTCTGTTTGATAGTCATTTGCTCATGGTAAACACAGTACTTCCTTCTTGTTTGTTCCTCACAGGCACATAATGCTCTATTGGCAGAAGAGGCAACTGCGTTATCTATATGGGCTGTAGCGTGCATATGTGGAATGTTGAGACTTGAACATGTATGTTTTATGCTTTGGTCCGGGCTTTTATAAACTCTGATTTTTTTGCCATATGTTGTTAATATCATGGTTGATCTTCCAAGTACATGGACACCTTCCCCCCCCCCCCTCTTTTCTTTTTTCTCTCTCTCTCTCTCTCTCCTCCTCTTCTTTATATGGAAGGTTTGGCTGAATTATTTTGGGTGGATTCATTATGGTTTTACACGAGTTTTCTTATTCTTTTTTTTTTCAAGGTATCACTTTATTAATAGCTTTAGCTTCTGCATTCGAATTGAAGATCTGATATTAATCATTAATATGGTCACTTCAATTTTAACCAATTTTGAGGGGAAAATTTTGCATCTTGGGTATGAGTTTAGCATGGAAGTTTTCTCCTGAAGTTGAAATTCAGCCATCCAAGTGTAGCAGTTTCATAATGCTTGTACGAGAGTTTTGAAACTATTAGTTATTTTAACTGATTGTGTCCATTCTGTACTCTGCAGGTGTTAACATTCTTTGCGGGAGTTCTGCTAGAGAAGCAGATACTTGTTGTCTGTTCTAATTTGGTATGTCTTGTACATCAAGTTAGAAACGATCTTGTGATGATGATTAATCTACTGTGTTCTTTTATCAAACAACACCAACAACACTAACAACAATAATAATAAAATAACCATCATAATCATCATCTTACATGTTCTGTTGTTTTATTGCTGTGAAGTTATCTGAGTCATTGGTTATGTATTGTTTTGTCCTTTGGAAACATTATTGTTCCCTTATTGATAGGTCCTTGATATATTAGGAATACTAATATAATTATTTGTAAGTTGGTTTCTTATCATTTTTGTCTTGGCCCTGCTGATGCGCTTATGTACATGTGATCAGTCATTTTGCTGCTTATTTTACATGCAAGTCATGCTTTTTATTTGCATATCTTGCAACAGCATTCTTATGATCATTGTTTAGTAAAATGGACAACTATGCTTCTCACCCAATCTTTGGGAAGATGATTCAGTGAAGTTAAAATTTCTTTCATGACCAGGGAATCCTATCTGCTTCAGTTTTATCAGTTATTCCGCTAATCCGGCCTTACCAATGGCAAAGCCTGCTAATGCCGGTTTGCTTCCTTTCTACTTTTAGCATTAAAGGGAATAGTGGTTTTTACATTTTATTAATTTTCCATTTTTCACCGAATGTGATTTGATAAGAACATGATCTTGCAGGTTTTACCAAATGACATGCTTGAGTTTTTGGATGCACCTGTCCCTTACGTAGTGAGTATTTGGTTCTTCTTGCTTTATCTATTAAGAATATTATCTGATTGAAGTCAGGACATGAGGTTGTTTACTCTTTAGGATTTTTTTTTTTTTTTTGGTTTAAATACAAGCTCAGTACTTTGCCCTTGCACATGTCATGTTATTACTTGGATATTGATGATGAATATATATTTCTTTGGAGCTGGTAAGACTTTTTTTTATATTACCTTTCATATATTGGAAGATAAAGTTAGACTTGCTACTGGAGTTTGTTGTTTTAAATTTTGTTTCAAGTTAAACTGTTTTTATCGCAACCTTTCAGTTGATAATACCATTTCTGATGTCTGACTGTCTACAAAATCAATTCTCTAGGTTGGTATCAAGAACAAGACCAGTGAAGTTCAGTCAAAGTTAACCAATGTTATTCTAGTTGATGCCAATAGAAACCAGGTGTGTAATTTTTCTACAGTTTTTTTCAATGCTAATAAAAGCTAACTCTTTTTGGTCCCCAAAAATTAACTGAGCATTAGCATGAGTGGTCTTTGCTTTTTATAATTGAAAAGTAATGCTTCAATGAAAGAAAACATTATTCTACATATCATTGATTTTGTACTACTGTAATGTATCTTTTTTCCATTTGCTTGTGACATACGTCTGGGTTTCATATTTTTTGTTCCTCAAGATAAATCTTTTACCAAATTGACATATCTCTTACTGTCACACCCCCCACCCCCCCCCCCCCCAAAAAAAAAAAAACAAAAAAAGACTAATAGGTAAACTATTTAGATAGGTTTGCAGAACACAGAAAGCTCCATTCTAATTGCTATGTTATGTGTTTTTATGATTCGAGGACTACTATCCATTTACTTTTACACTGTACAGCTGTTAGACATTTGTGGGTTCATGTAAGTGCAGATGCTTCTTTTATCCTGCCCAGAAAAGGAACAGGGATTGGGACTTAGCTCCTACAATTATTTGCTTTTCATTTGGCTATTTGCTGACTAGTTGTAGATAGACACACATGCTTATCAAACTGCTATTCTATTGCAATAGGTGAAGTCACCAACAATCCCACAACTGCCAAGGCAGAAAGAGCTAGTCTCTTCTTTACGTCCTTATCATGCAACTCTCGTAGGGGAAAGTTACATGGGTAGGAGAAGGCCGGTGTATGAATGCACAGAAGTGCAGGTGTGACCTTCTTAATGATCTCAACATTTCACGTTACTTTTCCTGATTTCCATTGCGCTCTCATTCTCCAGTTCTCAGTTACTTTCAGTATCTTGATTATAACCTACATCAGTCATGCTTGCATGTATTATATCAAGTGATTTAAGAGGCATTTTGTATGAATCATTTATTTAGTTTCCTAGTAGTTCATCATTATATTGTGCAGCCATGGAAAAATTTAGTAGTTTTTCTGGTTTTTCACAGCTGTTTCCATGTAAAACTGTTAACAAACATGGCTCCATATTTTATTCTGTTATTCTCATGTGTTAGTTCCCTTACAGATTGAAGCTGCAAAGGGGTTCCTTTCAGTGTTAAGATCTTACTTGGATTCTCTTTGCTATAACATCCGTTCTCACACAATTACCAATGTACAATCCAATGATGATAAGGTCTGTATTTTTGTCTCAACAGCCAACTAAGACATTTGAGTCTTGTAGCTATTAGATTCTCCCCGTTTGTCTAATAAAGGATCAGCTTGGACTTACTTTTACAACCAAAAAAAAAAAAAAAAATTCAATAATTTATTGTCTGGTTAATAATTGTTATGAACTCTTCCTTCAATCAAAGAAAAAGCATAGTCCTTTTGGAGCAAAATTGTTTCCAAAACCACCTTAATTTTGTTGGTACTTCTTTGTTGACTAAATTTTCATGTTCATTGATATGAATAACACAAGTCCTAGAAAATCTCAAGACAACTAGAAAAGCATACATCTTAGGTTATGCCTTAGGTTATGCCTCGTGTGCTCCACCTGTATGAAAATTGTGCTAAGATGCTTGGCTTTACCTTTTTGCTCGAGTGGTAATTAACGAGAGGCTGATGATTATATCTTAATGTCAGTAAACAAAATTAAATAAATAAAAAGCAGTAATTGAATTATGTATTATTTTAAAATTTGAAATAGAATTAGAAAGGCATGCCTTAAAGTGTGCCATGCTTTATAAACATCGACTTGCTTTGCAAACATCATATTGTGGTATATACTATGAAGATCTGAGATGATGGTTTGTACCTTCAGGTATCCTTGCTTTTGAAGGAGAGTTTCATTGAGTCGTTCCCTTATCGTGATCGGCCTTTTATGAAGGTTTATTTCTTGATCTTACTTTATTCCTAATGCTAACTATGTAAACCAATTTTACTCATTAGCTTGCAAGTTTTGAATGATCGGGATTGACTTGAAGCTACTTCTGATTTCTATCTAGTCCAACCCTAAAATCTACTTTTAGTGGGAGAATATAATTCAAACTTTCAGCTTTTTATCTTCTTGGGATTGCAGTTACGGTGCTGTGTAAACAGGTTTTTTTTTTTTTTTTTCACTAAAATTTGTCTGGCTAAATTAACCAGACACTACCTTTTGAGGCAGAGATCTTATGGAATTTATTAGGATAGTTTCACTGTAATTATCTGCATTGGGATTGGTTAGGTCTCTCTAACTGTTTGCGCTGTTACAAGGGCTTGGGAATCATTGTTGTGCTTGTAATGTAGAGTCTGACTTTGTTTTTAACTGTTGACCTCTTTGTTGGTTGATATTTCCTTTCATTTATTTGTTTTTCTGATGCTTAAAAACCATTGCTAAGCTTCATGTACTGGCATCATGCCAATCTGGGCACCTGAAGGTTTCTCCAAAACCTTTACTATGAGTCTGCAGAGTGTGCTTTGTACACTTGAACATTTGGCTAGGCTTCTCAATTACAGTCCTTCTAGCTTTTACTTGGGGAATCGGCTTTTGCTTATCTCAAGCATTGGCAAACCTGGTTGTCTTGTTCTTAAATGCATATGTTTAATGAGAACATTTTTTTGTTAAATGAAACTGCCCACGTACATAACATGGTAGCATGCTCAAATCAGCTTAAGCTTGCATATCTTGTTTGTGTTATTGACAAACCTCTATGTTAACAGAGATTTCAGACTACTAATGCAGATTTTTTTTTTCCTCCTTTGTTGCCTCGTTAACAGCTTTTCGTGGATACACAGCTCTTTTCTGTACATACAGATCTTATTCTTTCTTTCTTCCAAAAGGAATAGGGCTGCCATGCAAAACATTCTGGGAATATTGTTGTCTTCGTTCAATCTTGAACGCAAGTTCAGTGTTGTACAATTTTCCTACATTGAGTTAAAATATTACCCAAATTCCCTTCACCCCTGCCCATTTTCTCTTTTTAAGGCTTTATGCGGCACATGTAAATAATTTGTCAAATGCTATATTCAAGCCTAAAAGTTTTATAGGGTTTCATTCCATGTAACCGTCTTTTTTCTTACAGCACGAGTCGAAGATATGCTTTTAATCTTGTGCAATATGTAAATAACTCAATTTAATGTTCTTAAGATTGTATTGGGAAGCTACTACCTGTTTTTAAGTTTTATGGCATGTTTGGTAACACTTTTTTTACCCCTAAGAAATAAATTTCTTTTTCAAAAATTGTTTCAGGAAATTTCGATTATAAGCTGTGTTAAATTCTAAAAAGTTAGTTCAAACACGCAGTTTCAAGGTGGCTTTTGGGATCAGTGATAACACCGTCTCGGGTCGGGGCTTATTAGTTTGGTTAAATGATCTAATGCAGTTTGCTTTTCTGAGTTTGTTACGGATAAATTTAGTGTACAAGCATTGAAGCAGAAAATTCATGGTAGAAACCTACTAATATTCTTTTTCATATCTTTTAGTTTAATGCTGTCCTGATTACTCCTTAGGAAAAATAATCGATTCTCGAACTTGCCATGCTGTAACAGCTTATTCAAACCATCAAATTATTGTGTTTTGTATATCCAAGTTCTTGCAAATGATCATATAGCAGGGTAAATTCTATTTTCAAATTTAAAATCTTGAACTTCATTGATAATCTGCAGAGTTTAAATATCGACAATTGTACTTGTACAGAGATTTTGACCCCAATTGACAGCACACAAAGTTACGAAATTGGAGAAAATTGGACCTTGTGGCTCTGGCCATTTACCCAAATAAAGTGGAGAGAATTTAATGTCTAATAGTCATTGCAATTTTAAGTTGAGGTTATGACCTGAAACCCCCCCCCCCCCCCAAAACAACACAAGCACACACACATACAAAAGAAGGTTATGATCTCTATTCACTTATATTTTGGTTCAGTGATCACTATTCAAAACTGTGGTCCAAGTCCAGGATATGGCAGTTCTAGCTTGATTCAAGACCAGAATGCTACAGCAAAGATACCGGGATTTGCCCTCCTGGCTGTTACATTAATGGAAACATTTGCTGTGTCCCTTCCTGCTTGGGTCTTTTCACTTCTTAAATGTGCCTCTGTTTTGAGTAAATTGGTAGTTTTGTGGAGCTTTGATTAATTTGTACATTAATTGATTATGACTATGAGTGCCAAATATAAAGGTTGATGGCATGCTTACAGGCCACAGGCTGTGTGTTTTCATAAAGTGGAACAAATAATGGAAGGAGTACAGATGTAGCGTGCATTTTTTTCTCATTTATAAAAGATTTGAACAAAACACTAAAATGGGAAAAATTTGTAAATCAACTAGTTAGTAGTTCCTCTTTATTTGATATGGGTATAAAAATGGACAGAAAGAAAGATAGTACTCATATATACATCAAACTGTAATGATATAATTATCTTAAAACTAAAACATATAAAGTAATAAAATCATAAAACAGGATGTGTGGTTCAGTTAAAACTTCGTATTCTATCTAAGTGAACTTAACGTGTAATGCATGGATTCATATTTCATAGGTAGAACCTTGTAACAAGTGTTACATCACCAAAGATGAAACTCCCAAGCAAGGATTAATCCAATCTTCAAAGGGTGGGAGGACACCTTACGAGAAAACAAAAGATTTATACAAACTTTGTTTGAACTTTTAACTATATTATTATTTAAAACCTCGTTTCATTTGCAAGGAAAAACGAAAAAAAACTAAAGGACATGATATGATAATGAAATCCACTCACTCTTAATGTTAACATGATTCTCTGGTTATCGACCAAAAAAAAAAAAAAAGGAAGAAGAAGCCTATAAAGTAAAAGCTTCACTGGACGTTTGCCAAGTAGTTAGATAGACTCAAACATCCAACAGCCTAATCAATTTTGCTTTCTATTTTTCTTATGTACGTAATTTAGACTTCTGTTGTGATTAGTTGAAGTGCGCAGGATTGGTTGAAGAGCAACTTATATCCATATTAGATAATAAATGCCATTATGATTGAATTTTCTTGCTTTCATCATAAATTTCAAATTTCAATATCAGTCAGAGTACTGCAACTTGACAATGATTGCTCTTGCCCACATTTGACATCGGGGATGACAACGGGGCAGGGCAGGGCAGGGCAGGGCAGGGCAAGCAGTAGTCTCCCACTCCTTGCCTCACTTTTCCAAAGATCCTCCCACTCCATTCTCATTCTGTGCGGTTAGGGAAAAGTCCTCTTTATCTTCATTCTTCACAGATTTCCAACCCTATATGGGAATCTACGGATATCCCAAATCAATGTTTAAAAAGTTAAGAAAATATATCTAAACAATTTAGCATATATTTGGTTTAATTTTTGGAAAATTACTTTTGAAATAATTAAGTAGAAAGAATTATTTTTAAAGAAATTATTTTTAAAAGAATTGATCTGTGTATAGTTTAAATATGTTAAAAGTAAGTTTAAAAGAATAATTTTTTATTTGGATAAAATAAAGTAAAATTATGTTTAATTATTAAGGTGAGAATAATAGTAAAATTTTATTTCAAAAATATTTTTTTTGGAATGAAAAATAATACTCTTATTACTTCTACTAAAAGTCTGTTTTCTAGTAGAAGAATGAAATTTAGATCTTATGAAGTTAAACCAAACATGTACACTTATTGTACATTCTTATTTTTTGCTAGTAGAAGGACATTACACTAAAACAAACAGGCTCTTAATTAGCCTGATTTTTGTTTTATAAAAAGGAAACTTAAAAATAATAATACAAAGTTGATCTAAGTTTTAACTTATAGTCTTATATTATTACCACTAAATTTTTAAATTTTAAATCAACTCACAACTATCAATCTATCACAAAAATATCATAATAAATAATAATGAATGTATAAGATTATGAGAAGGTAAATAAATTAGGGTTGTATTTTCTTTATTTTGTAATAAAAATATGATAAATATCAATTTTATATATGAAATTATCAATATACCCTCAGAGCGGATATCCCCACAAAGAGGAGGACATAATCTCCATTCCCATCTCCAAAGTAATTGCTGGGAGACTTTTACATCCATCTCTATCTCCACAAGAAAAAGAAATCCCCATATACAGATCCCCATCTACGGATATCTCCACCAGCAGATTCGAGTTGCCATCCCTATTTGACACTATTGCTATAGCATATTCGGTTGAGACTTGCCTTTCAGGAGGGAATGTTAGAAATTTTAATAAGTGATGAAGTCATTAAGCAAAGATTATTTAAGTGAGATAATTTATAGATTTATTAACCTAAAGTTATGAGTTGAAAGGTAATATTAAGTTTATAATTATTATTTTTCTTTTAACGTAAAAGAGATTTCTCTAATTTTTAGATTCTCCCTTACTGCTCAACACATTCTACCCTTTTAAGAATATTAATGGTATACCAAAACAAAAAGAAAAATATGCATTATGTGATCTATTTTTCTGTCTCTCTTTTCTTTTTTTTGGGGGGGGGGGGGAGCGGGGAGCGGGGAGTGATATAATCTGTCTTTATATTCCAATATATTTCCCATATCAATGAAATTATACATGGCACTCAATGTTGAGAAGGTGTATGTTAAATTTCAGAAGAAACAAACTAAATATATTTTAAAAGAGTAATAACATAGAAGTCACATTAAGATATGGTGTAGAATTGAGTAATAAAAGTCTAAGTAAGAGAAAAGAAGGCACATACATACGGATCATTTTTTGGCTGGTTGGGGTCTTGTACGAAGGTAGAAAGGATGTGTTTGGCCAACTGGGTCTAGTGGGGATAAAAACAGTGATGAAAGGACGCAACTTGTACCGTACTCTCCTGCCAAACTTACAATACAAGAATAGCTCCAAAGGTTTCAATGCAATCAAACAGCATAAATAGTCATGCCATTCTATCCCTCTCATTTTACTTATATGCCCCCTTTTGGTTGACTAGCTTTGGCGTCTAAACACCTTCTGACTTGGACCCTATTTGTTTGGCAACCGCTAACAGCCTAACACTATGAAGTGTGAACATTCTTTTCATTGCAATCTACATTTAGATTGTAGTTTTCTGCTATTGCTAGGAAGTGACCCTCCGGGGACACATTAAAGGTACTTAGACTAGATGATGCAAGTAGTTACCACGTGCATTCTACAATTGATTCTATTGATTGATTAATTAATTAATTTACATTGGTTGTGAAATTCAAACTATCCTCCTTTCTGCCAGTTTCTGTGTCTTTCACAAAACATAAAAAGGATAGTCTATTTAAGCATGTGAGGGCTGATTCATTTCAAGTACGGATCTAGTAAAGTTTGGTGTTTGTATGATTCTATAGGAATGATCTTCAACCCCCAGGGTAAACGGAGGGTCAAGTTATTAGCACCAGGTCACTGAATAAAGGTCACACTGTCTGAGCACTAATCACTGTAAGTACATGATTTGCGTTAGTACTTGGATTACCTAACTAGCCTCACTTTAGCAGAATATCGAACTTGTTTTGTTTCAATGGAACTAGCAAAAGGACAAAGCAAAATAACCATGTTAAATATTCATACATCGTTTTTTCTTTGTAGGCAAAAGTTTGATGAAGGGGAAGTTTTGTATTAATATAAGGTGAAGACATGTCTTTGAATTTATTAATTAAATACTTAAATATCACTTATTAATTAAAAGATCTAAAAATTGAACCCATACAATAACAATAGATAAGAAGAAAATCGATCCTATGAGCCAACTTTAGAACCATGTTCATACATTAGTTGATGCAGTAAAAAGTTAAAAGAAAACAACAAAATTCACAGGAGAATTCCGGATCTATTACACCCCAAAGGAGCTGCTGGTCTGCACCTCTCATGTTCTACATTTTCCAAATGAAAAAGGGTCAAATTGTAAGTGGGAGGGTTCTGGGGTCTGAGGTAAAGGAACAGAAAAAGTAAATGAGTTAGTAGCAGTAAAAGCTCAAACCGTACAACCTTCTCAGACAGGCATTGGCTTCAGACACCAACTCTTTAAATGGTCTCATATACAATAATACTAATAATAACTATTTCCTCTTTTGTCTTTAGGAGCTTTTCTCTCTCTCTCTCTCTCTCTCTCTCCTTTAGTTTATGGATTTCCGTAAAGATGTCAGAGACAAGAGCTGCCAGAGAGGCAGCTTAGTTGCAGAAGCAGTAGCAACAGAGAGGTGCAGTCATAATAGGAGCAGAGAGAGAGAGAGAGAGAGAGAGAGAGAGATACAGAGAAAGAGAGAGAGAGAGCATTGGCATGCAACTCAGTAATCAGAACCATTAGTTTATCCATGTACAGAAGATTCTGTAGCCCAATGGTCCCTGAAATAAATATACCAAAGGCCAAAGTAATAACACCATAAACACCCAACTCCTCTCTGCTGCTGATATTTTTTCTCCCTGAATCTGTCTTCTCTTTCACTGCACTGTTAGGCCTGAAAGAGGGTTCTGTTTCATTTGTTTCTATCATCATCCATCATCTCTGTGCCCCCCTCCCCCCCCCCCTCTCTTGATTCCTTTTTCACCTTTTTTGTTTTTCCCATTTTGCTCTCTTCCCTTCTGCTTGATGATGAATGGAAGGAACAGGTTCCCATTCACTCCTTCCCAGTGGCAAGAGCTTGAACATCAAGCCCTCATCTACAAATACATGGCTTCTGGTATCTCTATCCCTCCTGATCTTCTCTTCACCATCAAAAGGAGCTACCTGGACTCTCCTATTTCTTCAAGGCTCTTGCCTCACCAGCCTCAGCACTGTAAGTCCTATTATATGCGTGTGACTGTGTTGGTGTGAGTATATATATGCACTGGTATTATACATATCAGTATTTGTGTCATTCTCTCATTGACAAAATGGGTTTGGTTGGGTACATGCAGTTGGGTGGAACTATTTGCAGATGGGATTGGGAAGAAAAATAGACCCGGAGCCAGGGAGGTGCAGAAGAACTGATGGGAAGAAATGGAGGTGCTCAAAAGAGGCGTACCCAGATTCAAAGTACTGCGAGAGGCACATGCACAGAGGGAAGAACCGTTCAAGAAAGCCTGTGGAAGTTTTGAAAGCAACACCGACAACAACAACAACAACAATCACGGATTCTCCATCAACAACAACACCCACAATCTTGTCAATCACCAAAAATAGCCCTGCGCTAACCCCAACCACTCCTGCTGCTCACTCTCTCTCACCTCTCACATCCGTGTCCTCTCATGACACCTACCACCACCAACACCAACAACAACACCCTCCTTCCTATGCTTCCCATCTTCACCACTCCTTCCTCTACCATCACCAACAACCTTCAAGGTCCTCCAACTCTATTGGTCTGTCATTTCATGACAACAGTGCTCCCTTGTTTCTTGACACTGGTTCTTGCTCCCAAACCAACACCGAGTGCAGGTTTTTTCTACTTAAAACCAGCTTGGTCATATCATAGTGCTTGAAATTTCTTTCTTTTTGTGAGTGATTCTCTTTTATGTTCTAGGGACAGGTATGTTTATGGCCTGAAAGAGGAGGTGGATGAGCATGCTTTCTTCACTGAACCTTCTGGGACTATGAGAAGCTTCTCTGCTTCCTCCATGGACGATTCCTGGCAGCTCACACCACTGACTATAAGCTCCTCATCGTCTTCAAAGCAGAGGAGCTGTTCTGGTGTGTCCAATGACAACGAGTACTCTTACTTGCAGCTTCATCAGAGCCTCAGTGACAACTCAAAGCAACCAGCAGAGCAGGATCAGGGTTGTTATCTATCTGGCCCTGATATCAAATGCGAAACACTCATGAAACTTGGGAATGAAGAGCCTCAGAAGACCGTTCATCGCTTCTTTGATGAATGGCCACCAAAGAGCAGAGGCTCGTGGCTTGATTTGGATGATAAATCATCCACAACCCAGCTTTCAATTTCCATCCCCGCATCCTCTCATGAGTTCACAACTTTCAGTTCAAGAAACCAACGAGGTAATAATGGAACTTGCTTTGATTGTTACTATGCGATGTGATCATTCTTGTTTGCTTATGCACTGTTTGGCTATTTTTTTCACATCTTCATTTCATTGTGGCTGGGGACTTATTTCTCTATAACTTGCGTTTTGTTTTTGCAGATGGTTGAGTTTAGCTTTCAATAATGGGTCCCTGTGCCTGAATCAAAGGCCAATAATGTACTTGCAATGGTGGGGTGCATATGCTGTGAGGTCTCCCTTCAAGCGCACCCCCTTTTTCCACCTGTTGTAAATGCCAATGGAGTTGAAGTGGATTTGTGTCTCCATGGAGGGATCCAATGTCTAGCGTTGTCATGTGTTTTGTATGCTATTGCTTTCTTTTTAGTTCTGTTCTTTCTACTAAACATATTTTCAAGACTCTCCCGGTGACTTTGCCATATCTGCTTTTGTGGTTTGAGCTGACATATTTTCAATGGCACATCTGTTTTTGTTCATTTTCATCATCCTTCTCTGCTTATGGTAATTACATTACTGTCACTTATGAACACCCAAAACTAAGTGTGCCCGCTAGAACAGTCTTTTGAATCTAATAGTCATAGTCATTAAAGTTAAACCAAAGGCAAACTCAATGATCACTAATACCGAAGTATATAAATTAGTTAATAATTAATAAGGGGAAACACTTTTGATTAAGGAACAAGGTTTGCCCAAATTGATTTTCTTATCACTATTTTATTCATTTGATTACTATTTCGGCTGCAGAAGTGATCTTTGATATTAAAGGTCACTTGCATGTGCTTCAGTTCTCTGAGCACCATAATAATAGAAGCAGAAATGATTATCACACAAAGTTTTTCCCTTGCGAGTGTACCCCGTAAAAATCAACGATCTTAAGGAATATATGTGTCCCCTAATAATGCTTGCCATATATGCTCCAGTTTTCTTTGGACTTATAAGTGGAAAGCTGGATTGGATAACCCATTAACAATTACGTGTATGTTCTAGCCTGAAAAAAATTGACTAAGTGTATGTTTGGTTGTGGGTTACAACCAGCTACAATTGATTATGAGGGCGAAGAATCAGGTTGTTAATGATTAAAATCAATTCTTCTCGCTAGAATTGATTATGTGAGAAGTGAAAAATTTTTACTTTCTATAAGAATTACTTTTAGAGAAATTACCAAATATGAATCACTTTACCTCAAAATTAATTTTATCTAAATCAATTTTAATAAAATTAATTCTATTTAAAATTAATTCTACAAAAATAAAACCAAACATGCGCTAAATTTTCTTTGCCCTGAATGTGTTATGCCTTTAGGTTGAGTGCATGGTAGATTCTAACGTAATTTATTGTGAGAGATTTGATGATAAAATTGTTAACTTTAAAATTTTAATTACTATGAAATTTTTATAAGTCGTTTCTCACTGAAATAGTAATTTTTATTTTTATTTTTAAGTTTTAAGAAACTCTTAATAGAATTAGGAAGATGGAAGAAAGGATAGGTATTAAGGGACTAAATCCGACCCAATACTAACAATAAAATGCCGCTTGAGTTTCAAATTGCTTAAAAATATTATATTATTTTTTTTCCGTATAAGTTAAATACTTTTAAATATTATTTTATTTTTTTTTCCATATAAACTAATTTTAATTTATGAATTTAATTTAAATACACTGACAGTGTAAAATAGTTTTACACTGTCAACCAATAAAAATGGTAGAAAATATCAACTTATTCAAATAACTACCCATTATAATGAAGTACCCATCATGAATTCTCACTTTCCTCTATTTCTATTGATTGACAGTGTAAAACTATTTTACACTATCCGTACATATCAATTAAACTCTTAATTTTATAAAAAAAAATTAATAGAAAAATACTGAAATACGACATTCAGTTCTTTGGATCGGTGCTGTAGCGTGCAGTTCTTGTCAGTTTTATTAAAAAGAGGGTGAGGGGAAAAAATATCAGCGTGTCATGCCTTGTCCATCACAGAAGATGCGTTAAGCGTTCTTTAATAGTTTGCGAGTAATACTCAGAAAAATTGAACAATGCACTGTACGCACAAAGGATAAAAATTACATATTTTGTTCGAAAAGAAACTTTAAAAAATGAATGGAGCGGCTTTATGCATTAAGGATATGGAGCATTATAGTTTTGATCTCTCTAGAATTCGAGAGAAAATGAAGAAAAGTGTCAAAACATAAACAGGTAATGGTTTTATATTACACAACTCTCCCATCCTTCTCGAAACTTAATTTCACCAGAAGGATATGGGAGCATGTGTAGTGTTATTATATACATTTTATTTTCATTTCTCACATTTAAATTACACCTAAACAAGGTAAGAGAGGATAATATTATAGCTTTTCCCCCATTCCTATTTCCTATTTCCTATCGCCTATCCCCCTTCCTCTTTTTGTGTGATCTAGGCTTTAATATTTTAGTTTCTATCTCATTAGGCAAAACTTGTCATTTACTTTCAGGCCGTTCTGCTCTGCCCACTGGTACGTATAACATAATACATAGGTTGTCTAGCAAGCACACATTTATCTTTTAATAAAATAATAATGTCATGGAAAGGAGGGTTCACTCAAGAAAAAATTAGAGAAAAAAATGGTGTAGTCCACTACACACCGCGGCCGTGTAATGTAAATGTAAGGAAAGAAAGAAAGAAAGAAAGAAAGAAAGAAGCATGAGTCTCATTCCTGGGTCATAAAAAATGAAAGCAAGCAGGAAGCCACATCTTTGGACTGTCCAAGTCAGCTTTAGCAAAAAAGTGTCCTGATTCTGAAGCTGGTGGGTGTGGCGAGTGAGTGGGACTGCTGTTGTATTGGTCCAAAAAAAGAGTAACTAGTGCTTGCAGGGCTTCAGACCCTCTCAGGCCTAGAAGGACTTTAGCACTAACCAGTAGGGACAGAACCTAACGTGCACTTATAATCCTTTGTTTTCCATTGAACCATCTGGTCTGACTCCCTCAGTTACGAGTCACTACCTGACATTCAAAGAATCTCTCTCTCCCTCTCCCTCTCCCTCTATAGTATATAATTCAATAATATTGAATCATCATGTTGATATTGTTACCTTTAACGTTATAATCTTATTTAACTGATAACAACAAATACTAAATAATAATTTACCGGACCTTTTAGAATCCATTTGAGAGTCTAATTATCTGATCCAACTCATGCGCTGCCATCTCACATTCCACTAGGATAAAGTACCTCAAACTTTGAGAGAGGAACAATGTTCAAATATTGAATTGAAGAATATAACTATTAAAAAGGACCTCTTAATAGTAATAATAATGTATAAAGACTCGATCCCACATCAATGTTTGAGAATATGTCCTGGTGAAAGACAAAAAAAGTCCCAAACTTTTCTACCTGAAAATATCCAAAACTTAGCCTTGATAGGTACTATTTCTTTTGGATTGAAATTCTTTATGCATTTTCCCTGTTTCTTTCATTGTCCATCCAATAAAAATTTGCCACATGTAAAATTATGACAACATCTATGATATTTCTTGAACTAACTTCTTCAAAGCTACTCATAAGTTTTAGATCGAAAATAAATTACTCATAATTTTTACACATGACAAATATTTATTAAAGAGATAGAGAAAGAGACAGAAGATTTGAATATTTATTACTCAGAATTTTTACACATGACATATAGTTTTTTGGGTCAACGAAGAATTGAATTGAATTCTTCAATTCAGGTTTTCTGTGAAGAATGAGTGTACCAAAGCCCATCCTACTTTTACCTTTTGGTAATTTTTTTTGGGTCATGCTTTTTTTTGGTTTTTGGTCGACAGTCTTTTTTTGTGGTCGATAGTTTCCTTTTGTTTTCAGTCTGACCATCTCGTTACGATGGACCAGCCTGGCCCAGAAGTAGATGAACAGATTATTTATGACCATTTTAGTTGTGCTGGGCCTAGGTACCCTCTGTTTGGATTTAGAGACAATAAAGGGAAGCAAAATGGGGGGATAGAAAATGGATGGAAAAGGTAGTTTTTTCCCATTCGGCACAGCAGAAAATGGAGAGAAGGAAGAAAAATTATGTGGATCCCACCTCAAAAATTTTCTCTTTTCTATTGTAAAGAAAATTGAACAAGAGGCAAAAAAATACTAAATATTGAATGACACGATTTGAATTTAAATATTCAAGCATAGAATAAAATGCTAAAAAAAAATACATTATAATCATTTGAAACATATGAATCACTCAAGTGTTAGTAAAAAGAAAAAAATATTAAATATTAAAATTTAGACAATTTTTATATATGATAAAATTATAAATTAAATTTATATCACATTTATTGTTATTTAAATGAAAATACATTTTCATAATTAAAATGTTAATGAATTTTTATTATTTAAAAAATAATATTTATTATAGAATTATTTTTATATAATTTATAAAAGCTATTTAAAATTTTAATAAAAATAACATATTTATATTTTATTATATATTAAGAATATATATATTATTTTACATACAACTTATTTTCTTTCCTCTTATTTTTTCTTTTCTTTTTTCTTAATCTAAATAATAAGAAAAAAAATATACTTTGCTCTTTATTTTATTTTTATTTATTTTCTTTCTTTTTTTTTTCTTTTATTTTCTCTTCACACCCAATCAAAGTGTTAATGTCAAGAACAAGGGCAAAAACGACCGCGTGCGTTGTGTGCTTTGGTGGTGCGAGGGTATCGCAGACAGAGACATGTTCAGCGAGTGGAGATTGCTTTGAATTTGTTGCGAATTGAATAGCAGCAGTAATCCCAGGCTTCAAAGGAGAACCGAAGATGACAGTCAAATGGTACGAGCGACATCTACCCCAGATTTCTTTTCATCTGTGTTTCGTTCGTCGTTCAATTTTTCCTCTCACAAAATAGTTCTGAATTAATTTTTGGCCATTTTCTCTGATAGGATTCTGCACTGGACACCCACCCAAGGATCCGTCATCAACAGCCAAATCCTCAACGAGATTTCGCAGTGCGTCGAGAGCTTCAACGCCGTCAAAGACGGAAAGTGGAAAGCTACCCTCACTTTCTACAGACCCAATTTGCGAGGTAATTGCTTCATCCCCTTCCTCCTTTATAATTCCCCCAACCCCCCCCCCTTCTTTTTTATTCTCTGAAACCCTAACGTCCTGATTTTGATTCGCGCCGTAATTGGTAACAGACCAAGCGCTCCCAGGCGAATTTCCGCGCGATTTTCTGGGGATTGCGCTGTTGGAGCAGCCCAACAAATACTACTTCATAATTCGCGGCAATAAGATTATTCTTGAGGCTGATTCTTCTATTTTGACTATAATGGAGAAATTGCAGTCTTACAAATCAAAAGTGGCACTTAATTTCGAGGTAAAGATGTTGATTTTGTGGTATCATTGTCGTAGTTGTTATTGTTTCTGTGGTTTGTTGCTCAAGTGTTTTGCTGTGATTTATGCTGATGGTGCAGGGGGTGCAGTATAAAATGGGTGACTTTCAGATGAAAGTGATCAAAGTTGTTCCCAATCAAGGTGAAAGTCTCAGAGGAATTTTGATAGAGGTAATCGCCTCTGAATCCTAGTTCCATTTCTGTTCTGTATCTTCATGAGTTTATTTTATTTTTTTTTTACTTGAATGCTTTTAGTTTAGACTAGTTGACCTGATGATACATGTTTGGTACCTGTTCATGAGAGAAACATGACGTTTAAATGTTATCTCTGTGAATTAAACTGACTTTTACTGTTTGAAACTTTGGAAAGGAAATCTACAGAATCTATTGATGCTAATAAGTTATTCTTTTTTCCCTTCTTAGTTTTAAGGGTCTATGTCTGTAGAAGAACAGAAACTTTCAGTGGTGGTTGTCTGGCTAGCCTTTCTCAGGGGTCACCTGCAGATTGAGATAGGTTCTTGTTTGCTTTATGATAAACAAGGTTGACTGCCATGAATATTCCATGTAATTGAGAACAAGCCTTACTCCTTTATGTAATCAAAGGAGTTGTGTTTCATAAACACCATGTTCTTTGAAATCATTAATGTTTAACTGAAATCCCGCATTTTTTTTTTTTCCCATTGATTTCCTCACCCAGTCACTCCCCTCACTGGTCCTGCGAAAATTAGTCCTTGATGATTCTGCCTTGCACATATTTGTGGCTGAGATTGACCACTTTGATCAGAAGGAAGGTCACTTTTGGGCTTCAAATAGAGTAGTGCATATTGACATTTTCTTCTGCTGGTGGTGGTGGTTCATGATATGCAATTAAGCACCTTATATGGTGTGCATGGTGCATTGGTAGGATGGCTACAAGAATTACTTACACTGTGCAAATGAAGAAAGAAGAGACCCAAGTAGTAGTTTCTCAAATATTCAATACTCCATCCCCCCACCCCACACCCAAAAAAAAAAAAACAAAAAATCCAATACTCATTCTATGCTTGGCGTCTTTAATTCATAGTTGTTAAGTTTAAGAAGAACCGTGCTTTAGTAGATATGTATGAATTCATATTTGGTTAATGTTTTCTGCAGATTGAGTATCTCCCTATTTCATCCATCGAAAAAGCCAAGCCAATTATGGAAGAGTTCCTTGAGATGTGGCGAGAAGTCATGTCTAAAAAATCATTACCAGGTCATTTCTCGCAGGCTGAACCACATTTTGCAGAGTATAAGCTTCCTGACAATTATACTTCACAACATACAGCTATTCAGTATGCTGCTGCGTTGGCCCAACTAATTGCATCAGCGCAATTAAGGGGCTAGGAAGATTGCTGGGTTTCCGTTCTCATCTGTTACTTGATAGTTGAAAAACTACACCTTTGCCTTGAGGTGAGTAGCTAGCCAACTGTTCTAGGTTAAATCAGTTTGTCATTGCGGGTTTCTACCTCGATTGTATTTAGCTGTCTGAACTCTGAAGCCTTTATATCAACTTATAAAGGGCAGCTTGGGGTCCATTCAGGGGGTGGGGGATTGTGCTGAATGATGATGCTCGTACTGCTTTACAAAACAGATGCTCTGCGTCTCTAGCGTACACCAAGAAGGTGAAAACATTGTAATTGTGAAAGTAATTTTTGTTATCTCTTTTTGTCTTCTTAAGTATTATTTATTTTTGAATTGTGCATTTTAGAGATATTGATCCTTTAGTCTACACAAGGGGCAATACGAGCACCACTATGAGCAGACCATATAATTCTAATAAAATATATCATTTCTCGAGTGAAAAAGAGAGAAAAAAAAAGAGAGGGGGGGGGGGGAAGAAAAACTAACAGCTCGGATCTTCACTACGAACCAAGACTAACGAGAAGTACTCGTATAAGAGTTTTTAAGACTAATTTTTAATAAAAATAATAAGTATTTTTATAGCTAAGGATACTACAAAGAATATATTTAAGGTCAAATTAATTTATAAGTCCTTGAATTTTTTGAAAATATTTAAATAGGTCTTTATAATTTAAAAATTTGTAATTGGATTTTTCAATTTATAAAATATTTGTAATTAACATATTTTTTCATTAAAATTTGGTCAAAGAAAACAAAATATTCTTAAAATTCAACTTATATGCATATAATACACAAGATGACATTTTAGAATAATTTGTCTTTATTGACAAATTTTGTATAAATATTTGTATCTAGGGATTCGATTACAAATGCTTTGAAAGTTGGGGGCTTAATTATAAATTTTTAAAGCATAGGGCCTATTTGAATTTTTTAAAAATATTCAAGGACCTATATATTAATTTAACCTATATTTTATCATGCATATCCGCTCTATTAAAATCTCATGTCAAGCACGGGCTAAATTATTATAATCATTCGGTCAATTTAAATACTAGTAATCTTTAGATCAATGCTGTAAAATTGTAGTATGAAATAAAGTATTATGATTTACGTATTCATCTAGAAAATAATAATCACACTGCATCATTTTAACATTTAAATTGAGGCTAGATTTGGACTCTTTAGTGTTTTTTCTTTTTAATATATATATACTGTCATCCACTCAAAGCCTTCTATTTATATGACCATTTAAGTAATGGATAGTTATATTAAAGACTTTTATTGACGTGGCAATACATAATTGGATGTCTGTGTAAAAGTTTTTTGCACTGATAGTACATTCAAATTAAATATATATATATATATATATATATATATATATATATATATATATATATATATGAGTTTAATTGGAAGACACTGACAGTGTAAAATTTTTTTACACTATCATCCAATTAAAATCTTCTATTTGCATGACCATTCAAATAGTGGGTAGTTATATCAAAGACTTTTGTTGATATGATAATACATAATTGAATGTCTGTATAAATATTTTTTATGCTAATGATGCATTTAAATTAAATTTTATATATATATATATATATATATATATATATATATATATATATATATATGGGTGTTGTAATTGGAAAAATAGAAAATTCTGTTTTATTTGACGAGAAACTTAAATGAGTTCAATTGTTTGGTTAATATATTTTCATAATATGTTTTGTGATTTTTTTCATATGTTTTTTTTATGATATTTTTTGTGATATTTTACATAACAGTCGTGCATTTAAAATTAATTACAAGATATGAAAGGTAGATTACGACATGTCAAAAATAAATAAATAAATAGAATTTTGATAGATTAGATTTAATGAGGAAAGTTTGGAAAAAAGATTTCATCCTATAAAACTTTTTTTCGTTTTTTTAACAAATAAGGAGAATGTTCAATTCACTTTGTGTTGCCAATTGTAACCTTAGGTTTTAGTCGTGGAGCGAATGTTATAAACAGCCGCTTAGTTCCCTGCTAACGGCCTTTCCTCATACACTGCTCAAACAAACCATCTCTCTCCGATCAGAACATGTACACTTTCATCTCATTCATTCATTCATTCACCTTTTTCCCCTCACCTCACATATCCGTGCATCTTTCTCTCATCATCTTATATACATACGCTTGCTTCTGTTTCATTCTGTATCTTGCAAATTCTTATAATCAGATTACTCAACTTTTACTCTGTTTAATGCCAATGTATAACGTACCGCCATGTTCAAACAAGATGACATACACTGCTGCCAATAACTAATGCCTCGAACTTTTTTCTCTGTGTTTTGATTCAATGATTTTATGTTCATCTCACTTGTGATTGTTCTGGGGCTGTGTCTTCATGTTTGAGCAATATCTTACTTAGAATTTATTTTCCTTCTTAGTTTGGGATCAACGCTAGACTCTTATGGATTCACACCCTTCAAAGAACGCTCCTGGTCCCCGAAGGAAGGTTTGCTTTGATACTGTTCAATATATTTGAGACTTGTTAATACTAATCTTACTAATGCTTTTATCATTAAGTGATATTATTATTTATTGCACTTGTTGTTCTTTTGGCGAATGACGTGAGTTATTGTAGGTTAAATTTGCACCAAGAGCACCCCCTCGTCGAGTGCCAAAGCCAGAAGTTAAAGCGTATGTATCATTTGTTTGAACAATAGTTCGTGTAACTCTGCTTAATTTGATGTCACTCTAATTAATTCTGTTTCTGCAGTGAAGTGGTTGAGGATGATGATGCAGTCCAGGCCCGGGATTTGCTGCGACGTTTCAATGTATATCAGATTACTCAACTTTTCTCTTATTTTATTGTTGTCTTGTTGAAATTTTCATGACCCTTTTTTCAAAAATTTTTTGTAGGAAAGTACGATGAAGGCTAAGCACAAGGTTGAGAAAAAAGGTTTAATATGTCACTCCTTTTGGTTTTGAAGTTTATTGATCGACTTTTCCACAACTTTTGTATCTTAAAGCATTGATTTTCTGCTTCCATCATGTTAAGCCGTGTTTGATTGTTTTGTTCCCGTTAACTCTATCATGAAAACAGATCCTACTTTTCTAGTAACTCATCAAAAAGTGAAGGTCCACACAAATGTTTCGGTTATTGACTAATGAGGTTGGATTTACTGATAAATAACCCTCTCTAAAGAGACAACTTTATACCAGAAGTCATAAAGAGAGAAATATATTCATAGAGTAGAGTCAATTATTATCTTTGTGATTTTGTGTTCGCTGAATAGGGAAGAGGTATTGGAGAATTATGAAGCACATGTTTCATACCTTAGCAATACTAATGAAAATTAAATTAATCCCTTTCTAGGGGAACAGTTTCTGCATTTTCATTTTGAGAGTCATGCTTGATCAGCTGACGATTAGCTTTACTCAAATGCTTGTCATTCCTTTATTGGATTCTTATGCAAGTTCCTCGCATTTCAATAAGTAAAATTAAAATTGAGGCTAGGCAATATGGATACTTACTATCTAGTTTGTATATATAGAGATCACAAATGACAATGATATCTGATGTCATGTCCTTTTCAATAAAGAAGGAGTAGCATCATTCTTTTTGTTTTCTAAAATTGCATTGTTTGCACCTATGGTTTGCAGTGTCAGCTTCACAAATTGCTTTTGGTTATGGAGGCGAGTCAACATCCATCAAATCATATGGTTTTCCCAAGGGTGGTATCAGCATCAATGGCAGTCAGAGTTCAGCATTCAGTGGTATGCTACCATCAGGGCATTTTCATTTACTAGACTGCTGTGGTGTGTTTTGCTCTTCTCTGCAAGACCCTTTCTTCTATTAACAATATTTTGGTGATGCTCTAAACACAGGTGCGAGAGAGAAAGAATACAAAGAACCATGGGTAAGTATACTCAGTTATCTAAATTCTCATACTTATTTACTGTTTTATTTGTTTCCTCTGTGAGAGTGCGTTTATTTGGAGGTGTAAGTATTTTGAGTTATTGGGTATTGGATGTTGGTACAGGACTACTACAGCTATTATCCTGTAACTCTTCCCTTGAGGAGACCATATGCAGGAAACCCAGGTATATTCGAGAAACCATGTTTATACAATATTACTGTTCACTTAATTATATATTTTTCACTTCCAATGGATTCAAGAATTTATTTCACAATTAAGTTGGGAAATATCAAGTGGCTTTATCCTCGCAAATTGTTCTGACAGAATTACTTGATGAGGAGGAATTTGGGGAGGCTGCAGAATCCAGAACCTACGATGAAAAGTCAACAAATCAAGCAATGGAGCTTAGCCTTTTGGTTGGTGAACTGAAATTTAAGAAATCAAATTTGTTAAGGTTCAACTTGTTTTGATTATCATAATAGTGTTTTGAGGAAATTGTTGGCAGGAGGAAAATCCAGAGGCAAGTATGTTCTTGATTCAATTACCACCAACTTTGCCAATGATTAAGGGATCAGCTACCGCTGGAGGCCAAGATGTCAATGAGAACTCTAGAACTCTTGGAGTGGCCAAAAAAGGGGAGAAGCCATGTAAGTTGAATGCATTACCGTCTGGCTTCATGGGTAAAATGCTTGTATACAGAAGTGGTGCAATCAAGCTGAAACTTGGCGATACCCTTTATGACGTAAGTACTGCATTCACTAGATAAATTACGAGAAGTAAATCTGAGTGTTATTTTATCATTTCTTAATTTTTAAATACTCAATACTATGAAGGGCCTTAGTAAAATATTTTATCGAGAAAATAAAGTTGAAATGTGGCCAAATTCAATAGTCATATTGCATAAGTAAAACCATGTAAGATGTTCGGTGACACACAAGACTAATTTTACTAGATCACTTTTTTAATCACCTGTTAAATGAGTTGATGCAAAAGTTGATTATAGCCATATTGGTTCCTCTTTCAGCTGATCTTTTGTCTTCTTTTATGTTGAAAAAAAAAAAAAAAATGGTTGCAGGTTTCCTCGGGTATGAATTGTGCGTTTGCCCAAGATGTGGTTGCCATCAATATTGCTCAAAACCATTGTTGCACAATTGGAGAGATCAGCAAGCACGCCACTATAACGCCTGATGTAGATGCCATAATAGAAAATCTAGCTGATTTATGATAAATTCAGTGCATTTTTTTCTAGTTTGCATTATATTTTATGAAATTATTAAAATCATATATCGTAGACAATTAAAAAGAATAAGTTGTTGTTGACTTGACAAGAACAAAGTTAAGCAGTTGCAAGAGAAAACAATTGCTTAGTCGAGGAAAAAAATAATAGAGAGAAGTCTATGAACCTTGTCCCTTGTTATTTCTATTTCTTCATATTACGAGAGGCATTTCTCAAGTTAAACAAATACTATCATGAAATCATTTTCAAGTTAATATATATATATATATATATATATATATATATATATATATATATATATATATATTTTCATTTGATCAAGTGCCCCTTTAGGCATTGCTTGTGAGTAAAACTTCCAATTACTGTTGTGCATCATGCATACTATTATTGGTTTGCTATCAGTAGTTTGATACTCTCGAATATATTCTTAAATTAACTTTAAGTTTAGTTAACAAATAATGAAAATAAATTTTTTTTTTTTTTTTTTGAAACTGGGTTAACATTGTGTCTAGCTAGGCTCCAATACAATAGTTTAGAGAAAAAGAAAACAAAAATGAAAAATCAAACACAATAGAAGAGGTGCTCCTCGATTTACAAAGGCATTTCCTTTGATTTATGAAGACATGTATTCTTCGACATAGCTATAAAGGCACGGACACTCCTTGGGGAACAACCGCCCAGTGGAGCGACGGGACAGAAAGCACGGAGACAAGGCGTGAGGAAGCCATAGCGGTATGCTTCAGCATGAGAGAATCCAAGCAGTAAATTAAACGGGACCACACCACACCAGGTACCCTTACCTTAATGATACTGTGGCTAGAAGTATTCCCATTAGGTAGTTGCACGAAGGAGGGGGGCTCTTTTGCTTTCGGCGGCCCTGCAGTTACCCCTCCTTGTGACGAAGGGACTGAGAAAACCGCTCTCATTGGCATTGCCGTTGCGATGGCTGCCATCCTTGAGCTTCTCAACACTTATTGCTTCCTTAATATGAGTAAACATTGATTTTTATCTTATAACATACTAAAAAATAAGATATTAATTTAATATAATCAATTTACAAGTGATTGATCTTAAGAAATTTGGCAAAAGAATCTCAAACAATAATCATATATAATATTTAAATACTTCTTTCTTTAAAATTTTCATACAAAATTTGTTTATCACTTGTATTGCATGAATAGAAGATCCAAAACTTTCATGCAATTTTTTGTTCCAATCATATGCAAAATTTACTAATTCATTTAATTCAAGAATAGCATTGTATATATACTGTTAAAAAATCGCTTCATAAAAAATGTCATGCAAAAATTCCTTTCTTTTTCACATTATATATATGCTTGAGTGTTAAAAAAAATTACTTTTAAAGCCCCCACATTATTTTATTTTATAATTTAATTCACAACATAACATATTCACAAAAATGCAACCATGAAAAAAGAAAATTAGTAAGAGATAAAAGTTAGACAAATTATTTTAAATATACTAATTGGTGATGACAAGAAGAGTGACTAGAGTGATCTACCACTAATTAAGTGTATCGATACTCCTTCATAATATGAGCCATTCATTAGACCGTGTATGTTTTGGTCAATCTCTAGTTCTCTATTCCTCGAGCTTCTCTTTCTATTTTTTTTTCTATTTTTTTTTTTTGGTTATGGTCTACTCCTCGAGCTGGACACCTGCCATTCGGCATAAGCTCATAGCTTGACAATGAATTGTTACACTCTACTAAAAGCCCACTCGTGAATCAGCTTTGTGTCCTTCTAAGAAAGTGAGATATGAACTTATCAATCACTCTTTGTTTCTGTCAATATCATACCAAAGAGAGAAATTCATATCTCTGGTCCAGAAGCGATCAAATCTCTTGTCTTGTGTACGTAGGTTTAGCACAAAACTTTAGAGTGCCTCAATAATTTGCCTTAGCTTACGTCAATTGCGTTTTACTGTAAAACAAGCAAACAAAAACAAAATAATTTTATCTGTAGTGACTAGTTAAAAGGTATAGCAGACTGATAACGAGCAAAAAGAGCAGACTGATAATAGTCAGCAATGTTTCTGTAAGTCTTTCGCGTGTTGCACCTACTCACTATTTATTCTCATATAAAAATCGTATTTATTACGAGATTCTTTTTATCCGATGTTATTCGCTGTCACGAGCTTACATGACTTTTCTTTTTTTGACATAAAAATTTGGGTTGAAGGAAGTTTCGCCTTAATTTAGGTTTAACGTATATTTTTGAATTTATTATGTACTTATAAATATATTTATAAATTATTTATTAATAAAAATATTTAAAAATCAAATTCAAATTATAATAATATATAAGAATTGCAACATTAACCAGATAAGTGAACCCTTATGGACAAGGGCTTACATAAATAATTAAAAAATAAAAATAAAAGTTGAGTATTTGACAGAAAACACTAAAAAATGATGATACAATTTGTATCCGTACCATATAAATCATTTTTCAATAGCGATTGCCTTTAGGAGAAATAATGTGATTCACAGGAACGAGTAATTTTGACTATTGTACTCTATGCACTCCCCACACCACATTACTAGGGAGCCGCCGGGTGTGAGAGGGAAACGACAGAAATAAATCAATAATATAGTTTTATTTATTTATTTTTTGTGAACAAGACGGAGAGAGAATGACAAATAGCATGTGAAGAACAATCTGCTCAGTTCAGTCACTGGCTAGTGGACTTGCTACCAACATTTGATTTGTCAACTGATTTGGTTATTATTCAATAAAAAAAGAATTATAATATTCAAGACAGACGAATCCATCTCGGTGGGGCGAATTTATCATGTCACTTAAATTAATAATAGACTGTGTATAAAATTTAATTTTAATACGTTGTGATTATATAATGTCAACTATTCAAATCTTAGAGTGAGTTTTACTTAACTACTACTTTTAAGTCTTAATATGAAAGTACATGAATAATTCTTAAAATTAAAATGTAGATATTTAATTCTATATTACCTTATTTTTAAAAATATTTTATTCTTGTAATAATTATTTTTTAGTCTAAAACATTGCTTATGTAACTTTAAAGCAAAGGTGATGTTAAGTAAAGACTTTCCTAATTCATAATATAAAATATTTTATAGTAATAATATATTAAAATTATTTTTTTATATATTTCTATTATTTTAATTTTTCAAAATGATTATTGTCCTACTGAATGAAATTCAATTATTTAATTAGTTAATTTATTCAAATGTAATTAATTGAGATGAAATCTTGTATCGTTGGATTTTATTCGTCATCTTTTCTTGTGAAAGATTTTGTATTATTCAGCATTGCTCGTCATTATTAGATATCAGAATATTTAAGAAATAATTGTCATGATATTAATCATACTATTAATAGAAATATAGTTATTAAAGATTAAAAAATGTATATATCATTAGTATTAAAATTTTATATTACCATTTAGTTATGAATTATGAATTAATATATTATCAATAACATTTGATTCTCAAAATAAATTTTTAAAATTCACGCATATTAATATCTAATAAACTAATAATACAAAATAATTATATTAGTAATATATTAAAATCAAACATTTAAAAAATTATTTATATTTATGGAAGTACGATGATTAAATTATAAATATTTAAAATTGGGTAAAATTAGCAATAATTGAACAATAAAAATAAAAATAATAATATAGAATAAACCCTTAAGTGATTCCTATCATTTTCATATTGAACAAAGTAGTCCCTAACAAAAATAAACTAATAAATTGATTCTAACCTTTTAAAATATATAATAAATTAATTCCTAACAAAAATAAATAAATAAATTGATCTTAAGGATCAATTTTTTGTTATAAATTAATTTATTCGTTATAAAAAACTTATAAGAACTATTTTGGATTTAAATTTAATTTAAATATATTGACAGTATAAAATAATTTTATACTATTAATTAATAAAAATAATAAAAAAATATCAATTCATATAAATAATTACCTATCATATTTTTTTATTTTTTTATTTTTATTGATTGATAATTAGTGTGATATATATATGGTCACGTGTCAGATGAACCGTTGGCAGTTCAGTGCAGTGGCAGCACTGATGCGATCTGAATTTGGGTTGATAGACACCTGGTCTCCATGTTTGATGTTCCGTATGACACACGAAGATGTTTGACTTTGAATGATTTAAGATGCCCACATTTTATAAAATTACGAGCCATAAAAAATATTAGTATCATTAGCTTACTGAAAATATAAGAATTTTTTTTTTGTTTTTTCTTTCACATTAGAGGTGTTTATGTTGAGTATGTCATATTTAACTTGACTTATTCTCAACGTGAAAATTAAGTTAACTTTTTTAAATTAATTGTTACTCAACTAACTTGAAGTTTTAATAAAATGTGTAATTTTAGATAATGCATATACTTAGGTCATAAAATTTTGAAAAAAGTTTATTACGCATATTTTAAGGTACATTTGCTCAAATTCCTATATAGATGAGGGAAATGTAAACCAAATGGGTATTGATGTAATGACAGAAGTACGTTACAATCTTAAACAACCTCGGTTCGATTTTTGGAAAGAACATCAATTACAAGTGCAAGCTAAACTATGTCTAAAAATGATTAATCTCATTCTCTTGTAATAGAAAAGGGGGATACCCTAAAAAAAAAGGAAAATGTAGGGGGTGTAGGAATTTAGGTAGCATCCACTACAATTAAATAATTAACAAATATATTTGTAAGATAAAATTGAATTTTAACTAATTTAATTCATATTGATTTACCATATAAATAAAATTCTTTTAATATTAATTTTTTTATTTATAAAACTCAGACATAAAACCTTATTAAAAAAACACATACCGAATAATTTGAGCCAAGAAAACATTAATATGAATAACTACCTATTCTAGAAATGAAAAGTTAAAATTAAGGAAAAGTTTATAATATACATTTTAAAACACGTTATGTCGAGAAGTTTTATAATCTATATTTGACTTTTAAAAATGATAAATTTAGAAAAGAAAGTTAGGTGAACTGAAAATACAATCCAATTTCGACTTGGGAACAAATTATTAAGTCTAATGCGGCCTTTAACATTATTCTTATTTAACGGGATGGAGTTCTCAATGAAGACATGATAGGTGCAAGTGTGAGAGGGATGAGAAAAAACAAAAGGATTGGTGAAAATGAAGTTTATGGGGGGAAATCTAATTTTCACTTAATGCTTAAAAAGAAGAGATGAAAGGAATAATGAATTAATGATTGATTTTTTTTCCCCACATTTTAATTTGATAGGTGCAAGTGTACAACTACTGATCATCGAACTTTTGCAAAGAAGAAAATGTTATAGGATGGTTCCATTTACCTTCTCTCTAAATTCCCATCATGGAAGCCATGATTATACAATTAACTTATTTATCTTGTCACACTCAGACGTCCATAAACTTTCATTTCTATCAAAGGCACCCAAAAGTGAGTATCCAACAAATCTGCATTCCCATTAACTTGAAAGTGAACTAATTCCTTTGTATAACAGTATGCTTTTGTGAACGTAGGTTGCTGTAGATTCCCGTGCTAGCTATATATAAGATAACATGACCTAGCATTCACAAGTGATATGACGAATCCAATTTAATTAGAAAATTGTCATATATTTGTGGGGTGAGAGGACTAGTAGTTGAGAAAAAAATAGTAGCTCAGGTCAATGACCTACCTTAGCTAACCATCAGATTCCATATGTAAAGCATTCATGGCGTATTCTTTTCTATCCCCACAATTCCCTAACTCAGTTTGCTTTATGTTGCATAATGTACAAGAACCCCGCCCGGCCTATGCAACTGATTCCATTACTGTACTCACTACAGAGTACAGATTGCTGTATACGTTGGCCAAGTTACATTTGAAAATGTAGAGGCCCAGCAGTGTGTGTGTACTTTGTACGGATTGCTGTTGTACTTAAATTTTCATTTATTTCATTTAGTTGAGTTCTCCACCAGATGACCCTTTCTATTGATGTGTACATAGCAGAAATACTTTAGTAGATACAGAATTATTTATTTTTTGAGCAATGTTATACAGCTAAACAAATTTTGAAAAAAATAATTATAGTTGGATAAAATGAAGTAGTGTATATATATAACCCACTTATTTATCTAAGGAACAATGATTATATTTCATCATTCTAATAATTAAATTCGAACAAATGGCGCTCTAGCATTTTTCTTATTTTTTAAAATGTAAAACAAAGGTATTGATATAGGTACAACAATGACTTGGTCGCATGGTATTTAAGGCTTGGTGATGAGCTATATATGTTACATAAACATAGCAATGGGACATTCTTATTTGACAACCAATGCAATCCAAGATAAAAAACATTTATAATTTTTCTTTTTAAATTTTTTGTTAAGATTTTTTCCCATCTAATCAGTCTAAGTGTCAAGCTATATGTCGACCTAGAATGTATTATGCTTGGCAAAAGGTTACTATCCCAACCATGTGATATTGTACTTTCTCCATTATTTTTTTTTCTTTATAAAAGTAGGATAGGAAGAATGAGAATCAAATACAGGATATCCTAGATTTAATAAGATATACATGAGATAATCACTAGATTATGGACGCAACTGTAGATACACTAATTATTTCATCATATCAATAGTGAGAAATGATATTCGTGCATATATAAAAAGATATTAATTTTGATGCACTGTCAATACAAAAGAGTTTATTATTATCCAATCATATATTACTATTTATAAGACTTTTGAGATAATGGGTGTGAGATTCAAACACTTTTCTTGGCTTGATTATATATATATATATATATAAAACTTTTTTACACTAACAGTATATCAAAATTAAGTTCATATAAAAATTAAATATTTTGGAGATATATTTAAAGAGAAAAAAATATAAAAGTGGTGGCTGTTAAGACTTAAAAAAGAAAGAGTAATAGACTTACTATTTTTGTATCTTTTCCTCTCCAAGTATACCTTCAAAATGTCTAATTTTTATGTTTCAATAACATTTCTCTACCAGAATAGTAGGAAAAAGTCTAAAAATTCCTCTTCAACTTTTGCCCATATGCACTTTGATCTTAATACTTTAAAAAAAATGCAAATTGGTCTTAAAACTTTTCGATATGGGCACATTTCTACAATTCATAACCTTTATTTATTTTTAATGAGAAAACTCTAATTAAAACCTTTCAATTGGTCCATATGCATTTTTGGTCCTGTTACTCTCAATATGTAAGGACTCCTAATAAGATAGTAGAGCCTATATATATTTTCTCATATGCAACTTTTCATCAAAAAATCAATGTCCGTTATCAAATTATAGTAACTTGCATATATCAAAAAATTTAAGGACTAATTTGTGTATTTTTAAAGCAACGAGACTAAAGTGCAAATACACCAAAATTGAAAAGGAATTTTAGACTTTTCCTAAGAGAGTATGTTCCTGGTCCGAGGCATGTATTCATAATATTATATATAGGTTCCAAATTCATTAATCCAAATATTTTTGCACGAGATTGCAACCTGAAGAAAACGGAAGACTTTACATATTGTAAGCCCATTATGCTTCGTACCCAGTACAGAGCTAGTTAGCTTTGCGAATACATGGAAGAACGTTAACGACATCAAAGCAGTAAACAACGCGAGGAAAGAGAGAAAAGAGTAAGAAATTAAAATTAAAAAAAAAAAAAACGAAGAGGAGAAGGAGAAAAAGAAAAAGGGGGGGGGGGGGGACGAAATTGGTTAACTTTATTTGGGGGATAATAGACATTTTTGGACAGCCATTATCATTCAAGCAAATGAAGGTTGTTCGAGACATTAGTGTCATCAGCAAAATTGCTGTGTGTCCAGTCCTTGAGAATCTCGTCAGAGAACACTGGAGGTTGGTCCGAGCAAGGCGACAGTAGCTCGTCGTTGTTATTGTTACTGTAACTGAAATCGCACACATTTGAGAAATCCGAGTTGAGAAGATCAGATAAGCAAACATCACCAACACTATAATCTGCGAGCAAATCTGTTGAGAGTTCTTTGTGATCTTCAATTAGGAATGACAGAAACCCGTTATTGTCGTACACACCGGGTTCCATCTGGTTACTTATTGAATCATTGGCTTTGGCAACAGCATCCACATGCAACGGCCTTATTGTTTCTTCTTCTGCCTCTGCATTGGACTTCATCTGCAATTGCATTGGTGAGTGATGAGGGAGTGGAGGGTGTATGAATAATACCTTAGAGCACTTAGTAGCCTTTGTACGGAATACATGGGTGTCTGTCTTAGGAGGAGATGGTGATGGTGATGGTGATGGTGATGTTGAAGGTGAGGGAGTGATGACCTTGTCCTTTGGGGCTGATTGGGTTTGGGGCTTTGGATGCTCACTGATCTTTCCATTGGGTTGAAGAGCAGAGCGCCTACGATAAGAGGTACTGGCTTGGTTGTGATCCTTGACCTTTTTACTCAAATTGGTGTTCCAGTAGTTCTTTATTTCATTGTCTGTTCGCCCCGGAAGCCTCCCCGCTATTAGAGACCATCTATGCCAGAAAGTTATGGCAAATAGCATCCATTAAATATCATATCAACAATGTTAAGTAATTAGAAAAAATTATTAGAATTTTTAACCAAAAAAAAATAATAAGGAGGTTATTTAATTTGATGGAATAAAGTAATATATTTACTTACTCGTTTAAGTTTAAGTATCAAATAAGCATGATACATTATTCTTGCAAACAAATTCTGACTATCTAGTATTTTTTATAGGTTGATTCTAACGTGGTCTGCGAAGAGTTTTGAACCAAGTTGGTCCAGGTGATTTAATAGTAGATAAAAGAGGTGTATTGATGTGCTCTTTTTATGTGATATATTATAATATTTTTTAGGATTATATAAATAAAAATTAATCAAATATAAAAGTGATTAAATTTTTATTTCTATAACACTTCAAAATATCAAATTTTATCTATGTGATATCTAAAATCTTTCAGTTAATTTCATAATCTCATAGAAAGTGATTAGATTTTATCTACATAATATTCTTTATATTCAGAAATGATGAAATTTTTATTTCTATAATACTAAAAAATATCAAATTTTATCTATATGATACTTAAAAACTTACAGTTAATTTCAAGATCTCACAAAAAAAAATTTGATAATTTTCAAAATGTATTTGACCTTTTTTTCATTTTAATTTGACTAAACTAAAAAATTATAATATACTATGTAAAAAAAGATATATGAATTCACCCTTTTGATCAACCATTAAATTTCCGAAGATACCTGTTTCCCAGGAGCTTGTGGAGCCTAATGATAAGTTCTTCTTCATCTGGGGATATATTGCCTCTCTTAATATCTGGTCTGAGATAATTCAACCATCGAAGTCTACAACTTTTCCCACATCTTTTTAAACCTGCTTGGCGAGCCGCATATTTACAAGCACATGTCAATGGTTATAATCATTTGGAGTTTTCATGAAAAATGAGACAGGACACATCTGACATGAAAATAAAGCCAACAACAAAATTTATCTTCCAACATAATGAACCTGCTTTTTTTGGAAGGTTTCTCCATCTTCCTTCGCCATGGACCCTAATGTAGTCTTTCAGGATTTTGTCTTCATGAGCTGTCCAAGCACCTCTGTTCAAGCCCTCCTTTGAGCAACAAGGGCTTCTCCCCATCTCTTTCTCTCTTTATGTAGAGATGTGTGGGTCTCTCTCCTTTGATTTTGTGCCTAGGTTTGGGTTCCAGTTCCACCTCATACCCTCTCTGCTAGGTGGAGAGTATTTGCCAGTATACATACTTATAGCTACTACTACTTCAGAAAATTTTATGTGGTCCCGTCAAGTATGATTAAAAGGTATTAAGAGAGAAGCCCCATTATTTTAACCTATATAACACCACACTCTTAAAAACAGTATTTGATTTAATGGCATGGGTCCTCAACAGTTTGAGATGAAAAATAAATAAATAATCTTTGATTCTCTTCTCCTATTTGACTTTCACTTAATAAAAAAAAAATCTCAAATCAGTCGTGATGATATTTTTGGTGAATATATTAGTTTTTGACAAAAAAAAATAGTTAGTTCCATAATCTCTAATAATTACAAAATTTGAACACTATGATCCTTAACTCGTTTGCAATCAATAAAGAATTTAATGTAAAGGTTAAATGATGATTAAGAATTTCGTAACCCCATTATACGTATCACCATCTAAATTTATAGTTCGAATAACTTGAAAAAAAAATTATCTGATTGCGCCCATTTTAATCTATCAAAACATTTCAAGATGGCGTGTTTGAGAAAATTTTTTAAGTTATACAAATTGTACATTTAGAAGATGTCATGTGAAATGTGATTAAAAAAAATCTTAATCATCATTTTACCTTCACTTCAGATTCTTTATTAGTTACAAATGAGTCAAGGATTGTTGGTATCCAACATGGGATCAATTATTTTTTGTTAGAGGTCAATGTATCCAATCAAAATATTATTAGAGACTGATTTCAAAATTTACTAAAAAAGGAAAAAAAAAACATTTCCCTTGAGAATGAGTAGGTGACGAAATATTTAAATAATTTACAAGAAGGGGCTGTGTTTGTTTTACGTGGACGCTTTCGGTTGCATGGGTAGTAGGGTCCATTTTTTATTTTATTTTATTTTTTTTTGGTAAACTGTAGTTGGGACCATCTGTCGTCCCAAAACTACGTCCAAATTCAACCAGTGTTTCCTTTAAATAATCATGCATTAACATTCTAAGAATTAGAGATGGTAATGAAGGCAGGGACATACCTTCCCTTCCTCGTTCCCATTTAGGATTTTACCCTTTGTTCCCATCTCCATCTCTGTTGTGAATTTCTGTTCCCCGTAAAAATTTTGGATCTTTATAGATATCCACGAATTTTTATAAAAAAATTTTTAAAAAATATAAAAAAATACTTTTAAGTTTAATAAAATATTTATAAATATTCATAATTTATATTATTATTTAATATAATATAATATAATTGAAATTAAAAATAAAATACATAATTATAAATCTATTATAAGATAATAAAAATATTCAAATCACAAATCACAAATTACAAACTCAAATATGTAAATTCTAAACTCAATTAGTAAATTTTTTAATAAGTATACAAGTCAAAGAGAAACATAAGTAGTAAAATTATATATTTTATTATTATAAGACATATATATATATAAGTGGGGACTTTGCGGGTCTCCATGGGGCGGGACCTCATCCTCTATCCCTGCCCCCATTAGCTAATCGGGGACATCCCCGTCCTCGTCTTTGTTGTGAGTAATCCTCACGGATATCCATTTTAATGGGTATTTTTGTCATCTCTATTAAGAATTTAGATAGTCTGTTATTCTTTGGCGAGAGTGTTGTCAGGGAAATGAAAATATCAGAAATTAATTTCATGAACTTCTATTGATTTTAGTTAAGCAAGTTACTATTAATAAGATTTAACTCGGTTAGTTAGTAGGTATTTAAATGATATTGTGATTTTTATTGGTCGACTCTTCATTTTAGAGTCAGACAAATCTCTTTCCTCCCTTCACAATTTTTTACGTAAAAATATTTTTATATTGTTTTCTGTTATTAATTTCGTTGAAAAATTCCCTGTTGTATATATTTTAATTAATTATCAAGTTATTGTTAATTTTTTATTGGAAATTATTATTAATTATTTAAGTAGTTACTAATAGTTAATTACATAATTAGTTAGTATTGTATGAAAAGGGATTATAAGTTATAACACTAAATGCATCTAAAAATTGTTTCGAGAAATAATTATGGCATAGAATCCTGTCACTCTTTGTTAGAAAATTATTTTAGGGATATTTGAAAAAAAAATGCTTAATAACCAAAATTTTTGTCTGAATTTATTTGTTAAAATGACGTAAGTGTGAAACATGCATATATGTTAATAATGAAATAAATAAGTAAGTCATATCACTTTATTCTATTCAACAATCACGATTGTTTTTTATCAAAAATTTTGACAAAAAATTCCAGCAGTGTAGCATCTTACAAGAATCTATGAACTTTTGTGTGACACAAACATGCAGGTTTTAAAGGAACAGAAATGTACCCCAAAAAATGGAAAAGGAGAAAGAAAAGCCAAATTGAAATTTCAAACTTATATTATGATGATTTTCTTCTCTTCCTTTACCTAATCAGTTCCTCCGCATTGGCTCCGATTGACTTCCGCACCACATTGGAAAGTTTGATGCAGCAGCCCGTCTTGTACATGCCTCCTATAATCGGTGAAGCCAAATCATATATTTCATTTTGTAAGGATATAAACCTAACACTTTATATTAATTTAGAAGCACTCATAATATATTAAATCAAATTTTATTAACTTTATTTAAAATGCAGTTGATATTAAAGTTTAATTAGTTTAAATGCTTCAATACTTATTTTTCTTAAAGAAGATAATGGGTTTGACTTTTATGAATAGAAAAAAAAAATAACAGGAAAAGTTTTGCCCTTATAATTAAAGTGACTCGTCTTAAGACAGATTAATTATAGTTCAATAAATTTTAGATATTGATAATTTAAATAAAAAATTAAGATGCACTCCCTTATTTCTAGATTTTAACAATTTTGTTGTTGATATATCTAAATAGAAGTGCTAAATTTATATCAAATATAATAATTTTTCCTCAATAAGGGTTACAGTGCAACAAAAATTCAATTATCATTAAACTGTTTTTCAAATTATTTGTACTAAGATTTGATAAACAGTTCAAGGATAATTGAAAAATTGTCATTCAGTAACCCTCATTGAGGAAAATTGATAATTGAACTGTTTATCAAATCATTGGGACTAGGAGGAACTAGTTCTTTTTATGTGTTCTGACGCATAAAAGAAATATATTGTACGAAGATGGCCCAGCTTTGATTCGCCGTCCATGTACCTTTCAGAGATTTATTTTCTATAACGTTTTTTTTTTTTTTTTCTCGATGTTTCAGTTACAGAATCTATATACTCCCACAAACCTATAATGCCAGTAATGATATTATGCCTTCTTGGAAAATAAATTTCACAATTTTTATGACTCTTACAACGAAGAATAAAAACACAAACAACTACAAGCAGGGTGACTCCAGAATTATTGGAGAGGACCAAAGTTTAAACTCCAAAAAATACAATGGTTAGGATGACCTCTTAATGAACAGTGTCTAAAGAGCAAAGGATTAATCTCACATCAAAGTTTGTAGACATCCCAAAGACCTAAAAAAGATAAAAACATAACGCCAAATATTAAAATGAGGCCTTTTCAAATTTAAGTTCACTACAAATATTTTAAATTTATTTCCTAACATTTTGGATGTAATATTTTAAATAAACTTTTATAATCAATTTTTAAACATTAATATAGATGACATATTTTAATCCTTCTTGAACATTGTTGAACTTGAATAATTTTATTTATTTTTGTTTCGAAAACTTCTTTTAATTATTGAAGTAATTCTTAATTAAGTTGTTAATATTATTTCGAAAGCAATATTGTGACAACAATAGGTGCTCAAAATAAAATCTCGTAATCAAAATAATAATTTTATAAATTAAATAATCAGGAGTTCAATCTTGTTGTCCATAACACACACAATTTTTTTTTTTTCTCTAAACCATCAATATTCAAAATTTACTGGACTCCACTTAATCTAACTTCAGTTAGGTTAGCCTATTATGGAGTAAACATTTCTCAATACTATTTTTTTTTAGATGAACCCAGGGTATCTAATACCGAAAACAGTGACTAGTCTCCTCAAGGCAAAGCACTCACAAACGTGGGTATGACCTTTAGTCTTTTCTGGAGTTAGGGTTACTGATGGCCATGTGTATAGCTCTAATCCTGCAGCCAAAATTTCTCATTTCCTCGATCTTCCGAAATCTCTAACACCAATGCCTCTTCTAACATTATTGATTACTCTGTTCATCTTATTTTGATTTCGTTGTTCAGGGCTACATGTACCATGGGAAGGGTGGTACCAAAAAATACGAGTACTCTTGATCTTGAATGTGGCATAGCTATTGTAGCCAAATCAAAAATCAGTTAGGGAAGCTAACTGGCCAGTTGTTGTTGGATCCATTTTGGGTTTCAGTTGACAAATCTGCTTAGGAAGCTTCTCATATTTCTTTTCTGTTTTCAATATTAGTTTTTTTTATCTACAAGACTCGAATCCGAAACTTAAACCAACCAAGTGTTAATTTAACACACATATTAATATTGATAAACACATATTATTGGCATAGTTTTTAGTCCTTAGATGCCTAACCACTTTCATGTATGCCTTCGCATATCTTCTTTCATGAGGTTCATGAGCAATTACACTCAAGGATTTGATATTAATTTTTGAACTAAAATGTTAGGATATTTAGTCCAGAAGTTAATTTATAGAACTGTATGAACCTTTTTTAATTCATAATTCATATGTAATGCCAGATTATTTTGTTTCACTTATATTTCAAATGAATTTTATAGTTACATTAAAATATGTATACATACTACGTCCAATGGTTCATACATAACTAGAAGTACTCACAGTTCGTATTGGTTTAGTTTTGAAACAAAACTTAATTGATCAAAATAATAAAATTTATTTCCATTTAGTTTAAATCCATATGATTCTATTTAAAAAATTGGTTTGGACTTTGGATTAGTTCAATTGATTTGATTTTTTATTAAATTTTTATAAAATATAAAACAAAAACTTTTAAGCTCATTAAATTAAATTAATGATTAAGTTTTTTTTATAAAAACTTTACAAATTCAATATCTAAACAAAATAACAAATGTTATATTAATACCTAACACTAGTATGTTAAGTATACGATAAAAGATATACACAAAAATTATGCATAGACTCAAAATTATTGAGTTTTTTTTTTTTTGTTGAAAAAAAGTTTATATTGAGAGAAAGTTGCTTGCCCCAATCCAAGGTATGTGCATGTTTCCAAGCTTTATCAAATACTTATAGAGGTCTTAACAGATTATCTACCAATGGGAAAACATGAAATCGAATACAAGTTATGATGATTCATGAGTAGAAGGCAAATCAAATGAGCCAATCCCCTTTGGCAAAATTATTAAGTGAATGAAAAGTAACTAATAGATAACTATAAATATAAATTATCAAGTTCATATGTGATAACAATATAGAAGTATTTTAAACATTAAAATATTATAAAATATATGCATATGAATATGTATATATGAATAAGTAATATAGAATATATAACATATCATATTTTTTTATATTACATATCTCATATGTATGTATATAAATATCTATGTATGATAGATTATTAGTTTGATTTGGTTTGAATCAATTTTCAAAATCAAAATTAAAAATCAAATCAAATCGATTGATTTTCATCAAACGACAATCAATTTAAACTGTTTTTTTTTTTTTTTTAGTTTGGATCAGTTTTTTAGTTATTTTGGATTAGTTTTCAATTTTAAATCACTTTGAATTTGTTTTAAACATTACACAAGAGTCACTATTCTTTGAATCAATAATCTATGTCAATGATGAAAGCTTTTTATAATTTTTAAATCTCCAGATTTAAACAATTATTTTTTTAATAAATGACGGAACTAACCTCAAAAGAATTTTTTTTTTAATTTTTCTGATTGTATAAAGTTTAGATCGAGGGAAAAGTTTATCTAATTCAAGGTCAGATTAACACCCCAACTGAATCAGCCAAAAACAAGACCGGCGGATTCCCCCCCCCCGCCGCCCCGCCCCCAAAAAAAAAACGGCTTCGTTATTTAGTTATGGGAATAATATGGGTTATATACTGAAATATTGGGTTTGAAATTTAATTACGAAGATATGGGATAAGTATTTACAATTCGCCACGGTGGGGGGAGAAATTGGTTGTTACAGATTTCGCCCCACTGCAAGTAGAAATCTGACAAGTTAAAAAACTATTTTTTTAAGATTTCTACCTGGTTGGGGGCGAAATGTGAGACACAAAAGCTTGCACACACTTCGCCCCACTATGTGTAGGAATTTGACAAAACACTCCTCAACGGTCCAAGTTCAACGATCGAAATATTTAACGGTAAAATCTTAACAGCTATCAATTTCACTTATATATGCATGTTCGATTTTATAGTTGCTTCGAATTATTTTTCGTTTCTATTTTTTACTGTTCATCCTTTTCATTTATCTCACAATTCGCCTTGCTGCAGGGTGAAATGCATGCAATTTATTTGTGTCAAATTTCGCCCTGCAGCATGTAGAAATCAGGTAAAAAAAATTAAATATAGATACTACTTATAGTATGGCGAAATGTGTTTTAATTTTCCACATTCCCGTAATTTTGTTATCAACACCATATTACTGAATTTTGAATATACTGTTCCCATAATATAATTAAAAAACCAAAAAAAACAACGTAACAAGAGAAAAAACAAAAAAATATCCACCGACATTCAAACTTTACTTTTTCCTCATGCGTAGTTTCATCATTAATTGTTATTACGTGTGTTTACAACCGATATTCTTTTCACCACTGTTTATGAATGAAGCAATTAACGTTAGCAATTGGCACGATGGTGAATCGCCAAAGGCTGCGCTCGAGTTGAAGTGGAAAGACAGAAAGGATATATGAATTCTCAAAAGTCAAACATCGGTTGCACGGCGAAGGCTGTGGCGCTCCCAAACTTACCTGCTACACCACACATTGCCTCATCTAACGGTCCAATTTGATAGACTATCTATACACCTACATCTTAGTAGTACACTCCAGCAGCTTCTCAACTCTCACCCCCTTATCCCAAGGCGTCCCAACCCTCGGCCAACAGCCACAACCGCACCGTCGCCGCCGCCACCTGCCTCTAGCTCCTCGCCAAGGATGCCCGCTTGCGGCTGAGCGCCGCCCTCCCCTACCAGTACAACTAATGGAACGGCCTCAAGTACGCAAACGACGCCGCCAACAACAAGGTCGTCGGGGTTTTGGAAGAAGGAGATGCCGAGTTTTCGGGCGGCGGCGGAGTGGTCTGAGCGAGAGTGGGCGAGAACATTGTGGCCATGCTGGATGAAGGTGGTGACGAGGAACTGGCCGAAGTTGCCGAAGTCGATGACGGCGATCTTGAGGCGATGGGCGCAACGAAACTCATGGGCAAGCTTGGACCTGTAGGTGGCGTCGATGGCGCGCACGCAGAGGGGTTTGTGGGAGGTGGAGGAGAGGAGAGGGTGGCGGTTTGAGACAGTGGAGGGTGGAATGCGGGGAGTGGCTGAGTGGTGGTGATGGGTGGAAGGTTGAAACGGAGAACATGGTGGTAATAGTGGCGGGCACTGGTGATCGGAGGAGGGGCCGACATGGAAGTGGGGCAGGGCAGAGAAAATTTTTATTTTTAACAGTGTACAGTAATTACACTTATACACTCTCATATTTTTTATCTTTAGATATGAGAAATATTTTTTTTTTATCATTAGAATAGTTAGATATTTTGGATATTTAGGGATAAAATGAAAAAAAAAAATTATAAAAAGATAAAATAAGTGATATAATTGATGAAAAAATAAAATTAAAAAAAAAATGTTGAAATATTGAAATTTTGGGTATTTATAAATTATATTACCCTTTAGATATAGATGACGGGTATGTGACACGCCTAATCAGGCAAGACGCAACTAGTCAAATAAGATGCTCCACGGCCTTCGCCCAGTTGCACTATAATTTGAAGACAGGCTTATCCCTGCAGTTGTATATGCTAAGACATTTTGAGCAGTAGGGCAAGCACCTACGGCCCTCTCATGTGTTCATACACCATAGAGTTCATTTGCAGACGTGTTTTTAGTAATAATTACGTTATATTCACAAATCTGAGCCATACAAAATTTCGGTATGTATATTTTATGATCGTATTTATTGCATTATTTTTACTTTTTCTATTGAGCTAAAAGAAAAAAAAAATCAAAATTCAAAATAGTCCTCTTCAAATTTATTCACGTTGCAAATTACCCTTGACCTTAAAATCAGAATAAAATACCCTTAAGATTTATGCGTTGTGCCAACATATATACATGTTAACCATCTGCTAAAATCCACTATGCATTATCCATCCATCCATTATATTCTATAAAACACAGTTTATGAGTAATGGAAAAATATAGCTAGCATAATGTGGCTAATTCACTTTCATGCCCAAAATAGTTCTTGACATGCCATTTAATAATTGGGTTTTTACAATCTTATATGCTATTTTATTGGTTGTACATATAGGTCTCTTCGCTTCCCTTCAATAACTTAGCATAGAAGACTTTTTCAAACAAGCGTATAAAAGAAGATAAACATCTGCTCTCTCATCAACCAATCACAATTTATTTAACACCTCGCAATATTTCCACATTTTTTCATCCCCGTATTTAATACTTCTCAATAATAAGTTCTCAATCGAATACATTTGATTTAAATTTATCCATTATATTCTATAAAACATAGTTTGTGGGTAATGGAAAAATACAGCCAGTATAATGCGGTTAATTCACTTTCGCGCCCAGAATGGTTCTTGACATGCTATTAAACAATTGGATTTTTCCAATCTTACATGCCTTTCTTTTATTGGTAGTTCCCATATATCTCTTCACTTCCCTTCAATAACTTAGCATAGAAGACTTTTCCAAACAAGCGTATAGTAGTAGAAGATTGACATCTGCTGCACTCATCAACCAATCTCAATTTATTTAACGCTTCAAAATATTTCCACATTTTTTCAGTCCTGTATTTAATACTTCCCAATAATAATTTCTCAATTGAATACATTTGGTTGAAATACATTTAAAAACCATTTTATGGGATCCTTTTTTTTTTTGAACCAAATAATAATGAAATAATAAGTTGTATTCTTTTTAATATCAAAAGTTAATATCCCGTCAAAAAAATATCATAAGTTATCATAACGAGAAAAATAAATAGTACTACTTCAATGTTTTAATGAAAAATCTTAAACTATATTTGTAAGTATAAAATTTGTAAATCCCGCTGTTATTTGGTGTTTTTTTTAATATAACTCCTAATTAGTATGCATGCATTTATTCATCTTAGCTACATTCATGCATATTTTTTTAAGTAATTATTTTTAGTCATATTTATTTTTTTAATTTTTAATTACAAAAAAAAGTCATAGACTAGGTTTTTTAACTAATATTAATACTTGAAATAGGTGATACTAAATAAGTATTATACAGTTGATATAGACATAAAAATTACACTTTGAACTGACACTAAATATATATTATATAAGCATATAAATTGCACGAATAATAATTAATGTACATTATAATTATTAGTAATTAAAAATAAATTTAAAAAAATAAAATTTTAAAATTAATTTTAAAATTAAATATTTGAACTTCACATAAAAAATAAATAAATAAATATTTTTGAATTTTAAAACTTATGGCACACTCTAAAATTATATCAACTTAATCTTTTTAAAATTAGTAATTTTAATTATTGTTAGTTATTTTTTGACTTAAATATATTTTTTATCCCTGAAAATATTACGAATTCTAGTTTTGGTCCCTATCAAAATTAAATTTTAGTTTAGATTCAAACATTTTCAAAAATATTTGGTTTAAGTCCCTATCATTATTTTATTTGATTTTTGGTCCTCATATCAAAATAATATATTTATTTTAAGTTCTTAAAAAATTATGACAATTTGGTTTAAGTTATGAATTTAATTTAAATGCACTGACAGTGTAAAATAGTTTTACACTGTCAGCCAATAGAAATAGTAAAAAATGTCAACTCACACAAATAACTACCCATTATAATGAGAGACCCACCATGATTTTTCACTTTCCCCTATTCCTATTGATTGAGAGTGTAAAACTATTTTGACAGTGTAAAATTATTTTACACTGTCAGTACATACCAATTAAACTCTTAAGTTATTTAGAATATTAATTTAAATAACTGCACTAATTATTAATAGATGCAAGAAGTTGTTGACTTAAAACACAAAACACACGTTCTCTCATTAAATTGCACAGCTCATGGGTAATTTAATAGATCAGATAATTAGCCGCCCAAACAGTACATTACCCTACGAGAGTAATATGGTGACCATTAAGGTCACGAACTCAGCAAGCCCCATTGTAAAATCCACCCATCTAGCAGAGCTACTAACAGCCATTGCAGACTACGACACACCTATGATATACTGATATCAATTGCTCCAGCCTCCAATGACGAGAAGCCAGCACCCCATGAACTAAATTGTTCACCATTATCTCCGTCGCCCTTTGGCCAAAACCCGTATCAACTAACACTATCAACGTTCCATGGGATTAGGTTGCTTTATTTTTAAAATCCTATTAAAATTGATAAAATTCGATTTAATTTTAAATTTTAAATTTTAAATTTAAATTAATTTTTATTTTTACTTATTTCAAATATTATCTATCATATATTTTATATAATTATTCTAAATATAAAATTTAAATTATAAATTAAATTAATTAAATCAATTTATTAGATCGTCCACTGCAGGTAGTGATTTTGGTCAATGATTGATGGTTTTCATTTGACATGATTGATGGTTACCTTACACCAAAGTGTGTGTGTAGAAAAGTCAATGAATTAAATACGATGGAGTAGCATAGGTTTCTCCATTTTTAGACGTCAGACGAATCTTTTCTGAATATTAATCAACTTGGATTTGAATTTTTTTAAAGTATGGAGACTTATAAAATAAAAAAGTAAGACGTTAGTTATTTTTAAATTATTTAATAAATTTTATTTATACTAAGAATTATTAATTTAAGAATATTTAATTTTTTATTTTCTTATTTTATAAATCTCTTATTTTAGAGGATTCTTTTCCAATAAACTTTTGGCCATCGGTCCATGAATGCAAGGCTGACCGGCAAGTGGTTGCAATTGGATCCACAAGACAGTAATTTAAATATAATTAAGGCTGAAATTAATTTTTAATGCACTTAAAAAATAAGATGACTTTACATTAGTGCCAATAAAATTAGAGAAAGTATGAAATTAAAATTAATAATTATTATAATAAATAATTAATTATTATAATTTAACACTTTCTTATAATTAGACACTATCAATATATAAAAATTAAATTCAATAAGGTTGATAAGGTTGAACTGAAAAAGTGCTTTGTCAAAACTACTTACTCTTTTGTTTGTTTATAATTAAGTTTCATTTAATTTTTTAATAAAAATTAAGCATATATCAAATAAGTTTAAACATAAATAAATCCTAAATTAATTATACTAAATTATCTGTTAAGATAATATTAAAAAATTGATCAATACTTCCCTAAATTCTCAAACGATACGTAATTTTTGACAATTTTTTTGTCTAAAATAACAGAAGTGATCAGCAAAGGGAGTATTCATTACTCCTTTTTTTTCCCTTTATATAAGAGATGTTAAAGGAGATGACACTATAATTAACAAAATAATTTAATAATGTTAATTTTTCAAAGAAATTAGTTTTTATCTAAAAATCTTAAGAAACTGAATAATTTTTTAACTTATCATAAGAGAAAGGATAACGATAGGTTAATAAAAAAATGTAAGAGAAAGAAAAAATTATAAAAATGAAATATTAAAAAAATTTAGAAGTTAAACAATTAATGACGTAATAGAAACAAAGATAAAATATGAGTATAAAATATATAATCAATTTTTTGTTATCGTTTGAAAATGACATCTAATATAAAATTAAAAAAATAATTCGGTTGATAAGGCAACTATTGCAGTATCTTCTGGCCTATCTGTTAGGCAGTGTTTGATTAGTGGGATGGGATAAGAAATACAGAGGTACTGAGATAATAAAGACAGAGACATAAAATTGGAAGAAAAGTTACTAAATATTTCTATCTCCAACCTTTAAAATTTGTGTCCCCCTCTGTCTCCACTTTTTTAGTGGACACAAATTTGGCTCAAAATTGTCTCGAGACAGAGGTAATTTTTCACTTTTTGTTCCTATCTCTCCTTCTAAATATCTTTCTGTCTTCATTATTCCTGTATTTTCTGTTTTGTCCCACTAACCAAACGCTGCCTTAAGAATAGATACTGCAGTCAACTGGTATGTTGGTCTTTTCCCTCCCAATAATTGGGTTAAGTGCAACACAAATAGGTCATGCATTAGGACTAGGAGTATTGCTCTAGCTGCCTGTGAAGGAGTGTTCAGGGATGCATCAGGAGCATGGATGCTGGGCTTCACCAAGAGCGTAGGCTCCTCGAGTGTTCTTATGGTGGAACTCTGGGGTCTGCTTACAGGACTTTCACTTGCTTGGAATCATGGTTTTCATAACCTTATCCTAAAATGCAGTTTTAGCGTAGCTGTACATCTGGTCACCAAAGGACATGATTCGCATCATACCTATATAGTCATATGGTGGAGCAAATCCCCGAGCTTCTAAATCGAGATTGGAACGTTAGGGTCTCCCATGTGGCCAGGGAGGGCAACCGTGCAGCGGATCAATTGGCAAACTTTTCTTGCATTGCATGTTTTGGATAGTCCTCCTAATTGCTGTGGTGCGATGCTAAATGAGGACGCTTATGGTCTTAGTTTTCCATGTAGATTTCTAGTATCTTAGGGCCCTCGTCCCCTCCATGTAACCAAGAAAAAAAAATTAATCAAAACGATACTTATTAAGAAATACAAAGAGCATTAGTGCAACATTTCTTTTTTTCGTCAAATACCTCGTGTAGAATATAATTGGTTTATTCATTTAATGTAAATATTTTAGTTAATTTATCTGAGTTGGTTTTATAATAACAGTTAATTAAAAAATTAATCATATACTTATTTATATTAAATTATAAAAAAGGTTTATTATGATAAGGAATAATATCTGTTTTTATGATAAGAATTGTGTTTTTTTTTTTTTTAAATGTTTCTGAAGATGATTATCCCCATTTGGTATCTAAATTATTTTTCCACTTTTGCCATGAATAAAATCAACTAAAAGCAGATAAAGAAAGGGAATAAAATTGTAAAATATCTTCAACCAAATAACTTCCACCATTACATTTAAAATTGCTTAATAACTTCCAACAAGCTTGAAATTGTCAAAAATAAAAATTAATTATTCAAAATTCCACTATTTATATATTTAAATTTATTTTTTATTTAAATTTTAATTTTTTTAAAAATTTATACTAAATTAAAAAATGTGGATTGATAGGCACGTATGTACTGGTAATAATAGAAAAGAGAGATCGCTTCACAAATTTAATGAACAAGTTTTGAAACCTAATATAAAAGAGGGAGGGGAAAGCATTCGCAGAAGGGAAATGAGAAAAAACGATAAAAAAAAGAGTTAGAGGTAGGAAATGAATTTAATTTTCTCAAAATAAAACTATGGGTATGTTTAATTATTATAAAATGTTCATTTTTATATATTTATTATTTTAAATTCATATTGTTTGTTAATTTATCAGTTATTCTTTCTATGAAAATGTTTATTGTTTATCCGTTAATTCATATTCCTTCGCCCGGTTGCTCTATTACTTGAAGACCTGCTTTTCCCTGCAGCATAGTAAATGCGACATTTTGAGCAGTGGCGCGAGCACGTACGGTCTGCTCATGTGTTCACACACTATGGAGTTCATTTGCAAATGTGTTTGTTGTAATAATTGCGTTATATATATATTCGCAAAGCTGAGCCATACAAAATTTCGGTGTGTATATTTTATTATAGTATTTATTGCATTATTTTTACTTTTTCTATTGAGCTAAAAGAAAAAAAATCAAAATTCAAAAGAGTCCTCTTCGAAATTTATTCACGGTGCAAATTACCCTTGACCTTAAAATCAGAATAAAATACCCTTAACATTTATAAGTTGTGCCAACATATATACATGTTAACCATCTGCTAAAATACACTATCCATTATCCATCCATTATATTCTATAAAAACACAGTTTATGGGTAATGGAAAAATGTGGCTAATTCGCTTTCATGTCCAAAATGTTTCTTGACACGCCATTTGACAATTGGGTTTTTCCGATCGTACTTGCCTTTATTTTATTGGTTGTACCTATAGGTCTCTTCGCTTCCTTTCAAAAACTTAACATAGAAGACTTTTTCAAACGAGCGTATAAAAGAAGATTAACATCTGCTTTCTCATCAAGCAATCACAATTTATTTAACACCTCCCAATATTTCCACATTTTTTTCATCCCCGTATTTAATACTTCTCAATAATAATTTCTCAATCGAATACTTTTGATTTAAATCTATCCATTATATTCTATAAAACATAGTTTATGGGTAATGGAAAAATACAGCCAGTATAATGTTGTTAATTCACTTTCGCACCCAGAATGGTTCTTGATATGCCATTTAACAATAGGGTTTTTCCGATCCTACATGCCTTTCTTTTATTGTTAGTACCCATAGGTCTCTTCACTTTCCTTCAATAACTTAGCATAGAAGACTTTCCCAAACAAGCGTAAAGTAGAAGATTAACATCTGCTGTACTCATCAACCAATCACAATTTATTTAACGCTTCAAAACATTTCCACATTTTTTCATTCCTGTATTTAATACTTCCCAATAATAATTTCTCAATTGAGTACATTTGATTTAAATACATTCAAAAACCATTTATGGGCTCTTTTTGCTTCCGGATTTCACTTTGAACCAAAAAATAATGAAATAATAAGTTGTATTCTTTTTAATATCAAAAGTTGTCATAACGAGAAAAATAAATAGTAAAACAAAATTCCATGTTTTAATGAAAAATCTTAAAATATATTTGTAAGTATAAAATCTGTAAATCCCTTTGTTATTTGGTGTTTTTTTTTAATATAACTCCTAATTAGTATGCATGCATTTGTTCATCTTAGCTGCATTCACGCATATTCTTTTAAGTAATTATTTTTAGTCATATTTATTTATTTTTTATTTCTAATGACAAAAAGGATAGTCATAGACTGTTTTTTAAACTAATATTAATACTTGAATTAAGTGATACTAAATACGTATTATATAAGTGAAACAAATATAAAAATTATATTTTGAGATGACACTAAATATATATTACATTGATGATGTAAGCATATAAATTGCACGAATAATGATTAATATATATTATAACTATTAGTAATTAAAATCAAATTTAAAAATTTAAAATTTAAAATTTGGTTTTAAAATTAAATATTTGAACTTCACATAAAAAAATAAATAAATATTTAAACTTTTAAGCATGTAGCATACTCTAAAATTATATCAACTCAATTTTTTTTAAATTAGTGATTTAAATTATTGTTAATTATTTTTTGACTTAAATAAATTTTTAGTCCCTGAAAATGTTGCAAATTTTGATTTGGCCTATATAAAAAAATAAATTTTGATTTAGATCAAAATATTTCCAAAAATATTTTTTAAGTCCTTCCCATTATTTTGTTTAATTTTTGGTCCTTATACCAAAGTGAAGTTCTCAAAAAATTATGATAATTTGATTTAAGTCCTTTTGAATATTAGTTTGAATTTCTTGAAACCAAATTATCATAATTTTTAGGGATTAAAACCAAATATTTTTTAGAATATTTGGATTTATATCAAAATAAAAATTTTATAGGGACCAAATCCAACTATTAATTTTTGAAAATATTTCGAATAAACCAAAAAAAAATTTATGAGGACCAAAATCAAAATTCATAATCTCTACAAGGATCAAATAAAAAACCATATTTAAGCCTTATTTTTTTTTCCTAATATTGCTATATTCAAATTGTAGATCTATACCATACATTTATATGTATAACCTATAAAACTAAATATTTGAGATTTTAATAAGCAATATTATTTGTTTTTCTATTAGAAAAAATGACAAAAATTTAATGGTTAAAAAAGAAGGGTATGAAAAATTTTATAAATTCTTTAAAATTTACTTATAGATTAGAATTTCATAAGATCAATAAATAATATAAGGAGTTTTAATGACACAAAAAAATAGTTATAAATTGGTTTTCTAACTCTTATAAAAAAAATAGTTTTCTAACTAATAGCAATACATAAAATAGATAATACAAAATATGTATTGTAGTGGTGATATAAATATAAAAATTACACTTTAAGGTGATACTAAGCATATATTATATGAGCGATGTGAAAATATAAATTACATGGATAATGAGTAATATAAATTATAATTATTAACAATTAAAATCAAACTTAAAATTAAATATATGAATTTAAAGCTTGTAGCGCATTCAAAAGTTATATTAATCCAGTTTTTAAATTACTATTCATTAATTTTTCTAATCTAGTCATGATATGAACTAAATTTTCTTAACAAATTTATTGTTTCAAGTTATTGCAGATTAAACTCGTCAATTGTTTTTTAATGAATCCACCTTTATAATAAGATAGTTTTTTCATTAAAAATTTTCATTGAATATAATAACTTTCATAAGCTAATATTAGAAGGTTTGATTTTAAGTTTCATATAGCTTTATAATTTATTAAAAAAATACTATTTATCAAATTTATCTTTATAGGATTCACGTTGCGATAATTTTATTATTTGAAACATATATAATTTTATTCAAAAATTAAATAAAATAATTATAAATAATAGCTATATGTTTAATTGATCCAATATTTTAATTATATAAAAAAATTTTACATTCAAATTGTATAACCTTTTCATGCATCATACGAGTAACTACATTAATTATTAATAGACACAAGAAGCTGTTGGCAATTAAAATACAAGACACTCATTCTCCTCTTAAATTGAACAGCTCATTGGTAATTTACTAGATCAATAGAAATAATTATCCGCCCAAACACTACATTACCCCACGAGACTAATGTAATTAAGGTCACTAACTCAGCAAGCCCCATTGTAGAATCCACCCATCTAGCAGAGCTACTAACAGCCATTGCATTCTGCGACACACCTATGATATACTGATATCAAATGCTCCAGCCTCCAATGACGAGAGAAGCCAGCACCTCATGAACCAAATTGTTCACCATTATCTCCAACAGAACTGATAGAAGGATGTACAAAGAGTGGACTCATATGCTGTATATACTAAAAAGTGAGAAAATGATAAAAATAATTGTATGATAGGTTTTATATAATTATTATTATTTTTATTCAATTTTTTTTTAGAAACTTATCAGTATGAATAGTATATATATTGATAAGTTTTGTTAAAAAAATAAAAATATTTACCAGTATTTTTCAATAATATGTTAATAAATTTTTGGATAAAAAAATTAAATAAAAATAATAATAATTATATAAAATCTATTATTCAAATATTTTTATTATTTTACTCATTTTTTTGTATTACATCTCAAAAAATGTGTTCTTCAAATAATTTTCTATCACAATACTCTTTGGCCAAAACCCAGATCAACCGACACTATCAACATTCCATGGCATTATTGCTTTATTTCTTAAATCCTATTAAAATTGATAAAATTTGATATGAATTGGTTTAATTTTAAAATTTAAATATAAATTAAATTAATTTTTATTTTTAATTATTTTAAATACTATTTATTATCTATTTAATATAATTATTTTAAATATAAAATTTAATTTATAAATTAAATTAATTAAATCAATTTATCAGATCGTCCATTGGAGGTAGTGATTTTGGACAATGACTGATGGTTTTTATTTGACATGATTGATGGTTACCTTACACCAAAGTGTCTGTGTGTAGAAAAGTCAATGAATTAAAATACGACGGATTAACGTAACTTTCTCCATTTTTAGACGTCAGACGAAACTTGTCTGAATATTAATAAAGCGATCCACGTATGCAAGGCTGACCGGCCAGGTAGTTGCAATTGGATCCACGGCAGTTTTTGAAATATAATTAAGGTTGAAATTAATCTTTATACGCTTAAAATATAAAGATAATTTTATATTATCCACCTATAAAATTAAAAAAATCAAATTAAAGTAAATAATTATTATAATAAATAATAACCAGTATGATTTGATTTTGTTATAAGGTGAATGCTATAATATCTCATAAATGTCATACATTTGGTGCCATGGCGTGAAGGAACTAAATATTGCCGCTTGTATTAAGTTGTATAGTAGACCCGCAAGAGAGTAAGTAGGAATTGTCCGTAATGATGCCATATTCGCAATAACCTCACCAACCACCAACATTCCATGGTGGTTGACCAATGGCACTGCCACGCCCTCGTCGGCTTTTTTCAAAAAGCTTTATTATATGAAGATGAAGCATTCCAATGACACAAGTGGGTTTTCCAATGTCTCATTTGCACTACTCGTTTACCCTCTTACACTGGAATCTCCATTTTCCAGCAACCATTCTTCGGCCCGGCAGCTCTTGCCGGTGTAGTGGGGGACCCATTTGTCCTTCTCGTAGATGGCCATTGACCCACAACAGATCTAGCCGTTCCACATCTCTACTTGCAACTGTGACCATCGCGGGATTTCTAGCCCAAAGATCTCTCCTTAGGGTGCCTTTTTTATTTTTACTTCAACCTTTCTTTTTCTTTTTTATTTTCATATTATTATTTCCATTTTTTATTACTACTACTTACATTGCAAATCTTTAGGGCTTGTTAACACATCCTTGCTTAATTACCCTCATTAGGCCTCTCTACTTAGCACCATATTAAAGTTGCCCATGCAAAATCGTACCCACATGTTGCCTTTCCATTGGATAACATCCACATAGGGCATCAAATGTACATTTTAAATTGGGCATCAGATAATTGGCCTTATGATAATTAAACAATATCAATATATAAAAATTAAAGTCAATAAGGTTGACCTGAAAAGAGTGTCTTGTCAAAATTACTTATTCTTGTTTATTTATAATTAAGTATCTTTTAATTTTTTAATAAAAATTAAGCATATATCAAATAAGTTTAAATATAAATAAATCATAAATTAATTTTATTAAATTATCTTTTGTCCTTTTTTTGATATATTAGCAGTAATGAGATCTGAATCTCTGATCTCATAATTAAATAGTTATTAAATTTAGTTAATAAAATGAAAATAAAGATCATATTAAAAAAATTGATTAACACTTCCCTAAATTCTCAAACGATACTTATTTTTTGACAATTTTTTTGTCAAAAATAACACAAGTGAGCAAAGGGAGTATTCATTACTCCTTTTTTTTCTTTATATAAGATATGTTAAAGGAGATGACACTATAATTAACAAAATAATTTAATGATGTTAATTTTTCAAAGAAATTAGTTTTTATCTAAAAATCTTAAGAAACTGAATAATTTTTTAACTTATCATAAGAGAAAGGATTACGATAGGTTAATAAAAAAAAAAATGTAAGAGAAAGAAAAATTATAAAAATGAAGTGTTAAAAAAAAATTAGAAGTTAAACAATTAATGAAGTAATAGAAAAAAAGATAAAATATGAGTATAAAATATATAATCAATTTTTTGTTATAGTTTGAAAATGACATCTAATATAAAATTTAAAAAATAACGAGGTTGATAAGGCAGTTATTACAGTATTTTCTAGCCTCTCTCTCTTAAGGGTAAATATTGCAGTCAACTGGTAGGTTGATCTTTTACCTCCCAATAATTGGGTTAAGTGCAGCACAAATAGGTCATGCATTAGGAGTATTGCTCTATCTGCCTGTGAAGGAGTGTTCAGGGATGCATCAGGAGAATGGATGCTGGGCTTCACCAAGAACGTAGGCTCCTCCAGTGTTCTTATGGTGGAACTCTGTGGTCTGCTTACTGGTCTTTCACTTGCTTGGAATCATGGCTTTCATAACCTTATCTTGGAATGCAGTTTTAGCGTACCTGTACGTCTGGTCACCGGAGGGTGTGATTCGCATCATCCCTATATAGTCATATGGTGGAGCAAATCCCCGAGCTTCTAAATCGAGATTGGAACGTTAGGGTCTCCCATTTGGTCAGGGAGGGCAACCGTGCAGCGGATCAATTGGCAAACTTGGGTCACTCCAAGAGTGTTGGATTGCATGTTTTGGAGTTGCTGTAGTGCAATGCTAAATGAGGACGCTTATGGTGTTAGTTTTCCGAGTAGATTTTTAGTGTCTTAGGGCCCTGCTGCCCTTCATGTAACCAAGAAAAAAAACTAAAAAAAAAAAAACCGACACTTATTAAGAAATACAAAGGGCATTAGTGCAACATTTCTTCCTTTTTTTTTTCGTAAAATACCTCGTGTAGAATATAATTGGTTTATTCATTTAATGTAAATATTTTAGTTAGTTTATCTGAGTTGGTTTTATAATAATAGTTAATTAAAAAATTAATCATATACTTATTTATATTAAATTATAAATAAAGTTTATTACGATAAGGGTTAATATCTATTTTTATGATAAGAATTATGTGTTTTTTATTAAACAAAAAAGTTTCCGAAGATGATGTAATCTATACTATTAATAAAAGGGATTATCCCTATTTAGTGTCTAAATTATTTTTTCACTTTTGCCATGCATAAAATCAACTACTATAAATTAAAAAATAAGGATAAAATTGTAAAACACATTGAACCCAATAAGTTCCACTTTCACCACTACATTTAAAACTGCCCTATAACTTTAAACACCTTTGAAAATTTCAAAAAATAGATAACAATTATACAATAAAAATTAATTATTCAAAATTTCATTATTTATATTAGTTTAATTGATATACACTAACAATATAAAATAATTTTATACTGTCAATTAATAAAAATAGTAAAAAGTGAGCAATCATTATGAGTCCTTCATTATAACGGGTAGTTATTTGTATGAGTTGATACTTTTCATTATTTTTATTAGCTAACAATGTAAAATTATTTTATATTATTAGTGTATTTAAATTAAATTTTATTTATATATTTAAATTTAATTTTTAAGTTTAAATTTTAATTTCTTAAAAAACTTACACTAAATTAAAAATGTGGATTGATATGCACTCAATGCACTAGTAATAATAAAAGAGAGAGAGATCATGTCACAAATTTAATGAGCAAGCTTTGAAACCCAACATAAAAGAGGGAGGGGAAAGCATTCGGAGAAGGCAAGGAAGAAAAAACATAAAAGAGGAGTGAGAGGTAGGAAATGAATTTAATTTTCTCAAAATAAAACTGTGGGTATGTTTAATTCTTATAAAGTGTTCATTTTTATATATTATTTTAAATTCATACTGTTAGTCAATTTATCAGTTATTCTTTCTATGAAAATGTTTATTGTTATATGGTAAATTTTGTATTCTTTTATGCTACAAAAAATTATTATGAGTTTGTATTTAGTTATAATTTATTTTAGGTTAAAAATTTGGGCCATTTGACTTAAACTATTTGTGTGGGTTTATTCTTTATATCATAATATATAGTTTCTGGTCATCAATATTCATGTAGTAATTTTTTTATGGGATCAATACTAAGATTTAAAATTTATTTAACATTTAAAATAAGTAAAACTTATTACCTTTGATATCCATGAACTTGGACGTCTAAACAATTCATACTGTTGTTTGGGATATTTATATCTTAACTTGTAGATAATTTTATGACTTTATGATGACCTTTGGCTTAGAAAAGCATAATGACTATATGATAACTTTACACCATGCTAACAAAGACAAACTCATGGATTATGATGAGTTGGTGTCGCTAGAAATTTGCATTGGATTTTAATGACTCTATGCTGTTGGAAATTTTTATGAGATATTAGAATTAGTTAATAGTTTATTTTATGATGAACTTTTTGTTGTATATATATATATATATATATATGGGTTTTAGTGTGTTTCAAACTTAATTTGTTTACGTGTATTTAGCTACGGAAGAAGTCTCACATTGCTCATGAAAATGTTTTAATAAGTATTTATATATGATGGTATTTAATCAGTAAATACCTTATGGTATTAAGGTAGCATTGTGGACTTGGGTCTTAGTTAAATATACACACACGCGCTTACGCCCCTGTCTCGCCTGCTGCAGCGTGTGGGCCTGCCAAGCTTTTACTATCCATATAAATTTATTTTAATTTTAGCCAAAATTTCTTTTTACTGTTGGAGCATTTAGTTACAACAGCTCTTTTTCTGACCGTTATTCAACGGCTCTTTTACAACAGCTATTTCTTTTACCTATATAAAGCCTGCTGCTACATAGTACAGAACAACAACCATCTCTCTATTCTCTCTTCTGCGCAATAGAAGCTACCCCCACTGCTTCTGCTGCGTTTTCTGCTTCTTGCAAGGTCTGCTGCTCAACGTACCGGGATCATCGTGTGAACGAGTTCCTGTGGAGACCCACGTCTAATCTTGGAGGGTTAACCGTCAACGCCATTCCACCGAGTATAGCTTTGAGTAGGGCGGAATTAAACCCTTAAGGACAGTCTTTCTTGCGATTAAGTGCAGAACCTTATTTTACTACTACTTCTTATTGTTGCTGTTGTTATTTTTATTCTTATTACTTAAAGCTAAAATACTAGTGTTCAACATAATTTTCTACAACACTTTTTGTGTTATGATGCATTTTATATTGTTTAAGTTTATTATTTGTTATATATTGTTTGACAACAAGATTATTACTCTACTGTTTGAGTTAATTTTTTGCTTAAGTTTATATTTTGTAAATTCGATCCCTGTTGCCTTGCCCGATATGACAGGGAAAGCAACATAAGGGCTGCGTATTAGATAAAAATGATTTTGTTGACCAGTCATCATTCGCCGGCCAGACTGATAAGCCTTTTGTGTTCAAGACAAGAAGTTGGCCTGTTGCTGAATTTTATCTTGTCATCACCAACGAGCGTGCAAAACTTTCCTATCGCCCTACCTCGCATGATACAGCATGGAGAGCAAAAGAAGGGATACGTTGCTTACAAGTTAAAAAGTCTTTCTTGATTAGTCATTCGCCGATTAGATTGATAAGCTTTTTGTGATTGAGATAAGAAGTTGGTCCATTGCTGAATTTTGTCTTGTCATACCAATCCAACTAAACTTACCTGAAACGACATGGAAGGCAACATAAGGTGTTAACTAAAAGTGTCTTTCTTGGTCAATCATTCGCCAGCCAGATCGACAAGCTTTCGGTGGCCGAGATGAGAAGTTGGGTTGCAAAATTTATCTTGCCACTAACGATCTCACTAAATTTACATGTCACACCTTTCCCAATAAAACATACCTCACTCTGACTTGTTGGTCCGGCATAACAGGGTCAACATAGGCAACATAGGTTATTTCTTGAGCACTCAATCCAGGCCTTAATTGAATATCGTTGAATTGGAAGTTATGCATAATTGCAAGTAATTTTTTTGTTTTGAATAAAAAGAAAAGACACTTGAGACATTGCACCCATCTGTCAAGATAGATATAATATTTTTTTATATTATTTATCTTACTCAATATGTGTAAAAGGTTTTGTTTTGTTGTTACCATGTTATAAAGGCTTTTTTACCTATTTAAAATAAAAAAATATTTATGGATATACGCTATTTCAACATTTTTTTTATCAAATATCTTGTTTTATAATATAGAGATGAATTCAATTAAGGTTGGATCGAATTCATCACTGTTTAAATTTTTTCCAAAAGCGAAGAATTTGATCTAGGATGGGTAGAATTTAACACTGTTATACATCTATGAATTAGAAATTGATTCAGAGCTAATTGAATGTACAAGATAGAGCATATGTAAGAGTTGAGAAATTAGAGTGAGAGAGATTATAGTAAGATAGAAAAATAATTTGCTCAGTGGCAAAAGAAAGGAAGATGGAGGATAATTATTTATATAGATATGATGAGTTTAGTCATATTTCAACACATCTCAATACACAAGTAATTTTAAATTATAATTTAGAAAATTATTAGTTTAAATTTTATATTTTAATTGTAAATTGAATTTGATAATTTGATTGTTATAACAAATAGACAATTATAAGTATTTATATTTGTTAATGTAATTTAATTAGTAGTTAATTTTATAATTATTGTAGTGAAAAAATTTTAGATATTTGATTTAGTATTAGATTAGTTTAAGAGATGTTAATTTAGTTGCAATTTAATTTGATTAATTTATTGTAATGATTATTAATTAAGAAATACTATAGATTTTAATTTTTGTTGATTATAATTCAAGGTTTAGTTTATTTTGTGTAATTTAGTAAATACTTTATTTATGTAATAAAATAAGTTTAGATATATGAATTATTGTTAAATTAGCTGAATCTATTGGACTTAATTAGTTAATTAGCTTGCTAGTAAATTTTGTTACTGTTCTTATATTACTGTATTCATGTTATCATAAGATACTCCTTCATCTGTGTTTATAATTTCTAATTTATAGGAGTGTATAACAGTGTTGAATTCAAGAATAGTATTGAACTCTATTCACCTTGGATCGAATTCTTCACTTCTGAGAAAAATTTAAATAGTGATGAATTCGATCCAGTCTCAATCGAATTCACCCATTTCTCACAAAATAGGATATTTTGGTAAAAAAAAAAATTAAAATGATATATATCCGTAAATATTATTATTTTTTATTTTAAATAGGTAAAAAAGCCATGTTATAAATAACACCGAATGAAGGAAAATATTATTTAACAAAGGGCCTTTAACCAAGTGTGGGATACACATACAAAGAAAAAAATCTAAAGCACAAAAGTTGTAATGCACACAAGGCTTGTTCATTTATGTTGTATATAGAATTGCATGCTTGTTTTAGTATTTATTACTCATACTATTATAAATGATTTTGTTCCTAAAAGTAAATTTATGTGATTGTTGTATGGTAGTCATGTGGTTTTTATATATTTTACACAGCTAAAACTCACAGTGATTTTAAAATTTTTTTAGCATTGTTCATTTTTTAAAAAGAATTTCAATTCTTACTTTGTTTGTGGTGATTTTACATCACTCAAATAACATCCTAAAGAAAAATAGACTCCTCTAAATTACTAGAGATCATATGTGCTAATGTTGATATGCATTGTATTTATCATTACTAACTTTAGTAATGCTTAGTCCAAAGCCAATAAATTTGTAAATATGTATGATCATTACTCTAGTTGTTTTTATTAATATTTCTATTGAAAGTTGAACTTTCTATTTCAGTCGATGCTATTAGCATTATCTTAAGCATAAAGGTGTTTAAATCCTATCCAATCCAATCAAAACCACTAAACTAATCTAATCCAAACCAAAAATCGATCAAAACCGCAAAAGTTTAAATTGGTTTGGTTCTTATTTTTTATAAACTGCTTGGATCGGATTGGATTTCGGATTTAATATTCAAAATCGATCCAATCCAATCCAAATCGAATAACATTATATAATATACTTTTTTATTATTAAGTTTGTACTTTTACTTATAATAATTTTAATTTATCACATTTTTTTTATATTTATGTCATTCTCATTTAAATATTATTTTATATATATTGCACGAGTCACGTTTATTTTTTATTTTATTGATTCAAGTTATTTTTTATTTATAATACTTTATACTTAAGATTTTTTTTATAAAAAATTGATTAAACTGATCTAATCTAAACCGCAAAAAATCGATCCAAACTGCACCGCGAACACCCCTATTTAAGTTGATGTTACAACTAGCATAAAAAAATATTTAATAATCTTAAATAAATATCTTTAAGATTTAATATTGATATATCAATATAATTTTTTTTATATGATCATCTAATTATATATTATCATATTATTAAAAGTGTTTGATTTTTATAATAATTACTCTAAAAATCGAATATATGGTAGCATATAAATATTATTAGTTGATAATGTAATAAAGTTTCACGCTAACAAGATATCAAAACAAACTTAAACTCATACTTTATAAGAAATAAATAAATTTTTTAATGCTCACTCAATAAAACTTTGGGTGAGTTTATGAGATCTATTATATTTAATAAAAATTATGTTTAAATATTATAAAAATAAAAACATTATTTTTATTTTCAATTTGATAAACACTTTACTTACCATCTAGCATTTTTATTTATAATTTAAAGGTTACTGGCTATAGTATCTTATATAATTATTTTGTCAGATGAAGAAGATATAAAGCAAAGAGACTTGTTATTTGAACCTAAAAAAAGGGATGTTACACCGACATATTGTATCATTTACCATTAAAATCCAATTTTATTTACTTTTAATTTTTCTTAAAATGTTTTTATGCCAAATCCATCGGTTGTCAGCAACTATGTTGCGACATCCAATGTACAACTATTATTTCCCCGAAGGAAATTAACAAATGTACAAAACATTGAAATGGACCAAAAAAAAAAAGGACGGCATATGTAATGTAACACGTGAATGACATCAACATGCATGCGTCGTAGTTGGATACAGATAGGAAAACAATAATGGAGAGGTACAGAGACATTGTGACCTTCACTCAGAGATCGATTAAAATGAACGGATTGGCAGAGGGACAGCGTGTGAAGTAGCTGCATGTGGTTGTCCGTGTGACGTTTGTAACTCCATCGATGATTATTTGGAAGAGCCAATGAGCAGAAGAGGGTCCTTGTTCAGCTAGCTTGCATCTATACGTTTAGTTCTAAGTCAGAAACTCTAAGGTTGCTTTCAAGCGACAAAATTTTTGGATCTCTCGTCTGCCTAACTCAACTGCCACTCTTCGGGGTTGAAAGTCAGATGGTTAGTTTCCTGCCAAACAGCAATTTTGGTGGAAGTTTCTGTGCGTTCTCATTTCTCAATATGTAGTAGTTATTGTCTTCTTAATGGAATCGTTCTAGAAACTCTCTAATTTTATTGTTGATTGAAAGAAGAGAGATCACGTGGCTGACTAAATCATATTTGTGGTTGAAAGAAATTTATTAGTCTTTTGATAGGATTGAAAGGGGCCTGAGTATTCATGTCGTTTTCTCCAAGACAGAACTTTTAAATTAGTAGTTTGTGAAAATTTGAAGATTTATTTTCAAAACAGTATACTAAGCTTATCTTCACAAGATAATAATGTTACTTGTACATGATTTTCACGGTGAAAATTTTACACTCATTTATGGTAATTTGTAGCTTTTTGTTGCGAATATTATAGTTGTCGTTTGCTAAAAAAGTAATACTAATATATTCAAAAAATTATTAACGCAAAATAAACAAACACATAAAGCACTTTACCATTGAAGTAGGCAATTTATACCCAAAAAAGAAAATATGTAAGTAACAATAAACGGTTAGTGACATTGTCTACACTGTAAACTAATTATGCAATATCTTGTCATTAAAAATGTTGATCTCATGCAACAATTATCCTAAAAGATAGATATATAATAACTGTATAAAATTTTTTAAACTTATATATATATAAAGGAAAAAATAACAAAGCAAAATAATAATAATAATAATAAGGGTAAATATCAGAGATACCCCTTGAAATTTTGGCATATAACACTAAACTCCAATCTTGTTGAGAATAAGCACTCCGCCTCACTCTCCCTCCCTCACTAACGGCTTTAACAGGGTTAAGTGAAAATATTCTTACGGAATATTCTCTCTTAACTCTAGTCATGACTTAGCTAAAGCTCCGGTGACAAGTCTAAAGGTTCCCTTGCTCCATCGTCATCGTCTCCCCTCTATCGTGACCAACTCCACCACAAGCAATAACACATCGTAGAGTTGCAATTGCAGCAGAGCTACCGGAGGAATGGTGCTGTGATGGCTGCAATTGAGATTGGACGATTCTTCTCGTCATCGAAGTCGTGGATGGTGATTACAACTCCAAGCATTTGCGATGTGTGGTGTTATGTTTGGATGGCTCGTCAGCTCCAATTGTTGGGCTTTTCTTTTTGTGGTGAAGGGAAAGGGAAAGGAGAATGGGTATAAAAGAGGTGGAGATCAGAAAGGTGATGATAATGATGAGGGGAGTTTTGAATTTGAAAGCAGACATGCGCAAATGGCTAGTACTTTGTTCTTATTGTAATTATTAATAACCACTCCTAAGTCCTAACATCTTCCTTCACTCACCATTATGACCTTGTTAAAATCGAAATTGGGGAAGAAAAAACAAATCTTGGAGACTTTCATATTGAGGAAACATACGCACACACAAGCTATTCCATTCAATAACTAAAGATTCTTTTCACCAAAAAAAAAATCACTAAAGATTCTGAGATTTGTATAGAGGAAAATGAGTAACATATATTATTTTCTTCTTCTGCTTTTCTTTATTGAATTAATTTAGTATCATGAGAAAATTGAAATGAGAAATTTGAGTATGTTTCTTAATAGACAAGTGACCTGTAGACTTGTATTGAGGGGTTTACAATAAAGGGTCATCTAAAATGACTTGGAAAGATGGGTTCCCCTCATGGATCGTTCTGGTTGTTGTGAATCATATTTCTAGTCACTAGTATGGAAGTGTTCTTTAAGTGCTATAGGGAGTGTTTGTTAACTGCAATCTGTCCTGTGTGCATATGGGCCCGAAGTTATTTGAAGGATAAGATAATCATACCTCACAGCGGTTTGTGGTTTGCATTGCTCATTCCTTTTTCAGATAAGTGGCGTGAAGATGCAAGCACTTGTGGCATAGGTGAATATAAAATCTCTCTTAATCCTAGGTAGACAAAAAGGGTTAACTCAATGGTCAAGATCATGAGTGAATGTATGTAAACTTCAGTCCATGGTTAGTAAAGGTTAGTTTTGTAACGGTGGCTCTAAAGAGTGGGTAGACTGCTATTTTTCAACAAGATTAGGGTTAACTGTCATATATTAAAATCTCAAGGGGTGTATCTATTATTTACCCTAATAATAATAATAATAATGTGCAACACAATCATCTAGAATAACCTAAAAATAACATAGTCACAAGGTTAAACCTTGCCTGGAGAATTTAGGATAATGTCTTCAAATTTTTTTTAATAAAATACTTTTATTAGAAGTAACTCCTATATGCTTCTAAGAAATTTAAAAAAATTATCTTTTATTGACTTAAATATGTTTTTAATCATTATAAAATTAACGAATTTTAGTTTTAGTCCTTAAGAATTTTTTTTTTATTTTGATCCAAATATTTTAAAAAAATTTTATTTTAATCTCTATTGTTAGTCTTTCTTCGTTAAGTGATAAAATAGATTATAGATAGTCATGTTACTCTTCTTATATTCAAATAGAGACTAAAACAAAAAATTTTTAAAATATTTGAATCAAAATAAAAAAAATTAAGAAATAAAACCAAAATTTTTGGAAATATTTGGATTAAGACCAAAAAAAATTTCTTAGGGACTAAAATCAAAATTTGCTAATTTTATAGGGATTAAAAACATATTTAATCTTTTTTATTTTAACTTTTTAAAGAATTTATCCTAACAATTTAAAAAAATAAGAAATTATTTCTTTCATAAAAAATACTTTTTTATAAAATAAATGAAAACGAACGCACTTATAACATCCTATAAAAGCTGATAAATACTGGCAGGATTCTTCCCACGTGATATGATGATGGAAAATGCTGTGAAATGTTTAGTTCGACCTTTTATGACCCTTTAAATTTAAAATTTCAGGTGTTTCAAATGTAATTATGTTCCTAGAAATTGTAACAGGGTTGTCAATAGTCTTGCAAATTTTGCAAAGGATTATGTGTTTCAAGTGTGGTTGAATTGGGCCTCGACTTCCTTATCCATGTATTGTGTTTGGATTCTGTCTAAGTTTGAATCAAGTTTAATTTCAGTTGCAGGTGAGGCATAGCTCGTATGGTCACCTTGTGGAGCTCACAAACACTGCACCCGGGTTCGAACTTGCCCGAGCCCAGTATGTGGGCAGAACCCTCCCCCCTCCCCCACCCCCCAAACAAAACCCCCCACCTAGAATCATATTACGAAATTTTTTTATAGAAATCATAACAATCGTTGAATAAAATAAAATAAAATAACATACTTATGAATTCCAATGTCAATAAATATACTATTGCTACATCATTAGGATATTCCTAGTTTTTTAGCATTTTTCTAAACATATTTAAACTCAAACTTTTCATATTACTCCATATCATGATATCTTCGGAGAAATGCTCTCAGCCAAAAATATTTTGTCCAGATTCTTAACAAAAATATGAGGTTTGCTGGTAAAATAAAGTGAAAAAATCCACACAATTCATCCAAAAATCAATTACATATTATATTATTCTGATAACTTAATTCTAACAAACAATTATAACTCACTAGCATTTTTCTTCTTTTAGATATCCCTGTTCCAACCTGTGATTTGCGATACAGTCTGCCAGGTGGCTACCTTTCTGTATGTGTGGCTAAGACGGACAAGTTAAAACAGGAAGACAAATGTTTTTTATATCCATTTAAATCATTATAAGAACGCCGTGATTTGTATCATAAACATCGATAGACGTATGTCACTGTAGGACACAATTTTTCTGTCACTTTATCTCTTTTTCAACTTTTCTATTTTGATATACTGAATTGATGTTCAAATAAGGAGAGACTAAACAGCAATACCGCCATTACCTTAATACATAAATGCTGTGCTTCCTTTCTGCCTGGACGGAAGGTAACAAGAAGAAAAGAACTACCATTTTGATTGCTGTTATGGTCATCAGCACTGCCTCAAATACTCCAGCAATGCCACTTGATCAATATCATATCATATGGGTTTTGTTAAGGTATGTTCCAATATGCAATGATTCAAACCAAAAAATGAATAGAGTGCGGAGTGCCCTCTATATTAATTTAACCGTACTGAAGACTCAGCATAGTATCTGAAAAGTATATACATCTGAACATCAAAGGATATTGCACAAGCGGCTACAGTTTTTTTTTTTCTTTTTTTTTCTTTTTTTTTCAGGTCATGACGAGCGGTTACAGTTTTAACATAAGAAAAAAAAGGAAGGGAGGCTCGGACAAAAATAACAGCTACAAACACAGGGTGTAGGGTCTTTAAATTTGGTAAGCATCAAGCTTATCAGATATCAGAAATTTATTAAGAATGGGAAGAGAAAACATCAGTCAAATGGATACACCAACAAAAATTATGGGCCTGTCATATATATAGGGGAATGAGCGGACAGATAGTCAGATACTACTGAATCTTCTCCTAGAGAGCAAGTTACTGTTTTATAGTGGATTTGTGGGTGATGCACCAAGGAGACACACATATAGTAAGGATCTAGCCTTTAGTGGAGAATGGGGAGAACAAGCAAAGCACCCAAAGCAAGGCGTGGGTAGAACAGCTCCAAGGGAAGTGGAGACCTCTCAATGGTACAAGCACATGCTTGCTCTCTGACATGGACAGGACACACAAGGCTTCCTCCTGTGGAGCCATCAGGCATGAATGAGCTTTTGGAATAATCATGCTTGGGTGATGGAGGATGATGAGAAGAAATATGAGACTTTTTGTTGTTTGGGGTGGGTAGAGAATGTGTGAGGTTGTTCTTGCTCCCATACACCGTTCGTTAGTAAATTGCTAAACGGCATATCATTAAGCGTTTTTCCGCTGGATACTAACAATTTCACGAATAAACTAAAACTAATAGTTCACAGAAATTGTTCAGCTTGGTGCAGCTTAATTCGTTGTTAGGAATGACTAGCCCCTTCTATTCGATCTGTTAAGATAATATAAAAATCATATAACCCCTATAGGCGATTCAGGCGTCAGGTTGAATCAACTAGTCACCAAAAAAAGTTAAAGCACCAGATGCATAACAGAAAATAAAAATCCATACATGCAAACTACAGTCTACAACAATTTAACAATTTAATTGAATGAAAACCCCAAAATATCATCATCTGCAGCTAAACAATAGGGGGAAGAACTCCCCCAACTAAATCTTCTTTTCTTTTTCTTCCCTTACTAGTTAGTTGTGATTCTACTTTGGAGCCTCCAGAGACATGCTGTAGGAGTTACTCATACAATGCAAAAATTTGCAAACAGCAAACTAGAATAGAGAAGATTCAACGAAAGACAAGACAACACTGGGGAAACAAGTTACATTTTCAAATTCAAAACCTTATTTTTCGAATTTTGAAAACAGAGCAGTGAAAGCTTATTAATTATGTAACATCAACATATAACGCAAGAACATTGATCAAACAGTTAGAACGCTCTATCAAAGGCTAGCAGACTGAGAGGATGGCGGCGGCACCACATAATCGACCACCACCACACTCTCCAGGTGCTCCCTAACCTTATCCTTCTGGTAATTCACCACCTCCTCATTCGAATCCACGTCCTCCAACTCCTTCGTTCCCGGAAAAACCGCGAGGGACGCAATCGAGTAACCCTTGGCCCTCGCCGGCGAGAAATTCTCCCCGGAACTCAGCTGACTGATCTGCTTCAAACTCTCAGGCATCTCTCTGATCACTCCCAACACCTCATCCCTAGCCTGATCGCCGGCATTCTCCTTCAATTTCAAGAAGCTCACCCGAATCGCCGATCCCGGCGGCGGAACAATGTCGCCGGCGGGGAGGTCGGGGGAGACCCAATCGACGGCCATGATGTCGTCGATGATGGGGAGGACAGAACCCTTGACGACGCTGATGTGGCTGGGGTGGGCGGAGTAGGCTTCGAGGTCCTGTTTGGTGTTGTAGCGGCTGTGGAGCATGTGGGTGAAGGTCAAGGAGGAGGAACGGTTGCGGAGGATGGGGCCCACGGTGAGGTGTCGGACCTGGTGGAGGGACAGGAGGGAGCTGAGACCGTTGGCCATGGCGCTCACCTTGGACGGATCCGTGCCGTCTTTGACCTTGAAGAGGACTATGTGCTCCACAACGGCTTGCGTCGACGTCATCTTGATTGAGGATCTGGAGAAGGAATAGGGTTTGAATGAGGACAAGGGTTTTAGCTGACGGAGGTGGTGTTTGGAGGTTGGGAAACTGAGGGAAAATGTGGAGGGAAAGGAAGACGACAGCTGCGCTCTGAGCAGCATTGTATACACGAGTGAGAGATGTCACAGGGAATGGTGGTGGTGGTGGTTGTAACACGAATCGAATTTGTATCTTTCACTCTTTTTTTTTTTTTAGTGATAAATTAATTTGCATTGATGTTGTACATTCGAGCATAAGTGCGGCCCATAGAATAGTGCTTGGCTTGACGATCCAAATGACTGTATCGCGTCGAATCAATGTAATTTGTTAAGTCCTACTTGCGGACCAGTCTAACATCTTGGGCCCCGACCCATCCGACCCATGATGACATAAACATTGCCTCATATTACTACCCGTATTATGTTCCAGCGATTCATACCACAATACACTAGTACCCTCTATAGTTCTGACAGATGCTTAATTAGGTGAAGGCTCTAGTACACATTATTTTATAAGGTGCATGACACACCTTGTGTTCTAAAAGTTAAAATATGATGGTGCATCTATATTTATCATACCTATGATATATTTTAAAACTCACTCAAACTCCTCCGCCCCCCTTTTTTTCCTCCTCGCTTCTGTAAACGGTGGCATCAACACCATCTCTGATTTTTCTTCAACCTCCACTACCTGACCCATCACTAGCCACCATCAACAGCCCTAAGAACCATTGTATTTTCAAGGAGGCCGTTGCAATCACAACACCTTCAACCCATCTCATCAAAAAAACATCGCTCTCATCACCATGCAGCACCATTGACAGGGGTGGGGCTCACAGCTGAAAATGATTGATAAGAGGGTGGGACGATGAATGGCCTATGGTTGGTAGAAGAGCGAGCGAGGAACACGAGGAGGGTTGTGCGGCAGCGAGGTTGGTAGTTGGGCTATTGATGACAGTAATAAGAAGGGGGAGAGAAGCACAGAGCATTGTGACCTTGTTCTGGTGTTCTCGATGATGATTCTAGACAGTGATGGTGGCTGTGCAATTTGGTTGAGGCTTGGTGAAGATGATAGTGGCTCGTGGTGGTCAATGAAAGGAAAGGAAGATGCTGGGTAGAGGGAAGGGGGAGAAAGTGTGTGTTTGAGAGAAGGAAAGAGAGTTTAAGATAATTTTAGAGTATATCACAATTATGAGAAACATAAATATGCCATCTTATATTAGTGTTTAAATTATAAAATGTGTGGTGTATCTTGTAAAGTAACGTGCAATGGAGCCTTCATCGCTTAATTAATTAGTCTAGTTGAAAATTGGGTAACTTGAAGTTTAAGTCAAAAGTTAACTATAGCACCAACTAGATTGAGATGCCTAAGATGGAAATTGAAAAACCCAGACAAAAGATGTAACTCCAGAGTAGTTAAGATTCAAAGGTGTAGCTAGATCCCTATCCGTTAATAACCTAACACTTTGTCCAAAAGCTTAAATTAGAAGAAAGTGGTTCCAAAATGTATATGCCTAATAACTAACCATAAGAAAGTGTTTCTGAAAAATATCACAAAGTAGTATATCATTAAGCACTTTTCCACCACTTGATATTGCCATAAGAAACTCAAAAGAGCAAGAATATAGGTAAAAACTTGAAAATTTGAAGATCAAAATTACCATCAAACCCCAAAAAAGATGATGACAATGATAATAACAAAATCCATGCAGTATTGTATAGTTTAGAGCATACAGAAAGAAGGTGGATGAACTCAGCCAATTGTAGTAACTGATTCGTATCATCCGTTATCATGATCTCGGCTCCTACCACTCGAATGGTGTATAAATTTTAGTTTGTAATACATAATTACCTGCACTTTGATAAACTATAAAATTGCCAAGTGCCATGAGAGCTAAAGAAAAGTACCATTTGGATTGGGCTAATACAAATAATAGAAGGGCCATGGATAGTTTGACTTAGGTTACAGGTTTAAACTCTTCGTCACTAGTGCACCTAAAAAAAAGTTAAAAGAAGAGTTACACCCACATGCGTGTAATATGTATTTTATCATGAATCTTAAACTTACCTTTATACACAGTTTAATCTAGAATTGTGGAATTAAAGTTAAAAGAATAAAATTAAAGGTTAATAAATCTCAAAATCTTTAGATGTTAATCTTGGTGCTTCCAGATGTCTCACAAGTTAATCTTGCAACCCTTTAGTTTGTCAAAGAATCATGTACCTAGTACTTACAGAGACTACCCAAACTTTAGGTTGAAGGCAGTAGTCAGCTAAAATTAGTTAAAACACTACCTGAATATCGGCACAAAACCAAATTAATTACAATCTCAACACAATATAACAAATTGAACAAAGGAAGACCGCCAAAATGTCATCACTTCCAATTTTGCAGCCGATTATTACTTTGTCCAAGTTTATATATAAGTGGTGCCATTTCATTGCACCTACCATCAAACTATACATTATTTAAACTAATAACATCGTTTTACAACAGACGCAGGCGAGATTAAATAAGTATAACCTCATGTAGATGCTGATGTGGCACCTTTGGGTGAAGGTATCACAAAATCAAGGACCACCATACTTTCCAGATACTCCTTAATCTTATCATTCTTCTGATAGCTCCCCATATCCCCATTAGAATCCACAGCCTCCAATTCATTCAACCCAGGAAAAACTGCAAGCGAAGCAATAGAAAACCCTTTGGCTCTGCCGGGAGAAAAATTGTCCCCGCTAGTGAGCTGAACAGCCTCTTTGAGCTCCTGTTGAATTTCCCTTATAGCCCTCAAAACCTCATCCCTAACGTGCTCTCCCAGACCTTCCTTCAACCTGAAGAACGTAACTCGCATGGCCGAGCCCGGCGGCGGAATTACCAAGCCACCCTTCAAGTCCTCTACGACCCAATCAAGAGCCATGGTGTCATCGCACAAGGGCGCGTTGGCCTTGACGACTGCCACGTGGCTGGGATGCACCGTGTAGGCGTCGAGGTCGAGCTTGGTTTTGTAGCGGCCGTGGAGGATGTGAGTGAAATTCAACGAGGAGTGGGTGGAACGGATGCGCAGCAGTGGGCCCATGGTGAGGTGAAGGAGCTGTTCAAGGGAGACAAGGGAATTGATTCGGTCGGCCATGGCGTCGACCTCCGAGGTTGCAACATCGTCCTTCACCTTGAACAACACCACATGCTCGATGATGTTTGACATTTTTCTCGTTATTGTTATTGTTGTTGTTGTTGCTGTGTGTGTGTGTGTGTGTGTGTGTGTGAGTAAGAGAGAGAGAGAGAGAGAGAGAGAGATGAGATGAGGCAAGAGATTGTTCCAATCCTGATAACTACGTGTTCACACCCGCACACAGTATATAATGCTTTCAACCTCAACAAAATAATTGATTAATATTAAAATGTACACAAAACTTGTATTAATTTAAAGCATGTTCAAAAAAAAATTTAATGCTAAATACTAGCATATCAGTCTTTTATTAGTTTGATCTACACAAAAAAAAAACTTTTAATAAGTATACCTAATCTCATGGTCTGATTTCAATGAAAGCACGATTTGGCCAAAACCTAAAATCTAAATAATTATTGTTTATTATATACTTAGGGTTACGAAATTTAAGAAATAGATGTATTTATACGTAAAATTATTCTCTTCGGAAAATTTACTAGGTAAGAATTTATATGAATTTTATGTTGTATTATTTAATGATTGCTCATAAAACTTTAAACTGGAATTGTCGGTTAGATCAAAATCAAATTACAATTACATACCAATCATTATGAGCGATGATGACGATTAGTTTTTGATTTCTCATATTAAAAAAATTGTTAATCCAATTAACAGTATAAGTAAAACAGAAATGCTTGTTTTGTATATTTGAGTTCAGTTGGGCCGTTGACCAAAAACCTCTAGAGTTGGGCCTGGGAAATTTTCACAAAGCTCGCTCGAGCGTAGAGTAGTTTGTCTATGGGCAAAAATCAAAGGCCATTTTACTTGTCCCTCAAATTTTAGTCCTAAATTATATATTCTGGTTGGTCTAACCGTCTTTCCATTTTTAAGCACATGGAGAGGGTTGTATGAGAAAAAAAAAAAAACGCCAAAGTTCATGGGCATCTAACCAATTAATATAATTCTCTTTAATCTTTACATAGCCATCAAATGTCTAATGACCCAAAAAAAAAAAAAATAGCTACCAAATGTTCACAACTTTACTTCCACTTTTACACATTTTAATTGTGATTATTAGATTAAAATAAACTTTAGCCCTTTCCTCGTACTTGGAGGTATATATATATTTGAAAATCAAAGATATTCTTCTATCAAAGGCAATCTTACTCAAGTTGGGTATGATTACTTGGGCGGCAAGCTCTCCCTTTTGAGTTTTAATGTACTTGTGTTCTCAAGGCTCGAGCACGAGACCCCTAATTAAGCTAGAGCAGTCCCCTGTTAACTGATCTATGTATATGGATGGCAAAAAAATCTGCAAAATTGGATACTCGCAGGAATTACCCATGATGAGAACTAAAATGGGGACTAGAACAAGTTTAGTCTTCATGGGGATAAGGGAAAAGTCGCCCATTTAGTAAATGGGGTGAGGCAAGAGATGAGATCCCCATGGGATTAAATCCCCATTAACATGAATTTACGTAACTATCATCGTATATATAATAAATACATGATTTAAAAGAAACTTAATCATAATATTGGTGTCTTTATAATTTGGATATTTTTAATTATCTTTTAATAAATTTGCATCATATATTTCATTTTTAATTTGAATTGTATTATATTTTATTATGTTGAATAATACTATAATAAATTATAGATATTTATAAGTATTTTATTTAGATTTTTCTTTTTTTAATTTTTTTAAAAAATTATATAAACCGATAGATATTCGCGAAGATTTAAATCCCCATGAGAAATAAGAAATGGGAACCCACAATAGAAATAGGGACGAGATAAAGAACAAAATTTTAAACAAGGACAAGGTCTTGGGTATGTACCCACACTCATTGGTCTTAAAAGAGGTGCAATATGAAAACTTTTAAAGTATTTGTAATGCCTATAATTTGCATAACCTCTACTTCCATAATCTTCTGTTTGATAATTAATAATTTAAATGAAAATTTGTTTATTTATTATATCAATTGAAGGTTTTTGCTTTGGGACAGTTATTAAAAATACAAAACACTAAGTTGCATTTACAATATAGTATATGTTAATAATAAAATCATTAAATAAAATATAAAATTATTTGATGTCATAAAATTTTGGAAAGCATTTATACTGTTCACTTTAAGAAATGAATAATAAATAATAAATACCATTTTAATTCATTATCATTTGCTAAAATACATCCTTAATATATTAAATGCTACATCTTTTAGTTAATATCTTTTCTTTTTAATAATTTAAACAATAATTTCAAGGAACTCTTTGACAAAAAATTTAAGTAAAATATGGTCGTTCTTTCAAGGTTTAACCAAGGATGTGGGGCTTGTGCTGTGTATCAATTATAAAATATTTTCATAATTTAATATTAATATTATTTTTAAGTATATTTCATACCCTTAATAATAATTTTATGTTCAAAAGTAGTTTTTATCAATAAATCCAAATAGTAAATAACTATTTATAATTTTTGTCTAACAAAACCGAATTTAAAAAAGTCAAATTTAAATAAAATTAAGTTTGTAAAATATAATCCCAGCGCATGATTCGACCGAGTGGGTTGAACTAATGTAAGAGTCTCAATCTGATTTATGAAAACCAGAAAATAATTAGTTGGTGGGGACTGAAGCATTTGTATTGAAATTTGGAAGTGTCTCCATCGAGAAAACCAATCCTGGTGATTACAGATAATCATTGACATCATTGGGGACTTAAATATACATGGCAATTGGTATGCCTGTCAGCATATGATGCACGGTTAGTGATACCCTTTCTTTTTCTTGTTGTACATTGCAAACCATGAAAGCAAAAGGAGCTTTCATTGATTAAGTCCAAATTGCGAAAACGAACAAGGCCAGACTACTACTGTCGAGAGATGCTACGCTAGCCTTATAGCCTAGGTATGTAGTACTTTGGAAAAAATTGTTAAATATTTAGTGGAGGTAAGTTTCCCAACGAGCATTTGAAAATTTGCAGCGAGAATGTAATGATATCCATAATTTTTTCTTATTTTTTTTATTATTTTTTACTCTCAATTTAAAAAAAGCATAGCAAAGCACACTAATAAAAAGGAAACAATAACAATGGAGAATGAGAGAATAATAAAAATAAAGAAAGGAAGAACAAGAATGGAAAAAAAAAAAAAAAAAATAGGACAACACTCATGAAATGAAGGTCGGAGAGGACGGATATATATAAAGCTTGGAGCCGTTGAAGTTTTTCACTGTTAGGCATGCGTTAGTATCTGCCATGGTGCAAGTAGGGACTTTTCTTTCCTCAAAATCCTTCCCATTCCAATCTGGATTGTTTAACATGGTTAAAAAAATTTTTAATTCACATTCCTACCTTAAGAAGGACAAATTATCTCATATAATTTTCTTCTCAAAGTCTGTCACCTAATAGGTGGTAGGATTTTGAGCCAAATATTTAGTTTTTTAAGCACATTCCTACACAATGGGGGTAGATTGTTTAACAAAATTTTTTCACCCATATTACTATAATAAAATCTAAAATATAATATCATGGTTAAAATCACACTGAATGCCACATTCAAAATACGGAGTTGAGTAAATGCGAATTTTAATCTTTAAAAATATAAGTTAAATTAATTTTAAATTGATATTAATTTAATCGCTCAAATTTTAGAATTGATATTAAAATATCTTTTTAAAATAAATTTTTAGAATATTACATTTCTTTTTATTTGAATTTTTAGAGTATTACTACTGTAGCCATGATTAAGATATTAAATTAGGCCAATTCTCTGGTAGATTGTTATAACCTTGAATTTTGTGCATTTTTTCACTTTAGCGGATAGAGATTAGACACGTGTTAAAGTGGGTGCACCGTAGACATGTCTCACGAGGGTAATTAAAAGCAAGAATGCATTAACGATCCATTATTTAAATTGTAATCGCTAGTTGGAAAATTAGTTTTAAAAAAAAAGTGAGTAGAAGCTCTAATAACTCATGTTTCTCCAATTGCCGATTTTTGATTTCATACAGTAGCAAAGCACATGTAGAGGAATGCAGGAGCAACAATGCATCACTAAAATCGGAAATTGAAAATCAATTTACACTATCCAAAATCATTAAATTAAATCAACGATCAAGAATGAATTGTTGCTCCAATTTTTGATTTAAGAAAATTAACATCATTAACGAAAATTTTGGATTAATAATGGTTATCTCTAACTGGCCCACCACAGTACCGCATCAAATTTTTACAATCCTCACTATCCATACACCAAATTCATGATTATACAAATTCGCCATATCATTCACCATTAAATTAATGCTATTTGGAAGATATTTTACGGTCTGTACTCTAACACTATGGTAAACAAAAGGAAATGAGTGAATTTTTATTTTTTATAAATATGTTTGGATGAAAGAAAAATAAGAAGAAAGCAAATAGAAGAATAAATATTTTTTCTTGTTTATTTATGTGAAAAAATAAAATGATAGAAAATAATAATAATGTCAAACGATAATTTTATCCTTATATCATTATAAAAGATTACTCCAATCATAAATAGGGACTCAAGTAAAAAATTAATAGAAATATAAAAATTAATGCAGTTTTGTCATAAACTTATCTATCAAAATAATATAACTAAATATAATAAAAATTGGCCTTCTATTTTTATGTAAAAACATTCATGTTTATATCCATTTTGTCTATTATCACTCCTATTTCTTTATTATTATTTTAATACTACTAAAACACCCTTAATTAAAAGTTGTATTAAACTATTGTCACTTATATATTTTTAATTTATATTTAATAATTATATTAATTAATATCAAATAAAAAAGTTAATTATATAACTAATATTAGAGATAATGGTGTTAAGTACATTTTCTTTCCCCTGCCCTTCCACCCACTTTTGGGAGGAAACAAATATGGTAAGCCCCACATATATTTTTAAGTTATTTATTTTTTCCTCTTAATTTTCCTTCCATATTCAAATAAAAGAAATTAACTTATTTCTTTTCAATTTTTTTCCTTCTCCTTTCCTTCCTTCTATTTTTCACTTAACCAAATAAAGCCTAAATATATGTCATACATACGTGAACTCAAATGAAAACAACAAAATCAGACAATGAGGATTGTCCCCGTTGACATGTTCGAATTGAATCAATTAAAAAAAGTTTTCATTTAATTTTTGTTAATGATCTTTCGTTTGTAAACCATCGATAAACAACATCAAAATTTCTTCTAATAAACTTTTAATTAAAAAATATACAATGTTTCAAATGCAACAAATTTCTGTCAAACAATAACGTAGGATGAGTTTTGTAATAACTGAATATATCCATTCGTATCTTGTAACAAATTTCTGTCAAACAGTGCAAAAGGTTGCTTAACATATTACCAACTGATAAATGAAAAGGAAATTTGGAAAGAAATAAAAGAAGCAGGGGACAACGGAGAAGGGAAAACAATGGAAAAGGCCAATGATTGCCCATTTTATTCGCTTCAAAATTCACATCATCATTACTAAGAAAACATCAACGTTATTCATGCCGTCTCCTTAGTTAGCTGAAACCTAACATCAAGCATCAATGGATGATGAAATTTCAGGTTCCATCATATTAGTGATCATAACACGTCAAATTAACATTCAAATCTTGCAACTGCTGCTTTTACGGGGACTTAAAACACTATTTGCTACGAACCAAATGATATATAGTTGAGACTAACCGCCAAATTAACATATAATTGATATTAACAAAACTCTGTCCTCCAAATTAGAGGGGGGAAAATGTTTCTAACATGCGGTATTTACATTTCTAACATATGATATTTGTTTTCCAAATTAGATTATTCTATTTTATAATTTGCATTGGATATTTTTCTTTTATAAAAAAAGGTCTTAACACACACACACAGGCGCGCGCGCACGCGAATATTGCAGTAAGATTAAATTCTTCAATATTGAAGCGATTAAGAAGTTCTGCTAAGAATTATCTTCTATAGAGTTTTAAATATCGGTACACTCTATAAGAGTGTAGCTTGTTTACCACTCTGTACCTAGCCCTTGTTGGATTTAAAAAATTTAATTTTAACATATAATAACTATGGGAAAAAGTTAAGCACAAATCTTCATCAATTGAGCAGCTTTATATTAAAGAAATTTATGACAAAATCCACTATTAGATTAAAAGTTCAAATGCTATAGATCATATTTATAAATTTTTACACTAATTTGAACCTATTTAATACACTTTTATATAAATCAAAATTGCTACAATAAATGCTTTTTAAATGTACGCAACACAAATGATCAATATGATAGACAGTTATTATTTAATTGTTGGATTAATAAGAATTATTATACTTCTTTGAATTGTGGGCCTAAAAAGGCTCCAAAAAAAATAGCTTAAGAGGGGAGGAATTCCCAAATATTTATAAAAGATATTTAGATCGTAAGTTGACATGGAGTATAGGGTAGACTCTTAATACTATCTTAGAATTGTGAACTTAACTTTACTCTAAAAGCTAACTCAAGATAAAGAACTATCGAAGTGTTTACAAAGATTGTTTAGGTCATATGTCTGGATGATGCAAAACTCAACAATATCATATAAGAAATTAGTGAATATGTAAGTGCATCAAATCTTACATTAATGTTAACCAATCTCTCTCCGGTCACTATAAACATACTTTGCACAATCATATATAATTATATTATTATAACTATTTGACTCTTACTATATAACTATCTCAAAATCAATTCTAACCAAAATTAATTCTACAAAAATAGAATCAAACATACTAATAATGTATTGAAATTGACTTCATTATATATTGTTATGTTATAATAAAATATTCAATTTTACAATAATTACTTCAAAAGGCATACATATAATAATACATACTTGGTTAGTGATATAAATTTTTTCTAATAATACTAAGAGATATGTTAGGATTCTCATTAGTTTGTCTCTTAACAAGAACCAGTAATGGGGGATTCATAATCAATCTTGCACAATGGCTGAAAGTCAGTAAGAGTCGGACAAAATTATTCTAACCACAAGTATTTTTAATAGTTTAAATATTTGCTTCAGACTTCGTTAAGCTATCTTTTTTCTTTTTTCTTTTTTATTTTTTTTTATGAATCACTAGTATTCAAAAATTTATTGGACTTCAACTAATCTGATTTGATTTGAGTTGGCCCACTATAAGGGTAAAATTCTTCCGACATTAGTTTTTCCATTCACAAAACTTAAACTCAAAATATTATTTAAGGAAAATAAATATCAAATTATTTGAATCAATTAAATATTAATTTATAAAAAAAAGTACTCATTATAATTATTATTATTATTATTATCTTCTATTTCTTTCTTAATAGTAATTGCCATGCAGTATTGATTGCGGACTGAAACGTATGGTCTGTACCAATATTGAGATGAGTTATCTACCTTTCATCATTCTTACCTTTTTTTTTTTCGCAATGAAAAGAATAAGGTTTTGTTACCCAGGAGCTAAAAATGAAAAATTGTTTATTAAAAAATAAATTATTAAAATTTTTAATACATTAAATGTATCAGTCTTTTTTTTTAACCAATGCCTTTAAAACACTGATTAACAAAATCCAAAGAATAATCTGTTAAAAAATTGTAACCATTTGCCGTTGAGAACAATTATCCATCTCAAGAAGACAAAAAGACTTAGATTTTATGTCTAATTTTTAGAAAGGCGTTGCTTCATTGAAATCGGTAGGGTGCGAAAAGTGAAAACCGGAAGATGGGTCTCCGTTGGTGAAGCCAAAAGTAGCGTGAAGAGGCATCAGTGTCGGGGAGCGTGTCCACTCACTCTCGGGTACGAGGCGTCCCATTGGCGCCGTGGGCGTGAGCGTGAGACACTTCAGGGACCCACATTCTTGATTCGTCACCATTAATGTTCATTTATTTCTTGATCTCGCATCCAATCCCCATTACCTTCGCTTCCGAGATCTCCCCACTCTCGCCCTTACGTGGTCACCTAGCATTGGCCCAAACAGTTGTCCCTAAAAATTCTGCATTTTTTAGGGGAATTATTGGATTTTTTTTTAATATCGATAATAGTAGAGTTTGAACTTTAAAGTTATAATTTTATGTATATTATTTAATTTTTTATCATTAATTAACTCTTTATAATTTAAATTAAATAATTAAATATTTCTGAAATAGATTATATTTTATCTAATAAAAATATAAGTTAATTATAAATTCTATAAATTAAAATATCATTCAATCATTCGTTAAAGTGCAATGTAATTTAATGATAGGTGATCACCTAATAATTTCTCCATTTCTTTGTACAGCCAAATGCTTCCTTAAAGTCTATAAGTATTTTTATCTGCTGTCCAAAACTTTGAAATGGGTATTTTTTTGGTTCATAATTTTGAAAGGGTTTGGATACCTTTCCGCTACCTAAACTCTTCTAAATTACTGGCTACAAGAGAAATCTATACATATATCTACATATCTATCTCTAGACGAAAAAACTATGAAAACCCTCGTTAGTACGCGTCACTATTTCAGAGAGAGGATCGCGTTCATGTTGACTCAAGTTATAAGTAATACGTTTGATTGTCCATTAAGAAATTTTTTAAATATAATTTAGGTAAAAACTTTACTTTTGTTAATTTACTCAAAATATATGGTTTTCGAGTTGTAAACAGAAACAACTTCAAACTTACGATTTGAATTTCCATCCTTCGTGTCCATTTCTCACTCCAATGACATTTTCTCGTATACAGCTATAAGGAGCCTATCTAATTACCATATTAAAGACATGTTACTCATTAAAAATATCTTATGGATTTTTCTAACTTGAGTAAGTTTCGCACCAACAAGCATTCTTGTATAAACAACGAAAAAAAATTATAAAATTTCTAACGCATTAAAAACTTAAAAAAAAATTGATTTCTAAATTCTTTAACTGATATCTTACATTAGTTTATAAATGCATATTTTATCAAACTATATATTTCTTTCAACACGCCACTACCAGAGTTACCCTGAAAAAATGCCCTTGATGAGTTCTCACAGATGCAGAGACTCGAACATAGTTTTGTTAAGATATATATTCAGAGGGATTGTGGCATATTTGTTTTTTTTTTGGGGGGGGGGGTGTTTAATGAAAATTCCATGCAGAGGCCATTACACATGCTTGCCATCCATATTACACGTGCATTTTTCATAATTCTAAAGTATCCACATACTATAACCAAAGAAAAAAAAAGTACCCAACATCCTGCCGCCTCCCCCCCCCCCCTTCTCTTTTTCTCTCCCTATTTCCCTTCTTTTTGTGGTTCTATATCCATTCCATTTTATATTAGTTAAGTAAATGTCCCATTTCTCTGGTAAGAGGAGCAAATAGACATTCGACACAATTGAATTAATAATGTAAGGCGACTGGGAAATAGGAACAATTTAACAATTAGAGATTTGTCTTAAGTTTGCATGTTCATTTGACTGTAAACAACATGAGCCATGAAGTTTATATTATTATGTAAAAGCATATAAACGTTTTCCACAGGAATGAATGTAAAATTTTCCACACAATTTAAGACTTTTATTTTCTCAAGTTTAATGATTCAGACGAGCATTGAAATTGTGATTTGCGGCATTCACGCGAATTTAAATTTATAACGCTTAGTAAAATTAGATTACTATTTTAATTTTACATATTATTACTATCAAAAATTTTATATTTATAATATAATTATAAGAATACTAAATATTACACTAGTACCACAAATTTTTATGGTGAAATAATAGGTATTTGATGCAAGTGTAAATTATTTATATTGATAATATATTTAAACTGAAATATATATATATATATATATATATATATATATATATATATTCTACTATTCATTTAAAATGATTTAAAAAGTTGTTTTGATTGAGTGTAGCAAAAAATTAATAGTTGGCAGTTAATAGTTTTAAAAAATAATGGCATTAATTTATATGTCACACAATGAATCCTAAACTAATATACTTCAAATTGTAAGTCAATTCATTGTGAGGGCAAAACACTTCCACTATTATTTTTTTAACAACAATGTTGGGTGCAATATCGATTGAAAAATGTGTATATGACAAATGTGATGTATAATATATGAATTTATCTTACCAGTATTTTAAGAACATTTAAAAAATGAAACTTTGCATTAAAAAGATAAAATTTTAAGTTTTTAATGCATTTAAAATTGTAATTTTTTTTCTTGATTTCTTAACGAGTACTTTTAACAAAATTCATAATATATTAAATTGATTATATTTAATAAAAAACTTTTTGTGGTATTAATAATTTATTCACATATTTTTAAGAGATTTATTTTAATATATTATCAATATAAAATATTTATACTATCAACTAATTAGATATCATAATATGTATAATTTTTTAGATATTTACTGTAATAATCACTACTTTTTATGATATAATAAAATATAATTGAATGATTATATAATTTATTTATTTTTTATTTTGAAAGTGGTCTAAAAGTAAAACTTATTTTTAATACTTATATTATGTTATGACTTCAATCCATAATTAAGAAGAGTCAAATCTAAAAGATCAATCTATTAAATAGAAGAGCCTCTTGATTTAAGTACATATTATTTTAAATTTGAATTTAATTTAAATATATTGATAGTGTAAAATAATTTTATACTGTCAGTTAATAGAAATAGTAAAAAATGCTAACTCATACAAATAATTATCCATTATAATGAGGGACCCATCATAATTTTTTAATTTTTTCTATTTTTATTAGTTAATAATATAAAATTATTTTACACTGTCAATACATATTAATTAAACTCTTTAAATTTAAACACATTTTATTATTCAATTTTAGTAAAATTCGTTATATATATGCTTTAATTTCAACACGTAGAGAAACGTAGCACACACATGTTCAGAAGTGGTAGACCACTTCTAATTTGGCATCGGTTGTTTAAACAATAAGGGCCGACACAATGTTTTGAACTCATCTGCCATCATTATAGGTTTGATTCTCAAAATTAACGAAAGAATTGGTACATGGTTTGCTGGCGAAACGGGCCCCACATCATCATGAAATCTTGACATCATAATGAGCCACGTGGCAGTAAGTGAAAAATATATCGAGTAGCGATGCTTCGGAATTGGACGTGATAATAAGGACAAATTCTTATAGGGGTACTTTTAAAATATTATTGTTGGGGGCACATATGGACGACATGTGAAGTTTGCTCCTTTGCAATCCTTCCAATCTTTATTATCATTTTTTTCCTTTAATCTTATTCCTACTAGGAATTTTTCTACCCGTGAGGCTCTAGGTAGTTTTTTTTTTAAAATTTTATTTTCAGTTAATAAATATTTCTTTTATAATTATATACTGACCTCTAATTTGTTAGGTTATATTTTTGAGAGAGTTAAAAGATTTTTTATTGATATAAAAAAATATATAATAATTAAAAATTTCAGTGTGTAAAGATTTTTTTTAGAAAGTTTTTTAGAATTTTAGAAGACTTTTTGAAAAGATATTTTATTATTATTTTTATATCAATAATTAAAAATATTTTTTTTATATTTTATTTAAATAAAAATAATTTTTTAAAAAATAATTTTTTTAAAAGATCTTCTTTTAAAAATAATTTTTTTAAAAATTAATCCAAACATACCGTTTTTCTAGTGATCTCGCATAGAATAAAATCTTATTTTTACTTTATTTCATACTTTTAATTTTTTATGAAGGAAATTTTTACTTTATTAAATATTTACTAAAAAATAATTTAATTTAAATTTAATATAATATCAATATAAATTTTTTTATATAATTATTTAATTATATTTTAGAAATAATATTTAACTTTTATAATAATTATCTTAAAAATAAATAAATATATATATAATAACATAAATTATTAATATTATAAAATATTTTACATAAACAATATATTAAAATTAATCTATATTATTTGATATTGTTATAAATTTCATCGAGCCGGCTGTGAATCTATGATGATATGATGGTCTAATGTAGTGGTGGGCGTACCTCTAAAAGATAATGGCACTTAAATTATATTGATAGTAAAATGAGAAAAAGGCATCGGAAGAGACTTTGTCATATTCATTATAATTCTCTTACAATAATGGGTCGAGTACATGTCTTTGAAATTGAGTCCGGTTGAGAAACACCCACCAGCTTAATAGCGCATGAGTTGATCATGAAAAGTGTAAAACTGTATAATCTACAATACTATTAGGTAGAAACTTTGGTTGGTTTAAGTAATTTATTTCTTATTTTTTAAATAAAATTTTAAGTTTGAGGAAATTAATGCTAAATTTTTTTATTTTTATAATAAATTGATCTACATTGAGTCAAATTAATTAGAATTTGATAAATCTTATATACTAATAGTTAAATAAAAAAATTTATTAGACATGTTTTTTTTGTACTTAAGATATTTACATCTCTAGATATTGTTATGATTAAGAGATTTTCTTAATAATTATTTTTTAAAAAAATTTAAATCTTGTTTCTCTTGTTAATAATATAGATTGCTCATTATTGTACCTAATTTTATTTATTTATTTATTTAATTTCTTATAAATATTTTTCTATTAAAAATAATTTTGTTCAAATATAGAAATCTCATAAAGATATGACTTTCCTCCTTATCCAAAACTTGAATCCAAAATCACTTGTTAAGAGAAAGAAATATTTATCACTCCAACTAAGTGTATTAGTTACTATATCTAACTTTTGTTGGTTTAGATAATTTTTTCGTACTAAGCTATAAATGTTTATTATTTCACTTTTAAAAAATAAATTAAAGTTAGTATCCAATATAATCAAAATGGTCTACAATTATAATACTAAAGTAGCATAATTGTACATGCTGTTAAACAAAATTTAAAATATTAAATAATATAGATTGAATTTCAACCACTGCATGTAATATTCTAGAAGCATATAAAAATTGCTCCGAGTAGAAGAGGAGGTCCCTCCCCGAGGGAGTGAGGGTGTATCTAAATTAATGTAAGCTACGAAATATAAAATATAAAATAAAATAAAAGGCAAAAAACAGGTGGATATTCATTATAGAATAGTCCTAAATATTAAGACACAGAGGGGTCCGAGCGTGACTGTCAAATCTACATATTCTCTCTCTCTCTCTCTCTCTCTCTCTCTCTAAGAATTCAGGGCACACCCTTTGCTCCGCAGATTCGATTCAATCGCCGATCTTTATTACTCGCTGCTCCTTGGGAATCCCTCCTCTCCCTCTTTCAAGCTCTGTCTCTTCTTCCTCACTATAATGTTCCAGATTTTCAAGGTACGATTTTCCATTCATAATAATAATTCTATTCTATTATACTATTAACAATAAATCTTTCGAATAATAATTTAATTTAATTTTTTATATCAGATATTCCAAAACAAAGAACAGTAAACACGGTAATATGGTTAAATAAAACGCGAATTTTGTTCTCTAGTCTTTGTTTCTATCTTCAGTTTCCTTCGATGTTTTGCTGATGCGTTTCTCAGTCTCCGTTTCACCGAGTCTTTGGTTTTATCAGCTCCGTGTGTAGTATTTTTTTTTTTTTTTTTTACCTGTTCTTCATCCTCGCGACTCGCCCAATAAAATATTACCCTCAGGGATCCCTGCAATTGCAATTTAGTTAGTTTTGAGATGTGTTGGAACCTTCGAACTCAAACGGGTTCTTTTGTTTTTCTTCGACCAATTCCTGTTAACGACTGAAAGGAATTTGTGCTGCTGCAAGTGCAAGTTTTCCAAGTACGGTTCCGGAGCACTTTAATTCCCGGCATTAAAATGTTGTTTGTGATTTTTAATTTTTTTTGTTTTCCTGAATTTTGAGTAATGCCAAGTTGAGATTATTAAATGGGTTTTTTTGGTTTTATTCCAGTGTGCGTGTGTGTATATGTATGGAACATTTGGACGGTTTGTTTTATTTTTGTTTTTCGTAATTTTGCTCGAAAAGGGTTAATGATGCTGTCTCTGCAGCAGTACCTTCGTAGCCTCTTCGCCTCTGCATCATTGACCGGTTTTTTTTGGTCTTTGAGATTCTTCTTTGGAACTCTGTGCTTTAGGTAGGTATTTCCTGAGTACAATAAAAAAGGTTCCTTTTTATGGAAATGGGATCTGCTTTTCTTTTCCCATCTTATCATATAAAAAAAAAAATAATAACATCAATAATAATAATAATAATAATAATAATAATAATAACAACAACAGTAATAATAGTAATGATAATAATTCATGCTTATAATCTGATTCCTCTGGAAAAGGAGCTCATGGTGGTTATGATTTCTTCAACAGAGCTTGTCTCATCTGTACAGTGCCTTAAACAATTCCAAAACTGCTTGTGTTTTGTCTCTGTGTTTTGGTTAGTGCAGGCAGGTGCAGATAGGAGGATATGATTATGGATAAATAAAAAATATATATTTATTTATATATTATTGTTGAGCACTTCCAATCTTTGCACATCCTTTTATTCTTTCTTCTCATCTCCTTCTTTTCCCGCTCATGATGCAGGTTTGGTTCTGACTTGATTATTAAGCTTTTGACTGAAAAAAGAATGGAGGGTGACACATTCTCTGGTCTTGGCAATGGTACCCAGATTGATAGCAAGATACTGCAGACATTTCAGAAGAGCTTTGCTCAAGTCCAGAACATCTTGGATCAGAACAGGGTGCTCATCAATGAGATAAACCAGAATCATGAGTCCAAGGCCCCTGACAACCTCAGCAGGAATGTTGGCCTTATTAGGGAGCTCAACAACAATATCAGAAGAGTCGTTGACCTTTATGCGGATCTCTCAAGCTCCTTTACCAAATCCATGGAAGTTTCTTCAGAAGGGGATTCCAGTGGTGCTGTGAAATCAGATGGGAAAGCTGGCCACAAGCGACACAGGCCTACTTAGGGAGCTTTATTTTTATTTCTTTTCTTCTTTTATCTTTCTTTCTTTTCTTTTTGGTTTTGCTTGGGGGAGACGCACGACACCACGATTGTGCTGAGGGGTAGAACAAGATTAGATTCTGTAGCTGAAGCTCTCTTGTATGACAGCACCTTCTCTAGCTCATCACTTACTTCTTACATCTCCAAATAAAAAAAAAATGATTTTCCAGAATTCTCATTATAACCTTGTAACTGTGGATCTAATAGAAATCAACCATGTGTGTGTTACTAATGTAATCATGCCTTGTCCTTTAAAAGCTAAATGAGAATGCCTTTTCCTTCACATTCAGTGTTATTATTATTATTATTATTATGGCGGCCTTTGAACATGTGATGGAATATTATGTAATCTGCTTTTTCTGGTTTATCTGTTTTTTGTATGATAAGGTAGATTGCATGAGATAAGGGCTTTTAGCTTCAATAAACTTTTCTGAATTTCTCCTTGTTAGAAGGAGCTAAAGGGTCTTCATTAATTTTTGTCCGTCATCCTTTTTTGTAAGGACCATCCCCTCTCCACTTTTGATGGGAACTCTTCATAATACCTTTATTCCCTTTGCAACTTCAACCCAAAATGTTGTTCCTAGACTTAGTTCTCACTTTATCTAAGAACTGAAAGTGAGAAGGGGTTGCAGATACTGTTTTAGGCCTATTCCCATGTACCCAGTGCTTCTTTACCAATAAAACTATACCTGGATTTTTCTGTTCATATGTTTCCCTGTGGGTGTGACAACTGAGAACTGCATACATATGTGTGAAGATGCTCTGAAACAGTTGGAAGAAAGCAGTTTTAGAATTTTGAGATAAAAAATCTTTTTAGTTCCCTATCAGACACCACCACAAGGGCAGAATCTCAGATAAGAGATGATGGGCTTTTGACTAATTTTCATATTTTCTTATACCCAATGACTTGTATTGGCCGGGAAATAAAAGTATTCTATATCAGCATAAAACAAAACGCTACAGTTCCAAGAGGCAGATATGTGTAAACAGTGACCCCCAACAATATGACAAGGGACCCAAAGGTTCTCTTTTGGGATGGAACTGAACTTCTCCATGCTTATCCCTTACTACTCAGGTTCTTTCTCTTTTACTTTCCAGTTTTCCCCCCTCCTTTTTATTCTCTTTATGCAATAGATGTCCTATATGACAACCTTCAAGTTAATAATTCCCTGGCATGTATTTCTCTCTCTCCCTGATTGCGCAGATGTCTTTGTTGGTGGACCCGGTTAATTGCAGTCTAATTTCCTGATCTTAGGAGAGAGGCCCACATGAGTGATTGCTGACAATGGCCTGTTTCTGGTTTAGATTTTGCACATTGAGGGAGTGGACCTTTTCCCCCTATGTAAATTGATCCCTATGCCAATACTCTCCATTCATAATTATCTCACTCATATAGCCATAATTGTTGGACAATCTTTATTTTGTTTCTTAATAATTGGTTAGACCGTCATTTAACCGTGACCTCTTGGCTTTTTTGGACTGCCACTTAGAAACTGAAAAGTTTGTATTTACATATCATACATATACAATTATTGAGAGGGTGACTTGCAGAGGTTAATTGTGACTTTTAAAGCTTAATTGTTCTATATGAAGAAAAGTCTGTGGAGAAAATGACTGCAAGAGTTACTTTCATGCAAAGGTTCATGACAGATGTGGGATTCTTATCTCAAAGTATCAATTCATGGACTACGGCTTTTACACTATTTTTTCACTTGTGTTCAAAGGATGGGATGCTGATATTAACCATAAAAATAACTCGTTTCATGACCAAACGCGCGAGAACGACCAACATGATAATAATATATTGGGTGACTCAAATTTGTCATCCTTATCAGCCGCCAATAAGGGGAGAGATAACGCTATATTAAGCTCAAATCTAATCCAACAAATGGAAAAATCCCTAGTACGAGTAGGAAGCAGTGTCAAATACATAAGAATGCCATGTTTGAGGTAATAATCAAGGGCAAGAATATCACACATAAATAAATGGGTTGGTCCCTAGCCAAGCCAAGACAAATTAGACATTGTGTAGTACATAACATGTGCGGTGGGAATCTACTTTTGCCTTTCTTTCTCTTTGTTCCTTGCATTTCCAGCAAATAGGTTGGAAAGGGGCTCAACTCTAGTTTGCCCCATGAAAGCTATTTTATAATAATGGAACTTGCATATATCTACATCATTGGTTGGACCCAATTACAGTAATCCAAGTATAATAAACTAATAATCCACGCCCCATGCCAGAAATGTTTAATTATGGCCGAATGACACTATAATAATTTGACGATAATTTTTAATATGTAATCATTCCTTTCTACTTTATTCTCTCTCTTTCTAGCCAAAGTCCATTGAGTTGAGGCTTCAGAAAGACACTCACCGCACACACAGTATTTGAAAATTGCATACTTTAAGAATAGCAATCAACTTTACAATGTTGACCTCACTTCCATTAGGTGACCCGTAAACGTCGCAAAGTTGCGTTTCCGTGATTCTATATCCGATGGTTTGGTACAGAGATCATGTCTCATTGAGGTTTCACCAGCCAACTGGTAACGAAACTCACCTGTAGTTTTATACAGAAAAGTGCATCACTATCACCACCGTGCGCCTACTTGCATGTTAATGCTCGCTTAAATCTTCAAAAACTAAACAACTGATTAGTAGTTCCAATTTGATTGCGCCGACTAAAGTTGGAACGACTAATAAATTAATTAATAATTCTTTGAGTTGATGGGAATTTTAATTATAAGTACAATATTAGTTACACAATTATACACACGTTATTTTATATATTTGTATGCTTTTCAGTTTCACTATTTACTTGTAGCAAAATTTATTCTATTTTCTCCACACCTATATATTATAATTTTGTTTCACATAAAAGAAATACGAAATTCATATATCTAAAGGCAATGTATTTCTAAGCATAAAAAAAAAGCCAATGTATATCTAACATTTTTTATACCAAGAAATAATGGCCCCAGCTCCTTTTCTCGCTCTATTTGAACAGTTTAATTACATTACTATCAAGATTTCTTTTTAAATGCCATATAAAAAAAAAACTTGAGATTGTATAGCCGCTGTTTCAATACTGTTCTTCATTCACGTGAACCACTGCATTAATGAAAGATATTATGGAATATAAAATAAGAATTTAATTGATATACACCGACAGTGTAAAACTATTTTACACTGTCAATTAATAGAAATAGGGGAAAATGAGAAATTATGGTAGATCTCTCATTATAATGGGTAGTTATTTGTATGAGTTGGTACTTTCCACTATTTCTATTGGCTAATAGTGTAAAACTATTTTACACTGTTAATATATTTAAATTAAATTCACAAAATATTGCAATTAATTACAGAAATTTAGCATAATAAGATTCATAACCATTTCATTTCACTTTCTATAGATTGCGTGGTCGTTGACTCGTTGTTTTTTCATCCTCCTAATGAGATTCTGAGTTAATTATTGAATACTTTTTTCTTCGTGCATGTATGCGATAGCCATTCGTGATTAATATTGAAATAAAATTAATACTTAATTTTATCTAGTACTGTAATTTGCAGCGGCAGCAAATGTTAAGGCTTCAAAACTGAACTGTACATTTTTTTTGCTTTATATGAATTTAATACCCCATGTATTGTTTGAATACTTATTTATTAACATAAACCATCTTGTACTCAGGGTATGTTTAAATGGAACGTTTTAGAGAGAAAGATAATGGAAGATATTTTTTATTTTAAGATTAATTTAAATATATTGATAATATAAAATAATTTTATATTATCAGCCAATAAAAATGTAAAAAAGTGTCAAATTATGATGAGTCCTATATTATAATAAATAATTATCTAATATAATTTGATACTTTTTTTATATTTTTATTGGCTTACATTATCAATGACTCTTTTATTTTTTAATTTAAAGAGTTAACGAAATTTTATAAAAGTAAAAGTAAAATGGTAGAACTGTTTTATAATAATCTATCATTTTATTCCTTTTATTTTAAAAATTTTTATATTAAAATATATTTTCTTGAAATAGGACCTACCTTTCATTCTCTTTCATTCCAAAATCCTCCCTCTCTCAAACATATCCTGAAAAAGTAAATAGATTTCGTCCAATCATAGTTTTTTTCTTTTTTTTGAATAATATATATCACACAAATCTAGATATAGCTTAACTTCTTGCCTTTGCGTTGAAATCTACTGGATGGAGTAAAGTCAGTGCATTAATTATTAATTAATAATATAAAATGATTATATTTGTGTTAAATGTTCAGCCCATAAAAGAAAAGAAAAGTGTCCCTCTGAAAAAAAAAAAAAAGGGAAGAAAGATAGAAAAGTAAAAGTGAAAATAATACGAACCTGATTTTGCCTGTTCAAATTGGTCTTTGGGGCCTCCCTCAACAACGCCCAGCAAATGATAAAATCGGTTTTTTAGCTCCAGATGATGAATGTTTTCATGGCCTCATGTACGGTATGGAATATAGCCCAATTTATGGTTCGTCAGTTTCTGTCATACTCTTGGTGAACAGAACAAATAACAAGTGATGACCCCAAAAGAATAGAAATAACAAGTCATGGATCCGAATGCTTTGGGCTTTGTTATTGCATCCCATTAACTGTGTTTCCAGCTGATTGCCTCATTCTCTGTTTTTGTCATTCATTTTGATTGACGTCGGCTCTTTTGTTGGGTCAAAATCTTCATTCCAATATTGAACTTAGTCCAGACCCATACAATAAAAATATTCGCCCGGTCTTTACACTCATTACCAAAAGGCCGAAAGGCCGAAAATGCTTGGTCCGATACCATCAGCTTCCAGTTTCTCCCAACATATGATAGAGAACTGTGGTTGAGGCTATGGATCAACCAGCAAATTTGCGAGACTCTAAAAGAACCACACCCGGGTTTGATCTTTGCCAGAGACATGAAGTGATTGATGAACCCACTCCGCACTCCCCCCCACCCCCCACCCGGGCGACCAAAAAAAAAAATATGATTGTGAACTATCTTTAACCCAAAAAAAAAAAAAACCTCGGAGAACTATCCAACCAAAAAAAAAAAAATCACTAGGTGTGCATCTTAAAAAGTTGAAAGATTAAGGGTGTATTTGGATAAGATTCTTTTGTCTAAAAAATTATTTTTTTCACTAAAAAAATTATTTTTGACATATTTGAATAAATTATTAAAAATAATCAAAATTTACTTTCAATTTTTTTTGTAGAAGTTGAAAAGAGTAATTTTTAAAAAAAATTAATTTTTAATTTTTTCAGTTATATATAAAATTTTAGTTTTAAAATCAATTTTTTTAAAATCTAAAACAAATATATCTTAAAATTATTCAATAATCACTTATTTATATAATCACTTTGTTATATAATCACTTATATAAGAATCAATTTATATTTTCAAATAGTATGAGTACTCTACAATTAGATTATAAGCAATAATGCTCAAATTTTTGCTTCTATTTTTTTCCTATCAAACAACTTAATTTATCTTCTATTGGATTATAATATATTGCAATAAAATTACCCAAACAATATTTAATTTTCAAAACAGCTTATTCTTGGACAAAAAATTTCTTTTTCAAGTTCCCAAACATGCATTAAAAGTCTAGAACAATATCAGAAAATGAAAAATAAGGAAATATTTCAATTTTCACTGTTTTAATCCATTTGTTTTATAATATCAGTCATTATAATTTGATCACCTCTACATAGAATATGCATCACCAACCATTATATATGAGTTTCATTTATAAAAAAAAATAAATTATACGAGTTTCAAATATAGAACGCAATTCTTTTCAATGTTTAGATTTAAAAACTTGAATAATGAGAATATGCATTAATTACCAAGTACGTAACCATCTAATTTTTTATTGCTTTTGGCCTTATGCTCTCATACATACATACAAACATAAATCACATATAAGTTGCATGTGATAAAAATATATGTAATCATACTAGAAAAAACATATATATATATATATATATATATATATATATATATATATATATATATATATCACCCTCTTCTTAAATCTTAAACAAAGGAGTAAATAAATCTACTTTTAGCGATCATTTAATCCTAGGAAATGATTGATACGACGTATCGCATAAATTCTTGAAAATTAAGAAATCAAATAATTCTCTATGGTGGAACACAATATCTTTTATTTCTTCCTTGGATAAATTCTTTTTTCTTTTCGAGGCAAACTTGATATGTTGTCTTAGCTTTGAAGGGTGTATTACTTTTTTGAATCTAGTACCAATGGGTGTCATTCCCCCCAAAACAACGTTCTTTTTTAGACCTTTCAACCAATTGATATGACCTCGGAGATTAGCTTTTGCTAAAACTCTAGCAATTTTTTGAAAACTCGCTTTGGATATAAAATTTTGGGTATTCAGAGATGTTTTTGTTATTTCCAATATTAGAGTTTGATAACAAATTACTTCTTCCAAGGCACGCCCTGCTCGTTTAGCTTGCAACAATCCAATTTGTTCGCTAGGTGAAAAAACATTAGACATTCCATCTTTGAAACCAATACTTTTGATGTTATTTGACGTACAATAATTTCTATATGTCTATATATGTGTGTGTGTGTGTGTGTGTGTGTGAGAGAGAGAGAGAGAGAGAGAGAGAGATTAGGTAATGCTGATATTAATTGTACAGTATAGGTAATAAGTTTTATAATGGTGATTACTATGTGCCCGGGCAAATTAAAGGGTAAGTTACCCCTCCTAATGTGTCCCCTTCCCATTGCTACATTTCTTTATAATTATAAAGTGGCCCAAATTTCATTTTTCATTCACCTTTTCACCCAAGACACCTAATTGTAATTAGAATTTAATTATTATCTAATTATCAACTTAAAATCTTCCCAAAAAAAATAGTATTCTTTGAGAATCTTTTGAACATGAAGAACAGGAATCATTTTTTAATTCAAAACTACCGTCTCCAAAAGCTCCTTCTATTCCACATTCGTCAATGATGACGATGACAGCGGCTTCTGATACAATCTCGAAATGCCGGGAATGCACCTCTTCGCATAAAACATAACATAGCTCTCGACAATCTCAATATTTAGGTTCGCGCTCCTCATCGCGACAATCAATCGCTTGAACAACGGCGAACACAAAAGTGGTAGATCCTCGAACCAAGAATCGCTACCATCGAAACGAACTTTTCCTCTTCCCAAGCATTGATTCCGTTCCATAGGACTTATTGGGATGCGGATCTGCTGAGCGGTTTCAGTGACTTTGTCACTAGACAACCATCCAAACAGTGCCAGATCCGAAGGGGAGGCTTTGGAAACCATTGCGTCGAAGTAGCGCTATGTAATTCTGAGGGTCTTGGCCATAAGCTTCTGCCGCTCGCATGATTTTAGGGTCTTGATGGACCCTTGAGGCTCTTGACCACGTGCTGTGAGAGGAAAGTCTCTGTCTTGGATACGAGGTTCTCCTAGGAGTACTCCTCCATCATCTTGAGGAACTCATCAGCGCAATAGAGAGATACCACGTTGGAATGGGACAAGTCAATCTTCATGTCGTAATAGAATTTTGCCACTGTCTCAAATGCCTCCGTGCCCCTGGAAGCCTGTGAATGTCACATGACACTATTCTTCAACTATTTTGTCTTGGTCTACTTCTTCATCTTCTTCTTCTGGGACAGAGGTTGTTTGCTTTTAGGTCGAGAATGTTGTCGGTGCTAGAAGTGGAAATAGACCCAAAGTTGTGAGGTTTGACAACTCCTCCCAAGGATGAGCTTCATGTGTTGTAGAATGACTTAATTTCCTTCGTGTAGTTGTTTGTGTTTGTTTCTTAGTTTATCCAAAAAAAAACAAAAAAATTCCTGTTCTTCATGTTCGAATAGCTATCAGCGACCACAATTTTTTTTTTTTTAAAAAGGGGACGTAGTAGGGAGGGAGAGGGAGAGAGAGAGAGAGAGAGAGAGAGATTATGTATTGCTAATATTAATTGTACAGTATAGTTAATAAGTTTTATAATACGCTTTATATCCTTTTTGGATTTATAAATTGTTCTCACACATTATTAAATGTGAAGTTAATTATCTCTCAAAAATACAAGAAACCATAACACTAGGATTCGGGTATATATATATATATATATATATATATATATATATATATAAAAGAGGGATAGTTTATTATGAGAGTGAGATGAGTAAATTTGAGCCGTATAATTATATATGAATGGTCAAAATTTAAAGTTGTTTAATGGCCACATGATCATTTAAAAAAGTCATGTGACTTTTTGTTTTAATTTTGACCGTTCACGTAAAATCCAATGATCAAGATTTACTTCTCTTATTTTTATAATAAATTACTCCTTTCATGTGATATGCTCTCTTTATATATATAGAATTTAATTTGAATGCATTGTCAGTGTAAAAAATTTTTATACAGACATCTAATCAGAAATTGCCACATCAATAAAATTCTTTGACATAACCACCCACTACTCGAATAATCATACAAATAGAAAATTTTAATTGAACGATGATGTAAAAATTTTATACGTTTTCAATGCGCCTAAATTGAACTCATACACATATATATATATATATATGATTTTGCTCCGCAAATGTTTGTTGCATACACAATGCCAGTCAATATACAAATTTGGCTTATGCATTCAGGGGAGAAACTGTCTATTGCCACATGCCTTGCAAATATATATTAAAATATTAGCACTAATCTGATCCGTTGATCACCAAACCCTAGTTATCGTAGCCGTCGATTGCTCACGCCGTCTACATATAAACCCACAGTCTCCCCAAAGCCCCCACTTGGGAATTAGGGTTTGCAGCGGCACACAACCCCATCCGTATCCACAGCCTCCGCTGGTGTCCGTCCACAATGGCGACTCAGATGAGCAAGAAGAGAAAGGTCACAACTTTCTCAATCACTCGATTGCAGCTCACCTGTTTTGTTTCATTAAATTTCCGATCTCTATTCATGTTATCAAGCTTTGGGGTGGCTAAGATTTGCGTAGCTCCAATCCTCACTCATGGTTATGGCTTTGTGTGTTTACAGTTCGTAGCGGACGGAGTTTTCTTCGCTGAGCTGAATGAGGTTTTGACCAGAGAGCTTGCAGAGGATGGTTACTCGGGTGTTGAGGTTAGAGTCACCCCAATGCGCACCGAGATCATTATCAGAGCTACTAGAACCCAAGCCGTACTTGGTGCTTCCTTCATTTATCTTTTTTTTTTTTGGTTATAAATGTTTTTCCATGATTTATTCTGAAATTTACTGTTTGATTATGTTGAATCTTATTATTATTTTCTTTGTTAATGCAACGTAGGTGAGAAGGGAAGGAGAATCAGGGAGCTAACATCAGTGGTGCAGAAGAGATTTAAGTTTCCTGAGAACAGTGTTGAGCTATATGCTGAAAAGGTCAACAATAGGGGTCTTTGTGCTATTGCCCAAGCTGAGTCTCTTCGCTATAAGCTTCTCGGTGGTCTCGCTGTAAGGAGGTATATGATTTCATTCTGATGTTATTTACTTGTGTATAATCAATCTTATGATATGTAGTATGATCTTTTTACATTGTTAATGTGATTTGTTCTTGGACCATGAATTGTCGTGGTTCGTGCTTGTCCTTTTTATTCTTGTTCAATTGAATACAAAGATTTGTATGAGAACATTATTTCATTCAATTGAATAGTGGCTGACGAAGATTGTGCTTAAGATACTAAGCTTAAAAGATTTCAGTTTTCAGTGTATGCATTTTTCTTTTATGTATATAAAATGTACTGGATGCGTCCTCTGATTTGTATGAATAGATTTGGTGATTGTAAGGCCATGTGATGTTCCTTTGAGAATAGCACATTTTGTCATCTATAAAGCAGATTGGCGCTACTGTACCAAGTTTGTGTCGGAAGATGACTAAATCATTTTGTCCTCAATGCCATCAAAACTCATGAAACTCTATCATATTCATGTTGTGACATTGGGGGATACATCTTCCATTGTATAGGTTTAGCGCTACTGCCATTTTGCTTCAATTACGATTCCTTTACTGTGGTTGATTTGATACAATGTTAAATCTGAAAGGAGCTTATGCATTTTTATTTTGTCTTACTCTTGCTGTCTTATATTTAGTTGGCTCTATAGTGTGTATTTAAAAGTAATTAGGGGTTTGTGTTAGAAGGTGTTATCAGACTCTTCTAATGAATATGGTACTTCCCCAGTTATATGTGGGGTTGTACTGTTAAATGAGTGGGATTCTTATATTTGTTTGTACTAACTTAGAAAATCCATATCTAAATCTATTTTCAGGGCCTGCTATGGTGTTTTGAGATTCGTTATGGAAAGTGGTGCCAAGGGATGTGAGGTTTGTTCTGACAACAGCTGATTTCAACTCTCCCTCTTGGCTATGTTTTGGTTGTAATAACTGTTTGATTTTTGAGCAGGTCATTGTTAGTGGTAAATTGAGGGCACAGAGAGCCAAATCCATGAAATTCAAGGATGGGTACATGATTTCCTCAGGGCAACCTGTCAAGGATTACATTGACTCTGCAGTAAGACATGTACTCCTCAGACAGGTCAGTTTATACTCCTAGACCTTTTGGCACTCGCGATTTTCTAGTGGTGTATGCATTTTGTTTTCGTACCATGCGGTGATGGGGCTAAAGAACTTCTTGTCTCCTTCTTCTAGGGTGTTCTTGGTATCAAGGTCAAAATCATGCTTGATTGGGATCCTAAAGGGAAGCAGGGTCCCAAAACTCCTCTCCCTGATATTGTCACAATTCACCCTCCGAAGGATGAAGAAGAATACATCAGGCCTGCTGCTGTGTCGGCAAATGATATCGAGGTTCCTGTGGCTTGAAATGTTTTGACTGTGCTGGAGTAGTGGTGGTTCCTGGGAATGTTGTCTGGGTGCTTGGTTTTTCTTCTAACCCAAAGGCCTCTGCGTTCAAATTTTATAGTTTACTAGTGTTTTTGACCCGTGCATCGCACGGATGAGTTTGGCTCCATGTATAATGGATAATATAATAGATGTAGAGTATCAAATAATAAACTTGTTTTTAAGAAAGAAATAACATATGATTTATAATTATAAAAATTAAAGAAAAATGTGCAAATCCATATTTCATATAATTGTTCATTGTTAAAAGTGTAATTTGTTTTATAAGGTTTTATTTTAAATTTTTAAATGAAAATTGAATAACTGAAGAAAAATTATTCATTCTATTTTATTATCATCCTTTCTAATATTGTTTTATTAAAATCACACTAAAAACGATATATATTAAAAGTTTAATTGTTATGTATTGAAAGTGTGAAATAATTTTGTATTGGTAATCAATAGAAATAGTAAAAAATAAAAAATTATATTTAATTTTTTATTATAATAAATGATTATTTGTATGAAGTGATATTTTTTATTATTTTTATTAGTTAGTAATGTAAAATTATTTTATATTATTACTGCATTTAAATTAAATTCATACATTAATTATAAAAATCAAAATTTAACTTGCCATATTTTTCTGCAGCATTTAAGTAGAAACATAATTGTTAAAAGAATAAATTCCACTTGTTTTCTCGTCTTCTCAACCTTTTTGTCTATCATAATAAAGAATTTTTAAAATTAAACTAGAGTTACGAATTGAATATAACTTCATCCCCGAAAAAATGTTTTCAACTTTACCTCATAATTTTTTAATTTAATTATATTTTTAGTGAAATTCTCAACCCTATGTATAATAATATATAAATAATCAGAATACTACATACTAAAACGCACACCTTTATAAACTATTACGTAATACAACTTTCTGTGTACAACTTTCAATGAAATAGTTTCTATAAAAAAACTTTAAATAAAATAGTTATACAAACAAAAAGTTTAATTGTGAATTACTATTGAAAAAAAAAGTCATTTAAAAGAAATTGTATGTCATTCCCTAAATCAACTCATTAAAGTTGTATACAATATGATAAGAGTGGCCATCTTCGCAGCTTTCTTTTAAGTCTACTATGTAGTAATTTTTTAATATGGCCATAATGTATATATTATATTATATACTACGTTAATTATAAAAAATTAACTTATAAATTTTGTCAAAAAATAATATAAACACTTTAATTAATTTTTAGTATTATTGATTTTTTATTTTTGTTATTCGAATGCCTAAGATACAATTTGTTATTTCTTTATTTGATTTCATTGCAAGTCATGTATGCACTTTTTGGATAATTTAATCCAAACACAACCCACAAAACATGGCAAGAAACATTCGAGTACAAAAGACTCAGGCGGACATAGTTGACAAAAAAAAAAAAAAAATAACATTTTTCCTTTTGCTCTTTCGGGTGTTATGAAACTGAGTCATTACTCCCCATAAGAGTGCCTATATTGATCCACATCAATTATCTCCCTGTCAAAACCAATTAAGTGAATATTTCTCCTGATTTTGCGTGATATGATCTTTTCGACGATGTCACCTGAACAGCCCTCTAGATCTCGCACTCCTTTCCCTAAGACAAAAAGCCAAGTCAAAAAAGCATGACTCAGATAAGCCATAAACATATACATGACATGAACACTTGTTAGACTCTTAAGAGCAAAAACCTAACCCAGGATAAAAGTCAAGCCATCAAAAGTGCAATTTTAGAGACAATAAGTCCAAGAACCACTCCAATGAATGTAGCATTCAACAGAACTAAACGTAGAATATTTTCTTCATAGAGTATTCCAATGAACACAGCATTCAACAGAACTAAACAGTTACAAAATTACACAGATTTTTTATCAAAGTTTCTCTTAGAAAATAATTGGGCAAAATGATCGCAATGTAGAACACACTTTGTAACAAAAGGACATCACACTAATTTAGGCTAAATTCGGTCACACTAAAATACTAATTAGGAGAAGGATATCACACTAACATTTACTCTTCAAATACATTCAAGAACCTTTTCTACTACCCAGAGATGTATTAAATTATAAATACTCAGTACTATCACAAATGCGCCTTCCATCTCTGTGATATGCATGTTGTTATTTTCTCTCCTCCCTTAATATGCATGTTGTTATTTTCTCTTCCTCTACAACTCAGTCATGACCAATAACCATGAATTTGGTAATTCACTCAATGTATATGTAACTTATAAGCTTTATCTCAATGGAGTAATATCAATCAACAACACAATTATGACCTGAAATAGGAATTGAGCAACACAATTTGGAAAAAATAAAATAAAATTAAAGAAACATAATCTAAGTTCTATGAACAAACAATCATATAGTGAGGGGGCTTCTCAGTTATGAAGACTATAATAATGATGACTGATTCTGCACTAAATCTGTCACTATAGGATGATCACCCCAAATTTGAGTGATTCAAAATAGAAGAGGTGTAGATAATGTGTATATAAAGTGCACCAAAAGATAATATGAAAAAAAAACCATGCTCTTTAAATGTCAATTTAAATATATCAGTGAATAATAGAAAACCTTTAAATAAATTTACCTTAAGGCTTATGTTGAAACAAAATCACACTAATTTGAATATAAAAGGACAAAAACTGCTTTTAAATAAATTAATGGATTGGGATTAAAAAACACAATTCAGCAATCAGTTAATTTATGTTTAAATTTTAAAAAATTGCTAGAGAAATTAAGCAAAGGGTTAAAAAAATAACCACTGGCCATGAGATATACTTACAAAGAGGAATTAAAACAATTGGCAAGCTAATGGGAATCTCCCTAAGCAGATCATTGTTGTTCAAAATCCTACCATACATAAAGCTCAATCACAATCAAATTAGGTTGCTAAATTTCAAAGTAGGATGATCAGCTTGAAATCTCTAAGTAACAGTTGCAAAATTTCAAACTATATTGTTGAATATTTAATTCAGCACTAACTGAATAAAAATAGGACATTAAATAAGGCTAAAAAAATAAGAAGCAAATAGGAAAAAAATAGAACAGTTCCAAATATTATTGTCAAGTAGTGATTCCTAACTAATTGAACTTGTGCAGTGTTTAATAGTCAATTTAGCACACAAAACAAAAACAAAGATAACAGACAACATGATCCAAGCTGAAATTAAAGTTACATGTGACAATTAATCTATAATAAAACTAATGAATATTGAAATTAGTGTGAAACTCCTAAAACTAATTAGCCTTGAACAGTCATGAACAAAAATCAATACTTCAAGCAGAGTCTCTTAGCGTGATCATCTTAGTCAAAAACACGGATGAGAAGTCAGAGCATGTAGATGTATCAGGTGAATATAGGGGTCAGAAAAAAAAAAAATACACAGAAAAAGAATCAACACAGACAAAATAGAACATAAAATGGACAATTTGTAAACAACAATTGATGGAGAAGAAAGGTTACGGCTTCTCACCCACCATGATGAGCTACTGAAATCCAATCTACAAAACACCTCATCTGCAAACTTCAGGTAATTATTTAGAGGTGAAAAGTAGCAAATAAGTAAGAACAGTAAAAAATATTATATTTAAAAAATTAGAAGAAAAAAAATGCTGATGAAGTAGACTGAATTACTTAACCTCCTTCTTAAGGATGGAAACCCTCTCAGCCAAAGCCTCTAGATCCACGTTCCCACTATTCTCACCAAAGGCAACACCTTTCATCAAGCACAGAATTTCACCCAACCTCAACACAAAACGCTTCCATTCTCTAAATTATCTCAAAATTTTGAAAATGCAAATTGAAAATTGTAGAGAGTGAAAAAGAAAAAAAACCATTAGAGAGAAGAAGAAAACCCTAGTCGCTGTCGTCGCCGCCGCCGACGTCGTCATCATCATCCTCGTCTCACCCTCGCGAGCTCGGTTCTTCTTCCGCTCCCCAAATATCTCAGTCTCATCGGCTCTTGAAACTCCCAAAGCTCCATCTTGAATCAGATAATGGAATGCTTAAAACTATTCTTAAAAAAAAAAAAAAAAGGAAAAATGAATGAAAAAAAAAACCAAATCAGATGGTAGAAGTTTTTTGAAAAGGAATAGATAGATGAAGACAAACTGGGAATGCAATGTGAAATAGGCTCCAATAGGGTATACAGATTTTACAAGAAAGAAAATAAGGAGGAAGAACGAGGGGATTGAAAATATTAAAACAAATGAATGCCGATTGGGGCAACAAAGTGGCGGCATAGGAAAGATATATTGCAATAAATGATATATCACAAAAAAGATAATATGTAATCCATAATTGGCCTTTGTAGATAATCAGCCAATTGGAGGCAGATATATTATAGGTAAAGATAATAATTTTCTTGAAAATTAAAATTTAAGAATTTCTTTTAACATGATTGGTTTGTACTAAAAATGGTAAAAATTTCAAAGCTTATTGGAAAAACCATTAGAAGAATAGGTACTATTTGATAGACTTTTCAGTTATACTCCTAAAATATTATATTTAGATAGATTAACTTTTTCAGAAATTCTATTATACTCTGGTCACAACCAAGTTTTGAAGGATAAATTGTTCTAACCATTGTTTCTTTAGCATTTGAGTTGGTTTCTGTCCTTTTCCTTCTTGTTGGTGTTGGGCTTCACGTGCTGTTTGCTTTTCTTCTGATTTCACCCTAAATATCAATATTATAATTTATACTTTAACAACGCTAATATAAATTATGTTAACAAAAATGGCTATATCACTTACTGTTTGGAGATTTTGTTTATTTGTTATTTTAGTCATAACTTATCGTTATTATGTTTTGAGTTATTATTCTGTGTGCTTGTATTTTCAATGAAATTTGAATTCCGTTTTTTATTTTAATGATATTGTTGATTATTATTAGTTTGCTTGTTATCTCAATTTTTTTATATTTTGTTTATTTTCATGGTACTCTAGCATCCGTATGGATAATTTTATTTTTTATTTAATTAGCATTATTTCAATTAGTTTTTTTTAAGTATATATTTATAAAACAATTTGTGATTACTGTATGGCTGTTAATTTTTATTATTATTTTTATTATTTTATGCTATCAAATTATTTTTTTTTTAAATTTAAAGTGATTAATTTTATTGGAAGTGAACTGTGATCTCCAATAAATTTTTTCTGCGTTAAATATTGGAATCGTTTGCTTAATTACCAATTTTTTTGTTTTCATTTTGACATCTAGAAAATTGAGAAGAAAATTAGGATGTGTGGGGTTTTAGAAAATGCTTTTTGCTTTTATTTTTTTGTTTTGAATCTTAATTACAAAATTGTTATTTTATTTTCAATCTTAGTTAGCAATTCATTAGATTTTAGGTATAGGTATTTAAAAAATATATAATTAAATTAAATAATGATAACATTTATATAATTTATCAATTATATAATAATATAACATTTTTATTCTATACATGATATAGTGCTCTTCTTAGGTTAAATTTATTTCAAAATAAAAGAAAATAATTTCCTGGTCAACGTAAAAGCATATATATATATATATATATATATATATATGCTTTAAAAAACATTTTAGGCGAAGTCATATTTTTATATTTCCCACATAAATGAGAACATGCACTCCTTGTGCATACAAATAATAGACGAGATCTAAACTAAATAATTTGCCAAAGAAATAAAATAAAATAAAATAAAATAAAATAAAGACCAATTTGATTTCTGTTTTTATTTTTTGAATTTTTCTTATTTTTAGGATTTTACTAAAAACAAGGGGATGAAAACAAGAAACAAGATTTGGTGATTTTAAGGGGAAAAAAAAACTTTTAAAAACTTTTATGATTTTACCATTTATTTTCGCATCCTAGTTTCAAATTGTTCTCGTTTCATGGTACTTTGTCCTTCTAGTCTCGAGACAGAAGGGCTCTTGTAGACGGGCTAGGTGGTAGAGCAAAGTACCCTCCTAAGGCCCTTAACTAGAATGTCATTAGCTAGGTTTTCCATTCATCAAGCTCAAAGCCCACTTCACCATTCATATAGGGGTAACTCCCCTATTTATACCTTGATGTATGTCTTGTATTAATAGCGAATAACACCCTTACCTTTACAAATATCATAGCATAAATAGAGATTAGTTAGATAGATTTATCTCAGACTAGATATCAGACCTTTTCTTACTCGCTTTATCTCTAGTTAAGATAACAATAAAATTCATTTTTTTGACACATATGGCCAAAATATACGAAGAAAACCAAGCAATCAATTGATATAGTGGGGGTTAAAAATTCTCACTTTTCTCCATGTGTGTCAATGGTATGTGTTGCAAAAATGAGCAAATATATCATTTCTCAAATCAATCCCTCTATTTATTACTATTTTCTCATAGTTTTAAGAGATTAAGATTACTTCCTAATTTCTTTTAATGAATTTATTACTTTGGGTGATGCAAGAAGTTTCAAAGGCTTCAAAAAGTCAAAATCGTATTTGATTTTGAGTTATCTCCTAGTCTCTTCTCTTTTATAGAGGAGATGGCATGTGCATGCTACCCTTGCATGTGTTGAAATCTTTTTAGGATTCGTTTGGTTTATAGTTTGAGGGGGGAAAGGGCTTTTTATTTGTATAAAAATAAAAATATATAATAATTAGTATGTTTGAATGTGTAAAGATATTTTTTTAAACTTATTTTTGGAACTCTAGAAGGTCTTTTGAGAAAAAATTTTATTATTACTCCTATATCAATAATTAAAAGTAATTTTATTTTATCTTATCCAAATAAAAATCATTCTCTTAAACTTATTTTTTATATACTCAAACTAAACATAAATTAATTCTTTTAAAAATAATTCCTCTAAACGTAATTCTTTTAAAAGATCTCCTTTTAAAAGTAATTTTTCCAGAACTTAAACCAAACATAGCTTTAATGGATTTAGTTCGGTCTCTACTCTACGTGCGTCATACATCAAAAGTCAAAAGATTGAAGCATGGTAAAAAGAGGAACATATGATAATTCATTCAACCTTTATATAATAAAAAAACAATATTGATTTTAGAGTAAATATCTATTTTAGTTTTAATATTTTAAAGTTAACATTAATTTAGTCTTAAAAATATTTTTGACATTAATTTAGTCCTATATTGATAATTTGATGAAAAATTCAATTTTACAAAAAATTTGTTAGAGCTAAATTGATGTGAAGCCTCAAAGTATTAAAATTAAATTGATATCAAAATTTAAAGTATTATAAGTAAATTAATGTTAAAATTATTTTTATTATCAAAGCCAAACTGATGTCAACTTCAAGTGTTAAAACTAAATTAATGTCAAAAAAAACTTTTAAGCTTAAATTGATGTGACCTTTAAAATATTATGAGTAAAAAATTTATTTACTCTTGATTTTATTCAATAAGTAGAAAGATCATTAATAACATACGCAACTAATAACTACCATAAAATGATAGACTAATATGCTAGGCAACACGGGAACAAGAAAGCACAGAATCACAAGTCCCCACCATTTGTGGGACCCAATAGAGGGATAATACATATAAATTCAGTCTTCTTCTCCATTTGGTAAATAAATAAATTAATCAGACGTGAGACTTTAATTTGCACGGACGAGTTTGATAGTTATTTTGTTTCCTTTATATGGTGGAGAGAGTGAAAAGAAAGCGTGGAGTGTGTAAGCATTTTGAGAGCCTTAGTGATTCTCTTCTTCCCATTTTTCTAAGATGGAATCTCTGAATTTGAATAGGTAATCAGTGGGGCTGGGGTCGAGGTGGAGAATGATCCAAACATGGGTCATGACCAGGACAGGCCTAATGCTGCTGAAGGCCCACTGCCTGTGTTGGATCATGTTGATTGGTTCGAGGAGGAACTTGAATCCGATCTCATATGGTCCTTTGCTTTGAACAGGTGCTATATTTCATTTTACTATATGCGAAATACCCTAAAGCCATAGACGTTGATGTTCTATTGGAATTTTGCTCATATATTTAACAATAAATTTTGTTTTTTTATTTTAAAATTATGAAATTGACATTCTCGTGATGATTTGGGTATGTCACTGTGTGGTGTATTCAGGAGCAAATGAATACCAAGCTGTAAATTTCCCTTGAGACAAAGCGGATCGGAGAGGCTTGTTTTCAGATCTTGTTATGTTATATACGGGAAAAGGTTAGTGAGTTTGTCTCAAGAAGGAAAAGATGAGAGATTATTTATTATTAAATATTTTAGTAAGACTCACATATAATGTATTTTATATGTAAAAAAAACATATAATATATTTTATTAATTTAAAAGTAAATATCTTTTATTCACTTATTTTAGAGACAAACCCAATTTAAAAAAATTATAATTCGTCACATTTGTTATAAAAAAGGATGCTACTAGTTATACAACTTTGCGTAATCGAGCCTTATTAAAATATCATCTTTTTAGATATTAAACGTAATATTTTAAACAAATATATATATAAATAAAAGTAGGGTAATTCTTTGCAATTCCACTATTCTGAACTGAATGTCTTATTTTAAAAGTTATTTTAGAAGGAAAAAATGATAAATTATATGAAAAAGTGTATTAGAAAATTCATTATGCATGCGAGATACATTAACCATTGTATTTTTAAAAGTGATGTCTCATGTCTGTTTCTCATTCACCAATTTCTATTTATCAGTCTTTCATATACCACATAACGCTCATCTTTTACAAGTTGAAGTAAGTGATCGCATATCATTAAGTCAAATTAATGACGAAAGATCGTTAGAAAAAAATTACCATAATATTGACGAAGATAATTTCATCATAAAAATATTTATTAAAATAAGTAACTGAAATAGAATTCTCTCTCCTCTTAAATTTGTCTATTAATTTTCTTTATATGAATCTCTCTCCTCTTAATTTCTTTTATTAATTATATGAATCTCTTCATTATTTCTTATGTGAGAAATTATTAAATACTTTTGTCTCGAAAAAAGTGATACTTTATTCTATCTATAATCGAGTAATACTATATCCTCCTAATCATCTTCCTAATTTCTAAACAAGAAAAATATTAATTTTTTTTATGTTTTCAAGATAATAAATACATTTACAAAATATTCAATATTATCCATATTGAGTAATTAGAAGGATTGTTAGAAGGATGTTTTAAAAGACAAAATAAGGAAATATTTCAATTGCTGCTATTTTAATCCATTTGATTTAGAATGTCAGTTAATATAATTTGATCACCTTTGCTTGTCTACCACATCTGAATATCATAGTTAAGAGAACCGAACCAAATCAACCAGTCGGACTGGTCTAACCAGGAACCATACCCCAAGTCGATACCATCTTTACCATAAAATCGGATGTGGTCAAAATCAGTTGACCTGTTTGGTTTTTTTAAAAAAAAAATTTGGTAAAAATATTATTGTTTCTTTTATTAAAAAAAGAAGAAGAAGTTCAATCAGAATAAAAATTTATTTTTTTAGAATTTTGATTATATTAGTATATTTATTTGTTATATACTCTTAAATTAATTTAAAAATAAAAAAACTAATAATGATTATTATATTATTTATGAGTAATTTTTAAAAAAATGTAAGTAAAAATTAAAATAAATAAATTTTATATTTAAGATATTTGATAAAGTGCCTCATAATAAATATTATTTTACATTAGTTATGTTATTATTAATAATTTAATATATTTTTTATTTTTTAATTAATCATATGTATATATTTATATATATAAATAATTAAATATATATATTTTATTATATCTCGGTCGAACCCCAAGTTGAAGTAGTTGAACCTCTGAACCCCTACTTTGACCAATTTGATATTCGATATGATTTTTTTAACCTTGTTGAATACATAGACTATGTATCATATATCATTATATATGAGTTTCGTTTATAAAACAAAAGAATTATATGAGTTTCAAATATAGAATGCAATTCTTTTTAATATTTAGATTTAAAAACTTGAATAATGAGAACATGCATTAATTACCAAGTACATAACCATCTAATTTTTTTTATTGTTTTTGACCTTAGGCTCTCATACATACATACATATATATATATATAAATATATATTTTTTCTAGTATGATTGCATATTTTTTTTTTTTTTAAAAGTTTAAAATATGTGCAAAATTTATCACATGCAACTTATATGTGATTAGGTATTGCTGATGTTAGTTGTACACATAGTTGTCAAATACGGATAGCGGCGCATAGCGGCCAACCCCAAAAATGCTATAGTAGGATAGTGGATAACGTTCCGGTCGCTATTTGATAAAAATGTATATAATTATTATGCAAATTATATAACATATACATATATTCAAAAATAAAAAATCATTCACAATTAAACTAATTCACATCAATAATAAAAATTCATAATCCATTCCATATTCTAAAAATACGCAATCACCATCCATCAAATACATAAACATCAAGTTCTAAGGGCAACAAAAAAATAAAAGCACCGTCAAATAGTATAAGAACAACAAAATATAAAAGACAACAATTTCTATTCTCTAAAACTAACAACATTCTACAAATCATTCATCATCATCATCATCACCATCATCATCCTCCTCCACCACTGCCAAATTGTTCTCTCCATCACTTTCTTCACTATTAAACTTATATATCTCGTCTTGCCCCTCCTCCGTATCTTCCTCATCATCAAATTCTTCTTCCTCTTGAATAGGCTCCTTCCCTCTTCTTGAACTAGAATATTTTGATACTTTCTTCTTCAATCTTGTAGTAAGTCTAGTGTGTCTTGGAGGCTTCTCAGCCCCAACTATAGCAAAAACATCTCCCCAAGTCAATCCATCATCACCAAAAACAAATTCTTCTTCAGCATCTTCTGTGTTAGCACTGATTTCTCCTAGTAATCACTCATTGCTATCATCAATACCATTTAGGAGAATAGGATCAATCTCATCTTGGCTATCAAAACACTCTTTAAGAGTTCGATTATACTTGACAAATATCAAGTCTTGCAACTTTTGATGATCAAGCTTGCTCCTTTTTTTAGAATGAATCTATGATATTCATATTATAAATTAGACAAAAATGTTAGTTGTAAAATCATTAAATAAAAGCATAAAACTATACAAAGAAAAATTATTTCCATTTGCTTACATGCTCAAAAATTGCTCCAATTATGCTCACATCCCATTGAGTTACAAGTTAAGCTCAACACTTTGACTGCAAATTGTTGCAAGTTCGGAGTGGATGCTCCATACTTCCTCCACCATTCAACTGTGATTCAATAATCAGGAAATCACCATTACTAAGAAACATTATGAAACTAAATTTATCAATAATTAAGTACATATTTCTTAATTCTTACGAGGAGCCATTGTGTTCCTTTGTTTGATTGCTATCCTATTTTCAAATATACCACTAACTCTCTTAAATATTTCAATCTCATTTGTAATCTTTTTGGCCGAATCTTCATCTGGAATCAACCTATCAATAGTCTTATAAAGTCCATCTATTACTTCATGATCACTCTCAATCTTTATTGCATTGGGATAGTAAAACTCAAGATTCAAGAAATAGTCAGCTGCATGCAATAGATGATGAAGTTGTGAATCCCATCTCCTATCAATAATAGCAAAAGTATCCTTGTGCTTGGCTTTATTATGCTTGAAGGACTTTTGAATGGCTTCCTTAGCTTTATCCATTGCTTCATAAATGTATCCCATTGCAGGTTTTTTCTCATTATTAACAAGCATTAGGATATACACAAGAGGCCCCATAAGTTTAATAAAGTACACAACATCATTCAAAAATGTTGTGCTAAGCACAATATCACTAGCCTTTTTTCCCCTAGGTTCTTTAGCTGTCTTGGAGCTTAACCACTCATCTAAAGTTAACATCCTTTTAAGGTTATTCTTTTGTTTGTACAACCTTTGCAGTGTAAGGAAGGTTGTAGTAAATCTTGTCACTCCATGCCTAACCAACTCCATTTTGTTGGTACATTTTCTCATTGTGTTCAATGCCAAAGTGTGGTTGTAGATAAAGCTCACAAGACTAATGCCTCTCTATATTGCCTTATTAATTTGAGGAAGTTTTTCAATGTCCACCAACATTAAGTCTACATAATGTGTAGCACATGGAGTCCAAAAGAGGTTATTCTTCTTAGCTTGAAGTAGTTTACCTAAGAACAGCCAAATTAAATAAAATTAGATGAGTAACCAAATATTAAAGGAAATAATAAGAATTTTAAGTAGTTTATAGTTTCTTATCCGCCAAGACATACTTACTTCCATTGTCAGTCACCACTTGAATAACATTTTGTTCTCTAATTTCCTCTACAAAACTATCCAATAGTTCATATACTTTCTCCCATGTCTTCATATATGCAGAAGCATTAATACTCTTCACAAACATTGTCCCAACTGGATAAATTACCATGAAATTAATGAATGTCCTATTTTTCCTATCTGTCCAACCATCCGATATTATTGAGCATCCATATCTCACCCTTTCCTCCTCATGACTCTTCAACATATTTTTTGTTAACTCCAACTCTTTTTTAAGGAATGGAACTCTCAACTCATGATAACTTGGAGCTTTAAGGTGTGGACCATATTTTCCAATAGAGTCAAGCATCAACTTAAAGTTTTTTGATTTAGCAACATTGAAAGCAATCCTATTCATATGAAAGAATCGAGCTATGTATTGAATGGTTCTAGCCTTTGCTTCCTTATCACAAGCATCATTAATGCTTGTTTGCCGATGAGGCTTCCCTAATTTAATGGTAACTTCAGGATTTTTTAAGAACATCAAATCCAAAGGACTTTGTATGCTCTTAGGCTACTTAAGCATAGTTGAAGGAATAGGGTTACTTCCACTTGATGTTGATGAACGTCTTTTCCCTCTTCTAATTTGTAGGATTTCTTCCAACTCTTCTTTTCATCATCATCTTCTCCGATTGCACCAAAATTTAATTCCTTCTCCACATTTTTCTTCTCAAAAGCTTCCTTGAGAAGTTGCTTAACTTTAGGTAGGACTCTTGTACAAGATTTTGTATCTCCTATCACACCTATTTGGTGTCTTTTTGCTCTAGTTATTTTACCATTGGTTGTTTCACTATAAAAATCACATGTTACACTCTTCCTATTATTGATATCTTTTAAGCTATTCCATTGCCATGCTATATCAATATTGTCATCAGTGGGCTTCACCAAACCACGAGAAGAGGGAGCAACACTAGGAGCTTGAGTTGATGATGTTGCCATTTGCTAAACTAGAAAATAGAAAAAAAAAAAAAAAAGAAAAGAAAAACAGAGGGATGAAAAAGTAGGAACAGAAGAAAAAAAGAGATAGAGGAAGTAAACAAGTAAAAAGAAGGAAAAAAAGATAGCATGGAGGAAGGAAACAAGCAAAAAAAAAAAAAGAAAAAAGAAAAACATTGAATGAGAAAAGAAAGAAAGAAACAAACAGAATAGGAAAGAAAGAAAGACACACGCAGAACAATGAGATGGAGGAAGGAGGGGGAAGGATCAAAATGACCTTCCAACCCCTTTCATTATGTCTAAAAAGGTCCGAAAATAGGGGTTTATTGTCATTTGGATGTCACGAATAATAGCGGCCGCAACAGCTGCGATGACGAAATGCGACGCTCCTACCTTTCCTATCGCGCTCCTCCTCCGCTCCGCCGTTATCGCACGTGATTAACAAGTATGGTTGTACAATATAATTAATAAGTTGTATAATACGCTTTATATCCTTTTTGGTTTTTAAATTCTTTTCACACATTACTAGATGTAAAACTAATTATCTCACAAATAATACAAGAAATCATAACACTTGGATTCGAACACAGTGAATATATATATATATATATATATGTATGTATGTATGATTTTACTTGTAAAATATTCATCAAATATACATTGTGTAGTATTTATATATATAATGGTAAATCCCATTTAAAATACTCTAATATTATTAGATATGAGTACAATCACATGATATTATGAACTATTCAAGTATTTCTATTCTATTGCTGTATGCCTTGCAAATATATATTAAAATATTAGAACTAATCTGATCCGTTGATCACCAAACCATATTTATCTTTGGTGTCTGATTGATCACGCCGTCTACATATAAACCCACACTCTCCCCTAAGCTCCCCACTTGGGAATTAGGGTTTGCAGCGGCACGCAGCCACATCCACATCCACAGCCACCGCTGGTGTCTGTCCACAATGGCGACTCAGATGAGCAAGAAGAGAAAGGTCACAACTTTCTCAATTACTCGATTCTGAAATGCAGCTCACCTATTTTATTTTATTTAATTTCCGATCTCTATTCATTTTATGAAGTTTTGGGGTGGCTAAGATTTGCGTAGCTCCAATCCTCACTCATGGTTATGGCTTTGTGTGTTTGCAGTTCGTAGCGGACGGAGTTTTCTTCGCTGAGCTGAATGAGGTTTTGACCAGAGAGCTTGCAGAGGATGGTTACTCGGGTGTTGAGGTTAGAGTCACCCCAATGCGCACCGAGATCATTATCAGAGCTACTAGAACCCAAGCCGTACTTGGTGCTTCCTTCATTTATCTTTTTTTTTTTTTGTTATAAATGTTTTTCCATGATTTTTTCTGAAATTTACTGTTTGATTATGTTGAATCTTATTATTATTATTTTCTTTGTTAATGCAACGTAGGTGAGAAGGGAAGGAGAATCAGGGAGCTAACATCAGTGGTGCAGAAGAGATTTAAGTTTCCTGAGAACAGTGTTGAGCTATATGCTGAAAAGGTCAACAACAGGGGTCTTTGTGCTATTGCCCAAGCTGAATCTCTTCGCTACAAGCTTCTTGGTGGTCTCGCTGTAAGGAGGTATATGCTTTCATTCCAATGTTATTTACTTGTGTATGATAAATTTTATGATATGTAGTATGATCTTTTTACATTTTAATGTAATTTGTTCTTGGACCATGAATTGTCGTGGTTCGCGCTTGTCCTTGTTATTCTTGTTCAATTAAATAGAAAGATGTGTGTATGAGAACATTATTTCATTCAATTGAATAGTGGCTGACGAAGATTGTCCTTAAGATAGTAAGCTTAAAAGATTTCAGTTTTCAGTGTATGCATTTTGCTTTTATGTATATAAAATGTAGTGGATGCGTCCTCTGATTTGTATGAATAGATTTGGTGATTGTAAGGCCATGTGATGTTCCTTTGAGAATAGCACATTTTGTCATCTATAAAGCAGATTGGCGCTACTGTACCAAGTTTGTGTCGGAAGATGACTAAATCATTTTGTCCTCAATGCCATCAAAACTCATGAAACTCTATCATATTCATGTTGTGACATTGGGGTATACATCTTCCATTGTACAGGTTTAGCGATACTGCCATTTTGCTTCAATTACCATTCTTTTACTCTGGTTGATTTGATACAATGTTAAATCTGAAATGAGCTCATGCATTTTTATTTTGTCTTACTTTTGCTCTCATATATTTAGTTGGCTCTATAGTGTGTATTTAAAAGTAATTAGGGGTTTGTGTTAGAAGGTGTTCCCAGACTCTTCTAATGAATGGGATACTTCTCCAGCTATATGTGGGGTTCTACCGCTAAATGAGTGGGATTCTTATATGTGTTTGTACTAACTTAGAAAATCCATACCTAAATCTATTTTCAGGGCCTGCTACGGTGTTTTGAGATTCGTTATGGAAAGTGGTGCCAAGGGATGTGAGGTTTGTTCTGACAACAGCTGATTTCAACCCTCCCTCATGGCTATGTTTTAGTTGTAATAACTGTTTGATTTTTGAGCAGGTCATTGTTAGTGGTAAATTGAGGGCACAGAGAGCCAAATCCATGAAATTCAAGGATGGGTACATGATTTCCTCAGGGCAACCTGTCAAGGATTACATTGACTCTGCAGTAAGACATGTACTCCTCAGACAGGTCAGTTTATACTCCTAGATCTTTTGGCACTCGCGATTTTCTAGTGGTGTATGCATTTTGTTTTCGTACTATGCGGTGATGGGGCTAAAGAACTTCTTGTCTCCTTCTTCTAGGGTGTTCTTGGTATCAAGGTCAAAATCATGCTTGATTGGGATCCTAAAGGGAAGCAGGGTCCCAAAACTCCTCTCCCTGATATTGTCACAATTCACCCTCCGAAGGATGAAGAAGAATACATCAGGCCTGCTGCTGTGTTGGCAAATGATATTGAGGTCCCTGTAGCTTGAAATGTTTTGACTGCTGGAGTAGTGGTGCTTGGTTGGTTTTTCTTTTAACCCAATGACCTGTGCGTTCAAAATTTTAAAGTTTATTGACTTTTTCAGATATTCTGTTATACTCTGGTCACAAACAAGTTTTGAAGGATAAATTGTTCTAATCCTTGTTTCTTTAGCAGTTGAGTTGTGTTTCTGTCCTTTTCCTTCTTGTTGATGTTGGGCTTCACGTCTTGTTTACTTTTCTTCTGATATTAATATAATAATTTATACCTTAACAACGCTAAGATAAATTATGTTAACAAAAATGGCTATATCACTTACGGTTTGGCGATTTTGTTTATTTGTTCTTTTTGTCATAACTTATCGTTTTTATGTTTTGAGTTCAAATTATTCTGTGTAATTGTATTTTCAATTAAATTTGAATTCTGGTTTTTATTTTAATGATATTGTTGATTATTATTAGTTTGATTATCTCAATTTTTTATATTTTGTTTATTTTAATGGTACTCTAGCATCCATATGGATAATTTTGTTTTTTTTATTTAATTAGTATTATTTCAATTATTTTTTTTTTGAGTATATATTTACAAAACAATTTGTGATTACTGTATGGCTGTTAATATTTTTTTTAATTATTTTATTCTATCAAATTCTTTATTTTTAAATTTAAAGTGATTAATTTTATTGGAAGTGAATTGTGATCTCCGATAAATTTTTTCTGCGCTAAATATTGGAGTCGTTTGCTTAATTACTAATTATTTGTTTTCATTTTGACATCAAGAAAATTGAGAAGAAACCTAGGATGTGTGGGGTTTTGGAAAATGCTTTTTGCTTTTATTTTTTGTTTTGAATCTTAATTACAAAATTGTTATTTCATTTTCAATCTTAGTTAGCAATTCATTAGATTTTAGTTATGTGTAATTTTAAAAAAATAATTTAATTGGTATGCATTGATTTGAAAGTGAGAAATTATGGTGGATTTTTTATTATAATGAGTGATTATTTGTATGAGTTGATATTTTTTATTATTTTTATTGATTGACAGTATAAAATTATTTCGTATTGTCAGTGTATTTAAATTAGTTTTTTAAAAAAATTTAAATTAATTGATTATTATATTTATATAATTTATCAATTGCGTAGTAATGTAACTTTTTTATTCTATACATGGTATAGTGCTTTTCTTGCAATTTAAATTTACTTCAAAATAAAAGAAAATAATCTCTTGATCAACGAAAAAGCATTAAAAAACATTTTAGGCGAAGTTATATTTTTATATTGCCCACATAAATGAGAACAATTACTCCTTGTGCGTACAAATAATGGACGAGATCTAAACTAAATAATTTGCATATATATATATATATATATATAAAATGAAGACCGGTTTGATTTCTGCCTTCATTTATGAATTTATTTTTTATTTTTAGGATCTTGTGAAAAAAAAAATGGTCAAAAGAAGAAATGAGATTTTGTGATTCTAAGAAAAAAAAGCTTTTAAAAAGTTTTATGATGTTATCATTTATTTTCATTTTCTGATTAAAAATTGTTCTCGCTTCATGATGCTTCATCCTTCTAGACTCAGGTGAAAAGGGCTCTTATAGACTAGCCAGGTCGTCGAGCAAAGTACCCTCCTAAGCCCGCTAACCAAAATGTCGTCCTAAAGATGCTTTGCCATCCATCTGGTCTAAGTTCACTTCACCACTCATATAGAGAGAATTTCATTATCTATCCCTTGATGCGTGTCTCGTATTAATAGCGAATGCTATTCTTGCCCTCTACAAATACCATAATATAGATAAGGGTTAGGTAGTTTTATCTCAATCTAGATACCAAACTTTTTCTCACTCTCTTTATCTCTAGTTGAGACAATAATAGAACTCATTTTTTTGACATATACGCTTGATATATACGAAGAAAATTGAGCAATCAATTGATATGGTGTGGTAAAAAATGATCCTTTTCTCCGTCTGTGTCGTGGTATGTGTAGCAAAAGTGAGCAAACATATTGTTTTTCAAATCAATCCATTTATTTATGGTGAGTTCTGTGATGCACCAGACTAATTATGGTGCACTACGCACCAATTTGAAAAAAAAAGGGTACACCATGGAGCTCATTGTCACCATCAACAATCCTCCGTCGTCTTCCACTTTTGCTTCCTTCTCTACCATTGCAGCTGCACCTCCTCCCTCTATGCCGCTACCCTTGTTGTTGACCTTGTCACCCTCGCCAACCCCCACGACAAAGTCCAAAAAGTCTTCTCAGCTATAACTCAACAAGATTAAGCTCTTGACATTTCTAAAACAACGTCGAACAAAGTCGAAATCCTCTGTGTGTTTTAATCAATATTTAATCAAATCTCACTCTGACTACCAAATAATTAAAAAACCAGTTAATACTCCATTGCTCCATGTGAGGTGAGTGAGAAACTATGACTATCAAAGTTGGAGAACCCGAACATGTCTCGAATGCTCGTCATCCTCGTTTTCTTCATCTCCTGCGATGCTAGAAACACATGGTCCATGGTCATTGGACCCGATTTCTTCACTGGGTTGCAATTTGATGATTGCGATTCCTCTCACTCTTTCTTCTTCAACTTCAACCCCATTAATGCAAGAAAAGCAGCCATAATAGAAGGAAAAAATAGGAGAAAAAATAGACAAGCGGGGAGACAACATTTGGGAACGATGATGAGCAGGGAATGATGTGGGGGAAAGCGTAAACGATGGGAGGTGGAAAGAATTGGAAATAGAATAACACGACTTTTTTTGTTGTCATTTCGGGGAAGGAAAAAAAATGAAACTTTATGGTTTGATGGGGGCAATGGCACCTCCATGAAGGAGAAGAGATTATTGCTCGCAGCGAGGATGAGGTGTATCACTAGCAATTCCCCATTCGTCAAAGAATGGATATCTGGCAAAAAAAGAATGGGTACAAGTGTAGTGGTCCATCCAAATGGATTTAGCCACATCCTCTAATGTGTTTACCTGCATTTGTCAAATGTGGTTAAAATCTGGTATGTGACCGAACTTGTCTCTATTTATTACTATTTTCTTAGAATTATAAGAGTTTAAGTTGTGTTGTGCGCCACTTAACTATGGTGTGTGGTGTACTATTTTAAAAAAGAGAGTGCATCGATGGAAGTTCAATTTGAATTGTAAGTTAATAATAAAATAGCTGGCAACTCCATAAAATATGTGTATTTTATGCCTAAAAATAGGGGTGTAAATAGGTTGGTTTGGATCGGATTTGGAGAGAAAATGAATCTGAACCAATTAATTTTAATTAGTTTGATTTGATTCGGATTCATGAATTTTTTTAACCAAATTCGAACCAAACCAAACCAATTAAATTCGGTTTGGTTCGGTTCGGTTCGGGTGATTGGATTACCCGTTTAATTTTTTCTTTTAAAATTTCAGCAAAAAAAAATACAATAAAAAAAATAAGTATCGAATTTTCATATAAGTAAATTTTAAATTCTATTCTAATATCCAAAGATTAAATCATTCTAATATTATCATGAACATAATTAAAAGAAACACAAACAAACAATTTTCATTCCAATCTATTATCATCAAGGGACATTAACATAATATTGTCCAACTTTAACATCCATTAAAACAATTAAAGAGATAAATTATCCATACTCAAGTTCATATATCAAACAACAATACAACATAATTTGTATTCCAAAATAAATCTGTAACATGTATAATATAATGTGTATTAATATGCTTTTATATATATATATATATATGATTGGGTTGAATCGGGTAACGGATTGTAAATCTTTAAATTCGATGCCCAAACCGAATATTGATCAGTTCCAATCGGATCAAACCTGATTAATCTGATAAACCAAACCAAATAGTATCAATTTAATTGGTTTGGTTCGGATTTGTCGAGTTCATTGAATTGAGCCGATCTGCTTACACCCCCACCTAAAAAACCTCTCACCTCACCCACTTGTGAATGGATTACGCTACCACACCACCTCCTCCTCTTTCCTACCCCGCCACCCACGACCCCGTTGCCCATCGCCGTGACACCACCGCACCCCTCATCCACTCTCGATCCCCCTTTTTTTTGCGCTAATTCTTCTTTCTTTTGCCCAAGCTCCTAGTCAATCACATTGCCATCGACCATTCTGCCGTCACCAGCACCAACAACGACGACGATCTAGTCGGGGAACTGGACATCAGTGATGAGACCATCTCTTTCGTAAAGATTCTGCTTTGTCTCCGCTACCCACAACCATGCAAGTTCTCTTTGTCCTCAACTATGGCATCACCCAGGAGTTCCGCGCATCTACCGCCACTGCATTTCACCAAGTCCGCATACCTCTTCGTCGAGCCCCAATAGAACATTATCACTTGCAGTTGCAGCGCCGTTTAACACACCTTCTGCAAAACGAGATCTTTTTGGTTCACATTGAAGGGGTCAGCATTTTGAGGTTGGGTGTCATCAACATTGAGAGAATAGGTGTGATTTTTGCTTTTTTGGGTCCCAACCAAACATATTAAAACCATAATTTTTCATAGCTCAAAATTTTGATTTAAAAAGTATCACCCTGAATTATTCTTCCCTTAATTTTTTAAGTGAAAGCAAACATAGCCTAAGTGCTTTCAACCCAAAACTAAAATCAAGTGCTTTCAACCCAAAACTAACTTGACACAGCAGAAATACGAACTGATTTAGTGGTGATGGTGCTGAGTGGTGACGCTATTTACATCGTCGGAGATGGAGGGACGTAGTGGAGGTGGGGTGGTCAGCGTTGACAATGTTCTTTTGTAAATATCTTATGTCAAAATGCAGAATTATTCAATAAAATATGAGAAATAATTTTTATACATATTATTTTTTAATATCTTTAGACACCTTCTCTTTATCTTTCTCCTCTCTCCACTTGTTTTTTCATTTTTTTTCTTTCACAATTTTTTTTTTCCAAAATTATGAATGGGTGTCTAGATATCTATATTAAAAGGTGGTACAAATAATATTCCTCATAAAATATATCATTAATATGTGAAATTATTAGAATTTTAGTAAAATTTAATTATAATTATAATATTAATAATATTTTTTTAGGAACTACTCCGTATATGTGTAGAACATATATTTATAAATTCTTATATACTGTTAACATGAGTTTGAGATTAAAATAATAATAATAATAATAAGCGATATCTTCTCTATTGAAAAAAAGTGTCTTTATTTATTTTATGGTGTAAGGTACATAAAAATCATCTCTTCAAAATTTTGAATAAAATGTATGAGATTACTTATTACCAATTAAAAATGAAATTACTAAGAGTGAGGGTGTCTTGGGATGAACTATGAAAATAAGATTTTTTTTTTTTAATAATTGATTTTTATATAATTAATTATGATCAAATCAATTTTATGTTTAGATATATTAATTAAAGAGTGATTTTAAATTAGTAAATTTGGTTTAAAATTACTTATGTATAATTATTAAAAAGAAGTATGAAATTATTTATTTATATTATATAATATTTAATTTTTAGAGTTAATTTAATCAAAATATTGTAATTTTAAAATAATTATCTTTTATTTATAATTAAAATGCTCCAAAATAATTTTTAGCAAGTTGAAGACTATAATTAATTTTAATTATATATTTTTTAAATAACTCAAATTATATTAAAAATAAACTTTTGAAAAAAAACTGTTTTGAAAAATAACTAAGCATTCCAAAGCAGAAACTAAAAATATGTTAATTTGGTGCAATGGATCTAGTCAGCGTTATTTATTTATACTATAATTGACCAACCGAGAGTGTCATTATTGCTCCGTCAGGGTTGGTAACATGCTTACACACTAATTTGCAAGAACGAGCTTGATAGTTGTTTTGTTTCCCTCTATTTGGTGGAGAGTGAAAAGAAAGCATGGAGCGTGTAAGCATTTTCAAAGCTTTGGTGATTCTCTTCCCATTTTTCCAAGATGGGAACTGTGAATTTGAAGAGGTAATTAGCGGGGTTGTGGTCGAGGTGGAGAATGATCCTAACATGGGTCATGACCAGGACATGCCCAGTGTTGCTGAAGGCCCACTACCTATGGTGGATCCCATTGATTGGTTCGAGGAGGAACTTGAATCCGATCTCAAATGGTCCTTTGCTTTGAACAGGTGCTTCATTCCATTTGACTATATTCAAAATATTCTAAAGCCATAGACATTGACGTTCTATCGGAATTTTGCTCATATATCTAACTACAAAGTTTTTTTTCAAAAAATTATAAAATTGACATTCTTGTGATGATTTGGCTATGTCACAGTGTGGTGTATTCAGGAGCAAGTGAATACCAAGCTGTAAATTTCCTTGAGACAAAGCGGTTCGGAAAGGTTTGTTCTTAGATCTTGTTATACCATATATGGGAAAAGGTTGTATCTTTTTATTCACTTATTTTAGAGACAAACTCAATTTTAAAAAAAGTTATAATCCATCACATTTTTCATAAAAGGATGTTGCTAGTTATATAACTTTGGTAATTGAGCCACATCAAAATATCATTTTTTTGATATTAAATGTAATATATTTTTCTTAAAAAATCATAAATAAAATACGGGTGAGTCTTTGTGATTCTACTGTTTTGATCTGAATGTCTCATTTTAAAAGTTATTTCAAAAGGAAAAAATGATAAATGATACGATAAAGTGCATTACAAAATTCATTATACGTATGAGATACATTAACCATTGTATTTTTAAAAGCGATGTCTCATGCCTGCCTTTCATTCATCAATTTCTATTTATCAGTCTTTCGAATACCACATAACATTCATCTTTCACAAGTTGAAGCGAGCGAATGCATATCATTAAGTCAAATTAATGACTAAAACCCTAATGACTAAAGATTGTTAGGAAAAAAATTACTATACTATTGACCAAGATAATTTCATCATAAAAATATTTATTAAAATAAATAATTGAAATAGAATTCTCTCTCCTCTTAAATTTGTCTATTAATTTCATTTACATGAATCTCTCTCCTCTTAATTTCTTTTATTAATTATATGAATCTCTTCACTCTTTCTTACGTAAGAAATTATTAAATACTTTTGACCAGAAAAATGTAATACTTTATTCTATCTATGATCGAGTAATGCTATATCTTTCTAAAACATTCTCCTAATCATCTTCCAAATTTTAAAATAAGAAAAATATTGAATATTTTTATGTTTTCAATATACTAAATGCATTTACAAAATATTCAATATTTTCTATATTTAGTAATTCGAAGGATTGTTAAAAGGATATTTTAGGAGGATATATCATTACTCTTTATAATTCAATATTTCTACACTATCTTCAAACCAAGAACCCTAGTTCAACATCTCACTTTTTGTGAATTATTATTATTTTTCACTTTCATTATATTTTTAATATAACAATGAGATGATTGTAAAAAAGAAATAGGGCTTGCTCTGCATAGCTTAAATATAATTTATTGTCTCTTATATTTTGGTAAAGTCATGATCCATTATTCTACTAATATAGATAAAATAATTATGAAGACCAAATAAATTAGATTAGGAAATAATTTTTGGAATAAAACTTTTTTTTTTTGGTTCTTTTATATTTTATGTAGGTTCTGGTGATTGATGGAAAATTGCAGAGTGCTGAGAAGGATGAGTTTATTTATCATGAAAGCTTGGTCCATCCAGCGCTATTAATACATGATGAGTATGTATTAATAAATCTTTCAACGCTTTTATATACTTTTGGTTAATATTTATAAAGCTGCAATTTACCTTTTGACAAAGAGCAGGCCGAAAACAGTATTTATCATGGGAGGAGGCGAAGGATCTACTGCAAGAGAGGTGCTAAAGCATAAGCACATTGAAAAAGTGATAATGTGTGATATTGATAAGGTATGCTGCTTGTAATGACTGAAAATCCAGAGGCCTATATATTTTAACTGATCATTTATATGTTAGCTTAATATTGGTTTGCCAATATGCTTATTTGGGTTTAATTGCAGGACGTCGTCAATTTGTGCCGTGAGCATATAGCACAAAATCATGAGGCCTTCAATGACAAGAGGCTTCACATTGTTTTTAATGATGCTAAGTGAGTAATTTTCTTTGAATTTCCTGACTCATTTCTTTTTCTTTTGGATATACCTCAATTCTTCATTTTAGTATAATTACATTTTTTATTTGTTAGATCTTTTTTTTTAAAACTTAATGTTAATAATATAAAGGGATTAATTATGACTTGGTTGATAATTAAATATTACAAGAAGACCTATTTCTTATGTATAGAGAGGAGCTAGAGAAATCGGAAGAGAAATTTGATGTAATTGTGGGAGACCTTTGTGATCCAATTGAATTTGGGCCTTGCAATGATCTCTATACAAAATCGTTTTATGAGCAAGTGATCAAATCTAAGCTCGAGAAAAATGGCATCTTTGTCACTCAAGTAAGTATGTATATCCATTATCTTTTTCAAGAAAAAACAAATAGTCATTTTAAAGTCTAGCTAGTTTCTTAAAAATTATTCTGGCCACCACTTGACTAAAAGTAACTTAGCACAATATTTGAATAATTCCTTCATATATATAGGCTGGTCTAGCGGGAATTCTTTCTCACAAGGATATCTTCTCCCCCATATACAACACCCTCAAGCAAGTTTTCAATTGTAAGCACCACTTATGCTCAAAACATTGCCACTAGAGATGCATATTCTCCAAGCTACGGTTTTGATGATTAAATAATTGAAGAGCATATTTCATTTGACTCTTATGCAGATTTGATTGCATACAAAGCTCACGTGCCATCCTATGCTGATGAATGTGGATGGGTGTTGGTAAGATTACGAATATAATATTCAGAAGGACATAATTGCTACTCCTTGAATTCCTTCACACCACTTTTCATAACAATAAAGTGAAAATGAAAATAATAAATAGTAAAAAGTAATTGTCAATTCATCTAAAGTAACGTGAATGTGATATTATCCTCTACCAACAATTTCTAGCTCAAAGGTAACTAGAAACTCATATGTGAGTGGAATAATTGGTAATACATTAAATGCAACAGGCTTCTGACAAACCAATCAAACTTAATGCTGAGCAACTGGACAAGAGGATTGATGAAAGAATCAGGGGGGAGTTACGCTATCTTCATGGCCCATTCATCGCTGCATCCACCATCATGAACAAGACCTTGCAAACAACGTCAGTTATACTACAAACTCTGCACTGGTCAATATGATTTCATTCGAGTTCTACATATTATATGCTGAGTGCATCCTTTAATTTGTTTTGCAGGCTTATGAATGAGACTCATGTCATTACAGAAGAAAATGTGAGGTGCATTAGTGGACATGGCATTTACAAGAGTGCCTAGACTCCAAAGTGATGTTTCCGAAGGAATCCAAATAAAAATTATTAAAGCTTAGTCTTAAAAGCTCCCTAAATGAACTTATCTATAAAATTTGCAAAGTTCTCACTGTCTCTCTAAGAAACAGATTAGTAATAAGTCATCACTTGACACCTCATAAGCTGGCATCAATTGAAACTTATTCTGCTCGAGTTAGCTATTGTTTATATAATGCAAATAAAACTTGTTAATTAATAACATGAAGGAACGGGAGTGGATCATGATTTGAATCGGATTTTCTTTTTTGTGGAGGAAATGTGGACGTGTATAGTATATATATATATATACTCAGTAATGTTCATTTGAAAAAGGAAAAAAGAAAGTAGAGGTGAAGTTTGCCAAGAGGACGATTTCGTTGTTATGATATAAAATGGTGATTCAATACGCAGATTAATGGTTAAGCAAGACTAAAACCCGCAAAAATTTTGTATAAAAAAATCCTCAAAAATTTGAGGCTATTTCTTTTTCTTCTTTTTTTTTTTTGTTTACATGGGGTTACTAATTACTTTCATGAAGAATAAATGTGCATATTCAAATTATGAATCAGACAACCTAAATAAAATTCGTCCTTGGCACTTACTATATTGGCCATTAAATACATTCTTTCAGCCAGTACAGCAAATTATGGCGCTTAATTCCTAAATCCGCATTAGAAGTAGGGACAAGGCCAAAAGGTTGGCCCTGTAACGGCCTGCCCGCATCGCTACGTCATTGCCTTTTCATTTAAAAAACCGCGGCGAGTCCACAACTGCTCTGTTCTCGTCTCCCTCCAAAATCTCTCTCTCTCTCTCTCTGTGTTTCAGAATCGGAGCATGTCGGTGAATCTCACGGCGAACGCGATCCCGGCGATCGTCGCTGGCGACATGAACTCGAAGCCGTTGGTGCAGGTTCTGGATATCAAGTTAATTTCGAATAGCAAGCAGCAGGAGAGGTACCGGCTTTTGATCTCCGATGCGGTTTCCTCTCAGCACGCTATGCTTGCGACTCAGCTCAACGACCGAGTCCGAACCGGACGAGTTAAGAAAGGTTCCGTTGTTCAGCTGATCGAGTACATTTGCAGTCCTATCCAGAACCGCAAGTCAGTCTCTCTCGTCCCTGCACCTAATTCAATATTCGATTGCTTTAGATTAATTACTACAATTATCATTCAATATATCTTTAAGGAATAAGGATTAACCTCGAGGTGGATCATAATCAAGTTAATACGGTTGTGATTGTGATTTTCGATGGAAAATTTGAGTTCTCCGAGATTAGGATTTTATTCTGGTTGAAATTTAGATACTAGTAAAACTACATCGGTACGGTTATAACTTTTAAGAGTTGCCTTTCGATTTGAAGATGTTGGTGTTATTTGGAATGATTCTGGAAAATTTGTCGAATGATTCATTCATCGTCTTTCTGGAAACAAGAGTTGGCTAAATTTTGGATTAACTAGGATAAGTAAGAGAAGGACGTTTAGAATTTGTTAGGGGTTCAAACTGGTTGGTGAAGATATTATTCCCACTTAAGATGCATTCTTCATGGAATACTTCTTATGCACTTGTAGTCTCTGATAGTTTACGAAAAATACTTGAATTTAAGGTCTCTTGGCCAGAAAGATACAAAATAATTTAAAAGGCAATGTGACAAAATGACTTGCAGTTTTGCACATAAAATTTTGACATTCCTTTAGCTTCTATTCTGATTTTTTCATAATGATTATAGTAACTTGGGGGAACGACCTCAGAGACAGTTTAATCCATATTTGGGAGATGGAAAGAAATTCAACCTCATTATAGTTGGCAAAACCTCATTGGTTGTTGAAGTTTTTGCGTAGATGCTAAAGAGTCATAAACATGTTGCAAAATGAACCTAGCCTCTTCAACAATAGGTTTTTCCTATAAAACTAGTTTATAGACTTAAACTGCTTGTCCTCCTTGTACTTGTACAGGATTGTTGTGGTGCTGAACATGGAAACTATAATTCCAGATTGCGAGATCATTGGAAATCCAAAGTCATTTGTGGAATCTGACATACCAACCCAGGGAGTGTTGCCTAATAACAACATGCAGAACTTATCCAAGAGTAATAATAATCATGTGCCAGCTCAAAATGCAACTTCTAATGTGCAGAATTTCGAGCCAACTGTTCAGCCGCCATACCAACCACCACCAGTTTACAAAAGCCACGGTGCAATTCTAAGAAATGAGGCCCCGGCACGTATTATTCCTATAGCTGCTCTGAATCCTTATCAAGGTCGGTGGGCCGTCAAGGCAAGGGTAATTGCAAAGGGGGATCTGCGCCGCTATAACAATGCTCGGGGAGATGGGAAAGTTTTCTCCTTTGATCTCCTTGACTCTGATGGAGGTGAAATACGAGTAACCTGTTTTAATGCTGTTGTTGATCGCTTCTATGATGCAATCGATGTTGGTAAAGTTTACCTGATATCCAAAGGTAGCCTGAAACCTGCACAGAAGAATTTCAACCATTTGAAGAACGAATGGGAAATTCTTTTGGATTTGGCATCAACTGTTGAACTTTGCCTAGACGAAGATGGTTCTATACCTAAACAGCAATTCTCATTTAGGCCTATCAGTGATATTGAGAGTGTTGACAGTAACTCCATACTTGATGTTATTGGGGTTGTGACATCTGTGAACCCATCAGTTCCCATCTTGAGGAAGAATGGAATGGAAACTCAGAGAAGAATCTTGAATCTGAAGGACTGGTCTGGCAGGAGTGTTGAGCTAACCCTTTGGGGTGAATTTTGCAACAGAGAAGGGCAGAAGTTGCAAGAGGTTGTCGATGCTGGGATGCTCCCCATTCTGGCAGTCAAATCTGGGAAGGTCAATGACTTTAGTGGGAAATCTGTAGGGACTATTTCTGCCACACAGCTTTTCATAAATCCCGATTTGCCTGAGGCACATAGCTTAAGAGACTGGTTTGATCGAGTAGGAAAAGATTGTGCTTCTCTGTCCATTTCTAAGGACATTATACCTGGAGGAGCTAAGAATGATGTACGTAAAACTGTGTCTCAGATCAAGGATGAAGGTCTGGGGCGGTCAGATAGGCCAGATTGGATAACAGTGAGGGCAACCATATCTTTCATCAAGACAGATACGTTTTGTTACACAGCTTGCCCTCTCAAGATTGGAGATCGACAGTGCAACAAGAAAGTGACTAGGTCAGGAAACACAAGGTGGCAATGTGATAGATGCAACCAAGAGTTTGAGGAGTGCGATTACCGATATCTTCTTCAAGCTCAAATTCTGGATCATACTGGAATAACCTGGGTAACCGCTTTCCAAGAAACAGGGGAAGAGATTTTGGGTTACTCAGCGAAGGAGCTGCACTTGATGAAGCATGAACAGGAGGATGATGAGAAGTTCGGAGGAATAATCAAGAGTAGACTGTTCAATCAGTTTGTCTTTAGGCTGAAAATTAAAGAGGAATTGTATGGTGATGAACAGAGGGTGAAGATTACAGTAGTCAAGGCAGATAAGGTGGATTATTCTTCGGAGGGTAGGTACATGCTTGATTTGATTTCAAAGTTATGTAGGCAGTAATTGTAATTTGAATTCCCCATCTTTCTTCACACGGTGAACCACACCTATTACTATTAGTGTACAATTTAAAATAGAATTGGTCATTAGTGGTTATGAGTTACCGACTCATCTGTTTGCCCATTACAAAATCAAGATTTAGATACCAATTCAATGATAGACTATTTTCGGGCGTTCTGAATTTTCTGCATTTCATAATTGGGCGATATGCCTTAATATGAGATATGAAGGTTATATGATCATTCTGCAGGGCAAGCTTAACATATCCCTGGCATCTCTGTTGATTTTTCCATTACAATTCTTCGTACTCTCTGATCTAATCTAATTTTCTGTCCCCCGTGTACGTACTTTAAATGCCAGAACGTTCGTTATATTTGAATTATGTAAAAAAGTTATCTACCTTGCGTGTACTTGTTAATTTCGTTCCCATGCAGCAAAAACATTTAATTATGTTCCTATAGTGCGCGAAAGCGGAAATTACACAATAAGGATCGGAAAGCTTCCGTTCCAGTGGAGCTCAATAGTGACATATGTTACACACAACAGAGAGTTCATTATCATTACTGAAGAACAACACAGATACATATCATGATGAGAGAAAAATCTAAAACTCCCTGAAGAGAGCCTCAGAATTCCTTCAGCTTCGCTTGACGGGATCGAAATTGGCGACACCGATGACGGCACCAACGATGACAGCAGCCACAACTCCACCAGCCAAGATGCTGAGCAAGAAGTTCTTGAGAGAAGGAGTGACAGCAGCTTCAGCCACATCAGGAACCATCATTGAAGCTGTCAATGCAGCTGCCGTCAGCCCCGTCACAACCTTCTCCTTCATGGAGGCCCTGACTTGGAGCCTTCCACTGGGTTTTGATGCTGCCACAGCCTTTGACGGCCGCAGAGGTAATGGTTTGAAGAATGCCTCAGACCTGGCCACCACCCTCTTGAAACTGGCGTAAGTTAGTGGCATAGCCATTGAAACTGCTGAAGTTGAAGCCATTCCTTTCTCCTTCTTCTGCTTCCCCTGCTAGTTGCTTACTTCGGTGAAATGAGACTTCTTTGAAGAGTGTGAGGAAATAGACGTGTGCTTTGAGAGAGACGGTGGCGGAGAATGAGAGGCTGAAATTTTTGGCATATTTGCCTGTGTCCGACGTGGCAGCTTCTCCATTGGAAATCAATGGATAAGGTTATCTTGTTGGTCCAATCACCACGTACTGCGTCGAAAGAATGATCTGGGGTCATCGATTGGGTTTCAACCATACGTTCCACATTTTTGTGGGCTGAAGATTTGGGTTCTCTATTCTCTAGAAGTATTTGGGCTCAGTAGAAGGCCAGCAAGTTTGGTTGTTCTTGTGGGCTCTCCTAGGAGCCCGATCTTGAAGAGCCAGTGGCTCGGCCGCTCCAGAACCTGTCACGCCAAGATAAAATCATTCCTACATTCATTTTCCCTCCTTAAAAAATTGGGAGGCTGTCTAAAATATTCGGCTTGTTACTTAAGATTAGATTTCTCAAGTAAGACATTATTTGTTCTTATATTAATAAGTGTGTTGTGTGTGAATTTTAATAAATAACCTAAGGACGAGTACTTTTCACCTTTTTATTTTAAATAATAAGCTCACTTTGAAGGAACCTTTTCTTGTATGTAGCAATTTGAAGCGTGCAAGAAACTTAACCTTAACCATGCGTTTAAATTTAAAAAAAAAAAGACTTATTTAACTGACTAAATGAATTTATGTTATGGTTAAATGTCTTGGACGACCTAAATTAAAAGTATTTTCAGTGAAACGACCAACGACGTTTTTACCCCGAAAAGATTCTTCTGACAAGATTGCCATGCCTCGCCGTGCCGTGACAAAAGGGAACAACAGTGATGAGTAGTTTTCTAATGAAAAAATGCAGAACATCTGCTGGAAGATCCATTGAATCTTTTTTCATTTTTCCCTGTTGGTATGAATTGAATCCTAACTTTTGGAAAAAGAAAATCCTCTAATTTTTTTATAATAAAAATTTATGGAAAGAAGAAGTTGCTCCATTGACGTGTCAAAATTCTTTTAACATTTAATATATAGAAAAATAGGAACAACGGTTGTCGTTTCTCCAATTTTGTTATGACGTGGAAAGTAAAACACGGTGCCGACTTATGTTGTCTTTAGTAATTTCGTATTTTGTGTGCCCATTTGTGACAATTAATTTTCTCTTACAAATACTTACCAGCATTTCGCTATCGGAAATAGACATTACAAAGAGAATATCCAGTAAAAACTTACACCCGCATCCTGTTCACTGGTGAATAAATACAATTCTACTTTCCAGTGGATACAAAGCCCGTTTTAAATATTAATTACATGGTATTACCAAATCTGCAGGCAACGAAAGAGAATGTGCAAGAGGGACATCAGACTTATCTACAATTCTAGTCGTTCTCACTTCGCACCCATCTTTGATCACTATCTCCGTACTCATAATATTTTTTACATTTCTTTGTGTATTCTCTTCTTTCCAGCAATAAATATCCCATGGCATATTTTACGATACCCTGAAAGAAAGGAAATTAAAAAAATATATATATTCACATTCTCTTTTCCAATGACAACATAACCACCACCGCATTTATATTAACAACCAAACATTAATTTAATTTAATAAAAAAAATTAGTGTCTATAATCGTATCATCTAGCTAATGGATATAGGTTTTGCTTTTAATATCTAGTTGTCTTGTCTAGTGTCCACAATATATTATCCAACTTGTTCTTCTCTAAAATCTTCTCTGCCTCCCAAAAACCCAAGAAATGGGTGATGTTCTAAGCCCCTTCACAGTGTCACCCCCTCCTGCTCCCTCCTCCCCATCTAAGTCCAACATTCTCATGTTATATTATGGCCTAGTAGTGGTTGGAACCGCAGCCATAGCGTTGGCACTATACAACTACATCGTCATCAAACGGTGCAGCCGGCGCCACATGCATCGACAACAGCCCGAGAGGCCAAATGGGTTGGTCGAGGTGGTCGTTTCAAGCAGCACGAGCTTCGAGAACTCGCAGAGGAACCTTCTCTCAAGCTTCAAGTACAAGAAAGAAGGAGGGAAAGAAGAACAAGAGCAAGAAGGTGATGGTGGTGATAAAGAAAATGATGAAGATGGTTATTATGAGTGCCCGGTTTGCTTATCGGTTTTCGAAGAAGGGGAAGAGGTGAGGAAGCTACCGAGGTGCGAGCACTCCTTCCACGCTCAATGCATAGACATGTGGCTTTACTCTCACTTTGATTGCCCGGTTTGTCGGACACCGGTGGGGCCTTTCTTCCGCCGTTTGCAGCCGGAGGAGAATTCCGGTGGGGATTTGCCGGAATCCGGTGGTGTTGGTGCCTGAGTTTGAAGGGTGAGGGGGTCGGTGGGGCCTGGCCAGCTTGGGAGTTGGGACGAGTCGTTGACAACTTTCTCAACAAGGAACAGCGACACAAAGCAGCCAACTTCTTTTCTCGCTGGATACCTTGATTGGAATGTTACGTGACAATATGGAATGCAGGTTGAGTAGATACATATATTCTTTTATAAAATGATATATATGTTAAATCGATTCATTTATACGTTAATTTTGATTCATTATTCAGCATCGTAAAATCATAATATGATTTTAATTTTAATATACTGAATATATGTTTTATATTATTATTTAATTATATATTACCAAATCAAAATATTTATATTTAGAGTTTAATTCTTGACAGAAATACTCCACCGCTTGCTCGTAAAAGAAAAAGTACTCCACCGCTTAATTCTGAATTAATTTAGTTATAGTACTTGTTTCTGGCTTACACTGAGTAAAATTGATCGTGTTTTTTTTTTTAAAAAAAATATTTATTTTGATTCCTATAAAAATTTTAAAGAATAAATTAATTTTTTAAAATTTAAAAATTTATGAATAGTCTTTTATCATTTAAAAAAAAGATATATTAATTCCTCTTTTTGAATGATAAAAAATTATTCATAAATTTTTAAATCTTAAAGAAATAATTTATTCTTCAAAATTTTTATAAGCAACCAAAATAGATATTTTTTTTTTCTTGGGATATCAATATCACGGGTTGTTATAGGCCATTCATCTGGTTTATCATGTGTCCACATCATTCTTTCTCTTTTTCCTTTTGTTTTTTATTTATTTGTCTGCTTTGGCCACTGATTCTAATTGGTACAGATTATAGAATTAAGGTAACACCGTTCGAGAAATTGTTATATGCTCTTAGCAGTAAGAAAATTTTCTTCTACTGTTCTATTCATTATTTGTCAAGAGGAAGAATGGTGAAAACTGAACTTGATGACCCATCGAAACTAAGATTTATGGACATGTGAACCACATAACAGAGATGGAAAAAGAATAACTAATAACTAACTCTGCTCAACTAACTATTATATTGGTTATAACTAATTATCCTTCAGATAAATACATACGGTGTAAAATTATTTAATAAATTAGCTTGTTAAGTGATTAAAAGACTAACGATGAAAGAAAAAAAAAGATAGTAAGAGGTATTGGATGTTGTATATATGAGTTTGCAAACTTTTACTTTTAAGCTAGTTTTTATGGTAGAGTTACCTAGATCCATATTATATGGTATCATAATCTACTTTTGTATTGATCGATGGGCCATCTTCCTAATTTTCTGTTCCATATATACAGTTTAAAAGGGTCGGAAATGATGTGAGCTAACTTTTGCAGTGGAGTTAAGTAGATTTATATCATGAATGATTAAGGATAATTTGTTAAATAATAAATAAAATAGGGCAAGAAAAATTTCTTATTCCACAAACAAATAAGAATTTTTCAAGTATGTAAGGATTGAAATGCATTTAAATTTTAAACCGTCGCGTTTGTCCCTTTGGGAAGCATATGAGACAATTTGAGATGAAGTAAAATCCGGAAGCAGAAGTCTCAACCTAGTAGAATTTTTTCAACTTCAATCTTGGTCTACGCAAATGAGAATTTTAGGCAAGACAAAAGAAAATACGATTTTTTTTTATTATTATTACCATTATTTGCAAAGAAAAGTTGGGGATGCTTTTCCAACGCATTTCAGGTTTATATATTTATTTATTTTTTTCTGAATACCGCACGATTGCATTTTATTATATACAGTGTAAAACGAGAGGGGGGGGGGGAAGCAGGCATTTGTTTGGTTCTGTAGACCAAAAAAAAAATCTAATAATACGATATAACAAGAATAGGTCAAGTGTCACTATATTCTTGCCTACCCTTAAAATTTTGTTTGGCATACCACATATATAGAATTATAAGGACAACAGTAATTGAGCAAAACACAGCAGATTAGTGGTGCAAATTAGTGACAAGAAAGCTGTCCGTCAAAGGAAAAAAAAAAGGGGAAAAGAAAGCTGGGATTGTGATATGCGAACCACCCATAGCATACATAATTTAAACATTCTCATATTTACTGGAAATTAGTTCATTTTCATCATAATTATCTACGTTCTCTTTTGGTAGATGGGACCAAATTTCGTTTTAAATATGTTTATATGATAGCTTGCGTTGTGCCTATGCACACGAAAATCAGCACAAATAAATAAATATTATCTTCCTTTTTCTTAATGCCTCCTTTTTCGCAATGCCGGGTGAGTCGACGTCAAAACTAACAGTTTAATGGTAGTTTACTACATATAAATTATTCAAATGATGCACCATTGAAGTATTAGGTTAAGGTAATCATGAGGGTTTTGAATAGTTTTGTAGGAGGCCATCAGATCAAACTTCCTTGCCGTATATGTAACCAAAAAGGATGCAGAGTTTAACATATAATACTTACAGTACAGAGGGGATTTTATTATTTAAAAATCCATTTTGTTCATGATCTTGAGTTTGCATAACTGATCAATTATACTACATGGAACAAATCAGCTCCAGTTTTCCCAGTAAAACTGGAGACCCTACATCAGAATGAAGATTACATCCTTCTTAAATTGTCTAACCTTGCCTGTAAATCACTATCTATCCCGGCGACATCGTTTGCCATAGTTTCAACTTGAGGCACCTTAGTCTTCGCAGCCGGCGCAGCAACCGATGCGGATGGTGCATTCACAAGCTGCATATCAAATCAGAACTCGTCAGGCAATGTTATGGTGATAAAGTCGTTTACTTTCAGCTGATAAAATAGGTGGAGCAGGCAATAAGGAACAGTATACCTCTTGGTTTATGTCAATTCCAATCTCATCAAGAACCTGGTTCACTAGTTCTTCGGTTTCTTCTTCTTCCTCATCCCCTTCCAAAGCATCATCTATTGCATCTCCCATCACCTCAGTTACCAATTCCATCTTCTCATTCTGTCTCTCGAATTCTTGCATGATTTTCTGCAAAGATGGCAAGTTCATCTGCCTATTCATCTGTCCCATTGCCTTAGTCACACCTTTCATTGCCTCGCCCATTGCTTGTGTTGATTTCAAAGTCTGAATAATGGTAATATATAAGCAATGAGCTTCTAGTAGTCACATACGGTAAAAGGCTTGACTTCGATCAAATTTTTGCAGGAATTTAATCATAGCCAGTTATATCATTTTGCAAAGAAAATGAAAAGCCATGAGCTTTGGAACAGAACTATTACAATTACACCAACAATGACATACTTGAATTCTGAGCGATACACCCTGGAGCTGTGATTTAAGCTTATAAAACTTTTCAATCTGATGCCTTGTTCTAACAAGATCTTTTGCCATCACTCTGACAGCTCCCTGCAAAACATTACATGAAATGAAAGATGGCTTCAGTAAAACATACGCCTTAACAGCTAGATCAAGAGTTAAACATATACTACCAATGAGCATAAATGTGGAATTACTGATAAAATCAGGTTTGTCATAGATATCTTAGTTCATTGATCAAAGAATTATGAAACCAAACTACATAACTAGAATACAACAGCCTGCTTATATCCAAAAAAGAAGAGAGAATACCCTTCATCATGTGCAAGCCAGTTTCAATCATCTTGCAAGAACTACATGTAGTTAAGATTTCACATTTTACTATGATAGCACTTTTCAAAACTACCAAAGAAGAGACAAGTAGAGTGCTGCTGTCATAACATGATGGCCAAATTTGCTTAGAAGTTGTTTAAATAAGTGAATTAAACAGCACAAATTTTTTATGATGAGAACAGAACTGAAGTGTCAAACAAGTTAAAGACACCCAAAATTTAATAACAGAACAACAATAATTCCACAGCAACGTAAACTTAAACACTTTGATCTGTTACTTTCTTTCTCAGGGAACCGGAGGACTAAGAAAATCACTAGTTTAACAGTAGTAAGTCACATATGCCATTTTGGAAAATAAATGGGGGATAGTTTTGGGCCTGCAATAGCGCACTAGGAAAGCAGTTATTTGAGTAAAGAGTGACAATCACAAAAGCCTAATCCCCAACACTAATGTGAATATATATCTTGGCTATTATAACATAATAAGAACAATTTGCCCTATCACAAATATCGATGGCAACATACACAGCGGATTACATGAAAATAGTAAGAACATGAACAATGGCATTAACTGAGGAGCCAACATCAGCATATTCTCTGTTAGTGATAGAAAAGCAGATGACCAGAAAATGCCAACTCCACTCCTCCACCATAGGGTCCACAGGAGGATGTTATAGGTCTGCAACAAGCTAAGCAAGCACAACGAACAAAAACTAGAGTATAAGAGACAACACATACTATCAAAACACAGTCGTCATACCATCTGCCCTTGTTTGGCACTTTTCTTTATCTCCAAAATTAATTTCTTCTCTTGTGATTGTAATCCTTGTCTCTCTCGTTCTATTTCTCTAATTGATTTGTCCAACATTCTCTTATTTTCCCGCAGAAGTTCTGAAAGTAACAACTTTACCATCACATACTAGGAAATCAATAGATACTGAGTACATATTAAAGTGAATTAACCAAAATATGTGCACTCTGAAGGGTAAGTAAATGCATGTGGAAATTTGTCATCATTTTAAGACTAGCCATTTGCACAAAGTTAACATGCCAGATAACAGATCATCAAAATTCTGATTTACAAAACAAACTCCGCAATAGATTATACGGCAAAGTCCTACTTAAATTGACAACTACACCGGACATAGCTAATTAGCTATTGCGATTTCTGACAAGCATCAGATCAAGGATAAAAAATAATCAGGTGCAATATAGTTATTTGAGGCACTCTGCAACTCACCAAGAACCAACGGGCCAACAGAGAGGGAAAAAGAAAGCGAATAAGCACCAACGAAATTTAATTCACAGCTATTGTGATCCTTAAAGTGATTAACTTTAAGGATCACAATAGCTATATATATATATATATATATATATATATATATATATATATATATATATATATATAGTCAAAATTGAGCAACCCCAATTAGGAAATTGGAAACCTTCAGGATACAATCCAATGCAAAACGAATAAAATTCACATATTTTAATAATTCCAGAATCAAAGTGAAGGAACCTGCCTGCCGGTGTTTTTCTCTTTCCGAAGATGAAACTCATGGCGCCCGAATCGACAACCTCAGGGAGCACAAATCGAATAGAAAGTCTATGATATCACAAAGACACAAACAACGTTGATTTCCTCCGATCAGATCACAAGCTTCGTCTTCTTGTTGTATTTGGGTTTTAAGATTTGATGGCAATGCTGTTGGTCGAATCGTCCAGCTCTCTTACGCTGTAAGCGTTGATCGAAGGAATCGCAGAGCGAACCGTTCCCATTGCATACGCTGCCATGGGCCTGCGCCTGGGCCTCTTTCTTCACGCCCATCCTTATTTTGGGCTTCTCAGATTCCCATTGACCCATTATAATAATAACTGAAATTCAATAATGTTTTACATAAATTTTGTTTATCATGCTAAAAACATATGGAGTTTGGGAAATGCCTCACTTCGGTTGTCACCTGTCATCGATAATTGCATCTACTTTTTAAATTTTACTAACTTACTTTCTATAAATTGTCAGTTCATCTTTATCACATATAATTGAAACGAATTTGTCCTTAATAATATTTTAGTTTGATACGATACATACCATCTATAATGATTTTTGTTTAAATGTAATTTCACCTGCAATGATTTGAAAAAAAAATTTTAATTTACTGTTTGTTGCATGCATAAGTGAATTTTTATAAAGATTTAATTTATATATATTATCAATATAAAAAAAATTTATACAGACATCTAATTATATATTATTATATCAGTAAAAATATTAAACTCAATTATCAATAATCTTAATAAGTTTTATTAATATAAATATTTAATTGAATAACAGTATAAAATTTTAGAATTAATCTCTTTTTAAATAACAAAAAATCATAAAAATAATAATCTAAGACACGTCACGCATGCATCTGTTGATTATAACCAAATTTGTAGGGACTAAGTGTAATGAGGTGGGGTCAATGGAAATTGAGGTTTCGGTATGAAAGGCTGTAATGGTAAGTGGGGTGAGATGGGTTTTAGAGTGACGACAAAAACTTACGAAAGACTGAAGAAAAGATGCGGGAAGGGGAATTTACTTTCCTTCATTTTGTAAAGGAGGCAGGATTGATGATTGTGAAAGCGATTCAACATCGATTATCAAATTATACCTTAAGAATTTAATTGCACATTGTAACAATTATTCAACAATTCAAGCTTTTAAATAGTATAAAAATATATAATTGCATAAAAAATTTAATAATGTGAAATAAAAAACTAATAGTGTATATAAATAAATGTATGTTTGTTGTATCGTAAAAAAATAGTTTACAATTTCATTATATAATACATTACAATATTATTGATAAAATTTATTAAATAGCACAAATTAAATTATGATATGACAAAATTTTATCAGTAATAATATTTGAAAATTAAAATTTATAAAAATTAAGTTCTTATTAAATTAGCTGAGTGCTCAATTTTTTTTTTTTAATCTGAGCTGAGTGTTCAGATTCATACATGTTTACTTTATAAATTATATAATTTATATGTGGGTGGGGAAAGGCAGCTGTAAGAATCACACGTGAGCACGTGATTGATGGTTTCACTTTTTAGAAAAGTGGGAATGGGAGCTTAAGTTAGCCACGTGTGAATCTGTCTTACATGCATTCGCCCTCCTCGCTGTGCAATTTGTATTGCTGGCGGAGTACAATAATTTTTTTCTTTTTCATTTTGTTTTTCAAAGAACTGGAGGAAGAAAATAAATTTATATATTAAAAAAGTGCGACTTTTTTACATTTTTAAATTCATATCATATGAATTAAGATTGCATTGTAATAAACTTACATTTTAGATAATTTGAGACTAATCTACTAATTTAGTCATATATATATATATATATATATATAGTCATTTAAACATTCATAAGTCGTTTAAAGATTTTAAATAATATCAAATTAATTATAGCATTAACTCTCGTCTCGTAATCGTTTCTATATATCCATAAATCATATTATTTTTCATTATCGTAAGACTAATTTAACATCTTTAAAAATTTTTGAAAAACTTATTTGATATTAAAATTTTTTAAACGATTAACTTGATATCACTTAAAATATTTAAAGGGCTTATTTGATATCATAATTTTTTTAAAAACTAATTTAATATCACCTATAATTTTTTAGGATCAAATTGAGTCATAATTTAATTATTTCCTTAAAAAAAGTAATATTATTCACTTTAATAAACTATTTTCAGTTTTGGCTTTAGGAGTTAGGCAAACTCAGGCCCAGCCAAGGTACTTGCTGTACCAACTAATTATTATTTTGTTTTTTTTAGCTAAATTCCACTCACTTGGCTTGTTATTGCATACTCGATCGGATATTCTTCCAATAATTTCCACATGCCAAATCACATAAGATGTCCATTTTAATAATTGTACAACAAACAAAAATGAGAAAGTTGATAATATATATGATGAATATTTCTTGGAAAGCAAATTTCTAAGATAACCAAATGAAGATATTGTCTCAAAAAACTTTGGATTTTATTTATTTATTTATTTCAATACAAGGTCTTTCTTTGAGTACGTTGTTTTCAGTATTTGATAGAGGATCATAAAAAACAATACTGTTGAGTAAAGGTAACAAATATCACTTACCCGTAATTACTTTTAAGATCTGCGTAAGGAAATTTTAAACCTCGAAATTATTTTTTAAATATTATCGAAACCAACATTCGATTTATATCCTCCTTCGAATGCTAAATTGATACACTGAAATCGAAGCAAAATCAAATATTCCACGTATGCTAATTGCATGCTTTGGCTTCACAATATCGCATTGCGGTGATTATTACATCCTTCGAAGTCCTTAATAATAATAATAATAATAATAATAATAATAATAATATCTGAATTTGAAGACCATGCGTAGGCCAAGTTGCTAAAGTGTGCACCCTTTCTACGCAACAAACCAAAGGAATCAAATTTGTGTATGTAGGCATATGGCTGGTATGTGGTCCTTAGCCTCAGCGATAATGTGATGCTGCTTCCACATGAACTTGCTATACGCATTTATAGTCTTCGTATGGTACATGCCACAGGTTGTGCATGGTTGGTGAGAAACATCCCCAGTTCTTCTCACTGGCAATGTGTTAAATTGATTGATTGCAGTGTTTTAATTAATTTGATTATTAACCTCGAATAGCCATGTTTTATTTTAAAGAATCATTTCTATTAACTTCCTTAATGATCGAAGTTTTCATAATGCAAGACTGATGGAGAATTTGGCAATGATGGAATATAGAAGGACTCAAATGACATCCAATGATTCCCTTAATATGATTGAAAAAAGAACGGCTTTAAAGAGAACTTATCTTTTAACTAAGAAAATAAATATATCACATGACATTCACATTTAGTTGCGGCAAACCTGTAAATAGTGTAGTAACTTATGATTATGGTCCACTTTATTTAGCTAAGAGTGAATGCACTCTTACTTTGTCAATTTAGATAAATTCACTATAGAAGAACCTTAATCAACATTATTGATTTCAGTCAATTTTCCTCTCATGCTTGAACGTAAATAAAAGAAAAAACTAATTTATAAAAAAAATTTAAGTATTTGATTACCGTATTATAAACTTGAAAAAAAAAATCTATTTTTTATAAAGTCTTTGTTCTTTTAATTAGGGCACTTGTTAAAAAATTCTTTTTTTTTTTTTTTTAAATCTTTAACTTTAAAAGGATCATTGGGGGATGGCGTTCTGGTCAACCATGGTGGCCACTGGTGTCTCATGTTATCATTTGTGGAAAACAGGTTTTATCACTACCTATTATACCTCTCATATGATGTGAACAGTTAGTTTGGAACTAAGCTATTATGCTTGGGGAAATGTTTTGTAAAACATAATATATGTAGACATATACTATGAAACATAGTATATTTATGTAAGTATTAGTGAATATTGAGATATGCTTGTATCAAGATATGATAATATACTATATTTATGTAAGAATTTGTTGTATTTTGATATCTCAATGTTGTGTTCAAATAATGAATGAAACTCATTATGCTACCATATGTTGACTTCTCCAATTTCCAATCAAAGCCCCTACTTTGTCTGCTTTGCATCTGATATTTCATTTCTCTGCTATGTATGTTTGAGCTGATCAATTAGCTTCAATTTTGGCTTTACAACCAAGGTTATCAGCTCAAATTTGCACCGTAATTGCGAATTTCAAACGGGCAAAAAGTTGTGAGTTGTAATCATTTATTTAAATCTTCTATGACGTTATAGTGGGGAAGATTTTTGCTATGTCTCACTGAGGCCATGTGCTAAGCCACTGGAAAAGCATAAGCTTTTTTTAACTTTTCAATTCTCATCGGTTAGAAAAAAATAATTGGGTCCGCTTTTCCTTTTTCTCTTTTCAGTTTGTCTTAGTTTGCTTTGACAATTTGTACGAGTGATCATGAGCTCCCTACTTCAGTGCTTCTAGATGTCTCTCTCTCTATAACACACACTGGTAAAGAATTCGACCAAAAATTTGAATAGCATATCACCACCAATAAAGCCTATATCAGCATCTCAACTACGAATCAAAGATGGAAATTAATGGTAGCTTATGATAAATCTCCCGGAAGAAAGAAAAATGAATTATTTTCGAATTGAGTTCCACAAACGATGGAATTACTTACAATTTTTTTTTGAAGGTCACTACTAGACTACAGACGAAGACCATTAGCAATGGCCTTATTTGTTTCTAAATTGGTAGTTTCATAAACGGGAAGCTCTTCTTGGTACCTTCCAGCTCCAATAAGGTGATCTAGCTCAAACAAATCCGAGCTTGAACAACTCAAAGCATCATCTTCATCATCCTCCTCGAATTCAACATTATCATAATAACCTCTAAAATCAAACTTACCAGAATTTTTATAACCCTTCATGAAACCACGTGCTGCCGCTTCAGGCTCATTATTTTCTTTTGCCATAAGGTTATTGTTCTTCAGCCCGTTTATTGAAGAATTTCTTGTAACCTTTCGGAAGCTAGGCAATGGCAACAAACTAGGGTCACTTCCGTAAACAAATTTGTGACCACATGGTTGAGAATCCTCACCAAGGATCACGTTAAACGGGTAGAATCTCACGGACCTTTTGACACCATTGTTGGACTTCCCTTTTGCCGAAGATGGTGTCTTGCTCATGCAAGACCTTCTTGAAAACGAAGAAGCCGAGGAAGAGAAACATTGGGACTTTGATTTGTGCTCGAAGCTAACATCTTCTACCGCACCAACGTAACACATTTTGGCCTTCTTCACATTCTCGGAGCTGAAGATTGAGCTAAGGAAGCTAGCTATTCGGCTTCCCGGTGAAATGGGTTGTTTCACTTTCTGATTCAACTCGCCGTAGATTTTCAATGCTCTCAACTTGGTTCTTGCGAAACCACCTTCTCGTTGTGGCTTCTTCTGCTGTGGCCTCTCTGAATTCCTATGATCCGGTTTCACATGCTTCTGGGGTTTCTCCGATTTGGGCCTTGAATATCGTTGTTTGTTGTAGGTGGTTATTGTGTCTGTTTCTGAGGAAGAGAACACTCCTCCGGAGCTACATTCCGAGGAGCTTGAACTTGAATTCATGAAGTGAGAACTGTGGGAAGAAGAAGAACTCTGCTTCTCCATCCAATCCTCTATCATCACGGCTCGGCGAAGGTTCATCCTCTCCTTGGTTTTCTTCTCGGAATTATGATGAACTCCATGGTTGTTGTGGCTGAAACTGGTGTGTTTGGAAGTGTGGGTGGTGTCATTGTTGTAGGGACCTAGACCCAGATGTTGATCCTCATCAAGGTGGGATTTTGACTCGTCGATGGAACGGTAAATGGCGTCGAGAAGAGAGGAAGAGAAAGATGGGGTTCTCCTCCTTTGTGGCCACGAGGCTAATTCCACCGTGGATCTCTCCCTCCTATGCATTTTGGTGCACATACAGTTTCTGCTACAGGAAGAGCACGAACTTATAGGCGGAAACGAAACACAAAGGGAAAGGGTTACTGGAGAAGGGAGTGTGTGTGTGTGATGAAAGGGGAGAAGACAGTGAAGTTTGGTTTAAGAGGTGGTAAATTAAAAAGCTGCAGTATTGTCTGCTCAGAGAATGTCAAAAGCTTCAAGGGTCATAAAAAATAATGCAACTTGATGGTGTGAAAAAAGGTTAGAAAGATGCGTGTGATCTGAGAGAGAGAGAGAGAGAGAGAGATACAGAGAGGAGAATTTTAATGACAAGTGACAGGGTTGGTTGGGATTGTGTTGGTATTTGTTTGTACACAAGCACGCCTAGGTGTTAGTAGTACCAAGGAGTGTACAGCTTTCGGTGAAGATTAAAAAATTGTAAGGGGAAATTTTGACTTGGTGACAGCGGTGGATCAGGTGAGGAGAGACAGAGAAACTGAGAGATAGGGATTAAGAAATTGATGAGTTAATGGTGTGAATGAGTATGAATATGAGATGCGATGCTTCGATATGAAGAAGAACAGAAACAGCTACACGAGCACTCAGTGAAGAGACTAAAAACTAAAAAGTTGCAAGTGACTCCCGCGCGTGCGGGTGGGTGATCTTTTCAGAGTTCTGACCTCATCCGGCCACCTTCATGCTTTCAAAGCTTTCATGGCTATGTGCCTTTATTTCCCTATTCAATAATGTTATTTACACAAGCGAAATGTCTTTTCTTTTTTGTTACATAAACATTCTTGTATTATATACTAACATACCACCGAATAGAATATGGCACCTATTTAAATTAGTTTTCATATTTTATTTAATAATAAATAAGTGATATATTAATACAGAGTACAGAGATAACTAAATGTATATAATATTACTCTTTGCACAATAGTTTTTATATTATTATTAAATACATTTTTTCTTTAATTTTTTCAAAATAAAATGTGTAAAAAATATAATAAATAAATTTTTATCCATTTTATTTGATTAATTTATATAGTAATTATTATATTAATTATTAGATGTATAATTTATTTTAAAATCATAACTTTAAAAAATATTTATTCAATTTATTCAAATGATTTAATATTTATTTTTTTAAAAAAATTCAACTTCAATTTTTGTAAATAAAAAAAATTACTATAGGAAAAAATAAACTACCCCAACATCTGCTAAAGTTGAAAAAATGCAAAGCCCATCCATCTTTTTTCGTACTAGTTCTCCGTTGTTAAGATGAACAAATATGCACGTTAAGTAACAAATTACGGCTTCTTTTTGTTAGAGATTATTTGATCATCTTTTAATAACATTTAAAGAGTACTTACGACATTGATGAATGACAGGTGCCAGCAGAAATAAAAGGACAACGCTTGGATCAAAATGATAGTTAGTACGACTCTGTTGGGTACGAATGCAATTACGAACTATCTCCACCGCTGATTTTGGTTCATTCTACTATTTTTTATTCATTAAAAAATAAGGAGTAACTAGTCATATCAACTGTTCGTACTTTTTTGACATAGAGCATCACTGTTTCTGTATTAATTTTTCCATAAGTAATATAGAATGTGTCATAATAAAACGGGGAAAATTAATTAATGACGGGGAGTGAAATGCTTCAAAATAAATCTGAGTTGTATTAGAGCATCTCTAATATTATCTCTCAGCTAAATTTTATTTTTAATCCCACTACTTACTATATCAATACCACATGACTAATATGTTATAAAAAGTAAAAGTATCCCAAAAATAAAACTTATGTTTTCAATGAAAGGGACTAACTTTGATCCCATTTTTCATTCCATATAATTTTCAACCTTAAAAAATAAAATTAACATATTTTGAGGGAAGTTATAATTTTTTTAAATAACTAACAAACAAATTTAAATTAACTTGATTTGAATTCATTATTTATGAAAGAGTCAAGAAATAAAATTCATATGAAAAGAATTTAAAGAGCATTAGAAAGGATTAAAAAAATTATAAAAAATTGAAAGAAGTTGATATATATAAAATAAAAATAAAAATAAAATAATATTTTAAATTATTACCATTAATTACAACAGTAAAATATATTCAAAAAATAAAAAGAAATTAAAAAGAGACACTTTTTAGCAGCGGAGGACGTCCCTTTATGCATGGACTCCACCTTCTCTCTTTTATTCCAAGGATCTTTCTCCAATGGCAAGATAAAGATTTCTCTAACAATGGCAAGTTCTGTGGTGCACCTCTTAATTATGGTGTATGATGCACCAAGAGAGTGCACCGACGAAAGTTAACTTGGAATTATAGGTTAATAATGCATAGCCGGTAACTCCATATATTTTATCTCTGAAAAGTGAAAAATCTCTAACTTCGCACACTTGCAAAATGGATCTCATTACAACACTTTATTTCTCCCCCTTCCACACCCCACCTCCATTATCCCCCTTAGCCTCCATTACTGCTGCAGACAGATCTCCCAATTCCACCTGTCCACCACTCACCGTTGTGACAGCTCCTCCACCACCCACCCTCCGCGGTCCTCGCCCCTGTGCGTAGCTTTTCTTGCCGCCCATCATGAATGCCAGTCACCAGGGCCCAGCCTTCCCCATTCACAACCACAGTGAGCCATTGTGACTGAGGAAGATGGAGGTGCTGGTAGTTTACTTGACACCGAAAGTCCTTTTTCCAATGGTCTCGAAGAAGAATTCGTCTCATTGCCTCATTTCCATTGATCCAAAGGTTTCAACCCAAGAGTAGCGCCCACAAAGGTGAAAATCAATTACTTTCAACCCAAAACTAATTCAATGGTGGTGGTGGTGGTGGTGACGCCATTTTTACTGTCGAAAATGGAGTCTAATTTTGCTGCAATAGGAGTGGATGGGCTATCAGTTGAATGATTAAGGAGCATAGTTATTTTTGCAATATAGGAGTATTACAATTGTCTATTAGAGTATGTTATAGTTGGATTTGTCTGTGTTTTATTTTTGGCTACAATTGTTCTACCTAGATGTTTTAATTTTTCTATTCTTGATTTGTGTCAGAAACGTTTATGGCTCCTCTCATCACAAGAGTTTAGGCTATAAGCAACTAATGAAAAAAAAAGGATGGAGACAGCAAGATAGTTTTTGGTTTTTTTTTGTTTTGTTGGAAGGGAAAGGGGGTGAGTGGAGAATTTTTCAAATAAAACATATCATTAATATGTGAAATCATTAGAATTTTAATAAAATTTAATTATTATTTTTTTAATTGACAATAAAATCTAATTATAATATGAGTTTAATTGATATGTACTAATAGTGTAAAATAGTTTTACACTATCAACCAATAGAAATAGGAAAAAGTGAAAAATTATGGTGGGTCCCTCATCATAATAGGTGATTATTTGTATAAGTTGGCACTTTTCAATATTTCTATTGGCTGATAGTATAAAACCGTTTTATACTATAGTGTATTTAAATTAAATTCTTATAATATTAATAAAAAAATTTTGGGTACTACTACGTATACGTGCACACCATGTATTTATAAATTCTTATATACAATAAGCATCAATTTGAGGTTAATTACGATTAGTGTATCCCGCAAGATTTTTTTTCCAATAATTGATTAGCGTAATTGATTTTTATCTAATTAATTATGATCAAATTAATTTTATAATTTACATTTTTTATTTTTAGTTTAAATTTTAAAATGAATTTTTGTCTTTTTCTAAAAATTAAACTAAAATTAAGAGGCAGATAATGGTGTTAGTAGGATATAGCAGTTATTGAGTTCGTGGAAATTATTGAATAGAAGTTTTTTTTTTTTGCAATTTTATCCATTTTTCTATTTATATTTAATTGAGTTAGTATAAATATGTATATGAAATTGAAAAAAAAAGTTTCAAAGATAATTACAAAAGATATCTTTTTTATAATAGTACTAGTAAATTGATAGACACTTTCATGCCTGTTGGAAGGATAAAGTATTCGAGAAAGAAAAAGTTATTTAAAGAAATAAAAGAAATTTCAATAATAAAAAGAAAGTTAAAGGAGTTATTATGAATGTGAAAAATTAAAGGAGTTATAAAGAGATTTAAGAGTATGGATAAGGGTAAGATGGAAAATATAATTATGACCAAAAAGCAATTAAATTGCTTCAACACCTTTATGTAATAATATAGATATAGATACTATAGTGTATATATTTATGGATTTGAAAAAAAGAAAAGAAAAGAATTCAATAAAGTGAAGAGACACCAAAAAACAATTAATTTGGTGAATCCCTTTATTTTATATATATATATATATATATATTAAAAAGAAATATGAAATTATTTATTTATATTATATAATAGTAAATATTTAAAATTAATTTAATCAAATATTGTAATTTAAATATAATTAGCTTTTATTTATAATTAAAATGCTCAAAAATAATTTTTAGCAAGTTGAAGATTATAATTAATTTTATTTATATTTTCTAAAACAAGTCAAATTACTTTAGAATAAACTTCTATTTTAAAAAAAAACTATTTTGAAAAATAAGTAAGCATTCCAACGCATATACTTAATTTAGAGAAATTCTTACATAATCTGAGAGTACTATGTGGCTATCATTCTAATTAATCGTATAAATATATTTTTATAAAATTATATGTTAATGATTGATCTCATATAAAATATATTTATATGATGAATTTAAAAGTAGACTATAAATATTTTTCCCTGGACATATGTTAATTTCGTACAAACAATCTTGTCAGTATTATTTATTTATATTATATGATTGATCAGTTGAGGGTGTCATTATTGCACTGTAGAACAGAAAGAGCGGTGGAAAATGGTGCACTCTTCGTCGCGGCGGGTAACCTGTCTCTCATCCTCACCATACACTAATCTTAAAAACCAAGGCACCGTGTGAATGGGCGGACTTCCACGGTGCACCCTCCTTCTTTAAAATGGTGCACCATATACTATAGTTTAAGTGGTGCACCACAGACTTTGCCTCTAACAATACAGTAAATTGAGACGGGATAAGAGCAACCGGTAGAGTTGCTCATAAATAAATAAAATGTTTTATCGAAAAAGTAAATAAATAAATGAAGGCTTCGGATTTGACGAATCAAAAGACCCAAATAGGGAAATTCACTAGTCCTTCGTTCCAGGACTCAGGAGACACAAAGTATGGCCTGTTATGCTTCTAATATGAATACAATAAGGCCGTAAAACTTGGCAAGCCCGACAGAAGTGATCCTTTTTTTTCTGGGTCAACACTCAAAAGTGTTCCTTAAAAAATCGAAAACTGGAAGAAGCATGTTTGGGCCTTTGGCATTGGATCAGTTGTCCATGATTTCGTGTCCGGAGATAACCGAGCTATAACTTACAGATTTTGTGTAGATTGAATGAAAATTCTTTGACCCAAAAAAAAAAATGGAAAAGTTTTGACAAAGAAAAAGAAAAATTAAAAACTAAAAATTGATGATTTCATGGAAAATATATTACAGTATTAGAATGAAAATGTTTTAATTTAAAATTTTTTTATTTGAGAAAAGTTGTACTTAACTCTCAAGTACCTTACTCTTCATTGTATCAATTAATTTTTTTTTTTCACCAACTCGATCGCATCACCAAAGCCCCCCCCCCCCCCCCCAAAAAAAAAACAAAACCAGGAAATTAGGGACCAAGCAATGAGTTTATTTTCTCATATGTTTTAACGGATAAAATCCCAAATGCTTTACTCTTGGGCCACCACCTAGACTAGCATCAATGGAAGTGTGAGGTTATTATAGACTCAAGTCCAAATAAGAGTCCAATCTAAAATATTAGTTTATTGAGTGAAAAAGTCTAAGTAGCCCTTTCTTTAATCGCTTCTTTTCTAGGTCGCTCTCTTTGTGTATTGGCCTCTCAACAAAAGTAATGATATTATGGACTCAAATTTAAAGGAGAGTTCAACTCAAAATACTAACCATTGGGTGAAAAAATCCCTATACTTAAGAACCATACTTTGTTGGCATGGCTATCCAATGTAAAACTTGCAACGGAAGCTAATGTATCTTCCCTCAAAAGGGTTCATTCTCAAGACCCAAAATAACACACGGATAAGAGTACAAAAGCAGAAAAGGGAGAAAGATCAGGGATATATAACAGATTGCATGACACACGCAAGTTCACTTGTTTGTGCATAATATAACAGATAAAATTGCTGCATCTATGAGAGCAGAAACAAAAAATAATGAGAGTAGATTCATTCTTTTTTTTTGTATCCAATTTGAACAGTCACGTAATATACACCCACCAGACTTTTTTAAGCGTTTAAGTAAACAATTGCAGCTCTTAATCCACCAATATCTTTAACTAAAGAAACTATATATACCACCCACATCCAACAGAATAACCCGAAGCGATCCCGCTAAAGATGAGACGAGAAGTGTGAATAGAGATGTAAATAGCCCAAAACAGGCAAAGGCGCGAGCAGTACCTGTTCTGACATCTTCATCACCTATATAACGAGACTTAGTAGGATACCAAAACAAATATGGAGCAATTTAATAAGCAGCACCACCTCCACACTCTCTAAAGCAATATCAGCCGCCTCCTTCTGTAGAATCTCACAGGTACTGTTCATGTATTCTGGCACGGTTCTCCTCCCACCATAATCTAGCATGCATCTCCCCAAATTTTTCTCGGCTGCACAACACAAGAGGGAACACCCATAAATATATTCCACGGAGTTGTACAGTAAAATGAAAGCACAAGAAACAAACATAAACACATATTTTCATGCCTAGATTTGATGCATCCATATGAAATTGAGACAGATATGTGGGAGCAGAATGACGGATGATAATAGACATATCAAAATAGATAGCAACGGATTGTGCAACTGCCAGGCTTGTTCCTTAATTCTTATAATTTAGGTCAATTAACCTGTAATATGTTAAATCATTGTGTATTTTAATTTGTACCTGAACCTGACTCGTCTGAGCTCCCTTTTGCCACCCGGCAATGCTCTGATGGTAATGTAAACCCCAGGTTCATCCTGCTCAACCCATTCAGTGTCCAAATCACTAGCATTGCTGATTGATAGATCACCCGAGCGATCAGCCTCTCTTGATGAGCTACTTCTCATAGAAGCATCCATTGATGATATCTCCGTCTTGGCCGCACTGATGGTGGATACTTTTGGGGTTGAGTTCATACCATTCGAGTCATGGAATTGCCGGGATTGTGTCGATTGATGATCGAAGGAATCTGAGGATGAGTATCCCACTCCCATCCCTGTTGGACGGTGCAAATTACGAGGTAATCTTTCCCTGGATAGTGGAGGTGTTACAGGGCTTTCTTCTGCTGATTCAAGCTTTGAGCTCTGTTATCAACCCAAGCAAAAAGAATCATTACTGGAGAACCTTTTTGTTCCTTGTTAAAAGCAAAACTATCAATAAGGCATTGAACAAAGGGAGAATTGTAGCAATTAATAAGAACACCGTTACTGGCGCCATGCCTCTGCATGCATACGTACATATGTACGAGCAACTATTGCATGAACAGCCGCAAGCATTTTTTTTATTTAAAAAAAAAAAAGTAACATGCCGCAGCCAATTATTTATTTGTGCATGATTACATGTCTAGGAGCTACTTAAGTTACCTCATCTTCAGACCTTGGTGGCGTTGGAAGAGGGAACGCTTGGCGGTTAAGCCTTTGAACATTGTAAAGTTCCATGACCCTGTCATAGTTCTCTGCCCACCACCTTTGAGCTTGCCACTTGTTAAACATCTCGCGACTATACATAGAAAACAAACCGAAGTTCCATTCACTACGCTTTATCCTGATGATGTCATATTAACTACATGTAACAGCATTTGAATTTTGGAGAGAGGAGCAATGCAACCGTATATTATAAAACAGTAAAACTAAACAGTAGCTTTTGTCCTACCAACCCTTTTTTTTTTATGTGTGATGTTGGGTAGACTGGCGGAATAATAATTCTTTCATGCTGGAAGATAATCAAGCTTTTTTGCCATGCTGTGTGTAAGTGGTTCGCGTGACTACAGCTTGAAACCCTCGACTAATTCCAATTTGTTGCTATTATTATGTTATTCTGTTGACCAAATTGGCTTTTCAGATTAATTGTTAAATTTTTAGTGGTTTATGACACTGTAATCAATTATGCCAAGTTACTCAACTGATAATTTTTGACAAAGAATTCTCAAATGAATAATTAAAATAAAAAGGTCTAGGCAATCGGTGCGTTGAAGAAAGTTGTGCTACAGCCAAATTTGACCTTACATTTGGCGTTGTCTGGGCAATCAAAAGCAGGTGGGTCCGAACTTGATTAGTGACAACTAAATTACTAAACACACCAAAACATGAATTATTATTAGCTTAAGAAAAATCTGTTTCTTAAGTTTCCGAGTTGAAAAAATAAAAAAATAAAAGAGAAAATCGTTTATACATAGACCCACCCACTAGTATTATAATGGTTGGTATTGCATCATAAATCACAAAGTAGGACCAACAAATAAAAATGCCATTCATGCTTTTTATTCTAGAATAATATAAGAGAGAAAGAAAAACTACACGACCTTAACCTATATCATCAATCTTTAACTTTTGTTTCATGTGCCCACCTAGTAGAGTTTCATACGTTTGTCTTGTATACCCTTCGGGGGTGGACAATGATAAGAGCAATTCCCAGCATAATGCAGATTAAAAGACAAAAACTGGTATCAGACGAAGACAAAGTCGCGAAGAATCAGGGACGACACGAAGAAATTTGAAAATAAAGGAAGCAGAAGAAATCCCTCCGACCAGACGACAAGACTCGGGTAAAAGGGCCCAACACAATCAACATTGACCCACCAGGGCCACCCCACCTACAGGCTACAATAAGTTCTCCTTTTTTGATGGCTTTTGGCAAGGGCGTGAAATTTTACTGAGGATTGTGGGGCCCCTACCAACACTCTTTCATATTTATTTACGGTGGAGATTTCATGCTGCGTTCATAGCATGGGGCATTTGGACTTCGGATACTTAAATGGGCACAGTGACAAGTGAGCATATTTGTGATGATAAAATTAGGCCAAGCGCAAACCCCGTTCTCACTTCTTATCCAAGTACCATTTATGACCAAACAAAAGTAGACAAAGGGCACAAGGCTGTGTGTCTCGTGTTGTGTAAATGGTCTGAACTCTGAAGATCCAAATTTGGATTATTTCTTTCTGCAAACGATGATTATCAATTATAGATTCGTCACTTCCTACTACATTCAAAGTCATGTATCCATCACATATAAATTTAGATTGTACCAATATGACTTGATTTGAACAATTAGCCATATACCCGTCTATAATTTTTAGAAATTTTGTTGTTTTATCAAAATTGAAAAAAAAAAAATAAATTAAACGATGTGATCTAGATGCTGTATCTATCGTGAGGTTTAACTTTAGATACCGTATTTATTCTAGTTTAACTATCATTATTTATTTTTAAGTAGTTCAACACACAAAATCAAATATCTAAAACTCTATATTCTAAGCTCATATTTAGGCGTGTTTAACATCAAATAGCGTTTTTATCAATAAATTCACCAACACTCTTTAATATTTTCCTATTTCTTAAATTAAATGCAAAACCGACTTTGCATCAAACTGAAATATATTTTCACCAGAAAGAAATCAAATAATCATAACAACTTCAAAATTCAATTACCACTCAACCCTTTGGAGAAACCCAAGAACCAGCGCAAAAGTAACTAGGAACTGACTCCCCACCAAAGCAAAAGGCACTGATTGTCATTATAATAACATGCTATGTGGATCCAAACAGGGACCGATAATAACATTGACCCGACCCAACACAAAACGAACAGTCACCGTCCGATCAAAAGACTCAACGGCAATGAAAGCAACAACACGAAGAACAGTGTCTCCGATCGCAAACACAGCACGAAACGAAAGAAAGAGGTTAATTACCTGAAGCGTATGCGCTTGAGATTGTTGCCGCCACGTGGAAGCGACACGAAGGTTATCAAAACGCCGGGCTCCACGTGCGCCACCCACTCCTTGGGTTCGTTCTCTTCCACGAACAGCACCACCGGCTCCAACCGCCGTCCGCTGGCGGAGTTGGGTGTGCCTTCCCCACTGGACGACGATATCCCCTTGAGCCTGGCCTCCATCTCCTTCCCCCACACCCTCGTCGAGCTCCCCGTTCTCCGGTACGACCACCGGAACCGCTCCGACTCCGCCTCCGACGATGACTCCGCGTTGCTCCTCACTCGTCCCTGCGGCGCCGTGCAGGGCGCGCAATGCTTGTACGCCCCCGACGCCTTCAGCGCCATGTCCTTTATCTGAATAACACACTCCAACATCATGCAAATTACACACACACACCTTAACTCAAACAGAATCTTTCAATTTTCAGTTACCTGAGAAGTGAGGGATTTGATGGATTGGTTTTTATCTGCGTTGTTGGGATCGGAATCGTCGGGCTTACTCAGTGAGTCGGCGCCCGGTTTCTTGGGACGTGCTATGCATGTAAGCATTTTCGGTTCTCGATCGGATCAGCCCGCAAATTTCTACAAAAATGAAAAGGCAGAAGAAGGAGAATTCAGATTCGACTCAGTTCACGTTGCAAAATCGGATTGAAGAAATTGAAACGGTGTAAGAGAATGCCACACTGCACCTGGGCTAGTAGCGTCTCGTTGAGGCGAAAGAGTAGTAGCAGCTGCTTCGATTATAAAAGCGCGAAAACCGAGATGCTGCTGGGAGTAGGCGCCATGCGCTCCAACTTTAACGCACAACGAAAACGGAGATTCTCTGAAGAAAACAGGGGGTGAAAAAGGAAGGGAATAATAGTATAATGGAGGGAGAGCAATTTGATTATTAGAGGAAAATAAAATTCAGAAAGATGGAAGCGGAACTAGGAAGCATGGGGCCGGAGTTTATGGTGGATGGCGGTGACAAATAGTGGACAGGTGGCGGAAGAAGAGAGGCCAGGGTAGGCGAAGTATTTTTCTTTAAAAATTTTTTTGGTTTTTGTTTTGGTTTGGTATGCTTTGCTAATGCTTGGCAGTGGCTATAATGGTGCGAGCGGGGAGAGTTTCATTGCTGCTACTGTGGATTTGGCCCTTTTTGTCGCACGGTCTTACCTGTTACCGGATGTGAACTGGCTCTGCCACCTTGCGGCGCTGCTCTCTTCTCAAGTTTTGCGTACTTGTTTGCCCGGTGTTCAAGGAGCTTTTTTTATTTTTTTGGGGTCGAGGTTTTAGTGGGTCTGAGGTGTTCAAGTAACTGACAAGTAACAACTGAGTGATCCCTTTAATCTGTTTGGGCTTGACCCATGAGTCAAGATAGCGGATCCTGTGTCCAGCGGGTAGTAAGCAAAACCCAATCAGGAAAAAGGCCATGTTCAACTTAGTTGGGTTTTGTTGACAAAAAAATGTTAATTGGGTTTAAACTTAGGCGTGATGCGAACGCATCTAGCCGCTGAGAAAATGCTTTGGTATAGGGACATTCCCGGACTCCTCAGCACATGCAAAGTACTTCACAATGTTATTTGTAGGAGGATCAACGGTCGGAAATTATTAAGCCTATACAGGTGCTGCTCATCAGGATCAGATTTGTAAAGAAGGCAGTGAGTACTTAACTAAACATGAGTGGCATATAAAGCAAATGCAACAAACAAAAAATAGGTAGTATTTAGCATATTCACATTAGAATATAAATATTGAATATTCACTTAAAATTAAATTATTTATCTAAAGTTATTTATAAATTTAATGGTAAAAAATGATAAAATAAGTTTAATATGTTAATATATAATATTAGAATATTATAGTCCATCAAGTTGGCATCAGGTAACTTGTTATTAATGTCCAATTCGGGACTCAAAATTCAGTGTCTGTATGTATTTGTTAATGCGAGACTCAACTCGAAACTCGAAATCCAGTATCCTTACATTGATATTTGTTAGTACAAGGTCTAATTTTTTATTCGGAACTCAATATCCATGAAACTCGAAACTCGGAACTTAGTATCAATTAAATAATTAAAATAAAGCAACTGCCTATAACAGATAAAAAGACGATAAATATTTAATATTCATATTTAAAAGTGAGCATTTTATAATTTATCCAAAAAATAAATCAGAATGTCTTGATGTCTCATTTTCATACCACCAAAAAATTTCTCATACAAGGATACACAACCAAATAAAAAACTATAATTTTATGAGGAAGATTTAAGGTATATTTGGTTGAGTATTTTAAAAAAATAATTATAAAACTTATAGGTGCATTTATTTTAATTTTTAAAAATAATAATTATAAAATTTAAATTTTATATATAATTAAAAAATTAAAAATAATTTTTTAAGAATATGAATATTTTTAAAATTTTATTTAAATATATAAAAATTATTTTTTTATGACAAAAGTTATTTTTTATCCAAAAGAATGGTAAACAAATTCATTTTTTACATATAACTAAAAAAAAAAAAAATTAATTTTTTTTGAAATTGTGATTGCTTTTAAAAATTATCCAAATATATAAAAAATAATTTTTTAACAAAAAGTATGATTTTCTATCCAAATAATTAAAAACAAATGCATCCTTAAATCCCATCCCTGGTTCCAGGTTTCTACGACATCCGTGCTACATCAATTTTCGTAAGTCAAACATAAGCATTGATGACGCTGAGTACCTCGATAGTTTGCGAGCTCCACCTGCGAGGCGTTGCCAGCTTTGTACATTCCGTCATTACCGTCTCATGCTCGCAAGACTAAAATCTCTATTTCTCCTATGAAAATGAGACTAGACTGTGCCGGATATGGACCTTTCTTCTAGCACTGCCCCCAGAGTCCCGTGGCAGTACCTCGGATTTCCTGATCGATGGGCGCGATTGCAAGAGACGAAGAAGCGAAACTGTATTTTCCTGCTTGTCTTGGTGGTACTAGCACGGCGTTCAATTCTTAAGTGCCTGTGTTGGGTGCATTATTTTGATTTTAAAAAATAAAATTATTAAAAAAGGTATAATTGTTTTTAAAAATTAATATTTTTATCTTTTAACATTTTTTATATAATATATAAAAGATATTTAAAATAAAAAATTAATATTATACTCAAATATAAAATAATTTTTATTTTTTTAAAAAAATCGTAAATTTTTTTTTATGAAACTTATCCAAAAGAATACTAAATCAACTACTCCATTCCCAATTATGTTATGAATATTGATTTAAAAAAAATTAATTTGTTTGGAAAATCATGAAAATACTTACTCTTGAAAGTTGTTGGTGCAGTTAATTAGATAAGGTAAGATGTTCTGTTCTTAACTGTTGCGATAAAAATAACGTGAACCAAAAAGGGGGGGGACACAAGGTTAGGATATATTATTATTGTTATTATTTATGTGCAGTTTTCATTATATTAATTCAGATAGCAAAATAATGAAAAACATATATTTAAGCACGCATTTTCTCAAATTTATTTTTTAAATTAGAAAAAAGTGTAGCAGAACAATTTTTAATCTCCTAAAGTTGTAAAAGCCTAAACGTTCTGATTTAAAAATAACGAAGTCCACATGATGGAACTAATTTACAAAAGTACAGCCGACGGTGCCCCCACTTTATGAAAAGCTTCGGTGTCGTTCTGAGTTGTACCAATGATCATTTAACTACTGTGTGATTTTTATCCAGATGCGAAGCTCAGGTGGCATAACTTCAACTTTAATCAAAATTAATCTTTTTTTATATATATATTTTTTACTTTCACTCTCAATAATATTTAATTTTAATATACTAAAAATTTTTATATTATTATCTAATTATATATTATTATATTAATAAATATAATTAATTTTTATATATTACATATATAACAAGATTTAATTGGATAATAATTTTATAAGATAAGTATATTAAAATTAAAATTTTCTTAATATTGTCATATTTGTGCTAATAATAAACATAATGTGTGTTTCAGCTGTCCCTGCGATACGTCTAAGAAAAAAAAAATAAAAATTTCTTTTTTTATATATATTAAATATTCCTTTCTTAGGGGTTAACAATTGATATTAACCGGAAAATTTAATGCTCAACCCAATTTAGTTTTTGTTTTATGTTCGGACTCCTTATTCTACGTAGTGGTCGTGGTGGTCGACACCAGCTAGAAACTACCTCGCCTTTTTGGGCAGCGCTTCGAGGAAAATGACCAGAAAGAGCGAAAAAGAAAACTAGAAAACCTTCCCCACAAAAAAACAAGCAATCTTTTCCAAACGCAACTATTGAAAACTGCGCTCGCTCGTATCCGATTGCGTCACCCATCGCTTTCACACCGTTGATTCCCAGGCGTGACTCTGCGCCCATTCCTCTGATTACCAGAACACCGTCAACAATTCACGGCGCGTCCAGAAACAACCAACCAGACACCGTTCCCTCATCTCACGAGCACGCCACGTGTCCAAATCCGATTACCCCTTCCAACTCTCGGGACCCCCACCGTATCCTCAAGTGCGCTAGCACACCGTAAACAAATACGCCCCACCACCACAATAAATAGAATCCTTCCGCCCCGTGTCGGCGGCGCATCGTTTTCTCCGCCACCGGCCTTTAGCTTTCCGACGAGGATCCCTCGACGGCCTTAGAATCATTACTAGTACCGAATCCGCCAGCTCAGAGAGCCTCACCCTCCATTAATGAACATGCCGAATTTTCAGAGCATTTAAACCTTCATTATTGCATTTTTTCACTTATTGATACGATTCTCTGGTTCTCCCGAACAATACGATGTCGTTTCTGCGTCGTAGAAAGGTTTCGGTGAATCCGGTGCCACCTGATTCGGATCACGAGGACGATAAGAAGAAGGAGCAGAAGAAGAAGGCAGAGAAAGGGAAGGGGAAGAGTGGCGGCGAAGTTGAGAGGGCGAAGAAGTGGTCGTGTGTGGATAGCTGTTGCTGGTTCGTGGGATTGATATGCTGCGTATGGTGGTTCCTGCTGTTTCTGTACAATGCAATGCCGGCGTCGTTCCCTCAGTACGTGGCGGAGGCCATCACGGGGCCGTTGCCGGATCCCCCCGGCGTGAAGCTGAGGAAGGAGGGTCTCACGGTGAACCACCCGGTGGTGTTCGTGCCGGGAATTGTGACCGGCGGGTTGGAGCTTTGGGAAGGTCGTCAGTGTGCCGATGGATTGTTCAGGAAGAGGTTGTGGGGTGGCACCTTTGGGGAATTGTATAAAAGGTAACCCTTTTTTTTGGTTAGGCTCAGTTAGGGATTTGAATGTGTTTTAGTTGCATGATTGGAGTTTGTGTTGTTAATTGAGTTCAGTTAGATACATTTTACTGGCATGGAGTGAATCTGACGTAGTGATTACTGTTAACTGCCATGTTTGTGGTTCTTGAAAAGAACACTTGATACGACATGAATGAAGCTTCCTTTACTGACACTGGATGGGTTTGTCCTTGTGCTTTAAACTGGCAAAGTTATATTCTTAGGTCAAAATCTTGTCATTTTTATTAAGAAATATGATGGCTGAATAATAATCTGTAATCTACAGTTAGCTGTTTGTCGTGTTAGAAGGTCATTACTAGGTATTTCATTTATATTCTTGTAAGAATATGTTCATCATTTTGTGGAGTTAATGGATTTCCTGTCCTTTGTATCATTGATTACAAGGCAAAGTCTTTTATCAAAAAAAAAAAAAAAAAAATACAAGGCAAAGTTCTTTTCATTATGAAAGTTTATTTTGAACTGAACCTTTTACTGGCAGTTGTTAATGTTTTCCTGTCTGGCAGATTTTTGGGAGTTTGATTCAATTGTTCAATGATTCATAGAACTTCCAAGATTTATCCTTCTGCGTACTTAACTTTTTATTTATTTATTTTTTTCTACTGGCAAATTATACTTCCGTGAAGTTCCTTTGTTTTATTATCGTTGTTGAATGACTCCAATAGAGTTTATCAATAGTGGTATTTTACAATTCTTTTTTACCTTCTACAGACCATTATGCTGGGTTGAGCATATGTCTCTAGACAATGAAACCGGACTGGACCGCCCAGGCATCAGAGTTAGGCCTGTGTCTGGACTTGTGGCAGCTGATTATTTTGCACCTGGTTATTTTGTCTGGGCAGTTCTAATTGCCAATTTAGCCCGTGTTGGGTATGAGGAGAAAAACATGTATATGGCTGCATATGATTGGAGAATCTCATTTCAAAATACAGAGGTAGTTCTTAGTTAAACTGGTCTTTACTTTGCTTACTCAATTTCTGTTAATAGAATTACTTACAAAGCATTATGATTTTCTGTGCTTCACTGCGCTTTCATTGTTTTATTAATTTATTTTACACACTCAGTGGGCTTGTCATTTTCTGCTGCATTTGGTCAGGTCAGAGATCGAACTTTGAGCAGGATAAAAAATAATATAGAACTCATGGTGGCTACAAATGGTGGTAAAAAGGTGGTTGTTATTCCGCATTCAATGGGTGTTCTGTACTTTCTGCATTTTATGAAGTGGGTTGAAGCACCAGCACCAATGGGTGGAGGGGGTGGATCAGATTGGTGTGCCAAGCATATTAAAGCAGTGGTGAACATTGGGGGACCTTTTCTTGGTGTTCCAAAATCTGTCGCTGGACTTTTCTCCATAGAAGCCAGGGATATTGCTGTTGCGAGGTTTTTGTTTTACCTACTATAATGTGAATGCTTGGTCTTGTGTGTGCATCGTTCCTACTTTCCCTTTTGAAAAAACAACAAGTCTCTATTTTGTTGTCCCTTGAAAGAATTCAAGTTTTGATCAATATTCTTTGTGATATGTTAATTATCTGTAAATTTTACGGAATGCGTTATATATATGGATTTGTGAGGTTACTTTTACTTCTCCAAAAATTAATTTTTAACGCAGTTGATCGATCTTTTAGATTTCTGAAATCATATTTCCTTGACATAAAGAGGATTTCTTTTCTTGCCGTTCATGTTAGGGCAAACATTCCTGCTTTGTCATCTTCCTTTTTTAAAAAAAAAATAAATAAATTATGATAATGATATTGATATAAGTATGAATCATTTAGACTGTGCATGCATAATATAATTATAAAGCGAGTCCTTATTGAATAAATTCTAATTCTTATACAGGGCTTTCGCACCAGGTGTATTGGATAAGGATGTCTTTGGTCTTCAAACTTTGCAGCATCTAATGCGGATGACCCGAACTTGGGATTCAACTATGTCAATGATACCAAAAGGTGGGGATACTATATGGGGTGGCCTTGATTGGTCACCTGAAGGACACTATAACTGCAATGCAAAGAAGCACAAGACTAATGATACGTACAAAGTGTTTCAAAATGACAAAGAGAATCTTGAGTTCGTGAAACATGTGAATTACGGGAGACTCATATCATTTGGGAAAGATGCAGCTGAGTTACATTCCTCCAAGCTTGAGATCTTGGATTTTAGGGTACTGATCCTAATATATTTACATTTAGTATTTTTTTTTTTATAATCTCTTTCCTTGTTTTTAATGTTCGAATAATATTGACAGCATAAGTTTGCGTTTCAAAATTCAATCTTATACAACTTTCCATTATTTACCATTTTTCAGTTTCTAAATTGCTCTGTTTTTCCTACAAAAAGCTGACATTTCATTTGCCCTCAAGTTGAAGTCAAAATTCACTCCTTTATCAATTGCATTAACTGATGGAAATATCTCTGTATCTGTCTACTAATATTCTCAAACTGTAGATACTTTCGAACCTCATGTAGTTGATATCAATTGCTTATCTGATTTACATTGTTCTGAGTTTCATGTTTTTGTTACTTGTTGCAATTGACAGGGTGCTCTTAAGGGCAGGAACCTTGTTAACACATCTAATTGTGATGTCTGGACAGAGTACCATGAAATGGGTGTTGAGGGAATCAAAGCTGTTGCAGATTACAAAGCTTACACTGCTGATTCAGTTTTGGATCTGCTTCATTTTGTTGCCCCCAAGCTGATGAAGCGTGGAGATGCTCATTTTTCTCATGGAATTGCTGACAATTTGGATGATCCGAAATACAAACATTACAAATATTGGTCTAACCCCTTAGAAACAACGTGAGATTCTCTACTTTAATTTTGTTCTTGAAAGGTTAAACCCAACTAATTGCTATTTATTTTTCCTTCATCAAAAGCTAAGTGAACATTTTGTAAAAGTCACACAAAACAAGCCTGCCAATCTAATTTAATCTTGTGGGTAAAGAATCTGACTATTGTGTGGCACTTTGCTACTATGTATTTATTTTACAACCTGGGTTGATGGAATTAGTGGATCCTTTCTATTTCTATTGTCTATAATGTCCTATCCTGCTATTTTTGAAAAATTCATTGTTTCTATTATTTCTGTTTGTGGTTTGCGTTATTTTTAATTTTCTGTCCTGCTGCTGCAGATTACCACATGCTCCAGATATGGAGATTTACTCTATGTATGGGGTTGGGATCCCTACGGAAAGAGCCTATGTCTACAAGTTAACTCCCCAATCTGAATGCCATATTCCCTTTCAGATTGACACATCAACAAATGGTGGAGATGAGGACTCATGTCTAAGGGATGGAGTTTATAGTGCTAATGGTGATGAAACTGTTCCCGTTTTAAGTGCTGGTTTCATGTGTGCAAAAGGTTGGCGGGGAAGAACCCGCTTTAATCCTTCAGGCATCCGTACATACATAAGGGAGTATGATCATGCCCCTCCTGCTAATCTTCTAGAAGGAAGGGGAACCCAGAGTGGCGCTCATGTTGATATATTGGGGAACTTTGCATTAATTGAAGATATTATACGAGTAGCAGCAGGATCCTCTGGTGAAGACCTAGGTGGAGATAGAGTGCACTCTGACATTTTCAAATGGTCTGAAAAGATCAATTTAAAGCTCTAGTTTCACATGGTAAGTTCACTCCTTGGACTTCTGGCATTACTTGTGGGCCATGGCCTAAGTATAGCATACATAATTTTGTCAACTCCTATCTCCTGTCTTAAGCGAAATGGTTCTGATCTTATATATGTTAGAATCAGGGTAATATTTTGACGCTTCTGATATTTCATTCATGAAGTTGGTTTTCCATTTCGTGTGGCTTGATTACCAATTCAAACGAAGCTAGCTTCTCAATATTTCATGTTATTTATACGCTGATGGATCTCTACCAGTTTATAGATAAAAATCTTTGGCTCTGGGGTCATTTAAAAGTGGAGTCAATATTTTGGCTTTAACTGATGTTGTTGGCAATTGGCATATTGACTTGTTTTCAGTGGTTTCATGTCTCTTAAATACTATATTCTGGATCCATACTCTATTGATGTACATGTTTCAATTGCTAATTTTCTGACCTTATTTTGTATTCAGGTCACTATTTCAGTTCGAGATCAAATCCTTTTTCGCTTCAACCATACTGCTTTAAGATAGAGCTGATGGTATGAGCTATGGAGCTGATAAACCGGTGCAGTGGTGATGACAGCGGCAGCTTGCTTTTTACTCGGATCGTCTATGCAGCCTTTCATCGTTTCGGGAGAGTGCTAGATCTATTCACAAAACCCAAACAAACAAGGAAAGAAAAAAAAATGTATACCAAGCTCTTCATGCTTGACTAGAGTTTTTTTTGTAGATTCCATTAATTGATTTGATTGTTGTCAAGTGTACTAGTGATTAGTGAGCTCCCGTTTTCATTCGACCAATTTTTTATACGCACATGGAAAATGTCAATCAATGGAAATTTGAAAAGATTATGAGCTAAAAGTATATAAAATAACATTGGCCTTAGTTGGGCTATGTTTCGAGATAGAGAAATGTTATTTGTACGTATATTTTTTCGGCCTTCGTATCGATGTATTCTTATCCATAATTGGATGAAGTGTGGATTTTATTTTATCCAATAGTATGTGGGAGGGCGTTGGCATGGAGGTCGAAAAAATATGTATACAAATAACATAATTCTTCGAAGTATGAGAAAGGAGACAGTGACAAGGCATAACTAAAGTGTGTGTAGGGGTAATGTCAAAGAAGAGGGTAAAATAGTAATTTTATATTATATAAAACTTATATTTTTAATTCTTCCAAATTAAGAAGTAAAGAAAGATAAAATAATGTTGCTTATTTTTATTTTTTCTAATTACAATCCATTAAGTAACCAAATAATGTGGTTATATGTTTTATAATAATGCATTTATTTTATCTTATCTTATTTTATTTTATTGAGTTATTTTTTCTGTTGTCATCTTTAAATTATGAAATATAGTCTTAGATAATTCTATCTATTAGATCGCACGTTATACCTTTCAAATTTTAGGATAGTGTGTTTAAATATAGATTTAATTAATTTGCATATCCTTATAGTTTTATTTAATTTTTATTTAGATTTTTATAATTTAAAAATTTATAATTAGGTTCCTATATTACATAAAATTTTTCAATTGGATTATTGTCTTTATGAGCCGTTACAAAAATTATGAGATTACCCTATAACCACACGCTAGTGGTGTACTCTATAGGTTTCCCATTTACCACTTTTCCCTTCCACACTTATGCACACAGAGACCTCACCCTTCAACTTCACCTTTCACACACCCCCTCTACCATGGCTAAAAGACCCATAACAAGATCCACCATCACAACAAAACAGTCACACCACCACCACTTTAAAAACACCATCCTTGGCATTCCTTCGGAAACTCCGATAACATGCTCCAAACTCAACCTAGCTTGTTGGCCTTTTGGTAATAGGAGCCATCTTACTCCCTTTCACAGGTCTAGTTGTGGGAACTGTAGTAGCCATGATTTGATTCTCACTGTTGATCATTATCTCAAATCCCACATGCTCTATTTTGGTGTATTTTTCGGTTGTGTAATTAGTTTGTTGGATACCCTTCATTCCTAGATTTGTGGCTCTGTTGCTAGTCACACTTTTTCCATTCTTGATGATGATAATGGATGATGATGATGATTATGATCATGGATGATGATGATAATGGATTATGAAAAATGGTGGTGGCGATGAGTGGTTTAGGATTGGCAGTGGTGGTGGAAGTTTTAGCTATGGTAATGCTAGATGCCACTGAGGAATTGGCCGCCTGTGGAGGAGGTGGGGAGGTGCTGGCTGTTGGCAGAGGGGGACAGGAGTGGAGTGCGACCATGCAGATCACAAACGCAAATGGTGCATTCGGTGTTAAGGAACTGAAGGAATTATAACGCCCTTGGATCAAGATTTGATTTCGATTATGGCATGAAAATCAAGAATAAAATCAAGAATATAATAGGTGCGAGAGAACCCGGTTCAATCGATGAAGAACGATCAATCCAAAGCTGTTTTCCGATCCTTAATTCTGGATAAATAAGAAAGAAACTGGTTAAGAAAGGCCAGAGGGAGAGAAGAGCTTCTCCTATTTCTTAGAGAGCCAAAAGGGCGTTCTGTTTCAATGGGGCTAGAGCGCTTGTATATAGGGTTAGGAGGAGGGACCTCTTCCTGTGTTTGAAAAATGATGTGCCAAGCCATCCATTATAGCAAGGCCATACACACAGAGATATATAACAATACCCACTAATGAGCAGTGCATAGGCCCAACAACAATAATAATTACAATAATTTGGGCTTCAATAATTGGCTTTAATCAATTTTGACATTCGTTCAAGGTTAAATGCAATTTGATTTATGTAAGTTCACAAAATTTTCCAACAATTTCCCATTTAGACGATATAAATCAAATCCTTGTGAAACAATATCTCAGATTAGTTCACAAGATGTGGCTACAATATTATGTCAAAATTGAACCCGCACTTTCAACCAAATAGTCCGATATAAGATAACAAGCACTCAACAATACAGAGAATCATACTCGAAGAAGTAGTGACATCATACACGTGAGATCCTCATCTCCTAGTGACCCAATAATTGATGGTATATAAGCCAATGGGAATGCATAACAACAGAATGGCATGTCGATTGATTACCAAGTGCAATTCCCAACAAATGGCCTTAGCATCCACTCTAGATGTTATATAAGATCTAGTAAATCTCATCACAATATGAGACGGGTCCGAAATATTTCCAATATTTGTCATATCAACATACATGTGCACAATAATATATGGCAACATAAGCATCCGCCCAATATGCTCTCTGAGATTCAACAATATATCTCAGCATAATAAAATTGAGATTAGGTCAAATATGTCTCAATAATAGTGCCATTATGCAAAATTGCATAAACAATTAAGCTGTGCAAACTTAAATGACATTAAAAATAGTATGAGGTTATAATAAGTCTACAGAATAAGCCTCCACCAACTCAAAATGCCAAAGAGACCTCAATATACCCATATGAGTTACAAAATCATCAATAAGACCTTTGACGGCTAACCATTAGTTAGGGGGATCAACAACAATAATTCTGTAGGAATATACTCGAGAAGAATATCGAGTCTACCAGAATTGCTATATAATCACAAAAGGATACAAATTAATATATGGCACAATATCTCCCACTAATCCAATATATCAAACAATATAAATATTTCCGTTAGAGACCACAAGATTTCAATATGCTCTAATAGTACAATAATCAATAGTGAGATAAGCAATAGTTTGCGGTAGAGTTTTCAATGTAAGTCTGAAACTTACCACAATTCTCTCTAACAATAAAAGTACAAATAGAGAGAGTCACAAAAATGCAGAGTTAATAAAATTTTTAGCTATAAAGTTTTACAAAATTGGCTTCACTTACCCTGCTTATATAAATGAGGAGATTATAAGTGTCTTTGACACTTTAAAAAACAAATATCCCTTCTCTCTATCATCGTAAACTCAAACAACAACCAAATTACAAGGGCATAGCAAAATTTATGTGTTAGCCAAAGCATTTTAGACCTATATATAGCCATTAATAAGTACATAACAAAATTATAGAGTCTCTAACTCCCATAATAGCAATAGTTTCTATATAAATAGGAGTAACATGATATTCCAAGAGACTCAAAGTGTCCTCAATATAAATCTCAAAATAATGGCATAATGACAGCCTAATAGGAAAAGGGAAAACCCTACATCATTCATATAATAAAATTAGTTTTCTCACATTCAATCAATTGGCCAATTAGTTAAATTAAAGACCTTGTATCATTGCAATCCTGCTGAAAGGTCTTGGATCACAATACACAAGTCTCTTCCACTTGATAAAGTCTTCTTTATCACATAATGAGTACGTCAAATAATTTCACATCAAAGGGTATGTCCATTATCTACATAACCCAACAATATTCGCAATCCACAAAATAATTTAATTCAATATAACATAAATTTCACCATATGTTGACGCAAAATTCGCAAAATTGGATTGCTCTTAAATGCCCAATTAATAAACGGAGATTCATGTAATTGCAATACCCTTTTAGGGTTTCAATATTTAACACATAAATAAACTCCAATAAACAATAAAATTATGTCTCTAAAGCTAGTACCGACAGGATACTGAAAACCTTAGAACACAATTTTCAAATCATTAAGCATTATGTCAATAAAGACAAACCAAAGAATAAGTTCATTATTAACGTAATTTTCAATACAACATAAACAACAATATTTAAAATATCCACAAGAGAAAAGACAGCATAGTAGCACAATCAATATAGGAGAGAAACTAAACTTTTGAGTTTATCAAATGGATGCTCATAATATCAAAAAATAGCTCCTTAAATTTTCTCATAGGAAAGCACAAAAAGTATATAATAAATAATAAATTATGTGTAAAACTCCCCTTTAAAATTAAAATGTACATGGTTGTCAACTTGTAGATCCAAACACAGAGAGATTTTCAAAATTTGGATTATTTCTCTCATTTTATAATAGTGAATCACATCATCTAAAATAATTTTCATTTATGGAAAGTAAGATTTTAGCCAACATAATAATAATTTGACTATCACAAATTTTGTGATTAAACATTAAACATTCCCTATAAATCAATATTTTCGAAATCCATAACATGCTCCATTGTTTAATCATGTATTTAATTTGGACTAAATCCAAATTCAAACTTTGATTTATGGAAATCCATTTTGATTTATGCAAGTCCACAAATATCAAACATTCTTCCACCTGAACTGCATAAATTAGATTCTCAAAATTTTATATAAAAGAAGCCATTATTCCATATAAAATAAGAGTGCGTAGCAAAATCATATTCTAGAATTTTAGAAAATAATTCTCAGAGCAATATTATCTAACATTATTCATAAAATTAGCATTTATCACAATTGATCCCGCGAAGGCGAGTTCACAATCATGAAAATTGCTCAACAACATTGCCAAAATATTCCAGAAATTAACTTTCAGAGTAATATTGCATAAAATTCGACATAATTGCAAAAATTACAATATTCCATAACCAATATAAACAATAGAATTGCTCAAAATTATTTTAATATTCAAAATATTCTAACTCGAAGAGTACATAAATTATGACATGCCCATATACGTCATAATTATCCACAAAATTTTCTAGCATAAAATTGGGAGAATATCATATGATTTTAGACAATTTAATTTTTTGGAAAACTTAAAATAATTTATTTGATACCCAAAATTTCATTAATACTCAAAACAACAGTCTTAATATTCCTTAAACTGTAATTCTTAGAGTAATATTACACAATATTCAACAATAGTTACATATCATAATTTTAATGTGCAATATAATAAATATAAGGAGCTCAAAATTTTTCAATATGCAAAGCACATTAACTCTGAGAGTATGCTTAACATAATATGCCCAATAATGGTACAAATATGCACAAAAATTTTTAGACCAAAATTCAGAGAGTATCATATAATTTTGAGTATTTTAAATTTGAAATAAATTCAAATAAATATTTTTAATGCTCAAAAAAAAAAATTCACTAATAATTTTATTTTATTGAAAATACCAAGCCTACAAATTTTGGTGGAAAAATGGGATTTGGAAGGACCACCACAAGCCTGCACGCGCCCCTATGCACAAGTGGGCTTCGTGGGACAGCACTATTCATCCATCTTTGACCTCCAGTGGGTTGAACTTAACCCAATTCGCGACCCGCGAAGCTTGAAACAAGTCAAGCTCGATTTCTCCTTCGTTTCTCAACCGTTTTGAGTGATTTTGGTGTCTATGGATTCGTGAGAGTGAGAGTTACGAAACCCATACGATATCTTGAAGAACCGTGGTCCATACGCGGTTCGCGCAGGTATTCGCAATTTTTGGCGATTTTCTCCCTAAATTTTCTACGAAAATTTATGTTCTTGGTCTCTATGAGTTCGTAGTGATGTGCTCTACAAAATCCATATAGAGTTCGAACGCAAATCGCTTTAGATTACTAAACTAGAATTTTGATCAAAGGGGTACGGTTCTTTGGTTCTTCCCTCGATTTCTCTCTCAATACAGCCCCAAATCACATAATAATCGGCTCAATAAATTTACAATAACATTAACAACAATAACCCTCAACAAATTTTGAAATCAAACGGCCATAATCATAAATTCGAAATTAACCATGTTGGAGTTCATAAAGCTTTTGAATTTAAATACCCAATCAGTCATCAAAACACAACAAATAGGCATAATCAGAGACCAAACCTGGCTCTAATACCACTTAAAGGAATTATAACACCCTCGGATTAAGATTTGATTCCGATTATGGCATGAAAATCAAGAATAAAATTAAGAACATAATAGGTGCGAGAGAACCTTTCAATCGATGAAGAACGATCGATCCAAAACTATTTTCTGATCCTTGATTCTGGATAAACAATAAAGGAACTGGCCAAGAAAAGCTAGAGGAATAGAAAAGCTCCTCCTATTCCCCAGAGAGCCGAAAGGGCACTCTGTTTCAATGGGGCCGCAACGTCTATATATAGGGTTAGGAGGAGGGGCCTCTCCCTGCACTAAAAAAGTGATGTGTCAAGCCACTCATTATAGCAAGGCTCATACACATAGAGATATATAACAATACCCACCAATGAGCAGTGCGTAGGCCCAATAACAATAATAATTACAATAATTTAGGCTTCAATAATTGGCTTTAATCAATTTTGACATTTAGTTAATCTGGGTTCAAGATTAAATGCAATTTGATTTGTGTAAGTCCACAAAATTTTCTAACAGGAACCTGATTCAATGCTCCAACTGATCCAATTGTATCAGTGCTTCAACTGAAAATGAATGGCTAGATTCAGGTTCTATGAACCTAAAATTGTGGTAAAAGAATATTATGAAAATATTTTATTTAATCTCACATTTTTGTAATGGTTCAAAAAAATTTAGACAATATAAAAATTTAATTAAAAATTAAATAAAATTATAGAGACTTATAAATTAATTAAACCTTGAATATATTGAAGACACACCATGCCTTTCAAATAGTATAATACATGTGTACAAATAATTGACGATTTTACTATTGTCATTGCCATACTTATTTTTCATTTTTATGTTAAAAAGTGTTTTTAGAAGCTTGTCCGAACGCACTTAAGAAAATGTGATATTTTACAACCCATAACTTATTTAAAGTTAGGATTAAATTTTGATATATTATTACTATAAAATTTTTTTTATTCAAGTATATTGTTATGTCATATGAAAATATTTAATTTTTATAATAATTATTTCAAAAATTATGTATATAATATTATATAATTAATTAATTAATAATATAAAATGAATTATACTATTAATATATTAAAATTAAACTTAAAAATATCTCATTCCACCAAATAAAAACAAACACAGGTCGGCCAAAAATCTTTACGTTTTCTCTTACTTTCTTTTTTCCTTTTTTCGGGTGAGGATGGATAATTATAAAGGCTCGTCCTTTATGATAATGTCACTTCTTATCCATTAATGGCTAGTTAAAAATCACTATCTACTATTAAATCGAATATATTAGGGAAAGCATCATGTAACTTTTTTTTGCTTTACTTTTTTTAATATATCACTCCTCTTTTTTATGTCTAAATCAAGTTAGAGTGGCTTAATATGACAATAAAACTTTCATAGTATTAGTTTTCTTCATCCTCAAGTCTCAAATCTGATAAATTTTTTTTTTTCAAGGAGAACAAGAATCCAGTAACCTAAATCTACAAAATATTGGTTGCATCAAGATACTTTGCTCGCGGGTTGCTGGTCCAGATTGTTTAATTTCATGCTACAGACATTCTTGTACTTAATCTTTTTTATGAAAAAAAAAAAAAGAAACAGAAACTTTGGTATAGATTCTCTTTTAAATAGTAAAACCTTATCCGCAACCAATTCCAATTGACTCATTTAAGAATTCAATGCGTAATGAAAGCGTTGGAAAAAGTGACATTACCAAACGTTAATAAATTTATCTAACGCGTAAACTAGGTTTCAGCTTATTTAAACCAAAAATATCTTTTTAAGATAAGCTTAATGCACCACATATATTAATAAATGAGTAAATGACCATGTGACATGTGTCTCTTGCCAGCTGGAATTAAAAACAGTATATTGCCATTCGGCATCCAATAATGACCCCTGTTGATCAGTAACCCAAAGAAATTGAAAAGACCTGTTTGGGTCATGCCTCTGAGGTTCTAAATAGCTGCCAAATTAGGAAATAACGAAATGTTCAGGGGCAAATTGGACATTTAATGACACAAATGTGCCAAATGTCACGTGGACAGGGAATTTGGAAGGTGACGGGACATTTTCGAAATTAAGGTCATTAATCTGGTTAAATTGCAAGAAACTTAGGATATGGTTTTGCTCCAAGACCCAGTGGAGTTACGGGCGACGCGCATGAGTTGTGCGTGGCGTGTGGTGGTCATCGAGGGGATTGATCGACGGTGCGGCTAGCGCGTGGAGAGGCACGTGGAATATCTGCACGTGGGGAGTGTGTGAACAGTGAACGGCGGCTGGGTGCGGAGTGGAGAAACGGAGGCCCAAGGGTTGAGGAAGGGTGTACGGGGTGGCCCACCTTAGAAAATGACTCTATCTAAAACATAAAGGTCAATTCACGACCAAAAAAGAAAGAAATAAACATCAATTGAACAAGTAATGCTGCTGCTGCTACTACTACTAATAATAATAATAATAAAAAAAAAAGATCAAGACAAACGAAAAAAAAAAAAGAAATAAAGATAATACTATTCACCTAGATCCAATTAACTCAGGTTGACTTTTTTTGTTTTTTATATATCGTTATAGTTTGAGTTTGATTTTTAAATATATTTTTTTGTTAATAAATAATTTATAAATATTTATAAAGTCAAAAACATACTCTAATATGAATTGGAGCAAATCTTTTTTTAACTTAAACCTTGTGTCAATTTTTTTTGAAAAAATACTACTCGCCTAAAAAAAATTCATCAAAACCTTTGATAAAAGTTATAGATTTATTCGTTAAAAAAATAAAAAGGTATCTTATCAACAATTTAATTCTCACAACAGGTTGTGACTGTATTATTTTTTTAAGGGGGTTAAAAACAACGCAAGTAAAGGTGGAGAGACATGGTGATGGTGTAGGTGGGGTTTGAGTGTGAGAGTATTTATGAGACTGGCATGTACTTACTCTTGAGCAAGGACAGAGGGCGAGAGATATATTGGCTAGGTTGGAGAGTTTCTAGGAAGGAGACATGCCGAAGTTCAACCCAGCAGCTCCACTATACTACCTGCTTCTTTCTTAATGCCTTACCAGATCCCAAAGGTAGGTATCCTCTGTCTCTCTCTCTCTCTCATCTCTTATCCTGTCTCTACCAGCCACCTTTTCCACTGCTTCCCCCTAACATCACTGTTTTTTATGTCAGCATCTTCTTCATATTTGTATTTGTTTTTGTGTGTGGGATCCAAGTGCTGAGGTTTAAGCTTCCTGTTTATCTTTTGCATGTGGAGTTTGAGGTCAGCTCATGTTGTTAAGATTTGGAAACCAGTTCTGCTCTTAGTCTTACTCTTGTTCTGTTTATTGTCTCCTTCTCAGTTTTTTTCCCCCTCTCGTAATGCGGGGTTTTCACCAGCACAGGCTTGATCTAGTTTTGTTAATTTTTTTTTTAACATATATATTTTAGCAGCATGAGTGGCATGCGTGTGTTTTTAATTATTTACATTTTTCTATTCAAGTCAACTATGTTGGAGTTTCTTGTTAAACATGGCACTTCAGCTATGTATATCTCATGTTGTTTTGCCGGGATACTGCCATATTAAGAATATAGTCGGTGTGTCTTATGTACATTCTCTGCAAGGAAACCTTTTTCTGGGGTATTTTATTTCCACTTGATGCTATAGGATTTTTATCCCAGTCATTTCTCTGGCTTCGTGTTTGTTTAATTTTAGGATGCTCATTTTGTAGGATGTGATTGAAGGTTTTGAGTATTGAGGCTGCAATACTGCATACATGTACACACGGAATGGTAAGCTATATTTCATCTTCGAATGCAATTTCTTTAGAATTATCCTTTTTCATGCGGTCTAATGTATACCGTACAATACTACCAAGTGCCAATACCATCGTGGAATTGATGTTGATAACTGTGGTTCAAGTGGCAGTTGGAGAAGTGTGGCTGTGGCACTGCCGTAGTGTAGTACTAGTAATTAATTAGGGAGTTGGCCGTGGTAGCGGAAGTTTTGACAATTAAATATGGGAACACCAAGTTTTATATTATCAAATCTTTGTTCATTTGTATTCCCTTGATACTAGTGAAATGTGAACATGTGGTGAACTGGTTATTCTATTATTCCCTGTCTATCCTCTTGGGCTAATTGCTGATTTGAGTTTACATTTACTCCTAATTTTGGTGACTATCTTTGATCCGCCCTATCGGATGTCCTATTTTTGGAACATTGTGTCCCTCTGTCCCATCCTTTAGGAGTACACGTTATGTTGCTGTTCTGTGGGGCATAAATATGTACCTTTCTTGTGTTGTTAATCCTCTCATGTGTCACTCATTACATATACACTTTCCTTTTATAGGTTTTTGATATTCTTGATCTTACTTCGCTTCTGGACCAGTCTAACATGAAACCATTTTCTCATGTCAAGAATTAAGTAATGGCTATGTGGAGGGTTAAATGAAGCCTATCCTCTTGTTGAATCATCCTGATACTGTGTTAAATTGTGCTCAAGTTGATTGTAGTCACTCAATGGTATGTGAATCTCCTGTTTATGGATTTGCTACCTGCAGTTGCAGTAGTTATTAACTAGTTATTTGTCCTCCCATTTCAGGCTCGTGCTCCTTTTCTTTATGGTGATCCTTATTTTGGTGGTTCGTTAGTTGCTTATGGACCACAGGCTGTTGTAAGTTCTTCCCAGTACATCTTTTTATGCATGCTCTTCATATTTTGATGCACTTTATGATGCTTGCTATTGTTGATTTGAAATTTTCATTATTGTTGAATTTCATAATATAATAATTTAATATGATGTCACTGCCTTTTCCAAATTTATTAGACTCAACCCCAAATGTTGCCCCAAATGCTGGGATTAGCATCCCCCAGAATTGCATTACCACTTGATCTTGCTGAAGATGGGCCCATTTATGTCAATGCTAAACAATACCACGGTATACTGAGAAGGCGACAGTCACGAGCAAAGCTTGAGGCTCAAAACAAGCTCATCAAAAGTCGTAAGGTATGTTCCATAAGTAAGGATGTTGAGGGGTACATATGGATCACCTGTTTACAGGTTACCCCACCAATTTACCCTACCCATTTGTGGGCATGGGTGAGAAAACGATATACTAAAACGGATATGAATATATATATTTATATATTAAAGTGATACTAATTGTATTAGGTATGGGTATCGTGTAAAAGGATTTTGGGTCTTAACAGTATGAGCAAGCAAATATGCAGCCAATAGATATAGAGGCAGGTAGAGAGTTGTCTTTTCCTTCTTATTTGAATAGAGAATTTTAATATAACCTTCAGAGCAAAACTACATGTTAATTTTCTATTTTATTGCATGGGAGTGTTGGAGTAATCATTCTGAATATCGAAGTTAAAGGTTTAGATCATAGGAATGAAACAGATACATTAGAGTATTGCATTATTCTGTAAATATTCCCTTTTGGGGGAATGTTAAATCGTATAGCAATGCAGTTGGCTGCTTTCTGGACTCTGCTTTCGAGTAAAATGAAATGGTGTTACTCCGCTGATTTTCCTTCTTTTCTAATTGATTGCAGCCTTATCTTCACGAGTCCCGGCATCGCCATGCTTTGAATAGAGTTAGGGGATCTGGGGGACGCTTTCTCAGCGCCAAACAGCTGCAACAGTCTAGTGCAGAACTTGTCAATGGTGGCCATTCAGGCTCAGACCCTGGCAGTGTATATCAAAAGAAAGATGCATCAGAGGTGGAAAGTCATCTCACAAGAACCGGCGAAAATGCATGTTCCATCACAACCTGCTCTGATCTAACAAGTTTGTCCAGTAACGGTGTCAATTTTCGGCAGCCTGGGCACAAGTTCTTGGGGAATTCCCCAAACATGGGTGGAGCATCACAATGCAGTGGGGGACTCACCTTTGGTGGTGGAACCCAGCATTGTGCTCCAGTTGCCCGGTGAGAGAGAGGTGGAACCTGGGGGAGAAAAAAAAAAGGTTCAATCACCGGGCAGGCAAATCATCCTTGGCTTAGTCACTTCACTTTCCGTGTTTCTTGTTATACATAAGTGTTTGTCTTCTCAGACACTTTGCATTAGCACTCAGACCTTTGCTAATGTTTTGCCGTGTATTTTAAAGTTGATACTGCTTCCATTGGTCCGTTGGACTGGATTGGAAAAGTTTGTGGTTGGAATTGTTAACTTATCCATATCTATGAACTGTCCTTACTTTCCTCAGCCCAACCCCTTGGCCGCACAAAAAAGACTGGAGAAGAATGTGAATGCTCCATATTACTGGACGAAGTAGACGTATCTTTCATGTAGTTTTTAACATTTTTTTAAGAAAAAAGGGATTGCCTCTTGTTTCTCTCCTCTCCTCTCTTCAAACAAAAGGAGAGGTGGGAGTAACGTGTGAATCATGTCCAGAAGTGGATCAAACTTGTCAAACACGTGTACCAGGTATCGTGAGAGACATGCGAGCAGTATAATGCGTTTCCCGTGGCACTGCCATTCGAGGAGGCATTTGCTCCGCCCTTTTCTCCATGTCCTAATTTTTCGTCTCATTTTCTTGATGTGTACCCGGGAAATACCTGCTGGCATGTTAGAATTTCTTGTGGCCTCTCCTGCTCTTACTCTCTCATTCATTCTCATGTGTCCTTTCCTTCACTGCTTGAATAAATTAACAAACTGCCATAATAGCGGTGGTTCAGTTATTATGATTGGCCATTGTTGAGTAGGTTAAGATGTTTTTAAGTTTTAACCATGGAAAGAGTTAACTTTTAAACAGTAGGATGTGACCTACGCCCACCACCAAACTTTTCAATCGACGAGGTCATATGGTATACTTTACATGTTCCAGACAATTCCCGTGAGTGGAAGGCTTATTGACTGGTCTTCTGTTAAATACATTTTACAACAATGTTTTGGAAATATCTCATGAGACATACCTAAGATCGGTGGTGTCATGCATTTGATAAAAGTTGTATTGGGACCATATGTAAGCATCCAAGCTAGGTCGACATTAATGCTAAACATTAATGAGCGAAATGATGTTACTAGATCTTTTTTTTCCCCTTATGTACTTTTCTATTCCTGTGTCAGTACTTCTATGATATTTTAATAAAAACTTGGCATGGCTTATCTTGTGATTTTATTAAATGGTATGAATTTACCTGCTTGGGTAGTCAGAACAACTGAATGAGTTTAAATCGGGTAAATTTGAATTGTTGCATGTGCTGCTGTTAAACACGATGTCTTTTAGGGACATTCTTGTGAGTTGCAAGACGTTATTGGCAGTAATAGTACCACTTATAACTTTAATCAACTGTTAAGTTTAACTAATTAACTGCAAGTCTATCCTATCAGATTGTTAAAAGCAAATAGCTAAATTATTTATTTAACTCAAGTGACACTAACTCAGTTGACGTAACAATGAAAATAACACAATGGACAAAAGAAAAAACAATAGTTTTCGCGTGAAACCTAAAATCAACCATTGACAACGCTGCACTATCGAGTAATACTATAAAAAAAAAAAAATATTTTGTTTGTACTATAATAAACGAAAACCAAACTTAAAAAACAGAAAAAGAAATATTTCAAAAAATCAAAAATGAAAAAAGTGAAAAATTGGGCTGTAAAGCGTAGGAACAGTTCCATAGGGAACCATTACCATCCCATGCAAAATGGCTCAACTTCTGGTAATTTTCAGCTGATCCTATGATAAATAATAAATAATAATATAAAAATCCGATCCAATTCAATTCCCATTCCCACAGGGTTGGTGTTCCCGAGAAAGCAGCCCCAATTCCAACCTCCGTCTCACTTTTCTACTTCACGCAAACACACAACACATCACTGCACTACACAATTCCCAGCTGCCTCCTACGCACTTCAAATTTCAAATCGCAACAACAAAAAACCAGAAGATTAGAGAGAAGGCGAAGAAGAAGAAGAATAAGGATGGGGTCGTACATGAACATATTGCTGTACGGAGTGGGAGGGTTGGTGATGGTGGGAATGGCGTTGCTGGTGGCGTTTCAGGAGAAGCTGGTGTACGTGCCGGTGCTGCCGGGCCTCTCGAAGTCGTACGCCATCACTCCCTCTCGCCTCAGGCTCTCCTACGAGGACATCTGGCTCACCTCCTCCGACGGCGTTCGCCTCCACGCCTGGTTCATCAAGCTCTTCCCTAATTGCCGAGGTCAGCTCCCTCTCCTCTTCCATTCACTCGATTAGGGTTTCTGTTTTCCTCCCGTTTCGTCCTTCGATTCGGGTTAACACGCTGATTTTTAGGTTAATTCCTGCTGTAGTTTCTGGAACCTATAGAAATGTTGCTAATTTCTTCATTGTGCTGATTCTAATTTGTTGAATTTTTTTTTTCTTTCCTTGTGATTTGAATTTTTTGTTGGGCAATTAAAAGGCATACTTGGATCTTCGTTAAGTATTAGCTGGGGTTTAGGATTAGGATGCCGATTGACACTTGCTTGAAGACTGAATAATGTGCTCTGAGAGAAATATAGAATTACAGATCGAGAAGGAAAAGGGGTAGTAATTGGTATTGATTGAATAGACAGAGCTAGGATGTTGTATGTTTGTTGTGTGAATGGAATCATCTTGAGTACGATGCTAATCCGATTATCATGTCCTTCTACAAGTAATATGATAAGAAGAAAATAGGGATTTAAATATCAAGATGGTTGAATCAAGGCTTGCCATTTGAGAATGCAAAATCTTCGCTTGGGTTGCTATTTAAGTATTATTGCATTATGATACGTCACACGTGTGGGCACAGTTGATATATTCTCTTTGTATTCAGCTCTTTTCTGTAACTTAGATGTTCTAAAGCAGGTTTTTTTTTTTTTTTTTTTTTTTTTCTTTTATATGTTCCATTTCAGGTCCGACCATTTTGTTTTTTCAAGAAAATGCTGGAAGTATCCTGGTGGTAGATATTTGGATTAAGTCGTGATTATTATTAATTTATATTGATCAGGTTCAATATGCTTTTGAAGGCCTTGACTACTGACTTTTAGATATTGCTCATCGTCTTGAAATGGTTCGCATAATGTTACAGCAGTTACAATGCAATGTTTTCATGCTTTCCTACCGAGGGTATGCATCAGCACTTGGCACCTTAATATTAATGTTTCCACGTAGCTCTGTCAGCTGATTCATGTTGATAACATGCATGTGCCAACTTCTAACTGGATTCACACTGATATATTATGTATCATTCAATTAAACAGTTATGGAGCAAGTGATGGCTATCCTTCTCAGCATGGAATTACTAAGGATGCTCAGGTGTTCTTTTTTATCAACACTGATATTTTGGTCATCAAACATTTTACTAAAAAATTTTCCTATTTTATTATCTCCCAGGCTGCGTTGGATCATCTTTCTCAAAGGTCTGACATTGACGCATCTAGAATCGTTGTATTTGGACGATCACTTGGGGGTGCAGTTGGAGCTGTACTAACAAAAAATAACCCTGACAAGGTACCCCCTGTAAACTTTGCATTTATCTTTGTGGGTTTAAACTTTTATGCTGTTGTTGGCAAAAATTGATGGAGTTTTGGATTTCAGCTGTCACCCTGGATTATAGTGAATAGATGAACATGTCTTTAGAATGTTGATGCTATATATATCATAGCCTGCTAGAGATTGCTTCTAGTGACATAATGTAGCTCCATTTTAGCTTGCTAAAATTTCTTTTGTTGCAATAGATTATTCATAGCTCATTTCGTGATTATCAGCATTACATGAGAAAAGAATATAAACCTTCTTGAACCGATCTTTTTTAGGTTCTTGAGTGTGCATTTTTATTGCTCTTCTCCCTAGCATACACACTTACACTGGTAAAATGAGTGTGCTGCTAACAGGACTCTGAATTCATGATTCTAGTAGTGCTTTCAAAGTGCTGCTATAAAGTTAATGTTTAGTTTACGGGCAGAAAGCTTCCTTTATAGCATTTTTTTTTTCTTTGTTATGGAATTGTTGCTGCGAAGTGTTTTACTAGCATTGTTCTCTTGGGGCTTCCGTAAAGGATAATTTAGATTCTTTACAACAGTTTTAAAGGTTCAGTTTTCCACGCTCATTTTTAGAGAAGTATGCATTTCAAATTTAATTTGTAGGAAAAAATTTTGACTTTAGTTGTTTTATATACAGTCAAAATTTTGTTATTGAGTAAAATCACAGAGTAGTGAAAATGGCCACTAAATCCTATTTATTTGAAAGTTTTTGTGTACGTATGAAGAATTTTACTGGTATTGTGGTGTGTATTTAATGAAGTGAGATTTCAAGCAGAGGTTTTATTGCATCACGTCAATAGATTTCTTCTTCTGACATTTATTTTATGCAGAAATATTAGCATAAAGATTGATGCAATCTTATATTCAGAAATTTAGAAAGGCATCTCCACTTTGTTATTCTCAGCAGCAGTTTGTTTGTGCACCTTTAATCTACATTGTCCTTTGGCCTTCTTACTGCATTTTAGGTTGCTGCGCTGATACTGGAAAATACTTTCACATCTATATTGGATATGGCTGGAGTTCTATTACCCTTTTTGAAGTGGTTTATTGGAGGCAGCAGTTCAAAAGGGCCGAGACTACTCAATTTTCTTGTACGTTCGCCGTGGAGTACTATCGATGTTATTGGCCAGGTGAGGGGTACTGGAAATACAAGTTTTGGCTTCATCAAGATATGCATTTGGGCTTAATGACTCTGCTTTTTTGTAATTAATATAGGTAGTTAGCTGGGCTTTATCCTTTGTAGAGCTTTTAAGAAGGATGTCACTTTGTAACTTTTAGAACCTTTTCTTTTTTTGGTTGGGTCTCCAGAAAGAAACATCATACCATTCCGCATCTTACCCATTCTTCTTCTTCAATCTCTGGCTTGATTTATGTGTTTGTTGATCACTTTTTTATTACCATGTTAATGGCAGATCAAGCAGCCCATTCTTTTTCTGTCGGGATTGCAAGATGAGATGGTCCCCCCATCACATATGCAAATGCTTTATGCAAGGGCAGCTGCTCGAAATAATCAGTGTCTCTTTGTGGAATTTCCTACTGGTATGCATATGGATACTTGGCTGGCTGGCGGTGATCACTACTGGAGAACAATTCAGCAGTTCCTCGAACAGCATGCTCCAGAGAAAAAGGAAGACAGATCATCCCAAAATGAAAACGGTAATAACATTTTATTTCCATGCTGTGTTTCAAAACTGGGATGAGTTAAGAGAGTGGGATGGCCTTTGCTTAATTAATTGCGTGAGATTTATCCAATTTTTCGTTTTGAGATGTGAACGCTCTCTTTCTTTGTTATCCTCCTTTTTTTTATGGGGCCCTGCGATTTATCCTTTCGTGTTATCCTCAAACTTCAGCTAACCATTGTTGTGGCTGTTGTTTGACCCCTTTTTAGCACTAATTGTTTAGCAACCTCCTTTGTTGCTCTTGCTAATTGTTGTCTTAATACTGCTGTCAGATACTGGGGCGAGGTGACTGGCTGGCATTAGATTATTTCAATGATACTAATTGGCTAACTAAGGAGTCAAACAGTTTCTGCCCTTTGAAGTTGCAGCCCTTAAGAGCTCTCTGTGAGAAGATGCTTCTGGGACATGCTGCACCCTGTCAGACTATTTCATTGGACAATTTTGGTTGGGTTGTGATTTCCTGAACTTGGAAGATGCCCAGGCAATTTGCGATTCCCTTTTGCTATACTGTATGGCACTACATTCTGGATGCGGGTTCGGATTTGACAAATGACATGTAGAATAAGAATTATTTACCAAAGCTAATATATGCATCTGGTTTATGTATTATACTTATCTATTTTGTTCTTAATGAATAGTTTGTTTTTCAATTTTCACACTAATGCACACTGAGAAAGTGTTACCGATACCTGTCAGTTGATACTCGATTTCTTTGAAGTTAAATTTTATTGATTTTTTATACAGAACATCTGAATTTCCGTATTGATGCATGATCTTTTCTTTATGCACAGAGGATTTGAGCTTTAGGTCATTGACATGTTTGAGTTAGGATTAACTCGTGTAAGAGTTTCATACATTTTTTTTTTGAGGGGGTTGGTTTCCAAGCAAGTGTTTGTGGACATAAAACAAGTTTAATTTCAGACCCTAGAATTTCTTGAATTAATTTTTTGTTCGAGGCAGCGCTGATGCATGGAGCCCACGAGGCATAAGTATGTAAAAGGTTTTTTATTTTTTTAACATCATACGTATAAATGTTGTATGAGATATTGTATATTAATGTACGTGTGGATAAGTAGCCAGGCATCTCTATGTTTAGATAAGATGGATGAACTATATATTTACGTGGAGGATGTATTGTATTTGATGTAAAATTAGATGTACAAATGGCAAAATTGTACAAGTACATATATAACCCAGTAAGAGCGCCTGGTATACGAGATGCCTTTCTCTCTGTGATACGTCAGCAACCCCACGACGAACATGAGATTATAATGGAAGGTCATTTCAATATTTTCTATTTGTTTAGCATCAATTTTCTCTGTCATATCTTGCTTTAATTTTCGTATGAATTCATGTTACCCCTTCATTTACCTCATTAAACTTTGAAAGTCTAAACCGTAAGGAAGCCAGATTTGTGCAAAATTCGTAGATCACAAATTTAGGATTCATCAAGTCCCTAGGATCTGAATGTGGATTCTTCCTCATACGTTCTAAGCCAGCGCTCCATATATTGTATTGTAACAGAATCTGCGACCAAATACTAGATTGTGTGAAGTTGTCATTGGGAAATTGCTGTGTGAAGTTGTCACCTTAAATTGTGAGTGCTGAAGTATACCAGTGGTATCACCCTCCGCTTCTTTTTTCTCTTTCTACTTTTTTTTTTTTTAACCCCGGGCAAGACTAATAACATAGTTTCGACTCATTTAATCAGCTCATGAGTACTAATCCACATTTGACAACACGTTATGCAATGTAATCTTCTCACAAAAATTACCTCTAATATTTGAACTCTGAGGATTGCTGATCACTTTAACACCCAGAATTTTCATTTAGCATTTTACATATGTTATAATATTTGTAACTGAAGTAGTTCTGGGTTCTTCCTAGTAGCTCTGCTGAGCCATTGGAGCATGGAAAATATTATGGTGGTGCTTTTGCTATTAATGAAGTTGGGGTTGGGGTGGAAAAAGAGCTGGGTTGGTAGAGTGGTCGAACAAAGTCTGATGCTTCATCCTTTTCGAAAGAAGCAAAAAAGCCAGCGAATATTTTCATGAGATGGACGAGAACGCAAGGGTGCAAGTTAAGCATGCATTCTATTACCGTTCCTGCAACGATATTCCACCTATTCGTGGACTACAGTATAATTACTCGATGTGATATACAAATACTACTTCCAGAGTACATAAATACAAACTGATGATTGCAAAAGTATATTACAAACGGCTTTACAAAAAATGTGCCCACAGTGGAATCCAAAAAATAAAATTAAATCCATAACGTTGTTATCTCCACATCTCACACGATGCATTTATTCGAGGACAAGTTCTGTTTGGTTTGTTCTCTGACAAAACCAAACAATCCCACTTCGGAGTCCACAGTCAATGCAAATTTAGAATGATATGATGGCCCAATCAACTCCTAACATTGCTTCCAATAAGGATAAGCCCTTTTCAAGAATAAAACTGAATTGCGCGCTCCACTTAACCGGTCAACGTATTCTTATAGTTGCATTCGGTATAATGATATTGGGGTTTCTGATATGTGAATTTAATGCTGCCAACTCCATCCATTTATCTCCAGTACCATAAATACGGGATGATATACTCCACAATGTGTCACCAGGTTGCACCTTAGTGGTGACCGGAGCACCAGATTTAGATACAGGCTTCGACTTCATTAATGGATTCTTTTTGGTCTTCCCCATTCCATTGGCAAGCAACCAGCGGGAACCAGATTGTTGGTGTCTTGAAGTGCCCCAAAGCCCCCAATGCTGCTTTTTGTGAGGTTCAGTTTTGAAGCCTGCGACATGGACTTCATTTATTCTGAACTGAGGAACGCCTTCCTTTTCTGAAGGTTTATTCTCCTCTATCTTGTTGTCCTTCATCTCCACCTTGGCTACTGTTTCACAATCATCATCCTCGTCACTAATGTTCCCTACCTCAGACACACTCCTGTAAAGTTTCTGCTTTGGTGGGACAAACACTCTCTCAACTCGTATAAGAGCAAGCATTGGTGTTCCAACAGGTTCATAGTTTCTCAGAGGATCACGAAGTTGCACCATTAATGCTACTGTGAAATTGTTTCCCAGCAAGCCACGTTTCATGCCATGGTCTTTGCCTCGTTTCCTCTCTCCCTTTGAACTCCCACGAGTTAAGTCAAAAGAGTTAGCATGATGGGCAGCAAGAAGCTTTGAAGTATGCTCACTGATATTATCTATATCATCAATCTCACCAGAATCAAGCCTCATCCATTCATCAAGAGTTAATGATAGGCCCATTATCCCATCAACGCAAACATTGCTGTCCTTTATATCCAACAACTGCAAAGCAGCAGGTCCATTCAGGCCAAGGGACCCACTAACATTAATCCCCTTGCCGTGGAGAGCTGAAATATCACCAAAGGATTGAGCAATGATGTTTGATGGTGTATCCTCATCTTCCATCCCACATTGTATTCTCAAACCCTCCATTGAAAGTGCTTCTATTTTATCCATAGCCAATGGAGCAAGAGCTTCCAATGAAACAAACTCTGAGCCTGTATGGTTGCCAACTGAACTTGAGCCAAACACATTAGACTTTAGTCCAGATGATGTTCCCTTTGAGCCCCTTAGCACACAAGCAGTATCTTGCCCTGTTACCAAGTTATGCTGCAAATGGCATTGTCTGAATAAAGCGATGAAAATTGAATCAATAAAACATTTGAAAGGAATGGCTAATTGAAAATCTAACTGCAAGACCAGTGATCAAGAATAAAAATGAAAACCTCTCTTTTCCCTGTACTGGCATAGCTTCCCATGCTATCTGTTGCATTGTCTTCCCTGTAATATCTTCCAGAGGCATTAACTTGTTTGCCTGCATTGAAAGCTTTTCAATTCCCATCGAAGCCAAACACTGCAAAACATCCATTATCCCAGAACCCATTTCTGCAGGTACCACAACAGGGTTGGAAATCTGCATGATTAACCTCCCACCACTTTTAGTATTCCTGAAAAGTGAAGGATTCATAGAACGTAGAAATCCCCCATCTTTTGTCTGAAGAAAAGGGCCTAACCCCTCTGCCAGAGGAGGTAATATTAAAGGCTCTTCAGGTAATACATGAATTGGACTTCCAAAACCAGCAGAGTCTCCTGTTGGAGAATGCTGAAAAGCCTTCTCATTCAAGCCCCATGCACGCATTAAGGCTTCTGTTTCCAAGTCTTCTAGCATCTGTGCCTTCTGTTTGCTCCTCATCTCCTGAAACTGAATTAGATGCACTTCATGCAGATCATTCAAAAAGGATGATGACTTGATACCCTTGGAGAAGTTCCAGGGCTCAGTTCCACAAGAAGTTTCATAACTACCACCTGCTTCATTGTCACTTCCCATGTCAAAATCAAATAAAGAGAAGCCCTCAGACCCAGCGTCCATCTCAAATTGCCTTAAAAGGCGCTCTCTTGGAGACTCAGGCTCGCTTTCAGGACTCAAACCCATTGGACTATGGTCTATGCCCACCATGCTTAAAAATTCCCTGGCAACTGAATCTGTGACATCATCCAAGCTATGTGACTTTCTCATCTTATATTCAGATTTAGCTTCCATGATATTAGGAGATTCTTGTGCCACTGCCTCCAAATCTTTGACACTGCTCAAAGCTGATTCTATTTCTTGCAAGAGAAGTTCTTCCGTGCATAATTCATCTTCTTCGTAAGAAAATTCATGTACTACAGCCTTTTCCTTGGAACCATCATTTACCTCATCCTGGGTATCATGTTTGACGTTATTTTGAAAAGATACTTGTATACCAGCAGTATCAAGGGTACATGTACTGTTAAATGTATGATCATTGACAAGAGCCTTTATGGTGGATTCCTCTAGTTTAACATGTTCATTTGATGAAAATTCAATGCCCTTATCAACAACAGAAAATCCATTATCTTCATTCTCTTCAGGATTTTCTTGTCCAGAATTAGGTAATGGATAACCATCTGGCTTAACTGTCTCCAGCTTTTCTTGAACTGCATCAAATTCAGGTTTGCCATGTGCTGGTGGAGATGTTTTTCCTTTGTTACCTGGATGCTCTTCTGGCTTATCTTTTCCAATATCAGATGAAGAATATATAACTGGTTTGATTGGCTCAAGATTATCTTTAAACATATGAAATTCAGGTTTGCCACGTACCAGAGGAGATGTTTTTCCTTTGTTACCTGGATGCTCTTCTGGCTTATCTTTTCCAATATCAGATGAAGAATAGACATCTGGCTTGATCGGCTCAAGATTTTCTTTAAACACGTCAAATTCAGGTTTGCCAAGTTCCGGAGGAGACGTTTTTCCTTTGTTACTTGGATGCTTTTCCGGCTTATCTTTTCCAATATCAGATGAAGAATAGACATCTGGTTTGATCGGCTCAAGATTTTCTTTGAACACATCAAATTCAGGTTTGCCACGAACCGGAGGAGATGTTTTTCCTTTGTTACCTGGATGCTCTTCTGGCTTATCTTTTCCAACATCAGATGAAGAATAGACATCTGGTTTGATCGGCTTAAGATTTTCTTTAAACACTTCAAGTTCAGGTTTGTTATGTAGAGGACTACATGTCTTTTCTTCATCAAACTTCAAGATGTCTCCCAAGCTGGCTGATTTTGATAATGGGAATACCTCATGAAGATCCTTTACCTCATCCACATTTTGAGATGAATACTCACTGGTAAAGCTTGGCAAACTTCCAGTACGCATCAGGCCCGTGTCAGATTGACTGGGTTTTCTATCCAGTCTCAATGAAGCCGAACTATTCTGCCTCAAACTCAATACATTAGGAGCACTATGATTATCTCCAGTAGCAATAGCTTTATCACCAACCACCACATACCCAAAACTGACATTCATCGCAGCACCCCTAGCTGCTCCTGATAATCTAAAACTTGTAGTCCACTTCCCTGAGCTCTTCTCCTCTAAAAGCTCGTCCAGTGTGAGAGGAAGCAACCTTGTGAGATCAACCCGGTGCTTCCCTAAATCGAGTTCTGTTGCACCAACCATAGAAGCATAGAGAAAAGAAAGCTTCGCCTCATATTTTGCAGAATTTTGAGGTCCACTCTTACTTCCATAGATTGAGCAAGTGTAAGTCAACACTTGTTCAAACTCAGCAGCACCTTGAATCACCTTGGCTGGAGGGGTCACCAGTATGTCATCCTTCCTCTTCCAGTACACACAAAGGCTGGCATCATCAAAACTAGGAGGCAACCCTTCAATCAAATGGACTTGGAGAGAAAAACAACAGTTGAACTTCCGGTTTCGGGACAGGGAAAGGGCCTTCAATGGCTTCCATTTCCATATGGACTTGTTCTCCTTGCGGGAATTGTCATCTTTACTGGCCTCACGCTTTGATTTTGGATCAGAAAACGTGGCTTTCTTGGTGGATTTGGACCGGGATTTTGCTGTGGATTTTGAATTCCTTGAATAGCTTTTGTCAAGGTTTAGAGCTTTGCCTATTGTTTCAATATCTTTTAATAACTTCTTCTGCTCATCAGAACCTTCACCAGTCTTATCGCCAGCTTCAACTTTCGACGGCATCATCTTTTGCCCACAAAACCCACAAAAAAAAAAAAAAGAAAAAAGCATTAATTCAATCAACTTAAGCAGCACGCAACCCAGGATTCAGAAAAAAAAGAAAAGAAAAGAAAAGAAAAGAATTGAGCGTGCAAAAATGAAACAAAATGCAATCAAATATAGCAGGTTGATGAATTGTGTAGCATAAACAACAAAAAAATAAAAATAAAAAAATGGAAATGAGGGATGGATCGATTACCGGGTGGCGTTGGAAAGGATAGAAACATCAGAATGTGAAGGTGAAGGTGAAAAACCTAGGTCACGCAATCCAAGCCTTCGCCACCCACGTTCTGAAATTCAAAATTGAAGCTCCTTAACAGAGAAAAAAAGAGAGGAATTTTGAGTTGAAAAAGTAGAGAGAGAAAGAGAGGTAGAGAATGGAAAGGAATGAAAAAGGAAATGATAATAAGGAAGAGTTACAATGCTGTGAGCAGAGAGAGCCTGGTATTATTGTTGTCTTCTTCGTTCCTCGTTCGTCACCTTAATCTGTGTCTGACTAAATTGGCGGTAGCTGTCGTCTTTCAAAACGGAATAAAGTACAAAATAGTAACGGGCAAGATTTGATTTTCAGTTGAAGCCGCCATCCACGCTCATTTCTTTCTTTCTTCCTTTTTTTTTTTTTTTTTCATAATCTACACTCGTTTCTATTTACGTCATTCAAATAAGAGAAATATTATTTAAATACTTCCTCTATTTTAATTTATTTATCAATTTAGATAATTTAATATATTTTTAAATTAACATATCTAAATATAATTGACAGATAAATTAAAATAAAAAAATATATTTAAAATCAAAAAGATATAAGTGTGAGTGAATATTGAGATACATGTGTATTGAAATAAAAAAATATTGTATTTAATATTAAAAAGATATATACAAGTATCTAACGGTCCAAATAATATGTATTGATACAAGTGAATTAAGTGCATTCAATTATTCACAAAATATTTGATTCATTTTCAACTTTGGGTCAATTTTATTTATTTAAAAATAAAATAGATTTAAATAAGTTAAATACAAATAATTTGAGAGATTAATTTTTATACATTAACTATATAAAACAAGTTTACACCAATGTTCAATGACAATGGAGTTATATATATATATATATATATATATGGTGGCAATAAAGTTTAAATTTAAGACTTTTTACAAATTACTCAAATCCTTCACTACTAAATTACTCTTAGTGGCTTTGATAATAGAGATTATTGCCAAGGCATTCTTTTAAAAATTAAGAAAAAAACTCTTTGGTATGAAAGAATTTACTATGAATATTGTACAAAATCATGGCTTTCACTTTTTTTAAACCACCTAGTGGTGATTTCCATAAAATTTTTAGGCAAAAATAATTAATTCATCATTTAATGTAGTCTTTTATTTTTAAAATTGTCCTCTGAAGAATAAATATTTCAAATTTATCTTCTAAATAATAAATATTCTAAATTCATCTTCTAACTTTTAAAAAAGTAAACATATGTATTCTCTTTGTACATATTGTTTGTTACAATCAGTGGTATATTTGAAAATATAACTTATCATATAAGATATCATATATACTATTTTTGCTAACTCTGATGTCAGATAGAATTATTTCATCAATGTAAATAATATTATTTATGAAGAAGATAAATATGTTCAATTTTTAATATTAAAGGGCAAATTTAAAATATTTATAATTTAAAGGGTAAATTTGAAAGCAAAAAATACGTTAGAGAATGAATCTATTGGTTTTGTCAAATTTTTAAAAAAATTAAGAAAAAAATTGATTGAAAAAGCAAGATTTTTAAATTTTCAATACATTGAATACAGTAGAAGCTTTTAAAAAAACTCCACTTTAATTCCTTCATGCACTTGCTAGAAAAAAAAAAAAAAAAAGAAACTCTTCTTTTTGTTGGTTGTTTTGCCGTAAATTCAAAATTAACCACAACAAAATAAAATTTTATTAAGATTGGAAGCTATTTCGCACAAAAATATTTTGCTAGCCGAATAGGTTGAGAGTAAGGCATGCCAGGAAGCTATTCCAAAATGATCAAGAGGCTCGGCTAGTGCAAAACACAACTGATTCCTATGATCAGACGATTAGTACTAAGAGAGGGACTCTATCTTTAAGCAAATGGGTTCCCAAACTACTCCAAAAAGCATTTGGCAGGTAGATCAACAAATCTAGTCACCAAAAAGATATTGACAAACAATTGAAGGCTAATGAAATGGATCGAAACTTAAACAAACTAAAAGTAAATGAAGTCCAGTAAATAAAATGCGGTAAAAAAATGCTGAAAAGTAAAGACAGGGAATGTAAAGTTCATAAAACATAAAGATAGATATAAAAAAAATTTGTGTTTGATCCATTTGTTTGGGGGATACCTTTACAGATTGTGCTCAAGGCTATGTATATACGTACAAAACTTAACAGTTATCCTAAGGTAACTATTAACCACGTTTTAACACAAATATGGTCAGCAAACTTCGTCCTGGTAACGCCCTCATAACCGTCTTCCATGTCTTCCTTGAGTGCACTCTTCTTGGTGTGGCGGTAACTGCTTAAACTGCTCTTTGCCTTTCATCTATCTCCCCACTTTCTAAATTAGAAATCACCTTCCTCAGCTGCTCCTACTTTCTAGGAAGTGGTCATGAACTTAGTCAAACTTCTACTCTCAACTGCTGAAGCACGTTCTTTCTTCAACCAAAGCCCAGAATTGATATGGATTACTAGCTATCAGAAAAGCCCAAAGCTTGATAGGAAATTCATGCCCTCGGCTAATGGCTACTGTCAACTATCAGCCGATAACTATCGACTGATGGCTAAGTCAGCCATCGACTATCGGCTGAAACTTATATCAATTGTCAAGTCTCAAAATATGTGAATAAGAGTCCCTATAAGCGGCTACATTTAGTTAGAATCTTAATCACAAAAGGCCAGACAAATTAGCTGAGGAAAAATAAAAAAATAGCAAAAACAATATTGAAACATCCTTTTTCAAGCCCAAAACGCCCTCAACCAAGCCAGCCCTAGCTGCCACGTCGATACTCTCATCTTGGGCTTTACACATATATACAATAATGGTTATTCTGACACCTAGATCTTAGCCAACAGCCAATTGAAGTTTGGTCGAATATTTTTGTCTATTTCAATCAATTTAAGCCGAGCAATATATTCCATACCGGCCGTCAGTTATTCGCCTATTTTTCGGCTAACTACTATCGACTATCGGCTAAATCTGATTGAATACTACCTTATCTAACTATTTCTCCTTGGCTGATATCTATCCTTGGCTAGCCACATTTTTTTGGTGCTAACAGAAGCACTATAGGCTGTATTGTGAGTGTATTGGAACTAAACAATGTCGATGGAAGGATGCAAATCGTTTGTCTCAAGACTGTGTCCTATACCCTGCTCGCCAATTAAAATATGAATCGTGGATCATTAATCTATTTTAGTAATTATTATTTATTTTTTCAAGCAATATTATCCCCCACTCACGTCCCTTCCTCTCCCTTGCAAACAAGTAGTCATTTGCAACCTCGACTATGTTGGTCTGTAATGAATAATCGAAGTGAAAACTGAAAACCCATTTCCACGTGTTGAGAAACAAAAACAGCTACAACAATTGCAACCTTAATCATGTTTTCTCCAACACCAAAACATACCTTGGCTTCGGATTCGAGCAATGTATTTGACACACCAAAACAAACCAATGTTTTCTGACTAATGTAGTCCGCATTATCTCTCTATTATCACATTATCTCTTCTACTTACTTCCTTGAATTTTCGATGAATAATCAAACCCTTTTATGTGGGTGTAATGGTGCTGCGGCGTGGAGAATGGGAAGAAGGAGGGCGAGCAGAGGGTGGAAGGGTCGCGATGGAACTAAAGTAGCAGCCGTGATGAGAGGCATATGCAACCCTTTCAACTAGTAGTATGTTTGGATCCACGTCTTTGGGGGTTAGAATTTATTGTCAAGCTTTGATATTATTTGGATTTTAGAAATCAAAATTGATTTTTGTTTTTAGAAATCAAAATTTATTTTTGTATTTAAAATTCATTCTGAGAAAAATAAATTTTTTTTACTTTTTATTAAAATTATTTATAAAAAATTATTAAATATAAATTATTTTACCTCAAAATTAATTTAAATAAAATTAATAATAATTTTATAAAATTAAAATATAAATATTTAAGGAAGGTGGAGGAAAGAGGATATCGTCATATATATATATATATATATATATATATATATATATATACTGAAGTAAATTACTGATGTGTAAAGTTTTATCCAAGTGTCTAATTTTAACTGACAGGACAGGATACGGGTCACGGGACACCATCTTGAGATAGAGGATTTCTGTCCTTAATGGACATGTTGTGCATGCATAGTGATGAACAACAATACACATGTATACCAAAATGCAAATGTTACGAGCAATGTTTTAAAAATGGGAAGTTGAATAAGCAATATCTTTATTTTTTGATTTGATTGATTTAGTAAGTTAAAATTATAAGCAAATCATGAATAAACTGTATTTAAATTAAATTATTTAATTTTGATAATTTTTAGTATATTCAATGTAAATTTTTTTTATATAAATTTCTAATCATATATTATTATATTTGTAAAAGTATTTAATTTTTATAATAATTATTTTAGAAATTACATATTTAATATTATATAATTAAATAATAATATAAAACACCAACATTTAAATAGTTTAAGTAATTCAATACTAATTATCTTTTATTAAGATTTTGAATTCCAATCTTATAGATAAAAAATAATGCTAAAAAAAAATTATCTTAATAGTAGATCGAACTTACACATTTTACTATAATAATATGTTAAAATTAATATCTAATTTAAAACTCTTCAAATCGAAAACGTAGTTTACTTTTAAAATATTATTATATTTTTAAAGTATCAGATAGGATTAAATTTGTGCTATTTATATTATAATATTTTTATTTTTAATTAATAATAATTTTTTCATAAGTTTAAAGACCGAAACCATGTACAAACAAATTGATGACCGAGAAGAACAAGCAGAGAAACGTAAGAAAAAATAAACATATAACTATTATAAGATTAAAAAAGTGGTCCTCGCCGCTGATTTGGAATCGCTCTCAATTTCTTTTTTATTGATGTTCATGGATGCTCTTCAACTTGATAGGATCACCGACCAGTGTTGTGCTGACAACTGTTCCGGTAAAAATAAAATAGATAGAGATTCTTTTAGCACATGAGAAATACCCGTGTCCGCTATAATAATCAGTAGTTAATAAATCAGCTCAATAAAAGTTAATAGTTACTATAAAATATGAAAATGAAAATAAAATTGTTATATTGATAATAAACAATGCGTGAACCTTTGAACTTCTTTCTTATATTTAATGAATTTAATTTAGGTATTTTTATAAATATTATTATGAAATTAATTTTTTAATATTATGAAAATAAAAAATATTATTTCAATATTTTTTTAGAGGTCGAGAACGCAGCTCGTTTTATTATTGTGTTTAATCCTTGTTAAATCGTTCAAGTTAATATATATACATAATATCTAATAATTTAAGGATTTTATTTAGAAATGTGAGAAATTGTAATAATTATGGTAAAATCATAATCTCAACTATTAGTTTTTGTTATCAATAATTATAATGTTTTAGTTATATTTCTAAATGAATTCCTCAAAATAAATGTGAGAAACAATGTAAAGTGTATGTTGTGGTTCTAGTGATCTCAACTCTTATCGTAACAATCCATAAGCCAAAAGAAAGTTTTTTTTATAATATAAATTATATTCAATCTCAACATAAGTATTCATTTTTTTTCTCCATTTTATTATTTGAGTTTAATTGATATATACTGATAGTTTAAAATAATTTTATATTATCAACTAATAAAAATAAAAGAAAGTGAGAAATTATAATGGATTCCTCATTATAATGGGTAGTTATTTGTATGAATTGATACTTTTCACTATTTCTATTAACTAATAATATAAAATTATTTTATACTATCAATATATTTAAATTAAATCCTTATTATTTTTTCACATGAATAAAATCTGCGCTCCAAGAATTTGGATTGGTATCGCATCTCTATGGTTTGTCCTTATCCCTGGCAGGCCTTGTTGGAAACCAACATGTTAGTATTTACCGTAAACACTAACAGTTCATATTTACCGCAAACGCTTTCAATTATCAAACAGTATACGATTGAAAATAGTTACCGTAACATTAACAGTGCATATATTTTTAAGTGAACATAAGTTTAAGAAAATAAAAGTTTGTCTGATTAAAGATGAGACCATGTTAAAAACTTGAATAAAGACTTACAACGTGACGGATAATAAATAGACTATAATAACTAAAAAGGATGTAAATGGTTGCCAAATCAAGGACAAATAAACGAAATTGGCTACTATTCCAGATTCATAATAGTTGTCAATTTGATTATTTTTATATAAATTAAGAAATTTAAAATAATACATAATTATAATATAAATTTATTAAAATATTTTTATTAAATTTTATTATATAGTAGAAAGTATAACATCATTATGTAGTAAAAATTTGCTATCTCTTTTAATCAATAAAAATGAAGGATAAAATTAAAAAATTAACAATAAATATTACATTGATATATGAGAATGATAACCATTGTAAACTAAAAAATTTTATCCAAACTAATAACTATTATGAATAGGAGGAAATAATAAATTATTCTATCTACCAAAACCTTAAAAAAGAAAAAAATTGATTTAGAGTTGACGTAGTTGATAAAGAATAGACTTATATCTTATAAAGACACAAATTTGATTTTCAATGCTAAGATTGTGACCCTTTTCGTAAACAATCTTAGAACCTATTTGGTTTAGAGATTTCAAGCTCCAAAAGTACTTTTGGCAGAATAAGAATAAAATTACACAATAATTTATTGTGTTTAATTTATTTTTCGTACAACTAAAAATACATTTTAAGCAACTAAAAATACTTTTAGAAGAAATGTGTGTTTAAGAAGGTTAAAAGGTTAAAATTATTTTAATAATTATTTATTTATATGATCATTTTTTTATATAATTACTTATATGAGAATCAATTTATGTTTAGATACTTCAGTTAAAAAGTAGTTTTAAAATAATTTATTTTACTTGAGTTGTATAAAAAAGATTGCTTTTGTATGATAAAATTTCTAAAAATGATATGAAATAATTATTTATATTATATAATATTTGTTACTTAAGATTAATTTGGTAAAAACATAACAATTCTGAATTAATCAGCTTCTACTTATAATCATAAACTTTAAAATGTTGTTTATGATTATAAGTTATTTTTCAACTTAAAATTATTAACTTTTAATTAGAATCTATTTTAAATTTTTTATCAAACAAGATTAATTTTTTAGGTACAACTTTTGTAAGGGGAAAAAAATTATTTCTTGCATGTTCCCAAATAGGCATGAAATATTATTGAAATTATTTTTTATTTTAGAAAAAGTATTTTTGAGATGAAATTTTATTATTATCCTCAAATTTATAATTAAAAATAATTTTACTTTATTTTATCCAAATAAAAATTATTCTTTTAAATCCTAAACTAATTTTTGATATATTCAAATTAAATACAAATTAATTCTTTAAAAAATAATTTTTTTAAAAATAATTTTTTTAACTTAATTTTTTCTGAAGTTAAATCAATCATACTTTTATCCTAATGAGATGACCGACTCCAATCCACGCAAACTTTCTTTCTATCGAAAAAATATACTGTGTGTAACGAATACCATTCATTTGAAAAATGAAAAAAAAAAATCCAAAATAGAAACCCACATTACACTTTGGCTTAGTTTAATATTGTTATGATTTTTTAAAAATTGTAGAGTTATTTGATCTCTTTAAAAGCTACTCTAAAAAAATAATAATAATATTATTTGACAAAATAATATAAAATTTATTTTCAATAAACTGAATTCATAAAAGTAGAGTTTAATAAAGTTACTCTAAAAATTTGAAATAACTATAATAGATATAAATATTAAATAGAATAATTTTTACTTTTAATATTATTAATAAAAATAAAATTATATTAATCTTTTAAATTTTAGGGAATACAAAATAATTTTAAAAAATATCTCAAAAGTGCTTCTAAAAGCATTCATGACTTTTAAAAACTAAGAACAAAAATAGGGTATTTTTTTTATATGGTGTTGCAGTGAAAAATACATCAAAATATGAGAATTTAGAAAAATTTACATTGATATAGGATTTACTAAAATCATATTTTCCAATTTAAAAAAAAATGAATTCGAAAATTCTGGTTTTAATAGACCCCTTATCTTAGTATATATATTGTTTGATAAAATAGTGCGCCATAATTTATATAAGAGAAATCAATTTTTTCCCAAAAAAAAAAAAAAAAAACAGCATGAATGTTCGAAGGGCCATTTCTTACTAATATTAGTTTGATTTTTTCTCAATAATAACAATAATAATTAAAAAAGAGTATGATGGACCGTGCACGTCTTTATATTCATCATGGGTGCATTAAAAGCCATAATTGAGTAACCAGAAAGTTCCAATTGCAAGTACCTGCGGTCGTGAAAGAAGCACGAAAGAGCATTGTTTTCGTAACAGATTCCTCTGCTCTGTTCTGGTAACCTTCAATACAATACAAGCTCCACCACTTCTCTTCTCTTTCTTTTATCTCTCACGCGAGTTGAAGAAGCGTGTGTAGTAATAATGTCCGACAACGAAGACCATGCAGAGTATACGAATGGCGAATCTCCTCCGAAGGTGAAACAGAGGTTCAGGGACAGATCTAAGGTAAAGCTCAACCCCATCACTTTGATTCGATTTCCACGCATGGTTGTGTCGGTTTTTTGATTTTTACGATGTGGGGTCTGTTTTGGTTTTGGTTTTGGGTCAAACGAAGGAGATGCTGTCCAAACAAGCTGTGCAGACCAAGCAAATGCTTTCCAAACAGGCCGTTAAGATCGCCAAACAAGCTGAAGAACACGAAAGGTTCATCAACAAGGTTGTTCTTTTACCTTTTCCCTTTTCTCATTGCAATTCCAGTTCAATGTTTCTTTTTTGGGGTTTTGATTGATTCAATGGACTTAGTAAGCATGACCTATTGGATGGTGTTGTGCATTTGTCTATGTCAATACTGAAGAAGCTTTTGTTGTTAATCATTCTTCTATAAATGTTCAGGTGACGCATCTTTTGGGGGTCCTCGGCTTTGGTGGGTTTTGCTTTCTCTTGGGGGCGAGTAAGTTGATAAGTCTCATTGTTCCAATGTTTTTCAAATGTCTTTTTATTTTATTTTTTTATTTTTTTTCTTTGAACTAATTCAAAGTTTCTTTGTTTTTTTCCCCCATTTTGTAATTCCTACCAGGACCCCAAGACATTCCCTATGTATATTGTTTGTTCTATGTCATCTTTGTTCCTCTTCGTTGGATATACTATAGGTTCAAGAAATGGCATTACTACCTACTGGTAAGCTAACGCTTCTTAAATTCTGTTTTTGAAGTGCAGTGTACAAGTGCATAGTAAATTAAATCATTATTTGCTTCTGGAAGCTTATATTTGTTTGATGAGTTTGAGTTTCATTGGCACTACTTTTGTCATCTTGTACCATCCACAGGTATTTTGTGATAAGAGACCGCAATCAATAATCTCTAATTGTCAAAACAAGAGGTGAAAACTGCCAACTGCTCTATTAAAGAGTGCATTTTAAGGTTTAGGTAGTAGGCATCTATCTAATTGGACCCAAATAAATGAGATGGAGGATTGGTTGCATTTCTAAATATCTGATTATCACTTTTTTGGGGCTTCTGTGGAAGTATACAGCAGCTAGGAAAAAGAATGGTAAATTGAATTATCAAATACTAATGTAGTTGTGATGTGTGACATAGCATTTAGATACATGAATTTTTAAAACTCTGATTGGTGGGAGCTTCTATATCAGGAAACTCTATTGGTAAGCAAGAGGGCTTTGTTAGTTTGAACTGTGTTTCCAAGCTTTTACTAATTAAAATAATTAGAATAGTGTCTCATTATTCCTATTAATGACTATGATAAGGATCTAGTTATTATTATACATTGCCTCTGGTGAAATATAAGCAATGGAAGTAAAGTAGTTACCAGCTTATTCATGTATTTCAGGATTTTTGCTATTATGCCAATACAATATTCTTGGTTGACCTCCTTTTTTATCCAAGGAACGAAAAGCTTTTCATGGTTTGCTTTTCATTTGCTGAGGTAAGAAAGTTATCCCTGGTAATTTGACTCCCACGCAAAAGAATGATTCATTTGTTGACTGTGACTTATTCAAGTGCTGTTGCAGGGGCCATTGGCCTGGGCTTTGATTGTTTGGCGCTGCAGCTTGGTTTTCAGTTCTGTTGACAAAATTGTCAGTGTTCTTATCCATCTATTACCTGGTAAAATAGACCTTCAATTTCATAGTTTGTCTTCTTTTTTTTCCAGCAAGATTATAAAATTTTGGCTAGTTTTAGTATTGGCTTCTACTACAATAGCTGTGGACATTTTTTCTTCAATGACCAAATATTTGGTGTAAGGCATATTTCTTTTTTATCCAAAAAAGTTTGTTGGGTGTATGGTGTATGCTTATCATGTACAAGTTTCCTGACGATAGTACTTTGTGATGCAATGTTTCTGGTAAGAAATATTCTAGTAGCTTTGTGTTCTAGTTCTATTCTCTCGATGATTTTTCTGTTCACAGTTCATAAGACTATGGAGTGGTATTGGCCTTGTTTTGCATCATTCAGTTTTCTGCATATAGGTCCTTATGCTAAAAGGAAAATAGAAGTAAAAATACTGTTCAAGTGCCACATGCTAGATATGGATTGGAGATTGTAATCTTTGTTTAGTATTGCGAGGGGTGGGATATTCATCGATGTTCAAATTTTGTAAGTTTGTGCATGCTCAGAAATTTTGAAGTTTGACAATTGTGTGCAATATTTGTCTTAATATAGTCTAGAGCTCACAACTCATGCTCACAATTTTAGTTTGTCATGCCTTCAACAGAATAGTTCTTTTGAACTTATACATAGATACCATATTGTTGAAGACATGGAACCAGTGGAAAGTGCCGGTGATATATATATATATATATATATATATATGCCAACTTTATGTTTCTTATGGCATGCATTTTGGTTTTATTATTCCTTTAACACAATAGTTATTTTCAGGATTAGTTTTCTTTACCATTCGGTGGTGGAATCCTGCATATTTTGAAGCCATGCACCCAGAGGGAACTGGTCGAAGAGCTACATGGCCTTATGTCGAAGATAAATCCTCTCTCTGGACATGGCTGTTTGTGGTACCCTTGGTAGCTTACTCGCTGTGGCAGGTCCTATATTTCCTCATTGTCAATGTCTTGCGCCGGCAAAGGCTTTTAAGAGATCCTGAAGTCATGACTTCCTACAGGTAATCATTGATCATTCACACACCCCCTACAGCTTTCTTTCGGTTCAATTTCTTCTTTAAGTTTCAAAAAAAAAAAAAAATTCTTACTCTTATTCAAAAATATGTTTTAGATTGGTAGGTTATATCTGCCTTTGACCCTTCTCATCATTGAGTACATTGTTTCGTAGGGAACTGTCAAAAAAGGCTCAGAAAGCAAACAATATATGGTGGCGCTTAAGTGGGTTGCTTGGGGATCAAAATCGAATGTTAATGTACATATTGCTTCAAGGCATATTTACTGTGGCAACCATGGCATTGACTGTGCCCATATTCTTGTCATATGAGTTGCATGTAATTTTCCAAATACTAAAGGTTTCTGCGTCAGTGTGGAATGGAGGATCCTTTCTGTTAGAAGTAATGCCTAGGCAGGCAATTCTCAAGGAGAAAAAGAAGTCAGAGATGCAACCTGCCCAAGATCAATCATCTACGATGTTTGAAAATGGTAGCAAGTTCCACAATTCTGTTGGGAATGGGATATCCGAGTCCTGAAACTAATTATCCTCTGGTTTGTTGTACCAGTATTTGTTTTATTTAAATGCAAATTGCTCCTTTTCTTCTTATTCCACATGCATTTCTTCAAATGGATACTTTGTAGAAAATAGTCTTAAAGGTGTGTGTGAGAGTCTGAGGTAGTTATTTTCCTTTTTTAAGCCCCCGAATCTTTAGCTAGAGAAATATTATTTAAACCATCCATGTATAGATATAGTAGATAAATGTGAATGTGGGTAGTATTGAAGCATACATATACTGAGGTAAAAAAAAGTGCTATGTGTATTTTTGTGAGAGGTGTGGTATTTAATGTTGAAATGCGTATAAATAACATAACTTAATACTGCGAATATATATACTTTAACCTTTGTGGTATTCACTCTTGCCTATCCAATCATGGGAGACGTGTCTTTTATCAAATCACAGTTTTAAGTTTGAAAATTAAACTTACAAAATGTAACAAATCTCAATAATTAATTTTAATATATAGTTACTATAAAGTATTGTATATTATAAATTAGTTATATATTATTATATGCATAATTTTTAAAGTTAATGTTATAAAAGTTATGCATTTTTTTGGCATGATAAAATATTTTTACAAGCCTGTATTAAAAAAATTATATTAATAATGCATTAAAATTGAATTTGACATATTATCCTTGTAAATATTGTGCTACCGAAACTTAGGGACACGTTAATATTTAACTTTTTCCGTGTTTAATTTGTTGCACATTTTCTTTTTCCCAGAATTATTGTTTAAAATTTTAAAATGAACGACGATATATCGCCTCATATTTTAATTAAATAAAAGGATGATTTTTGCGCTATACACTCTCAACACTTAAAATGAGTTTTTTTTTTTTTTTTATCTAAATTTTGTATATGTCGGCTGACGCCTGACACAGGTTTGAACCTCGCAAGCTACGCAAACACAATTCGAATGGCTTAAACGAGAATATTCTCAAACACTAGAAATTTAGTGTTAAAATTGCTAAAGTTTTCATCACTACAAATCTAGTAGAGTTTCAAAGCCACTAAGCCAGTATGTCTTAGCGCGCCTACCATAACTTCAACATCACATATTTCTAGGTGCGTCATACATATGAAAAGTATAAACCGTCGGAGAATATCAGAATCTATCAAGTCAACAACAACACGAAGGGCTTATGAATAAAAGCAAGGCGAGAATGGACGGAACTGGATAAATGGTTATGGATAATGTTTATTGGGCTGCAAGTAATGGAAAATGTTCATTCACTTATTTATGCACGCCTTCCACTTTCACGCTCATGTAACAGGTTTTCATAAAAAAATCACTAACATCAATTACTTATTTTTGGGTACATTGCTAACTTAGTTTCACCTTGAATAAATAGTGCCAGGGACAAGTATGAAGGAAGTGATTGAAAAAATACATATCCAACATCGCCGGTCCGATGTTCCCATCCCCGCTAGAGAAATGGACAAATGCCCCAAAATAAGACAACATGATAAACGGGAATATTCCATTCAACTTCTTTAGGATTTTATTGCAAAGTTTTCTTTTGATAATCCACATAATGCTAGTGCTCCAAGGAGCTTTCAAGGTGATTTTTAAAGATACAGCTAAAAAATATCCAAAAAATGATCTCACGTCTGTACAATTGCACTGAGTCATAGTTCATTATAACTCAGTCGTTCAAACAACCCCTATCTGAAATTTAAATTTAAAAAAAGAATATTACACCAATTAAATACAAATAGAAACCACATGAAACAAATATGCCCTACAAAAAACATCTAGAGTCACTGATTGCACTCAGTATTACACTTGAAAACCAACAAAATGAGAAAAGAACCATGGGCAGGTGTCACAGTGCGTGGACACCAGCCTCTACCTATGGTCGCCATTTGTCACATGACTCCCATCAATTGTGACATGGCTTCTTAACAAAACCCCTCGTGTTGATGAAACTTGAGGGGCAAAAATGAATTAACCCAGACAACAAACCAATATTAGAAGCCCGGGTTGGTGAAAATACACTATACACGTGATAACAATGAAATTATATGCACAGCTTCGCACCTGCAACTTTGTGCAGTGCGGAGGGTATTGCCACAATATGGAGCATCAAGAGGCGATAATCACTGATTATTTGTGTCACTCTGAGCGTGCTAGTAAGAACCCAAAGCCTGAGTTCTCACGTATCAACGGAGGAGGATCCACGTCAGCTACTTCTATTTGTTCCATAGATTTGGAAATGTCATCCACAGAAAATGGAATGCTGCATCCGTATTCAAAGGTTTAAGAACAAATGCTACGCCCAGACCAAGACAAGCAATGAATATTGAGTTGTTTGCTACTTTGCTAAAGTTTATAACGTACCTCGAGTCATCATCTAATAGGAAAGAAGTGCTGACAGCATTATTAGAGTCGTCAGACATCATAGCTCTCATGCTTGTTATAACCTGCACAATCAAGAGAGGTGTTTTGAGATTTACCAAATCACTGGTTTCCACCTTCGAAATTGTACAAAAGATGTGCACATTCAACTAGTAAAGATAGTACAAACAGATTAGCACCACCAAAATCAGCAATGCTAACTTACTTCTGTAGATACACTGTGTGTGCCGTACTTGTCATCCCAGTACATGGTGCTGATCCTGTATAACTGTTGTATACTGAGAACCTGCAGCACGAAAATAGCATGCTTAGGAAAGGAATCAGAATGAAGTGTGATCTCGTAAATAGTTGATAGAAAGAAAGAAGGCACCCACAGGGCAAAGCTCCTTGGTTATTTCATTCAGGGACTTTTTGGGTTTTTGATGTATCACCTGACGTAGAAGTATAACAGTCAGTCGTAATCAATATTGAGTTGAATTTGAATTTAATTTGAGTTCACATAAAACTAAAAGTGACCCGTACCAGGAATCCAACAGCCTGCCTGATATGTTTCAGTTCCTCCCAAGCCGAGCCAGCATACTGTACACAACAGATTGAGGTGAAGATTTGAAGAAACGGAAAAAGTAAAAGGTATGAAGTGGTTGCTTGATGCTCACCTCCTCTGTCGCGTCGACACACCACTGTTCTAATTCAGCCAAACCTGTCTTTACGTACTCTCCGTTGCTGAATGAACAACACTCACGACGCAACAATAGACTGCAGTAATGATCACAGATCAAGTCCATAAGAAAGTCTGAATTCTGCAGTATGACATGCGATGCAAATGGGAGAAAGGGAGAGAGGGATTACCTGTTGAATAATTGAACATTGATGAATGAAAATATTTGAGTGAAAACTTTACGGACCAAGAAAGGAGGCGCCTGTCAAACCAGACTTTGTTAGATTAAGGTCATAATCTGACAATAGAATGCAGAAAATCAACGTGAAACTCACATAGTTTGCTTTCATTATCTTTAGATAATTGTTTAAGCTCTTCACAATACTTTGCCAGTGAGCAATTAAAGCTTGCTGAGCAACTGCATTAGCATGTGAGCGTCCTTTCACTAAACTTTGACGCGAGGTCCTTGGAGCCTGCAATTGTTTTATCATGAAGAAAAGATAAATAAACAAATAAAAATACCCAGAAAATTAAGCTTGTCAATCACTGGGTGGCTCACCCTCGTCACTGCTTGCATATAAACAAAGAACATGAACATGAGCCTACTAGTAATTTTGGGATTACTCGTGCACAATTTTTTTCTTAACATAATAGTCTAGGTGCAATTAGCAGATGAGAACTTTTTCATAAGAGTTTCCTTCCGATTTTTCATGTAAAGAGGAAAATAATGGTTTCTTTTATAGTTATCAATATTCAGCAGTCACTACAAGCATAGTGCTCCTTCCCATATCCTGCATGTCTGATATCCTATATTATCTTCTGTCAAATATGCATAAATTTTGGTTATGATTAAAATAACAGATGATATTCACTAAAAACCAACATGTGATCTGCCAATTGCTAAAGCCCCTCACCAAATGAGTAATACTCAATTTTGATTGCCAATTCCCAAAAAAAAATGTGTGATGTTTACCTGTATACAGAGTCCAAGTAATGGAGATATCTCCTTTTTTAGGTTGTCTCTAATCATTCCATATATTTTTTCAAGGAAGGCAGTAAGCTGTTGCTTAAATAGCAGTGCTGGATATTTTGCTTCCACTTGCCGCAAATCATCCAGTCTACTCAGACCTCGACCATTTAGAAATGCCAACCCAGCACTTTGAGGAGACGCCCTTAGTCCCTAGAATCAAAGAAAGTAAACAAAATTGCAGGCAGAAAAATCAATTGTAATTAATAAAACTGATAAAATTTTCTTAGGAGGGATGTGCAGTTGCTTCATACTTGAGACATTCTTCCAAACAAAGAAGAAGATGCTGTCCTCCGCCGTTGTGGTGTTAAGCTAGCTGCTCCACTTGCTTTGAGAGTGCGTTGGAGTAGCAGCAACAAAGTAGATGTATTAGACAACCAATACGCCAATACATCAGTATTATCCTGGGCCTTCAATGGTGCACAAATCACCGTCAGTAAAATGTTTGGCATTTCCAATATTGACACAACTGCTCAAAAGCACTTCATCATGAATAATCAATAATGTACAACCAATCCCAAGAAAAGATACGTTACCTCAACTGCTGAAGCTATTGTTTGAATGATACGGTCAAAGACACTTGTTCTTTCAACTTCAAATGACCTCCAGTGAAGAAGGCATTTATATATGACACATGCTGCAACAGGTTTGCCCCCAGAAAATCCCAAATCTTGTGATATGCACTTGATCAACAAGTCCTGATTTTCCTGAACCAGAAAATGAAAATTTTGGACAAATTAACAAGTAAATAAGGGTGACAATATGTAAACCGAAAAGGCGGTTTGAAGTATCCAAAACAGATTCAGATTGTTTAGTGCATCTATGCAGCCACTCACTTGCTGTTTCTCATTGAGAGATTTTTGTGGTTTTCCCTCAGATTCAGGCTCACGTACATTTGATACAGCAAGAGCCATATCCTAAAGCAAATAGAAGGTAAGAATTTAATAGATTAAGCAAAACCTTCCATAACCAAAATTAACTGCCGATATATATTCATGAAAAGAACAATGTCCTCTTACTGATCCAATTTTTGCTTCGCCATTTGGAGTATTCCCATTTTCTGGTATCCTCTGCATATCATGCATGAAATCTAATTGTGAGTCACCATATACTATAATGCTGAGTAATGACCTCATGTTTGTTATCTTTACCTGAATGATCACTGTCCTTGGTCTTGCAGACAAAGCTTTTCCAGTTGGTGATACAGCCAGTGCTTGCTGGCGAAGAACTTGATTTTCTGATTCTGAATTGGAAAATTTTTCCTCCAATCTGCATCACAGAGAGTTATTTTTAAAAGTTAATTAGATTTTTATTAAGGCAAGTATAAATGGTTATTAATGGGGGAAGATGCGACACAGAAGTATATTATGCATCCAAAGGCACAAAAAGTACACACATGAATAACATTTGTAAGAGAATGGTTGATAACAGTTGAAAGACAAATTATAATAGCGGTAATTCTTAATTGTTCGGATGTATAAAGGATGGGTTAGGACAGGTTTGTTGGACTTGAACCCAACCCAATTTTTTGACCAAGTTATTCCTTTGAACACATACTTGAGTCAATTATGACCCACCCAACCAGTAACCAGGTCAGCTCAACATTTAGACAAAAATATAAAAATTTAGACCATATACATAAGGAACAAAAAATAAGAGAATTTACAACAAGTATTTCAAAACAAATCATATCTATACAAAAATAATATCATGTTGTGTAAAATGCTTTAATTGAAGTTAAGAGATCCTATGATTTACAGCTAGTTTATTTGAAAACTATAAATTTTAAAGAATTGTGTGACTTTAAGTTAAGCCAGACCAGGCCACCCAAACCTGACACGAAAGTTCTATCTTTTAGAACTTGAACCTGGCCTAATAAGGTTCAGGTCAAGACGGGTCACCAGACCAGGAAGAATCTTGAACACCCCTACTTAGTTGCATTGTAGGGTTGAGGATAGGAAAATCAAATCACCAAGTTAAATATGAAATTCAATGCATTTGCTGTGTCATGAGAATCTGAGAATGATTTATTCATTCTTATGTAATAAATAATCATGTAAACTGCATATAAACACCATGGAACTAATATTCACTAACTGTATAGGTCTTTTTCAAACTTATGCTCGCTACTAACCTCTGAACCAATTCCTGGAGTTGTTCCACTTTGCGGTCAGAATCTTCAACCCTTTTAACTAGCTCCTTATTTCTGGCTTCAGCCTCAGCCTGAGCTTTCCGGGCCTCTTCCTTAGCCTCTCTTTCCAATAGCAGTGATTCCTGTATAATTAAATAAGATATCAAATAAGGCAAATCAATAAGTGCTCAGATGTTCGTTTCAAACAATTTATTAGCAACCCCCCAACAGCTAATGGTAACGGCCTTTTTTTCCACTCCTTTTCTTTTTTTTTTTTTTTTTGGGGGGGGGGGGTTAAGTATTCCCCTCCTTTTTAGTCTCTAAGTGAAAAGCGTAGTTCAAATATAAGAATAATATCAACACTATCAAATCCAATTATCAATGAATGTACGTCACAAAGAAGCTAGACAAATCCAATTTAGTTGAACTTGGCTTGCAGGATAAGCTGTCAGCATATAATCACATAATTATTACTTTCATCTGGGAAGATGAATAAACTCCAAGGATTATGTCATGACTTAAGCCCATGAGGAGAGCCAAACCCAACAAACTAATATGGGGAGGGAAAGTCTCATGGCTTAAGTGTTATTAGTTTCCTTATTTGATTAATGTAGAACTCATAATAGATCCCTTGAACATTGATTTTAAACATATCAGAAAAACAACAACAACAACAAAACCACCTCTGATTTTTTCAGAAAGTAAATCAGAACCAATGGTTAAAAATACAAACAAAAAGTAGAAGCATCCTTGTAATCTCAATTGACAGTTTGCTGCTTTGGTTAAGAAGAAAAAAAGCATACATATGCCTTTTCAAAACAATATCTTTCCAAAAGAAACTTCCAAATAACTAGTGTCAGAAAATGCTATGAATTATTAAATTAATGATTAGAATTTCTAAAAAGCATCTATTTGCCTACCTTCAAACTATTTACTTCAGCCATTAAAGAATTAATCTTTTCAGTATCTTGAATTAGAACAGGAGTCTCCTTAATAACTGGAGGTGCTTCTTCAATGGCTTTCTTTGCCGCCTCACGTTCTTTGACTACCCTGGTATTTGCTTCATCTACTTGTATTTGCAATGCATGTAAAGCGTCCTGTAACTTGGCAAATTCCTGTGCCTTTTCCTCTTCCAAATCAGTCTGTAATCAGTTAAAAAGAAAATAAGTTTATGGTATAAGAAAAATGCAACAATTATATTACCAATTAAAAATTTAAAATCAAAATTTGATATATAAAGATGTATGATAATGAAGTTACTCTCAAGCGCTTCTCAATTTGCAAACGCCATGTAAGTTCTTCAACACGCTTCTCTAGTTTGTCCTTTGCTTCTTTGAGGGCACCTGTCTCTCTTGCAGCCTGAATGCAATTACACAAATTATTACTCCCGAAGTCAGGTCACATTAGACAAACATCATAAACGAGAAAGTATTATTCAAACCATTTTCAGCTTTCTAAGTTCCCTCCTGGCAACCCTTCTCCTCCAACCACACTGAGTAACAATTGCAGCCTTTTGCAATTTTTTATAATATGAATATGCAATTTGCCGACGCAAATGAGCCTGAAGAGATTAACACAAAAGATCATTATAGCAAGGCAAATAGAAAGGTTGCATAATTTCATTTTGTCAACTAAAAGTCTATAACCTATGAAGATCAACCAGAGCACCTGGATATGAATTGCAGCCTTTGTTTGCTTTCTAAATCTGAATTCATCTCGAGCCTTCATAGCCCTTAAACCTGTCTGTAATATAATTGCAGATGATCGTGCTGTTAAGAAAGATTTCCTAGCAATATATCCTTTGAAGTTCTTTTCTATTTTCAGAGCTGCTGCTTCACGTCGCAACTGCTCATAGAGTTTCCGGGCCAATATTCCTATGTGTCATTGAAGGGGGAAAAAAAAAACATATGAATCTATAGCATCAGATAAAGATGAGCAATTTATATTAGCCAATCCATAATGAGAAAGAAATCTACTTTCCAACTGTTTTAATACATCATAAATTCTAGAAGCCATGAAAACTATACCAAAAGGGGTTTGATGAAACAGTCTTATAACTGTTAATAGTGAGCCGATTAAAATATGGCCGTATTTTCCTTCGGGTTCTGAATTTTTCATTTAGGGAATATATCGGTAACCTGCATATTTGGTGGATCTGGGCTTTGTAGACAGACCTATGGGTCTTTATACTAACATTCAGTCTCACTTCAGTTTTGTTAGTTTGCATGCTGGTAGTTTAAGCCTTCTATCAATGGAGGAACAATTTTAGAGAATATCATCAGCAGCGAAAGCTTTGTAATATTAGCTGCTGCTACAGCTTAACTTGATTTTCGGCAAACAAGTCCCCTAACTTCACTTATTGACCATTGACCAACATAAACCCTCATTTTGCATACCCATAAATCCCTTAATCACTAATTCATCTACAACCCTCCAAAACACCACAAAGCAAAGTGCTGTCCTTTCTGAATAGTAAATACTACCTGCAATGCCAGTACAGGCCTAAATGTCTAATTTTAGACCACAAGGACCACAAGTACATGTTTTCTGCAAACCCACCGTTCAACCACTATACATTTTACCCTTTTGCATCTAGATAAATCTAATGCTAACAGAAAATGCTAGTTACAAAGATACCACCATATTTCCTACAATCAAAACACTTTATTCGTCAGATACACTTCAACATCACAGGTATAATAAATAAGAGGTTGTTTTCCACTTTGTTATATTACTTCACCAACTACCCCCGTAAATATGTGCATATTTAATCATCATAATATACACACATAGATACACCATGCAGTATGTCTACCAGGAGGCCTGGATTTTAATTGGGTATCCAGATGGGTCAAATAGAGTTGTTGGAATTGCAAGCTTGACATGGCTGCTATGCACCATCAAGGTTCTGTTCTTTATGAAGATCAGGATGATACAAAACTTGGGAAGTTTGCCAATCTACTATCAGTACTGAAAGATAAATGAACCTATCCACTAGACTCATTTACATGATACACACTACCACAAACAGCTTGTACTTACAATGGATTGATTAACAGCTTGCACTTACAAGGGATTGATTAAGGTCATGAACTACTAAACAAGCATATAAAGAGACAACAAAGGGTACCTCGCAAATTAGATTGCAAACAAATTGCAGCTTGACGCAATGCAATGAATTCCTTGCGTGCAATATGGGTACGTATTTGCCTCTGGATGACTCTAGCGGCATTTCCAAGAACCTCTGCTCTTCTTGCATCCAACTCAGCCATTTGGCCAGCTCTTAGGAAAACCTTTGTCTTGCCTATCTGGTAAACCATCATAAATGCTGTATGACTTTGTAGTTTACAAGATCCATTCATAGGGATAGACTTCCTAGATGCAACAGGTAACATTCGTGACATGAAATATATAGCAAGTTTTCAATTCAGAAGTTCAAGAGTCACTGGAATTTTAGAGAAATATAGAGAGGTTATAGAACCAATAATTTTCAATGAAGTGTACGAAATAGGCAGAACTTCATGTTTATGCCAATGAGCTTAGACTTCTATCTGGCCTTATTATGAAGTCTTATCCCTAGGATGGTCTACATGAAATAGTCTAAGGTTGTTTCAAAGGATCCATAAGCCTTTTTAAGAAATTTGGGCACTCTTAATGCTTCAACATCATAACCATTTTCTTTGCTAATCAGATAAATCATTTTTGCTGCAGGTGCTTGGCAGTGGATCAACCACCATTTATGCATCAAAGTATAATTATGAGGTCAGCATACATATGCAGGGTGCCATTTATTTAGGAAAATAATCAGACTTGGCACCCTGATCATAGTTTCTAAAATTGACCTTCCCATGCACCATCATCAGCATATCAAGTTATAGGGGGTACTAAATCACCTGATAGCCTTTCATACCCATTTTATCCAGGATCATTTGGCATGCAACCTTGTCATCATAGCTGAAAAGGAACAAGTGGAAACAATTAACAAGTGAAGGGAGAAAAAATGCAAGCAAGAAAGACAGGTTGAGAGTTAAATCATAGATAACAAAATAAAGTAACTTCCCTAGAAATCATATGTATACAAGACAAATAGGTTTTCCATGAAAAACAGAAAAAGCCATTTTGCATTTCAAGATAAAAAAACAGCCTAAAAGGAGATGAGCTTTACTTTCCATCCAGCACTTCCGGGGCAAGAACACCAAATCGGTTAAGAAATTCATAAAAGGTCCGTCTGGTAGGATATCCAGCACAGCTGATTCTAATTGCCTCAAGAACACCCTAAAGCAAATAACAATGAGACAAACAATCATCAAATGTAAATCAGAGCCAAAGATATTGTTCCTTCTTCACTCAATTATATCAAGAAAACGAAGACAGAAAGACCATGATCTACTCACACCACAGCGCAATTGTTGGATAATATTGAGATTTTCAAAAATTCCAGGCTTGAGAACATTATTTGGCTTGACACATCTGATATAATGAGGTTCTGTTGAACTTAAGGTCTCCATCAAAGATTGAAGTTGTAACTGCATTTTTCAGAAATGTGTCATTTACTTATTGTAAAACATAAAAATAAAAACCCGAGACCCAAGACAGGAATTTTGAAGACCGCATGATAATGAGGTATAAAGAGCTCAGAAAGAGTGGTAAAAACTAATACCTTAAAGCGAGATCCAATTGAAGAGAACTTGGATGATTTTGAAGACTCCTCCGGAGAAGGGGGAAATAGTCCAGCCACAAATGAGCATTTTGAGGCTGTCAGTAGATCCTGATGTTCTGCAACTACATAATCCTTGTTTTTGTCAAGAAACATATCAGCCAGATATGTCACCTGGACAAAGAAATAACAGTCAAAAAGAAGGAAAGCAAATATTCAAGCAACATTAAATTAGAAAGGTCACAGTAGGGAACATGTAATAAAAAAGACAAAATATATCTACCTCCCCTGCATAATGAGATATGGTAAAACTAGTCCGAGACAGTTTAGGTTTGATAAAGCGCTTGTTGTTTTTGAATGTCTGGTACAACTTCTGAGCAAATGTTTCATGTGTAGACTTGGGAAACATACTGTGTCACACAACCAGGCTAATGAGTCCAACCAAACTACAAAGTACAGCCTACAGGCAATGCCTGATATAAGTCTTATACGGAAAATAAGATGGGGAAAAAAAAAGTAATTTCAGAAAAAGTATAAGCATCTAGCTACTAACTTAAAAGCAATGTCAGATTAATAACAAAATCACTGCAAACCGCATACCAGGCTTCATCAAGAAGTGCAATTATTCCTCCAGGTTTCTGCAAAAAATTGAAAATTAAAATCATCATTACCTGAATCAGTTGCATAGGAAAATGAAGGGTGTGAATAAATGATTAAACAAAATATTAAACTTGAATAACATTTGATAATCCATGCATTTAAAACACACACATACATTTTGTACTAGTAATTGCTAGTAACCAAACGACATACTTCAGAAAGGACAAAAGAGATTAATATATGCAACAAGCAACAGTAAAATACCTTTTCAATTAAATCCAAAACATCTTGATTGTCAACAAACTCTATGTAACTCCAATCGATCTCTTCTTTGGTGTATTCTTCTTGTTCCATTTTGAAGACATGCTGCAACCATTCAGTTAAAAATAAAAGCCTCAGTTATGGAGGAAAACAAGAATTCTGGATTATGGTCACAAATTGTGCCAGAAATTACCAAACCTGATTAAAATGTTGTTGCAGCTTCTCATTTGTAAAATTAATACAGAACTGCTCAAAACTAAGAAAAAGAAATTCATCAGATACAAGACTAAATACCAAACCAAAAATGCCAGGTGAAATCATTAGCTTACCTATTGAACTTAAAACTTTCAAACCCATAGATATCAAGAACTCCAATGATAGATTTAGAATTTGGATCTTGCCCAATTGAAATGTTAATCTTCTCCACAAGCCTGAGAGCAATAATGAGAATTTGTCAGAAAATGAAACCTTGAGTAATTAGATCTAAATTCTAGAACAATTATTCGTCCAACGATACTTGTTTTCTGGAAGGTTATTGATAATGATAAATAATTCCAGTATGTTAGTGTGTCGTTATTTCACCTATAAATGTGGTAACCATATTTCTAAAGTAATATTTACAACAAACAAACTAAATTCACAATTGATAACCAATTTTAAATGTGAATATGCAGTCCTTTAGTAATAAAAAATTTAGCTCCTATACAATACATTCAAGTTATAGACCTTTTCAATAGTTCTGCCTTTCCTTGAACACATTGATGCAACAGAGCATATCTATATAGGACTTGAAATATTGTACATAGAAGTGGTGCTAAAGGTTCATTACCAATCAAACAAGCGTGAATAAATAGTTTTGGCTAATGCATCCCTGCTACCAATAGCTGCAACAGGATCAAGGGTTCTTGTAATAACCTCTTCAGGTGTTACCATCACACGCTTGATCAGTGCATCTTCCAAGCTCTTAGCATCACACCTACAATAGAGTTATACGTTAAAATGAACTGAATATCAACAAAATCATAATAGAGTAATGCATATGAAATGAACTTGGATTATGCCGGAACATACTTAAGAAGTTCAGCAGTCGTATTAAGATGGAGCCTAGATTTCTCATCCTTGATGACAGAAGAGTCAATCTCCTCTCCTTTTGCAAATTCAATATTTCCAAGGTGCAAAATTGCTGCAATAACCCTAAATATTGCCTCCTGAAGTATATTGACATATCATTAAAGCAACTTTAAAAAAATTCCATTTCATTAAAAAAGAGGATTCAGGAAGGCTAACCTGCTCCTCCTCACTGATTCCAACAACATCCATTGCCCTTCGAGTTGCAAGATATTCATGCGCATCATCCACTCCATCCAGCTCATAGCAGTTGGATTGATTTAAGTAATGGAAGGAGCTAGGACTCCCGAGCTTATACTTCTCTTTTTCCTACAAAATAGAGTTATAATGATTAAATATTATATATATTAATATCGAACCCAATTTTTGTGACAAAGATGACAGTGCATTTCAATATGAAGATGTGATTTTTTTACCTCAGCTGGTGCTGCACAAAGAAGGTAAAAGCAATGGTAATTTCTTTCAGGATCTGAAATTTGACAAACACGTGACCTCTCAAGCAAATAAGTCCGTATAGCAGCCCCAGAGATCCTTCCCTTGTTGTCAAATTGTATCTCAACAAATTTACCAAAACGACTGCAGCTCAAAATAAGGAGGAACATGACAAGGATGTGCTATATCAAGTTTGAACAAGAAAACATACAGAACCCTTTTCTAATATTTTTTCCATTGTTTACTGAATAGCGCAACATACTACTGGAAAAAAGAACTCAAAATTATAAAAATTAATACATATTAGCAATTGACAAACTGAACTCTCTCTTTCTCTCTGTCTCTGTTTATGAAGTAACTTAGTCACAATCACTTTGCCTAGCCATTTTATGACAATTTTTGTTTTACATGATATTGCATGCAGCCGTCAACACTCACCTTGAATTATTGTTTCTAACTGTTTTGGCATTCCCAAATGCTTCAAGAACTGGATTAGACTGCAAAGCAATTAATACAGAAGCAACAATGAGGAAACAACGCTTCTTAACAACCTATGTATATAATAAGATCTAGCATAAAATGAAATTGTATAAAGGAACTAAAAGTTATAAACTGGTGCAACCAAAAAAAAAAAAAAAAACAAAGTATCCAAGAACAAAAACTGTAGCTCCATCATACTTCTAGAACTTGTTGTTCAACTGTCCGCCCTTCTACCCCAGATCGGCCTCCAAGGTATGCAAGATATCGCATGAGCATTTTCGTTGTCTCTGTTTTACCAGCCCCACTCTCACCGCTAACAAGGATTGAGTTGCTTTTCCCCTCATTGATCATCGCCCTAATAAATACAAACATGGCTATAAATAAACCACAAGAGAATACAAAAAGAAACATGTTAGTAACATTGATATGTATCAGTCACCTGTATGCAACATCAGCAACTGCAAAAACATGGGGACTCAACTCGCCAAATGCAGCTCCTTTGTATTGTTCCATCATGTGAGTATCATATAGATGCGGTAACCTTTGAAATGGATTTATTGCAATCAGAATATTTCCAGTATATGTCTGCAATAATGTCAGAGGAACAGCATGGTTGTATTATTAACAAGTTTCTACTCTTACTCAACTCAAACAATCTCGCCAAATAATAGGAATTTTAATTTCTTACATAAATTTCATTGAGTTCATATCTAGTCGCCAAGTTGTGCAGAACTCCTGGTTCATGCAAGTATGACAGTTTTGTCATGTCATCTACACCCCCAGGAGGGGCTTCATTATCTCTGGGAAAAACCTTTGAGATATCTTTTACAACCTGCAACCCAATGTTCAAATTGTCAAAATTATAATTATAGGCCCTAGTCACTCTTGTTGAATTGCAGGCCAAGCAAGAAGGATATAGATAACAAAGAAGTAATAAAGCTGGAATTTCAGTAACTACAAATATAAAATTCAAAATAAATGCATAAGTCACAATTTAATCGGACTACATTCTATATAAAAGTTTATATAGAACAAAAATTTCTAAGCAAACAATTTCTCACAACCAGGCAGCACAGACAGTTCGACTCACTGTTTTCCCATCTGCAGTGCGAACATGGACTACTTCACCATTGATTTTAGAAACATCTCCACCAATCCATGCTTCCGCTGGATCTTCAACCCAGACATGAGAACCAACAATAATGTTCACTGGCGCAGACTGCAAAGACAACATTCAAAGCAAACATGTTAATTCAGAGAAAAGTACTTCTCTTTCACAGTATCACTATCAACCACAAATGATGTATTCATTTTGGGGGGAAAAATATATTATGAAATAGGTATCTATGTAATATAAACAATCATTTGCTAAAACACTTACAATTTCACATTAAGGCTAATATTCTCAAAAGACATACACAAAATGGAAGACAAAGTAGTATCTACAGCAAATAACTACAGCTAAGAAAGCTGTATATGTAATCTGTAATTAAGTATTGAAAAGAAACAAGAGGAAATGAATGCAAGAAAATATGCTTCTGGCCTTAAATGGTATTGTTAACCCTAAAGATTCAGTTTACAGAAGCATGCACACCACATTTAACTTCATTTTAATTTTACAGCAAGAACAATAATTAAGGAGACAAGAGAAAGAACAGGAAATCCCATATGATCCAATATATCTGACACATTGCACTATTTGTCAACACAAGATGCATCTTCCTCTCCACGAAAACAAGAGTATTTCAATCAACAAATAAAATGATAATGCAGCTTATGTCAGACTTAGATCCATAAATAAATTATGGCAAAAGATCATTTGAAAGCAATTGCGTAATTTTGGGAAGATTATGCACAAATTGCTATCACATTTGTAGTCTAGCTTTGTCATTATATTTTCATAAACAAAATGTTAATCGTCATAGATTGAGGTGTAAGTATGGGTTTCAAAATCTAACAGTGCTAGTGTCCTTTTCTTTAAATTTTGTCAACAATTATATGCAAGAAGCAACAAAATTGGCATTCACCAAAATTAATTGGCATTCACCAAAATTAATTGTCATACACATGTGAGTAGCTTTGACGATCTATCATTGACAGTCAAACAACAGTCAAACTGTCCTGGAAATGACATCTGAACCAACTTTTAAAGCTTCGCCAATATATTTATAACTCCTATGGTTTGAAATAACACCATGAATGAACAATTTCACACACATGTATATATAATTTCTAGTAAAAGATTGTGCATCAAATTTCTTTTACTTAAGTAGGATGGATTTATTGCTGTCATTCTTCTCTTGATACCAAATCATCCTTTCTAAGTAATTTTTTCAATATATATATATGCTCCATGGCATTTGCAGGAAGAGAATTATCCTTGATAATGTAGTTCAAATCACTTTCTACAAAATATAGGAAATACCAAAACATCACATACCAGCCCTTCATTTCTTCAATAATAATTAGCTCCGTCTTTAACCGATCACTTAAACCTTATGGCCTTCACCTCATTTATTTTTATTACCATTAAGAACATATCCATGGAAGCATACCTATAACCAAACATGCTGAATAATGAATACTTATATTTTTCTTCATATCCAACCTCCCTCCGGTCAACAATTAAATCCAAATTCATAGTGTAATATTCTTCGGCTCCTAAATTATCAAATATCAAACTACTTACACTGCCTTACTAAAATTATCCCAATCTTATTTATCCTCCACTCATATTAGCCAAACTTAATTTCACACGATCTTTATTTAGCAATGAATGGATCAACTATCACCTCGAAAATCGAAAAATTCATAAGAAGCATTCAAACGCCGAAAAAAAACTAGTCTAGAAACACAACAATATCCACCAACACACCACAGTCACATAGAAGAATTCAAAAAAAAAAAAAAAAACGAAAGGAAAGGAAAAAAACTCCAAGTCCAACAGATTCAACGAAGCAGCTAAACGAGTCAAAGCAAAAGCAACGAATCAACGACGTCGTCAGAGAGAAAAAGCGAAACACGGAATTTTTGGTGTGATGGAATTCCAAAGTTACCATGGCGATTAATGCGGAGCGATCTTCCGGTTCAACTCATCCGAGTCGAGGCCGAGTCGCAGACAGAAAAAATAGGGAACTCAGTGAGTCAGATCGGCCAGCTCAGAACGTTCGCTTTGAAGTTTCAGCGACAAATTGCGAGAGAAGAAGAGGCTAAAATTAGAAGCCGGAGAAAACGATAAAGGAGAAGAAAACAAAGGGTAATGGTATCCTGCGATTTCGCTTCGGCCTTTTTTTCTCTCTCTTCGTTTCTTCAAAAGCTTTCTAAAGAAATGAGACACAGTACACGATTATTCATTATATGATACGAAAAAAGCAAGTTTGAGCTCCCTCTTTACACAAGAGAGTTGCTGCGTCTTTCTCTCTCTCACGCATTGTCTTTTTTATTTTTTATTTTTTAAAATTATATTGCTTTTTAATTTTTTAATGCGAATTTTTTTAAAATTGAGGTTTCTTGTTTGCTGAGAGTGGTGAGGTGGGGCCACGGAGAAGGAGAGGGATGGCATTGGCTGGCGCTGCTGCTGCACATTTTCGTGGTGTGCACAACATTGCCGGTTTTGCTGGCTCTAAAACCAATATTGTGCATGTAATCAAAAATCAAAAATAATAAAACAAAAATTTAAATTAAATATATTGATAATATAAAATAATTTTATATTATTTATTAATAAAAATAATAAAAAATATTAACTTATATAAATAATTATCTATTATAATTAAAAATTTATTATAATTTTTTATTTTTTTATTTTTATTAATTAATAATATATAATTATTTTATACTACCAATACATATTAATTAAATTCATAAAATAAATATATTGCTGGACAACAAAATTATTAATTTCGTTTTCCCTCCTTTCGAACGGCACGCATTTGATGCCATTTACCAAACCGCCATCCGTTTGTCTCCTTTCTATTTGCTATCCTTTTTTTTTTTAAGTTTAATTTATATTTATTGACAAGGTAAAAAAAATTTTATATTCTCAATTAATTATATATTACTAAAAAAAAAGTATTTTATATCATTCTTTTTTTCAAACACCCAACATTTTTATTTCTATTTCTTTCCTTGCTGCTTTTACTTTTTTATTTTTTCTTTTTCTTTTATAATTTTTTTCCAAGCATGTGAGTGGGTGTAGAGGATATCTAAAGTTGAGAGTGATACAAATAATACCTCTCCATAAATAAACATATATGATCATCGTCTTCATTATTTCAAAAATTATATAAATGAAATAACATGATTTGATAATAATATAAAATAACTTTATATTGTCAGTACATATAAATTTTATGTTATCAATATATATAAATTAAATCCTTTATTTTTTTTGTTTACCATTAAAATGTGTATTTTGATTATATATATGTCAAAAATTAGTTATTACTTATTAGTTATGATTATGATATATTTAAATTCTACGCAAAATCATAACAACAATTTTTTTTTATATTTGAATTTGATCTTTTACTTAAGAGTGCAATTCACTTATCCCAACATTCAACTCTAATTAGTTCATGATATATAGTATCAATAATCATATTGAATTACATGTCAGGAAAAAAAGAAATAATCATATTGCATTGTAAAACCTTAAAAGTATATATCAAATTTTTAAAATTTTAGTATAATACCTCTTTATAAAAGTCATTTATGATAATTGATAAGATCAATTCTTATTGTCTTAGAACTTTATGAAATTACACAACTTGTCCCTCAAATAAATAAAATCAGTGTTAAGACTCGGTTTTATAATTTAATGCTTTTTCAATTTTTGATTAGGCATGTGCATATTTATTATTCTTGTTATTATATTGATCAAAAAAGTGTTTATTATTATTGTTATTATTATTATTATTATTATTATGCATGGACATATTGACCCTTGGAGTATAGATGAGTTTCAGTGAGCAATTCATATGTCATAAGTAAATTGTAATCGTCCAACCTGTCAAGGAAATTTCATTAATGTCCAACTGAAACCTTTGGTGAAATAACCAATTGCTAAAAGAATAGATATATCTGTGCAAAGCTGTAACATCCGAACTATAATTGCATTCTCTTTGAATGGCGAGAGAAAGCTTTTAAGATAAATATTTTTACATCTTATTACAAAATATCACATCTCTCAGTTTTGTCCTTGATTTTTGAAGAAAATAAATATATTTGAGGGTTCAAAAAACACGAATAATGAATTGTATAAGAGAAGTGGCATATACGGATACAATTCTTCTTTACCCCTTTTTTTTTTTTTTTTACGTTTCTCCTAAAAAACAAAGAATGTAAGCTTTAGGACAAAGACAAACAGATGTTCGCCTATTATTCGCTGGCACCTAAATATTTTAAAAGCCAAGTAGTATGGGATGTGAAGGGAAATTTCCTCTGCATTCATTAACACGGTAAGTAAAAGAACTGTGACGTGGCAACCATGTTCATGCTGAAATCCGTCAACCAAGATAAAAAGAGGATAACGTAACGTAATTTTCTTAGCAATTCAAACTTGAAAATCGCTGTCCTCCATGGAAGTAACTTAACCCCATAACCTTGTCAAAGGAAAAAGGAAAAAGAAAAAAGAAAAAAAAATCCACATCACGGACACGTATAAAACTTAAAAATATTATAACAGGCATGGTCAAATGATTAGTGGATAATGTATGAGAATTTTTTTTTTTTTTTGTGGCTACCAAATAAGAGATGAATTTAAACATTAATGGCCATCATATTCATATTATAATCAAAACTGATACAGATATTATTTAATGTAAAATTCAAATTTTTTAGGTTTAAAAAAATTGTGAGACTTAGCCTATGAGCCTAAATGCTTGTCATATTTTTACATAAGGATTAAATCTATTATCATCTAAAAATATAATTTTTAAATAATGTAAAATTATTTGTGTAATGCCACATATTTGATGAAAACTTTATCGTTTTCAGCATAATTAATAAATTATTGTTAATATATATCGACGGTTTAAACCCAGTGATTATATTTTATAATCCCTTGCTTAGGATGCAACAAGTTTGATGATTGTGATCAGATTTTAATAACTATTTATTCAAGACATTTCATTACAACTATACTTCAAATGTATTTCACCTGCAAGTGTGTTATCTAAAACAAAATTATGAGGAGGGAAAAAAAATTGAGAACTAATTTAGTTTGTCAACAATTGAGAAATATGAATAAAAGCCTTTTTTTTTTTTTTTAGTTTTGGGTCAACATGAATCAAAGGTTATTATAGTCCAGCCGACAGCACAAACCCAAAAATTAAAAACCAAAAAATAAGAAGTAAGGGCAGCATTCAAAAGCCCAATTTGTCCCTGGTCTGGTCCACTAAGCGACTAAACTATTTTGACCGAAAAAGAGGTGATGTAACTTTACAAGGAGAAGCAGCACACGGGACCAAGGAAAAAAATGGGAGAAGCAGCACTATTTTCACCAAGACAAAAATAAAAGAAAAAGGATTCAATCTTTTGTTGACCAACAAAATAGCAATTTAAAAAAAAAAATTTCTAAAAAGGATGCAATGCGCTGGAATAAAATGTAATCAGCATGTTGTTTTATCAATAAAATTATTTTATGTATTAAATTGGTTTTGATTCTGTCAAGCTTATAAAATACATATAGTGGAAAATAACATGTGATATGGGATAAAATCTTATATGTTATTGGAGTAGGAATTTTTTATTAATCTGACTCATTTACTATTTACCACAACAATTTTGTGATTATCCCATTTTCTTAACCAGTTATTATTTATTTCTCTTGCTCCAAAATCTCTAAAAATCCGTCGTGATATCGTGTGTGAAATTTTTTTTTTCTCATTTAACCCAACCCAACCCAACGTAAAATATACACACACAGATTGGGTTATGTTGAATTAAAAATAAAGCAAGTCAAAAAAATAAATAAATATAAAACATTAAAAAATAGTTCATCTACAGCTGAGGCGATACATTTTCAAGGACAAAATATATAATTATAATTGCTCCATTAAAAAATTACGAATCTAAAATGGTTCAAGATACAAGTATTCACATAACAAAATTTATTTGTACAAGATTCTAAACCCTTGTTGAAATAAAAGTGAAATTTAATTAGGAGCGCATTTGTTTAAGTTTTTTTATTAAAAAATATTATAATATAGTTTTTAAGAATTAAAAAGCTATTATTTCCATTTTATCGGAAAAAAAACTATTTTGTTAGTGTTAGATTTTTTTTTATAAAAACTTAACTAATTATCTTAATTTATTTATACATTTTTTAATGTGAAATTATTAAAAAATAAATAAACAAACAATCCTAAATGTAACAAGTATTAAACAAAACGAGCATAACACGTTTTAAATTAATTAACCATAAGTCTTGAATTAAATAAATAAACAATATAAGGGGACATATGATAAGAACTTTACAATGATATATATTCATTGCTCTCTCCAGTTTACGATAGTTATTAATTTATCCATTTTTACACAGATTATGAAACTTAAAATTAATGCATAATTATGATATAGATTTATTAAAATATCCTTATTAACTTTTATTATATGATGGAAAACATAACTTCATTATATAGTAGAAAGTAGCCATTTTTTTCAACTAATGAAAATGAAGAATAAAATAGAAAGTCAACAATAAATATTGTATCTAATAATTATTATGAATTTAAAAAATTTATCTAAATTAACAATTATTATAAATCGAATAAAGTATCATGGATAAAAATGTTTAGAATTGAACTAGTGTGATCAAAATAGTTTGTCTCATCTAACTTCTGGGCAGTTTGAAGGAATTTGGATTGATGACCCCCCAAATTGTCTAGCTTTTTAGAGTTTGTTTGGATTGCAGTTTGTATCCACCAGAAGGCCTTCTAGGAGAAGGAAAATGACTTTATACAATAAATGGTAGTGTTTGGTTTAACTTCTTACTTTTTAAAAGGCTTTTTGAAGTTTCAAAAGGTCTTTTTGGAATAAGTATATTCGAGATTACTTTTCATTCTAGAAAAAGATCTTTTGAAAAGAAATCTTACTATTATTCTCACATTAACAACCAAAAGCAATTTTACTTTATTCTATCCAAACAAAACTCATTCTCCTAAACTTACTTTTGACATATTCAAATCAAATAAAAATTATGTTTTTAAAAGTAATTCCTCTAAAAGGCCTTCTTTTAAAAGACCTTATTTTAAAATATCTTCTCCCAAAAGTTAAACCAAACAAATCCTTATTTGTTTGCTAATATTTATCATCAATAAAGTTTGAAATCCATTAATTAAAAAAAGGAAAAACTAAATCAAAAAATAAATTATCTTATTTGTTCAAAAGTCTGAAAACAATCATAGACAAATTGAACTCGATATGTATGTAGAGTAGATTACTGTTTTTTCTTTTTCTTTTTCTTTTTGAACTAAGAGTAAATTACTATGTTAATTATATGTACTTCATTAGGATTATTATTATTATTATTATTATTATTATACCTTTAGTTGATCCCATTTCACAATTCATATCTCTTGACCCTCACTATTTTAATTAATATTAAAAACTCACATTCTCATCTGTATGTACATGCATCAATGTTTTTTTAATTAAAATTTTTGTACAGATATTATTATAAGTTTGATTCTTCAAATATTGTGGAAATTAAAGAAACTTTCTTAACAATGGTCTCATCAATTTCTATCTTCTGCAATTGGAATATAGTTACTACAAGGGCCAGTCTTAAATGCACCCTATAATGTATGATACATGATGCACCTACTAGTGTAGTGTGCACCTATTTTTAGCCAAATTCAGAAAATATAGTTAAATAAACATTAGAGTGTGGTTAAATGAGTTTGAGAATACTGCTAAATGTGTGCCTAGATAAACTCATTATCTCCTTCCTCTCCCTTCACCATTCCACCTCGATAGTTCCCCTCCTCACCCAGCCACCTTAGAGACCCACCGCCACCTCCACTTCCACAAAGCCACTGTCAACATTGGACCACCGCCATTTCGCAACCACTACCCTTCTTGGAGTCGCGCAATTCGCGGCCACCACGTTATGCTACTGTTGTTCCCTCGCGGTTAGATATGCCATCATGCATCTTCCCTCCCTCCCCCCCCAAACTTTGTTTGATTGTCGTAGTGGAACTCAAACAAAGGATCTTAACTTTATTTCCAAGCTCTCCAACTACCATATCTACCATATCGCAATCGAGGATCTCAAAAAGACCATTTTGACCTCTCATCCATGTCTCCCACTTCGCCGCTATTGTTCAAAGGCATTTAAGAAAGGTTTTGTGATGTTGTCAGTGCACTGGCTATGCAATATTTGAGAGGAGGAGACCGTATCGAAAGTGGTGGCAAAGGCAATGGTGGTGGTGGTGGTGGCCATAATGAAGGAATTAGTTCAATGGTGGCATTGTTTGTGAGGCCATTGTTTGAGGCGATGGGAGAGCAAAATAAAGCAGGTGCGGTGGTGTGCTGGCGAAGATGGTGGAGTGTGCCAAGGGTGGTGCTGGTGATGTGTTGGTGGTGGTGCGGTGCTTGGCTAGGGGAAGAGAAAATACAAGAGAGGCATACATAAACCTTAGTTTATGTGTCTAGTGCGTGATGCACACCGGCTTGTAGAATGTATTGCAGGATGGCCCTTACTATGATGCCCAATTCTTATCGATTGTCAATGTCCTCACTAGGACAGTATCTTTGAGCCCTGATATCCTACGCCGATGAAGTTGCTGCTTGTTTCCTTCTCCTTTCCTTTGAACATAGAACCATGTCAATCCAACACTTGAGGACATAACAATAATCACAACGCATAGGGAGTCACAAATAATTTGCAAGAACAGTAAATATGATTCCGTTGCATGATTCGTTATAGAGATTTGGAGGCAAAATTATTCTAAGAAAGAATATCCCCCAGTATTGATTCACTCATCCACTCACGTAAGAATATTAGCCCACAAGGAACACATGGCCTTCCCAACCCACCACATGTGCATCAGTCTCCTTAAACTCACTCACGCCCACGTGCCTATTGATTATACATTGATCACAAAATCGAATAATTAATTATCCATAAACCCCCTATTTTTTCACATAAAACAACAGCCACAGACGCGCCCAAACCACCTTTACTCACTTCCCTTCTCTGATTCTTCAAAACCCCAACAAGAAAAAAAAAAAATGGTTTCATCATCCTTGTTCAATCCTTCCTTCTCCACTCTCACCCCGAACCCCATTAATTCAACCGCCAACCGAAAAAACCGCTTCGCCCCCACCATCATAACATGCTCCTCATCCACATACGATCCCTCATCTCCCATCACCAACACAAACTCTCACCCGGCGGTACCACCGCCGAACCATCACCGCCGCGCCGCCGACGAGAATATCAAGGACGAGGCTCGCCGCCGAAGCTCCGGCGACCGCCACGGCTTCACGGCTCGCTACGTTCCCTTCAACGCGGGGTTCCACTCCGAGGAATGGTACTCCCTGGACGAGATCGTGTACCGAAGCCGCTCCGGCGGGCTCCTTGACGTGCAGCACGACATGGAGGCACTCGCGAGGTTCGACGGCGCGTACTGGCGCGCGCTCTTCGACTCGCGCATGGGGAGGACGGCGTGGCCGTACGGTTCCGGCGTGTGGAGCAAGAAGGAGTGGGTTCTCCCAGAGATCGACGCCGACGACATCGTTAGCGCCTTCGAAGGCAACTCCAACCTCTTCTGGGCCGAACGGTTCGGGAAACAGTTCCTCTCCATGAACGACCTTTGGGTGAAGCACTGCGGGATCAGCCACACGGGAAGCTTCAAGGACCTCAGCATGACCGTCCTCATCAGCCAGGTATAACAAATTAACCTACTTCTAAACCACACCATAACATTTCCCCTGTAGCTAACTACCCTAACAACTTCCTAACAAACTAACTAATTAGTTCGAACTAATTCCAACGGTCAATTAATAACAGGTGAACCGCCTGCGCAAGATGAACCGGCCGCTTGTCGGGGTCGGGTGCGCCTCGACCGGTGACACGTCAGCAGCGCTCTCCGCATATTGCGCTGCGGCGAGGATCCCTTCCATTGTGTTCCTTCCCGCGAATAAGATCTCCACTGCGCAATTGGTTCAGCCTATTGCTAACGGTGCATTGGTTTTGAGCATTGACACTGATTTCGATGGCTGCATGAAGCTGATTCGGGAGATCACTTCCGAATTGCCTATTTATTTGGCGAATTCGCTGAACAGTTTGAGGCTGGAAGGGCAGAAAACCGCTGCGATTGAGATTCTGCAGCAGTTTGATTGGGAGGTTCCCGATTGGGTCATTGTTCCTGGCGGTAACCTTGGGAATATCTATGCCTTTTACAAGGGGTTCAAAATGTGTAAGGATTTAGGGCTTGTGGATAGGATTCCGAGGCTTGTTTGTGCTCAGGCGGCGAATGCGAACCCTTTGTATTTGTATTACAAGAGTGGATGGAAGGAGTTTAAGCCTGTGACGGCTAAATCGACTTTTGCATCTGCGATACAGATTGGTGACCCTGTTTCGATCGACAGGGCGGTGTTTCCGCTGAAGAATTCGGAGGGGATTGTGGAGGAGGCGAGCGAGGAGGAGCTGATGGATGCGATGGCGCAGGCTGATTCGACGGGGATGTTCATCTGTCCACACACAGGGGTGGCTTTGACGGCTCTGATTAAGCTTAGGAAGTGTGGTGTTATTGGGGCTAGTGATAGAACTGTGGTGGTTAGCACTGCGCATGGGTTGAAGTTCACTAAGAGTAAGACTGATTATCATTCGAGGGCTATTCCTGGAATGGGTCGGTTTGCCAACCCCCCCGTCTCGGTGAAGGCAGATTTTGGATCGGTCATGGATGTGCTCAAGGATTTTTTGTTGAGTAAGGCCCCCAAGTACAAGTGAAGGTTGCAAAAGCTTGCGAGTAACTTCGGCATTTGTGCTCTTTTTGCTTAAGAAGGTTGTCTTGACTTTCCAATTTCCATCGCAAGTTTTGTATATCTTCTTTTTTTTTCTTTTTCTTTTTCTTTTGGAGTTTAATTTCTATGCGTTTTATAGTGAAAAAATTAATTTTACACTGTAAATTAATAGAATTGTAAAAAAATATCAAATCATAATGAATAATTATTTATTATGATAATTATCGGTCATAATTTAGTATTTTCTTGTAATTCTATTAGTTGCCACTGAAAAATTATTTTACTTGCTAATGTATAAAAATTAATTTCTTTTTATTTGAGGATAAGTGTCAGTTTTGTAAAAATTTGCCAAAGTATTCGAGGGTTTGGTTTGAACAATCAGTCTACTTATGGATTCCTTGGGGGTGCTAACAAAATACGTATCCTCTTAATGACAGTGGACCTTCATGAAGAAATTCTGTTTTTCGAAGAAGTAAACATCAAGAAAATTACTACCTGAATGAACTTGTCGTGGATAGCAGTTGCTGATGACTTGTTGCAAGAGATTTTCAAATGTTTTGTTTTCAGTATAGTAAACTAGACGGAACCTTGAAGCTATTGTTATATCTTAGCGTATCATGAAATAAATAGAAGGGGCATGATCGAATAAGTTTGATTTGGACATGAACTCTTGATTGTGTATCAGGTGTAATCTTCGGGACCATGTCACATGATAGCACTTAATAATGCCTAGTTAAACTATTTTTTTCATCTTGTGCTTTGTTCCCTTTACTTTTCTTTGACATGGAATGGATTTTGAGTTCACATTTCCCGCGCTTTGGCTAGTTCTTTTTCTATTCTAATGGAAATGCTGAGCGTTTTATGCAGATAATAATCTGAGGGAGAAAGATGGATAATATTGTTGAGATAAAGTTTAATCACCTGCGTATGCCAATATTGCCAGCCTCGCAATCCCTGGACATTTCGGCTTTTCCCATCCGGCCTTGTAACTAACTAGCGCCTTAACAGGGACGATCGTGCTTTGTTAAGCCGCCCTTTTTAGTTTTTTCGGGCAATAATATAATTAATACATGAATTTAATTTAAATACACTAATAATTTAAAACAGTTTTACAGTCAATAGAAATAACAGAAAGTGTCAACTCACACAAATAATTATCCATTATAATGAGGGACCTACCATGATTTCTCACTTTCTTCTATTTCTATTAGTTGATAGCATAAAATCAGTGCATACCAATTAAACTCTTAATACATATATGTATAGTAGTAACTTTACATTTTTTATGTATAAATATAATAAATAAAAATTAACATAAATGACAACTAAATGTTTAACTAAATGTGTATATAAATATGTGTTAATACCCAAAAAATATTTATTGGCAAAAACTTAACTAAATATTTAATTAAAATTAGCTAATATGTATTAAATGTTTGTAAACTAAATATTTGTAGGATTTAATTTATATGTATTGTAAGTGTAAAAGATTTTTATACTATCATCTAATTATATATTATTATATCAATAAATATGATTAAATTTCATATTTATTACTTGAATGGTTATATAAATGGAATAACATAATTGATTAAGCTCATATTTGTAAACATAACTAACTATTAAATAGTTGTAAATAAGTTAACTAAATAATTTAGATATTTAATGGTGAAAACTAAATATTTATATATGTTTAGTAAGAAAAACTTAACTTAATATTTATATATGTTTAGTAATAAGAAGTTAACAAATAATTTTTTTTTTTGGGGGGAACAAAAACTTAACAAATAATTATTTACTATTAAGTCGCATTTTTTATTTTTTGAAAATTTTTTTGACGGGTTATTTTTTGAATAATAGTATAACTAAAGATACATATAAATTCGTATATAAAAATATAGAAGTATAGATGTACAAAAGTATTGAGTTATTTATTTCTATCCTCAAAATAAAGTAACACATTTTATATTAAAATTAAACTTGCCCAGACAGATATATAACTTTTTGTTTTGACATTTTGGATGGAATTCAAAAAATCTTTTAATTGAATTCGTGAACTTTACTTTAAATACACCTGGTTTTGTTCCCTTTTCTAGCGTTGATGTGATTTCTTCATTGTCAAAAAAACTGTACAACAAACACTAGTATTAAATAAATGGTGTAATACACTGCATATAGAATTATATTATCCATACAGAAAAAAGGTGGATATCGCAACAGGGTGATTTTTTTTAATATGAAATTTTGAGAGTAAAATTGAGAATATGTGAAATTTTTTATAAAATTGGAGAAAAATGAAATTTTAAAGTAAATTTAGTAAAGAAAGAACCGAATTCTATTTTTTATTTCTTTAAAAAAATCCGATGGAGAAAGAATCGGATTCTATTTTTTCATTATTTTTAAAAAATAAATCCGGTAGAGAAAGAGAATCGGATTTGCTTTTTAAAAATAATGAAAAAATAAAAAGAGTGAGTGTGTGTGTGTGTGTGTGTGTGTGAGAGAGAGAGAGAGAGAGAGAGAGAGAGAGAGTAAGTAGAGTATGGAGGGAGGGGGAGAGGAGAGAGAAAAAAATAAAATAAAAGCACCACATTTTTCAAATTTTATAAAAAATATCATATTTTTTAAATTTTTTCACACAAAAAAAAACCATATAAAAAATAAATAATCTATCGCAACACCCCATCTTTGTTTTTTTTTCTTTTTATCAATTATTTTATTTTTTTATTTTCTTTTACAATTTTTTTTCTTCCTTCTCTTTCTGAATGTCTAGGATGTCTACCTCCCCAATGGTACAAAAAACATTTCTCCAGCATATATATATGTATCAAACTCATAGTTATTTCATAATCCAAGTCTGTAACATCTTCCAATTTTAGATACTATGTCTCAAATCAAACCCTCTCAGATCAAATTCCTTATACACTCTTCATTCACGTTCCCCTCCCCCACTCCCTTGCCTATTACACCCTTCTAAACAGAACCCACATCCAGGCATATATATCAAGTTACTTGAAAAAGGTTTATTGGTTATTACACTAATGCTTTAAATGTAAATACTGCTTTTGATTCAACCAACATATTCTAAATGCATGTTAAGGCAAAACACCTTCATTCAAACTTAGTGTCCTATTACAGCACCAAATCCTTGAAACATAACATCACCAACAGTAAAAGCAGTGCCATTTTCCAACAAATAAACTATACCAGAACACAACCCCATCATTTTGCAAATATGAGTTATTCCCTGATTAGTTCTTAAAGGGAAGGAATTTAAAAAACTGGCTTGGCGTCAACTTGGCATTCACTGCTGAGGCTATGTCTCTCTCTCTTTGTTGTTAATGTTATCATCACTGCTGCCATCACAACTCCTCAATGGCAAAAGTTGAAGGGTTTGAGATTCCACACAGTTATTATCATCTTCACCATCTCTGAGTTGAAATAATGAAGTTGAGATCATAGTAAGATAGAAATAGAAGGAACAACAACAGTATAGGGTAAGATATTTACATACAATGCAATCAATTACATGAAGAAAACAAAATAAAGAAGCCAACATACCCCTCCGATGTCACCATTCTGAGGTTGGTCCTCATGAGTGTCATCTAAGTCATGAGGATATATGCTACCACTGTATTGGGAAAGGGAAAAAAAAAAGGCCTTCATTTCGTTGGACTATGACGACGTTTAATAGCCAAGTATCCAACGTTAGGTCCAATTCTCTAAAGGGAGAATAAGGCATAGGATATCTTGAAAATTGAACCATGCTAATATCTCCTTAGTCATGATGATTGTGAGCTCTAAGAGGCCAATTACAATAATGGGGAACATAATGTTCATTGTGTCCCACTGCCTGCACTCTGAGAGTCAAAATGCAATGTAACATTGTTACCAACCGAGAAACAAAAATACTTATACTCAACCCAAGAAAGACAAAATGATTTGTACCCGAAAAATTGTATGGATAAGGAGTAAACCAAAAACTGGGGTACAAACATAGAGACTAAAAAGTCATTTAATTTAAAATTAAAAATATAAATTTGAACGCTGAAACTAAAGCCCATTTTCCATTTCAACAAACAGGTAGAGGAACCAAACCTGGAAAAACGGGCTTGTACTCCCCAATGGCACCACTAGTATCACAGAAACGGTCTATTCGTCTGCGTTTCACACATTCACAGACACACAATCAAAATTCAAAAGGGTTCAAATTTCAATTCACATTCTCATGCACAAAAGTGCCATGCCAACAACACTTACAAACTATTGAAGGTTCTAGAAGGTTCAACTTTGGATCCAGAAGCTGTCCATCTTCAAATTGGGCCTTTTCTCTTTGAGACCCTTTGGTGATTATATGAAGATGCAGTTTCTACGGTTATGACCCATGTCCAACTCCTTTGTCTGGGGGAGTAAACAACCATGGCCACCGTCGTGATGGTTTCGAAGTCACTGCGACGAAAGGTCTTGCGACTGAGCTGCGAAAGTTGCAAGCCGCAATTGCTCATACACACAATATCTCCCTGTTTGATTTCCCCCTTTGTCCACGTAGCAGTAGGTATGAAGGTGCAAAATGAAGAAGGAAGGATAGAATGAAACTGATTTTGAAGACAATATCATTAGAAAAACTGAATATGAACGTGGGAGAGTGAGTGAGTTACAATTGCAAATTACTATGGTAGCCCCATTAAGAGCCGGTTAACAAATGAGAACCAATGTTAAAATCGGAAAAGAAATTTGGACACCAGAACAAATCAATCGCCTTTATTATTGTGTATTATTGTGTATAGACAATAGAAAAAGCAAGAAATACTACTATATGTGGAAGCAATACCTCGTCGGCTGGCAATTCCGTTGAAATCGTTGCAAATACTTTGCCCATATAATACTGTAACTACTACGGATTTGCAACGATTTTCTTTCACTATAAACTTAGCCAAGTGTTACAGGACCACCTCCATGACCATTTCAACGGTTGTGCACAACGCTGGTAATTGGCAATACTAACTTAATTCTTGAATCCAATGAGGAACAAATCATGAAAAAAGGATACCAATCAAAATACAGATACAGCATTTACAACCAAGCATTTTCTCCAAAGCAATTTGCAGCAGATAAAGCACTAACAAGTTAACAAAGTTCCACAGAAAGTACAAATACAGCATCATGTCTTCATTTTGCATACCATCGAAATCAGGAATAATCATACAGAGATACACTCTTATCATCTAATACACTGGCAAGCCGACTACCTCGCCCGTCCGGTCTAAATGCCACTCCCCATGCTTGGTCTGTATGGCTGCTCATTGTCTGCACAGATGCCCTCATGGTAAGATCCCATAGTCTTAACAGTTTTATCACTTGAATCTGTAGCTGGGCTAACATCCACACATAGTACCCAGCTAGCATGACCTAACATGTTCCCAACTAAAGCTTTCCCCTCAGCATCATACATGTGGACATTAGTATCATCTGAAGCTGTAAACAGTAGTCTTGGATCATAAAGAGAATAAACAAGAGACCACATAGGCATGTAGTGGCCTTCAAGGTGATGTAAAAGTTTGGCAAGCTGTACATCAACAACAGAAATGGCGCCATCCATTGAGCCACAAGCCAGTCACTTCCCATCAGGGCTCCATGCAACTGATAGAACAAACTTCTTATTGCCACTTTTGTCTGCGGGTTGGGTTCCTTCTGGAAGAGGAATTGATAGTGTGGTAATAAGTTTCCATGTGTTAAGTGTCCCAGAGCTTGACTAATGCACTACCTCCACCAGCCACTGCCAGAATGGCACCCTGAAGATAGACAATTTTTGTCAATTAAACAACTATTACAAGTATGGTTAAAAGGTATGAAATAATAGATTTGGAATGAAATGCCCATTTTTACTGGTATGACAAGGTATCAAGGAAATGAATGATTTCTGTTATACTGCAAATATATTGTGGCATAGCAACAGATTCCATTAAAGGGCACATATTAACAGTGAGTTAACAGAACAAGGTATTAAATATTTCTAGTAGCTTCTGAGTGCAAAAATTGAAGTCTGAGAGTGAAAATTTTCAATGCTTATAGTCAATTTGGTACATCGATTAAAATGTGGGTGAAAATTTTACGCATGAGTTTTTTCATACAATTTCACATAAAACTCGTCCTTGAAAACTTTCACCCCAAATTCTAAGCGTGTACCAAATCACCCTAGGCAAAGGAGAAAGAAAAAGAAATGACGTGCTAAATTGTTAAATACCAAGTACACTAACTCAAGAAACTCAAGTATAAAGAAGGGCCAGAGATTGTATACCTTGAAGAATGTTTAACATGACTATAGAATCAAATATGGGAGAACTTCAAAATAATTGAAGATGACCAAATTATAGAAACTTTGGGCTTGTTTGGAATTGGTTTTGTTTTTCAGTTTTTGAAAACAGTTTTAAAAATTAAGTTTAAATTCAATTTTTAAAAACAAAAGAACAAAAAAAAATCTGTTTGACAACATACTCACAAAACAGTTTTTAAACGGTAAAAAATAAAAAGTCAGTTTGGATAGTTGTTTTAAAAAATAAGTTTTAAAAGTAATAAAACATAAAAACTTGTTTGCAAATATTTTTTGAAAAGTAGAATAGATATAATATAGATGTATTATTATAAATAACAATTTAACGTAATATTAAGTTTGATATATAATAAACAAAATATTAATATAAGTTGATGCATTTTTATATTCATAAATCTATTTATACTAGCACTAGTCCATTGAATATTTTCAGAGTTCCTTTAGTTTTAACCTCAAATGTTATTTATTTATTTATTTTGATAATTCATTGAAAAGGCTCAACCCACCAAAGCAATGAGAAGCAAAACATCAAACATCAAAAGTAAAACACAAATAGTCAACTAGCAAACAACCTAATACTATGACAAGGATTATCACAAATGTCTCAGCTAAATATCCTATATAGGTATGATACTAAGCCACATAAATCTTCAAATAAACTCCAAGCCTGCATAATAAATCTATAGACTGATGAAGCAAAACAGCCACCATATATGCTCTGATATAGCCACAGCAATTCAACCCTCTCTAATGCATGTCACAATTCATGAAACATGCAAAAATAAGCACCAAGCAGCACTTGATAAGAGCACCACCTGATCAAGTAACTCCATCATGAGCACTTAAGGCACTTGGGATACCAAAAAAAATACTGATCACCACTTGATATCAATATTAGAATTGGAAATCACCAAAGAAGTCAATCTCATAACTAGGAAACTATATAAGTCATCCCATAGAAGTCAATTTGCAATATAATGAAGAATAGTTGAGACCTTATTTGTATAACCTTATTGCTTATGTTCCAAAATGAACCAGACCCTAAAACTCCATTATGTAAATTATACATATGTATTATCGTTGCCTTGCTTATGTTCCAAATTGTCAAGTAACAATCTTCATATCGTATTTGTTAAATGTATCATAAATAAATCATGTTACAGCATTTTGTTTGAATGTATCATAACTTTCAAATCAAAGGATACCAATATCATCACACATCATATGACTATATGAGGCCATGAGGATTCCTTTATCATCCAAGGCAAACAAAAGCCCATTCTTCACACTCAAAATCGATTGGCTAATCTACAATTTCAAGAATAGGTAATACCACTGAAAAACATGCTAGTCTACATACACCATTTAATAATCATGTTGTTGCACTGCAAGCTTTACATTGGGACCACAGGTTTTGCATCTGTTTTTGTTTTTTACTATCATGAACAAAAGACAAGCCTGAGAATTGACCCCAACTATTATATCAGATTCAATAACCATTATACCCCAACTATTATATCCATAGTAGTTCTTGAGGATCCTTTAGAAGCATCAAATGCTCTGAAGAAGTCCAAAAGCATAGAACTAATCTGTACCCAACACCTAACATTCTAGTTGAACCCAGCAATCTATATGTTGACCGGCACCAACCAAAGCACCGCTAACGCCACCAAGTCCACCAGCACCAGCACCATCACTTATTCCACACAAACCTACCAACATTACCACCATACCTACGGTAGTGGCCTCCTAGCCCAGAACTGTGCCCGCCATTACTGCCCATTGCTGTCAACGTCTGATACCCCCATGAAGCCCAACCCACCAACTAATCAATTCAGCGGATGACTCCTCATTGGAGGCTAACCCTAAGCGCACCAGCAAACCCACCCTAGGAACCCAAACCACCAACTGGACCTCCATGTGAGTAGGAACTTGGTTTAATGAGCATAAGTGAGAATAGCAACAAATGTTGGAGATGCTTTTGTGTTTTGTTTGCAAAAAATCAAAATGGGGAAAAAAGGAGCACGCTCGAGAAGAAGAGGAAGGGAAAAATGATTGGTTTGAAGGAGATCTGTAACCATGTGATATGAAACAAAAAATGACAGAACAGTGTGTGTAAGATTCGATCGAGTGTTGAAAACAATAAAACCACATTATTACAAATTGGCTACCGTGTTTTCATCTCATCTCAAAACAAAAAAACCCAAAGCATGTTTAAACTGTTTTCCATTTTTTGTTTTTTAAATTCATATTCTGTTTTCAATTTTTAAAATATCAATGTAAAAAATCATCCTTCCAAACATTTTTTTTGTTTTTATTTTTAAAGACTGAAAACTATTTTTAAAAATAATTGCCAAACAGCCCCTTTGAATCTTTGAATATGATACTAGACTTAGGCAGAAGAAATGGTAAGAGAATAGAACATGTAATTATACATGTGCAAGAATGAAACACTGTAAAATCACACTTAATTAAAATAATAAACATGTAAAGAAATCTAAAAATAAACCGAACAGGTAAAAGACAAAGGAAATTCATCAACACATGCTACATTTGTCTGATACAATGGCTCACAAGAAAAAATTGATAGTGGAAGGACGAAGATGTATAACCACCAATGAAGAATACCCAACCAAAAAAAAAAAAAAAAACCCTAGTTGTCCAGTCTGTAGTGCAAAAGGAAAATGTTTATGCTGGAGGGAAGTTGACTACCATTGTGATTTCAACTTATTTTAGTCTTATTAAGCTGATCCCTGCTAAAGATGTTAAGGCTACATGCGGGAAGCAGAACCCTTTCACCAAAAAATAGATGCATTTATATAAGAATGGAAATATTACCAGTTGATCAAGAATTGATGAGTTTATTGTTTTAACAACCATTGGCAACAAATACGTTACAAATCAATGCAACAACATTTAGATTGTAAATCAGTCGAGTCCTGATTTAGCAGATAGGTCTTTCCCCCAGGGTTCACAAAAGGTCTAATAAAAGGGTATCTCATCAATCTGAAAACAGATAAATGTAAGAACATTGGCAGTTCTCTATGATTTATGCTTTTAATATCGGAATTGATCACTTCCACAAAAAAAAAAAAACTGCAAAATCATGTAGTATGTCATTTTATTTAGCATGTAAGCCAGCAAAAGTAGTGAACACGAAAGGAACTAGACATGATACTTCTATAAACAGAGGTCAAGGGAATTGAGGCTACGAAACACATGAACCCTACACTAATCTACTAAATTCAGCTGAACCTAAATTTAAAATAATTTCGAAAATTCATAAGAAGGAAAAGCCGCATCATCACCTTAGGGTCGAAGCGAATTTGCCAGACTTCAGAGGGTGGAACCTCGAGGGTGGCGATTGTGGCGTTGGAATCCACATAGAAGACCCTAACGAAGCTGTCGAGGGAAAAGGAGGCGGCGGTCGAGCCCAGCGGGTGAGCCACCACGGAGGCCACGCCAAGGCAGTGCCCCGTGTTAGTGTGTTCCAGGACAAGCTCATCGGACCGCTACAGGCTCACCATTTCGTCAAGTGAACCCGTTAGCAGGAGCAGAGGTCGAGCGGCGGTTGTAGGCACCCACGTGACCGCCCACACGGAATCGTGGTGGGCGTTTTCCACCGATTTGATCCCGGCGAGTTTCATTGCTTGCTATTGCGAAGTGCTGCTTTTTCCCACTCCTACCGCGACAACAGCTTCAACCTAACATCAGAGAGAGGTTTTGAACTCTGGTTGACTATGGGCCTCTCTCCTTTATGTGCTTAGGCCCATTTTCACTTGTGACTCCTGAGTTATTTGTTTGCACGAATTTCAGAATTTGAATATTGATAAGTTCATCCCCCCCCCCGGCCTTTTTTTTGGCGACCTTAAGTATTCTATTTAAAATTGTTATTAGGAATCTATTTTTTTTTGAAAATTTTACTCATTCAAGTCATTGATAATATTGTACAAAAATAAGAGCTGAAGAGTTAAATTTAGAGTTCAATTTACATTGTGACTATTCAAATAGTAGGTGGTTATGTTAAAGACTTTTGTTGATGTGGCAATTTTCTATTTGCATGACCATTTAAGTAGTGGGTGGTTATGTCAAAGACTTTTATTGATGTAATAATATATGATTAGATGTTTGTGTAAAAAATTTTTACACTGACAATATATTCAAATTAAATCCTTAAATTTATCATATTGGAGATAGAAATAGACTTTTACAAGACTTATATGTATAATTCCAAAAATTTGTTAGCCAATTTTAGTAAATCAACTCTGGTAAGTATATCAAGTCACAAATAATAAAAAAATATGAGTATAAAATTGTCATTTCTATAAAGACTAAAACTAATTATTGATTCATTTGAGCACATCACTATTTAAGTAAATGCAATTGAGAGAAAAATGGAATTTAAATTAACACAAGGATTGTAAATAAAAATCAATAGATAATAGGAATAAGTAATGGATAGAAAACATGTGTTAAGGGTTGATTTTATTGAAGTTTTCTAATTTTTGTATTACCTAATTATTAAATTAACTCATTGACAATATTGTTATGGGTCGAATTACTCTTAATTATGGTCAAAGCTCAATTGCTTAATACTGTGACCCTCTTAAGACAAGTTAAACAGTTTAGAGGGTGTTTGACAAATTAGAAAAATCGAATAATTAGATATAATGGGGCCCAATTTTTAATAATTGATAACTACTTAAATATTTTTAAACTAAATTTTATTTGAACTACTTTGGACTTAAAATTAGCTTTTAAAAAAATTAATTTTATTTTTATTTCAAAATATTTCTCCTTTTTTATATTTTCTTACTATTTATCAACTATTTTTCGCTGTTGTCCACCACCATTCAATGCCATGGTTTACCGCCGAGTGCTGCCGATTACCACTACTGGTTCCGTCTGCCACCATTTGCTATTGTTGGCTGCCACCGTTTGCCACCATCCGTCTCCGCCAACCGCCATCGTCCGTCACTGCCGGCCACCATCGTCCATCATCATTGATCGTCACCATTCGTCATCGCCACTGGTTGCCACCGTCCATCGCCATTGCTATCAACCACCACCACCAGTCGCTACCATCCCATCGTAGCCGCCATCATTTGTCACCAATGGCCAGCACTGTCTGCTGTCGTATACTAGATTAGTTTCTTTGATAACATAGTAAAAAAAAAAAAAGGTATAAAAGAAGAAAAAAATACATGTTAAAATTAATTTTTAAGATGTAGACCTAACCAAAATTTAATTAAAAATTAATTCATTTTTATATTGGTTAATATAACTGATTTTATTTTGTACTATGTTAATTTGATTTTTAATGTTGCCAAACACTCTCTTAATTTCTTAAACTATTCTAAAACTATCCTAAGGATGAAAAACAAGAATTCAATTGCATAGATGAGTATTTTTACTCCTAACTACTCTAACCTATGTTAATTTCTAGTTTGGCTTATTTTATGAAGTGAAATAACTTTTGACATTACAAACCATGCATCAATTAATGGGTGATCAAGACGAAAATAGCATTAAGAACATTAAAAATTAAGTAATATATTAAAAAGATAATTAAAATAACACAACAAAATACCAAATTAGTTCCCTAAAACTATATCTCCTAACACCTAGAAGAAATTTAGCAAGTCATGAAAAAAGAAAAAAATATTCAGAGTTATATTAATGAAAAAGACTTATGTTAGCTCTCTAGAGTCTCTAGACCTCAGCCTATGTTCCCCTCTCTAACAAATAATAACCACCCTTTAAGGGATAAAAGAATTTAAAACAAAATAGAAAGAAATTAATTCCCTTATCTCCTCTCCTTTTTCAAATTTTTATTCTAATTCTCTTATCTTGATCTCTTTTTTTTTTTGATCCAATTTAAATCTTTAGTAATCTCTTCTATTTTCTTTCCTTTTTTGACTTAAATTAAATCTTTCAAAAATTTTCTTTTTGCTCTTCCAAATCTTCAAATCGTTATCTAATTAATCCCCTCTAATCTTCAAATCATTGATACTAAAAACCAATTTGCAATGAAATAAATTTAGTAAAAATATTTGACAATTAAATTCAAAATAATTAATTTCTTACTACAAGTATTAACAACTAAGATTTATTAAATTAATATAAGAAAATCATCATTACAAGAATAAATTTGAAAAAATTCAATACATAAATATGAAAAAAATAATATATTTCCATAAGTTATCACACCGTGTGTGTCTATATATATATATATATATATATATATATATCCAAGAAGCGGAATCAAATAAAAGTATATGCTATCTATATATTCATCTACCTGTGCGTAGGACGTGTCACATTGCTAGTATTTCTTAAACTAAGAGAACACAAAGGTTTATATTGGCTATTTTTCAGGGCCTTCAATTGAAAGCTATGACATATGGTTGAAAATAATGTGTTTGTTTTGGCATTTCGTGTGATTAAAATATTTTTTTTGTCGAAACTACATTTATTCTCCAATTGAAGGCAATCCTACCTAAACTAAATAGAATTATTTGGGTAAGAAAGCTCTTTCTTCTGAGTTTTAACACAATTACATATCTATAATTTGAACCTGAGACCTCTGATTAAATTTGCACGGCCTTCGCTAATTGATCTACCTGCTCATTAGTCGAGTGACTAAATTATGATTTGAAGAATCTAAATTAAGTTTTAATTCATTTTAATATGTTTGGAAAAATTACATTTATATTTTAACATAATTGTTAGTCTTAAATCATGATTTGAGCATAACAAGAAGGAAAAAATTGCTTTCTCAATGGATCAAATTATAGTCTGCCAACTATAGTAGAACTTATTATCATTATATTTATTTATTAAATTTGTTTTGTGTTTTTCTATCTTACAGTATGACTCACTTATATTAATAAAGAACATGAGAGGATCTTAATTCCACCCTCTATACACTTGATAGCTGTCAATTAACTCCTATTTTTTTCCCAATTATTTTTCTGGCCTCTTTCCGACTAACATGGTTACTATGAAATTAAGTCCAAATAAGTTTTCATTGTCACTTAACGAGAATGGAAGATCTTTAAAAAATAAATAAATAAATAAAAGAGTAAAAGATTCACAACCAGATGCTCAATTGCTGAATGCATTTCACATTAGGAGGAAGCATAGGTATACAAACTACGAAAACCAGAAGTGCGTAGTCACGTGCTAAATCCACTGGAGGCTCTAATAGGATATCAAAAAGCACAATTAGAGCCCTAGATATACAACTCAATTATTTATTTATTACCGTAGTAATAAAACTGAACATTGAAATAGAGCAAACAAATAGTCGCTGAAACCTTGTTTTCTTCAATGGGTTCTGATTAGTGTACTAAAACAACCACAATTAGAACCCTAAATCTTTACTGTTCTACAAGTTGAAGCCCTGTAGCGGAAATGGGCCTTGGCCTAGGCAAGGCCTGCTGAAATTTGCTCTCTCTTTCATGGACTTGAGCTTTTCCAGCTTCCACTCGTCTTTGAGCCTAGCAATGAAAGCTGCAGCCTTGACGTCCACGTCAGCATCCTCCATTGCCGACAATTTGAATGCCAGTGGAGGCGGCGGCGGAACCGGAATCAGAGGAAGCTGATTGCATGTGTTTACTGCTGGCATCGTCTTCCGCCGGCGGGGAGTTGGCGCTGACACTGAATGGACCTTGTTACCCCTGCATAGACGTCCCTTCTTGAGCAAACTGCGAAAAACCGAAGGAGTTGGCGGTGATGGTGGTGGTGGCGCTCTTGTGTTATTTGGCAACTCAGATGAGGTGTGAAGCAAATTATGGGAATCGTGATTGAGAATAGCCTTTTTTCTCTGCTGCTTCTTCCTCTTCTTCTGATTGGATAGCACCGAAGCCCAAACCATTGCAATTTCCTTCTTCACGCTACTCTTCATCTTCTCACTCTTCCTGCTCCTATCTTCTGATTCCACGTTGGCTGGTTGTGGCGGTGGAGTTGATGGTGGTGGAGTTGGAGGAAGAGGCGCCGATGACTTTGGCAGCAGCGGCTGCGGCGTTGGAGAACGATTTTCAAACTTATCGACCGGAATCTCCTTAACATTATCTTCTTCTTCTTCTTCAACTACTCCGGCCCGCCGTGTGCGGGGGTTCACAGTAACCTGATCCGTCGCCAGAGGCTGCAACCGAATGGGAGGGTTGTTATAACAAATATTCCCCATCCCCTCCTCTGACTCGTAGAACGAGAACCCGAACCATTGGTGCGAAACGTACCCTCCTTCTTCTTCGGTTATTCTCAAATTCGCGTAAGCATCACTAGGAGCAAGAACCGCAGCGGTGAATGCATGTTGCTGGTATGAGGTGCATGATTCGTCGTCGTTTTGCCTCGCGAATACCACACAGAGGATCATAGCAAAGAGGACGAGGAAGATGTTGAATGAGTCCCATGTTTTGTTGAGGGAAGAGAGCGCGAAGAAGATGAAGGCTAAGTAGAAAATAAGCAAGAGTAAAATAAGAAGTGGAGTGCTCATGAACAAGGACGATGACCCTGACCGGCGGGGATGCATTGTGGCACTTTGCCACTGGCGAAGGATGAAGAATGTTATTTATGTTTTGAATTCGGGATAAATATAGTAAGTTTTTCTGTGCAAGGGCGCGTCTCATGAATCACGATACAGTTCCATTCTCGTAAAATTCTAATCTTAATTTTGTCACAAATATCTTGGGTTGTTCATTCATGGTATACTGCGAAAAAATTATGTGTTTTGCATTTACAACAGGATATGTGTTTTGATTACACGATTTTTCCTGATGTTAATTCGTGATTATTGTCCAATTTCATGTCTTAAACGTAAAAAAATTATGTGATCGAAACAATGTGTAATCTCTACAAAATACGAACAAATAAATGTTATAATCTGCCTTCCTTTAAAGGATCAAATTTGTTTGGTTGAAGATAAGGCTTGAGTGAGCCCATGTATTTAAGACACGTAGATATTTGGATAACAGTATAAAAAAATCTTGTACAATTATCTAATCATGTATTATTATATCAGTAAAAATAGTTGACTCAATCACCCATTATTTTAAAAATTATACAAATATTTAGATGATAATATAAAAGAATTTTATATTATTAGTATATCTAAATTAATCTCTAAATTGTAATAACGATGAAATAATTGCAATGCACATTAAACTCCAATTCAACTTTTAACCTAATATCTACTTTGGTGAGAAAGTAGATTTTGGTCTTTTTTTTTTTTTTTATGGAGGATTTTGATTGTACTTTATTAAGCTCGTTTTATATGGATAACATTTTTTCAAGGTTAGATTGTCCATAAAATGAGAAAATGAGTGGTACTCATTCGTAGATCAACAAAGGACATTGAAATCATAACTCTCTACAAGATTTAAGGGTGAATGCACTTTATTTTTTGTGTTTTCTTCATAAAATCTTGACAATAAAAAATAAAATAAAAGTAGAATGACAATTTTTAAATTAATATTTAAAAAAGGAAAACATTTTGTGTGTTCTACAAGTAATTCATTATTCTTATTCTGATCTATTACTCACATGCTACATCAATCTTTATTTTCTTGACCACCTATTTTTCTATGTTACTTTTACCTTCCTAACACCATGAAATTGATGTGGTATGTAAGTAATGGATCAAAGCACAAGAAGAATGACATGTTCCTCATACATGTAAGAATTTCTTTAAAATAGATTAGAACAAGAGTAATAACTTGCTCTTAGAACATACATAAAAATTTCTTATTCTTGGATGCAATAACAAAAACCAATTAGAAATGCAAAATTTCTATGTCAAACTATCACTATGTCAGAGTTATTTTTGCTTAAGTAAGTATTAACTTAGTTTTCTCCTGTGTTTAAGTAATTTTCTAAAAATTTATAAAAAAATTAGGGTTTTCTAATCAATACCTAAAGGCACTGGTTAAAAATTTAAAAGTGGAAGGTTTTGAAATTTTTAAAACTTTTCACTATTGAAACCTTAACTAGTATTCTAAACAAAACCCAAAAAATTATCTGTACATATAAAAAAAAAAAAAGAGTCATTAATTGGAAACTTTTAACATGTGTCAATCAATTAGAGAGTTATACACTTTTTTTCTATAACCTCCTAATAATAGAAACTTTTCATTTACAATTTATATAAACAAAAATAAAATTCAAATTTCAATCTAAAAACTTAAATTTCTACTCATTATCCAACCACCGTCTAATTAAATTAAGTTCTATCCCCATATTCTAATGTAGGTCATTTATTTCTATTCATATTTTCAATATACTCTATTTTCTTTGAACCTAACTATGAATCAAAATTAAAGGATTAAATTGATTAAATGCCATTTAGTGATAATGAAGATAATAACTATAATGAATTTTATAGCTTTCATCTTTCCAATACATGTAAATACCTTTTATTTATACTTGTCTTAACTACTAAATATAATGAATTTTATAGTTTGTTTGGAATCATGATAATGGACTAAATTGATAATTATTAAACATATAATCTGTCACTATCACTTTTCAATTGTCTATTACATCAGCACATCAACCAAACATGTTTCATAAGCTTCCATGTTACTTATTTCTATTTCAAACTTTTAATAATTTTTTGTTGATAAACTTTTAACATTTTTTAACAACATTTAAATTGATAATTAATCTTTTTTTAACATATTCCCTAATTTGAATTTACACATTTTTTTTAATATTCAATTTTTTTTGTACATGATTTTTGGAAATAAATGTGTAAAATATAGGAGTTTTTACTTACATGAATTTTCATATTCAATATTTGATTTAGTATATCTATTGAAGTATCACCTAAATTCTATTATTTTTGTTTGCTTTGTCCATAAATTTTGTATACAAAACTTTCTATCATTCATAATTGTGGGGTGTACATGATTTGCTCTATATATTTAATCAAAATATTATTTTTTAATTTATATTTGATATGATTATTATGTTTTAGGATTTTTGATACAAAAAGTGTTGTACTTGGTTTAGGGTTGTTTTATCAAGTGGGATCACAAGAAACATTTATGGAGGTAGGATTATGATTTTACGGGGTTTGTTAAGTTATGCAAAATTACCTAACATTTATTATGTGATAATATTTAGTAGCTTGAAATTTTCAATTTATTATTTACTAGAACAATTGGAGGGATTTTGATTCTATTTAATTTCCCTTTCTATGGTTTTTTTGAAACAAAATATAATGGGCATCACATTTCATAGATTTCTTTTAGAAGACAGAATGCGTGTTTTGATATACTTTGATTTAGTTTATTTATAATTAATAAATCGCTATTGGTTTATTTTTTAATTATACTCATAGTGATCATAAAGTAAAATACTGAGAATTATAATTACGGCTTATGTTGTTATAGTCCTCTTAATTAGGTATAGTTATCTTTTTAATTTATTTTTTTCAATGAAGTTATGTGTTTTAGTTCAATAAGTTTGTGTGTTGCAAGTAATTTAGTTTGTTGTAAACAATAAGATTAGATAGTGAAATATATAATTTGTTACTTTCTGGATTATTTTTCTTGATATTGAACCACATTTATTCCATAATATAGGGGAAGGGGAGGGAATTTGTAAATGATTAAGACAAATTCAAAAGATTCTTTTTGAGTTGTGTATTATTGATTCTAACTATAATTAAATATGCTCATATGTCATCAAAATATTTTTGTGACCTAATTATTGATTCTCAGATAAATTCTATATAATATGTAAATTTTGATTATGAACCACTTATCTATTTTTTAAATTAATTTTGATTACGATAATTACTTTTATACTTAATATTTGATAATTACAATTTGATTTTAAAAATTATTTTATTATTCCGTGCATCGATTTAAAACACCGGTGTCAAGAAAAGAAACAATTATTGACCCTAATTACAGACTTTAGTCCGAGGCCTGCAAGCAAGGAGAGAAACAGAGACGCAAAATCAAGGAATTTGTGTTTGGCCCAAGACTAAGAAAGAATAAAGTGAAGAAACGGTGGTCTCCGATGGGCCAGTGGGACATTAATCATGTATGTTTTTTTTTTTTTTTTCCGGTTAATCTGTCCGTAGATCAAACCTTCTTGTTTATTTGTTTTAACGTTGACGACGATGTAGATTTTTACCTTTAAGATTTACCAAGACCGGGAAAAAAAAAGTTGAAGGTAAAACTTAAGGGGGTTGAAAAAATAGAAAATGCTTGTGTTCACCGCGGTCCATGGCTAGACCAAGGGCAAAACGGAAGGGATTAATTGGAGCAAGACTGAAAACCCTAGCCAGCTAGCCCCTTTAAACCCCAACCTCCATTAGGTTAACGTCTGATCAGTTGCACAACAGAACTATCGTTCTTTCTTTTGTTTCTGGGACCGTTTGTTGTCGCGATCTTAAAGTGTAGAGTCAGATATGGTTTGGTTTCAATGCGAAGACTGTGGAGACAACCTCAAAAAGCCCAAGTTGCCCAGTCACTTCCGAACTTGCTCAGCTCACAAGGTTCTCATTCATTTCATTTGCTTTCTTCGAATTTCACTGAGACTTATGTGTGATGTTGATTCGATGCATAATATATATGATTCATGTTGTGCAGTTGTCATGCATTGACTGTGGAGAAATATTTGGTCGTGACACCGTTCAGGACCACACTCAGTGTATTACAGAAGCGGTGCGTCTCTCATTCTCACTTTGTGATTCTTAATGAATCATCATCCCAATTCCTGGCTTTGATTCATTGTGAATGATCCTATCTGTGATCTATTCTCCTGTTAATAAAGCACGAGTTTTATTATTTAACATAACTGCTTGTGTGCTGGGGATTTTGTAAACATGGGCACTCCATTTATGGCTAAGGAAGCTTCTTGAAAGTTTCCTTTTAGTGATGCCTTTTATGTTTGGATTGATTATAAGTAATGGAGTGGAGTAGAATAGAGCCCAAGAGAGTGGAATGGAATAGAATGAAGTGGAGTAATTATTTCACTCCATTGTTTGGATAAATTTGGATTCGACCCCAAAACCCCCAAATTGGGAGGAACAAAAAATAAGGGTTTTAATGGAATATGATAGAATCTATTCCTTTACTAACCACTTCACTCCATTATAAATTTATTAATCCAAACAATGAAAGCCCTTTATATTCCCTTGGGCTCCATTCCACTCCACCTCAAATCACCAATTCCTTTGAGGTCTTCTACTCATTTTCTGTCAATGCGGATTTGAAGTTTTTCTAATATCTCATGTTTTTGTATGACTACTTTGTATTCTTCTGGTTTATGCTTTACCTTTGCTGGCATATTGAATTTTGGATAAAGTTTTTGAAATGTATAACAAATCTCATTTCACCTGCCCCCCATTTTTACCTTGATTTCCAGGAAAAGTATGGTCCAAAAGGCCAGGGCAAGAACGTTACACCTGGCAAGCCTAACAAGGATAGCAACAAGCAAAAGCCTGAAGTTGATATTAATGTGGGATTATCTGAACGGCCTCCATGGTTTTGTAGGTATATACTCTGTTGGAAGTACTTTCTAATACTAAAACTATTGCAGTCACTGGTCAATGTATTCTCATTACATAGTAAATGTCAATCATGATGCTGCGGTATCTGTTTTAACTTGCCATGGTCTACTCAGCCCGTTTGGATGGGAATTAGATTTCTAGTTCTGACTCCTTGCATTTGAATTGTCTAAGTCTCATTCTTTCTTATGGTTCATTGGTTCATCAGGGTCATATTTTAAAACTTTCTCTTTTTGTGATGTAAACATAAGATGTAAAAATTGGGTGAACCTCTTCTAGAAAGTTCAAGGCAACTAAGTTGCAATTTGTTACAGGTGGAGTATGCAAGTGGACGGGTTTCATTTATAAGTTTAATTTAAAATAATATGTTTTCACTTTAATTACTTCAAACAAATCAATTCTTAAGGTATAATTCTGTCTAATAGCAGATTTCAGCTGCTAATCATATTAATGTTAACTGACTTGTAGCCTGCAAGTCTCTTTTGACTCAAGGTCTCCACTTATTTGAGATAAAACATCTTCATTGGATATAAATAAATCTTGTGAAGCGCTTGTTAGCAAAGTTCAGAACATTTTTGACTTCTTTGTCGGTTTAATTGTTTTGCATATTACATTCTGTGAACATGGCTAGCAGCACATTTCTTAGTCCTTTTTTATTTCTTTTTTCTGGTCTTTTTTAAAACTTCTAGATTGTGAACTTGTACTTGTAAAATTATCAGTGTCAAATGTCAACTGTCAACTGCTGAAACAGTTTATTATCTGTAGACACTTTTAAAGAGTATGTTATAGTAAAAAGTGTGAGATGAACTGAGGTTGGTATTGGTGCCGATAGTCTTCACCAAGAAAAATGTTTTCTTGGATTCTGTGTCACCCTTATTGTTTTATCTGATTCATCATGCTCTACTTATTTGTGTCTTTGCAGTCTTTGCAATACGCAAGCTACAAGTAAGCAAACGCTTCTTCTCCATGCTGATGGAAAGAAACATAGGGCAAAAGCCCGAGCATTCCATGCTTCAAAGCAACAACCATCCCAGACTGCCCCTGATGCAAAGATTGCAGTGGAGACTGCCCCTCATGACGAGGCTAGAGACAACAAAAATGCAGAGCAGCCAAAATTGAAAGAGTCTTCCAAAACAGATAATTTGAAATCAGGGGATGAAATTTCGTCAGCAAAAAAGAGGAAACTTGAAGCGTTGGAGGGTGATCTTGTTAAAAAAAGCAGGAATGACACTTCAGTTGACATGGGAAATGGGGAAGTAATTCAGGGTGAAGGAGCAGAAGCAGCAACAGGCGAGAGCAAATTGAAGAAAGAAGGGAAAGTTGAACCTGCTGTCAAAAATAAAATAAAGTGGAAGAAGTTTATCAAATCAGCCCTGAAATCTGTATGTGTTTTGCATGTTGAAATGACATCCTTTCTTGTTTTGTGCTTAATTTACCTCAGATGTTGTACTGATCTTATCTGTATATTTTGGGCATGGGATGATCAGATAGAATTGATGACTTTAAGATGGACCTAACTAGAGCATCTACAGTGGCATCTATAATGAGCTTACTCAGGTTTTGCATTTTTTTATGTTGTGTAAATCTAACATTCCTGCTGCACTTAAATGTGCCTTTTTTTTTTTTTTTTTTTGGTGGCAGCAACCTGATGGAATTTTGAAGATGAAGAAGCTGAAAAAGGTTGTCTTCAAAGCACTGCAGGAATCTGGCATTGTAGTGGATGAAACTGAATTGAGCGAGGCACTTCGCCAGAAGGTAAGCCCATCTATTTGATTTTCTCTCTGTTCATTTGTCCTTAGAAAAAAAATAAATAAATAACTAATAGGGTTTTCTTATGAAAATTGTGTGGTGACAGATAAATTCTAGCTCCAGATTTGCTGTTGAGAACAAGTATGTGCGACTAGTGGCCAAAGATTGAACATGTCAGTTATTGTTCTTGAGTAGGAGTTTGTGGAATTTTTTGAGAATCTCTTGCTGGTTGGTCCTTTGTGTTTGGAAGCAGCGGTACTGTGGGAGAGAAGTGAAGCTTGTATTCATCCCCTCCTCCCCCAGAAAATTCTCCTTCCAGAAAATTTTTGTGAACGAATATGTTATTATTGTTTTGCACAAATATTCAAATATTATCATCTTGTAGAAAAACCAAAGAAAAATCAAGACAAATTTTTTGGTTAGCATGTTGAGTGACTAACAAATATAGAATGTGCAGAACATAGATGTTCTTGATTAAGCGACCTAATTCTCCTATCAAGGTATGCTGTTTAATTGAGGTGGTGAGTTTCAGTTAAATAAATGATTGTATTAAATATATCTCATTTGCTAGAATCAAAAGTCTATTTCCAAAGTGTATAATAAATCAGAAGAGGGATTCAGTAAGGTTTATTCAAAATCGGTTTCTAAAGTCTCCCACTATCATGTCGTTTCACCCTAATATCGTCTCCCAAAAGTAATACGGCAAGTTCTCCGCCTTCATTACAAGCCTTGGCATGTTTGGTTTCAGGTTTCTGATGGTTTTGAAGCTAGCACAGCAACTATGCAGTAGATTCTTGTTTGTTTACGACCACTGGTGTTCATTTAATCAACTAAAACTTCCATGTTTTACAGCGCACACGTCCTTTGGTTTCGAATGAGTCTGGAGTGATATACGAAAGTTCGCTTCATCTCTGCATTAGCAACAATGCATTTGAACATAATTTGTTATCCAAAATAACATATACAGCAATTTCAGTATCCCAGATGGTTTAAAAATGCACTAGTGAAAATTTTGGGAGATTCATTAACGATCATAAAATTTCCTGTGAGTATACATAAATTCACAAAAAAATCAAACAAGGGATATGGAGTATCATCCTTCTCTCAACTTGTTGTATAGCCGATAGATTTCTTGCAGTGAATTACTTCACCAACAATATGCCAGCCATTTTTTTTCCATCTATTATGAAGTTCTCATATACAAGTGTCCAATAGTTTAGGATAGCCCGCCAGAATTGCTTCTATACGTTTTTGCATCTCGAATTTCACCTTCAGACTTAAATTAGATTTGGGGTGACCGCCATCTTAACAGAAGAATGGCTGCTATTATCAGCAAAGCGATAGTGCATAATAGCGCCTGCAAGTTGATCACCATGCCAATTTAGATAACGATGAAGCAATGCCAAATACAATTAACACATGATATCTGCAATGCAATAAATGAACTTAGATAGCAAGAACAGCCATAAGCAAGTTGAAGAGCATTCCTCACTATTTGAAAGCCGTTCAAGTTCATTTTGCTTGTTCAATGTTTTGTCATTTGGCTTGTTTACTTAAATCATTCATGTTCATTAAATGCTTGATCCACGGAAGGTTGGCTTGTTAACTGGATTTTCAAAAGGTTTCTTGATTTTCTCTTTCATTTTTTGCTACTAAAAAGGTTTCTTGTTTCTATTAGCTTGATCCAAACTAAGCTAGCTAGTAAGAACTGGGTTCCAATCAAAGCAATCCTATTTGACAGCTGAACTCATTCTAGTGCACAATGTTTACATCTGGTAATGCATGCATGAGCAAACGAGCATAGACAGGGAGAAAGGGGAGAGAGATTACAGCAATTGCAGAAGCTCCAAGCCCCGCTCTTTCCCTAGGATCCTTCTTGTAGTGATTTCCAAAATAGAGAATTGTTGCATAATACCACATCGGTGGGCATAGAAATCCAAAAAGAAATCTGCAATATAACAAACAAAGCCATGAGACAAGAAAAAGAAACTGGGGAAGAGAGTTGATAAAGTTACTTACGAGAACCATCCGATTCCACATCCATAAAATGGAAGGGGTTTATCATAAATTCCCATGTAGTCCTCTGTATCTCTAATTAAGGCATACTTTCCCTTTCCATGGCCTGCTGCATCTGTTGCTTGTCCTGCCATGGGAATAAAAGTTGTCAATATTTCAGACAAAAAGGACATTGAAAGAATTAGCGATCAATATGAAATAATTAAGAGACACATTTTCTGCAAGAAAAAGAAAAACGGATTTGCAGTGTTTTTAACAACTCAACCCTGCACATTGTCACTGAGCTTGGTATCTAACCCTGCCCTGGACCTTCCTTTAAAAGGAGGAGGAACTGCTCGGCCAAAAGTTATTAGCATATTTGTCACAGTAGAATTTAAAGTAAGTTCATAAAACTCTACAAAGTGGAAAACAGGGCCCTGAGGTCAAACCCAAAGAACAATGAGTAAGATTATGAAGGGATTTGTCTGGGTCAATATAATAGAGATAGAAATTGAATGCCACTGGAAAAGCCATTTTGAACACAGAATGTTGCATTCGTCAGTTACACAAAGAGGAACTTGTTCTTTATCTCTATGATGTAACATTTGCAAAGGGAAACGGAGCAAACAACACAATCAAAAAAGTGACTGCCAAATTTGTTACATTTTGAACAATTAGATGTACTATAGTCCAAAAAATTATTCAGGAACATATGTCCCTTGCTGCATCCCTGCCCTAAATGAAAAAGAGAAGAAAAATGACAGAGTGCCCATGGAGCCATGAGCATACTAATCCTTGCTTTCCAACAGATCCAATTTGATATAAAGGTTCGAATATAGTAAATCATGAAAGTAAATTATAAATGAACACTCAGAAACAAATAGCAGGGTCAATAGAAACAGACTTTTTGTTACAAGGTAGATTGACATATAATTAATATTGTTACCTCTAAATATTGAATAATTTCGAGCAGACGGCCTCAAAAGGTCAAGATGCTTATCAGAGACTGATCTTGCTAACTCCACATTGTTTTTCAAATCAACCTTCTCTTGCACCCTAGCATCTGCAACACCAAAGGAAATCATTTCAGGTCAAGTAAGTGCATCTAGTTGCATTGTTTCTTCCTGAGTTCCAAATGGCTGTATTTATTTATAAAGTGAATGCAGTTCTATTCTCATAGTGGAAAGTCTACAAACATATCAACTTGCCAAGTAGAGGTGACAAAGTTTGTTCCCGTGGAAAACCATGCTTTCCTCGGTAATTTAATATATGTTGGTGCATGTATATTATACCCTGATGACAGAATACATTACCTTTTTTTTTTTCTTCTTCTTTTTGTTCCTTTGGGTGCTTGACACCCCGTAGATTACCCAAAAAAGAATAAAAAAATACATTATCTTTCCATGCAAATTCATTAGATGAAGGATTTCTCCTCCATGTCACACAGTTACCACTCAAGATGATATTCAATTGAAATTGTCTCAATAAATTCTAGTACTTATATTAGAAGGATTAATTTCTGTGTCAGAAATCAGAATAGACAATACAAGACAGGATATTGCTTATATTGGAAATAAGAGTTTGATAATCAAATACCATTTCTAATAAGCATATGCAACTGTATTTATATCCATAGGAATTAGTTTGTTAACAATAAGTAAACACATTTGAGTACCTTTATCCATGGCTAGTGGAATTAAGTTTGCACACTCAGTCCTCCAGCCGTTTAAATAACAGTCAAAATACCTGTTTTGCAAAATCCAGCATGTTAAGACAAACATGATTTGTGTCAGACTAGAATGTTTCCACTCAGAAGCAGATAATTGAACAGAATATGTAGCTCTTGCAAGATATAGGCAAAATGATGTGAGGACACTGAAGTTCAAAATGTATTCAGAATATTAGATTGAACAAATATGCATGTCCAGCCACTCAAGAGTCAGAAGACTAAGAACAGGGAAGTAGGGCTTCCCATATACTGAGAAATATCTGATATTTTTTGCATGAACCATATATATATATATATATATATATATATCACTGCAAAACTTATGCAAGTGCATTAATCTTTTCAGATTTTCAGTTATTATGAGGAATCGGGAAATTCTGCTTATTCTGCCGACCACATCTGAATTGTAACATGTTACAAACTTATGAGACCAAAGCATTTGAATAAACCAAACTATTCTCCACTAAAACCCCAAGCTTATTATTTAAGACACTAATCGTGCATTGTACAACAATGGATATCAAAGCTAGAAAACCTCAGCACAAAGCTCGTAATCACATCTCCCAATTCAGAATTTTCAGGTCACACAAAACCCATTGGAATAATTCTATTACATGCAGCTTGGATTGGACAACACACGTAACAACATACCAAAAAAATAAAGTAATGGGCAGGATAAAAAAGAATCTGAATCTACGGCAATCATAGAAGACAATTTTCTCTGCATCTTAGATACGTGAAAGTAAAAGGAAAAAAAAAGGGAAACTTTTCCTGCATCAGAAGGAAAAATTGGAATACCGATTACAAAAAAAGGAAGCAGAAAATTAAACAAACAGAAGAAAAATGAGAAAAAAATTAAAGAGATACTGGCCTTTTGGTAGAGCAACAAGGAGTCTCACTGATGAGAAGGAAAGGAACTGAAAATAACTAAAAAAGAGAGGCACTTTGCATTTGATGTGAAAAACAATTGCTGCTTCCTTTCTGATTCATCTATTTTTTGGAGCAAGACACCCCTTCAACATTAAACAATTGAAAGCTCAACAGAATTGACTTGAGAGTTCTTTTAGCGTCCTGCACCCCTCTGTCTTGGCTTAATATGAATGCGGAAATAAATCAAAAAGACAAAGGAAAAAAAAGAAAATAAGTCGCTTTATAATAGTAAGTATTTACTTTTCTTAAAATGATGAAGTTTCAGTTATTTACGCAGATTCCTTGGCTGCTTTCACATGTTTTTCTTCGGTCCTTGTCTTGTGTCCATATTTTCAAACGTATGGTTTGGGATCCCGAAAAAAAGAAAAAAAGAACATTTGGACATAAGTTACGACCGACTCTATTAAGCCCCCGGTTTGACTCTCAGTTTTTCTGCACAATAATGTTCTTTGATTGGCCTGCTGGTGTCTAGTGCTTGGTGGTTGTGAAATCAATTTATTCACCGTCGCCTTTTTTTTTTTTTGATGAGTTTAGTATTGTAACAAGTGATAATATATGATAGTTTCTGGAGAAAAAAGTGGATGGCCTCTTGTCGCCGGCGAATAACTGCATTTGGGCAATTACGGGAGCGTCAAAACTCAGAATATAATAATATGAGTATGTCAATTAATATAGTACGAAAATTAAACAAAATTAGTACTTACTCTGCTTAGTTATCAAGTCCTTCATTCATTTATTGAAATAATAAATTTTGTGATTGTGAATTGTTGTCATCTCATGAATGCAATATGACAAAAAGCAAAATGGGACCTTACAACATTCATCAAATGGTGTGAGAGTATTTTATCAATTATGTTTATATTTAATTTATTCAAATATAAGTCATTTTTAATTAATAATTTTACTTATAAATTTTCTAGACTTCTCCCTTTACCTCTAAGTATTAGATTACCATCAATCTGATTAATTTTCCTTGCTAGACTTTCTACTAACCTTCTTCACATATACTAATCACCTAAGGTGATGTAATGATGTTCTACAATATGCATTTTATTAAATTAAATATATAAATGTCCACATCTTCATTAAAGACATCATGATATAATTTAGTAAGTGGGTGAGGCTGGCCCCCATCATGCTTAGTTTATAAATCAACCAACGGAACATAATAGGAGGATAATACGGCATTCATCTCAATAAGTTTCTTGTATATATATATATACAATGAAAGTATATTGAGCAAAATGTAATGTTTTTACCTCAATTATGTGCATGATAGAAGAAAAGTACCACTCTGCTATTTTGCTGCTTGCCGTTTAACGAGAAGCCAGTTTAGAAGCGGTTTTCTTTATTAATATTGATTACTTTTAACATTTTCTCTCTCTCTTTTTTTTTTCTTTTTTTTTTTTTCTCTTTTTGACATTGAAAAATGGGGTAATTCGACCTAATTAGATGTAGGATAAGTAGGCCAATCCCTATTAATTATATAAGTTAAATATGCCAATCTACTCTACTTATGTGCAGGTTGGTGGATTAATGGGTTGTCATGCCAAAAAATAAAAAAAAAAAGTAAAAAAAATTATTTTAAATAAATTAATTTATCTATTTTTTTAAAAAATTTTTCTTAAGTACAATAAAATAATATCAATATAAACTTACAAAAAATTCATAATCATCTAATTTGTGAGTATCCTACTCAAAAAATTTCGAGACAACTATAAAATATTTCATTATCAATATTATTTAATATTATAATATACTATCATAAGACATTTACAAACTTAGTTTTAATAATTCAAAATTAAGTTACCTATAATACATATCCTATTGTATCTATTCAAATACCAAAAAACATATTATTGTCTCTCTATTTGTTTTTTAGAGTGTGGAAGTGCCCATTCCAAACAATTTAAAAAATATTAAATTATTTATGTAATTTTAAAAGAATTAAAAATTATAATTCTTAATATTAAGTATATGTGTATAGACCAATAAAAGACTCAAATATTAAATATGTTGTTTGCATAATTAAAAAATATAAAAAAAACAACTTGCCCCGCTTCACTTCAATTCATGGGTCAAGTAGGATGAACTATACGGGTTAAATTTTTTTTATAAATTAAAAATATCAGTCCATTCTATCAAATTTTACAAGTTATATGGATATGTTAGTTTTGATCGATTTTGCCGCCTCTATTTATTTATTTTGTTTTTTGGTTTCAGCAGTATCAAAAAGTAGAAGTTAGTACTTGAAACTATACGAATGGCTGAGGTGTCAAGTTGATTGTTCATGCCCATTAGGCTTATTAAAGAGGCTCACTGGAGTCTGAGTAGTCAGATATGTCAGCTTTTGACCCCATCAATCAGCTTTAAAGTTACGATGAAAGGGTGGATGCATTGCTGTGCAAAACAGTAAAACTCAAAAATCGTGGATTCGTGAAGGTTATCCTGTTCAACGGTGAATTCTATCGTACATCTCGTGCGAGTGCATCAACACTTTAAAAAATTAATGATTAGATATAAAAGTATATTTATATAATATTTTATATTTCTCATATTTAATTATTAATTTCATAAAATATTTAATAGATATCACTTTATGAGATGTATAGCAAAATCTACCGTACAATGTAGGCAATAGTTACGTGTCTGAACAAGTGTATATAAGGATCAATTGTCCATTTGATGCATTATGTGCAATTTTTATATTATTTTTTTGATATTTTAAATTATTATTTAATTATATATGGATATATTCTAAATTTTCATGCATAGGCAACATGGTCAGCTGATGAGGGTGCAGTTTAGGCATTTTTGTTTAATTTGTTATTAGAACACTCTACAATCCGTACACACATGTATCACTTGCTTCGAGAATACTGAATACTTGTATGAATTAAGTATGCGTTCACCATCAGAGTTGGTTGACGATCCCTCACTCAACCATAATCGTCCAAATCAAGGTTTCTTATTTTACTTTTGCAAACAGGGAGATAGGCCACGTCGACAGGGTGACTCAGACCGATACTATCCTCTTCAAGAACGAGAACATCAAGTTCCAAATAACTATAGTAATATTCACTCTTAACAACAACTCCGTTGTAGTCTAGCTGGTTAGGATACTCGGCTCTCACCCGAGAGACCCGGGTTCGAGTCCCGGCAACGGAACTTCCTTTTTCTCTTGCCTCAAAACCAAGCCCGGTAACTTAAAACTCCAGCCAAGCCTTTAACAACTGCATGTGATAGCCCAAAAGACACCTGTTTAAGGCCCAACATTGTGGGCTACGGTCTATATGCTAGCAACCCCAAAACAAGTACCAATGGGGCCCAATAGTCTAAGCCCATGGTGGAGGTTCCCCTGGAATGTTGACACGACAGCGACAGCTATTTCCACTCTTGTCTTGATTCTTCTTCTTCTCTCTCTCTCTCTCTCTCTGTGTATCCGTGGCATTCTCTCGCGCTTTCTGCAACTGCGTTAATTAAACTTCTATTATTTGAGTGCACGCGAGGAAAGGGAAAGGGCGTATCTTTGTGTGTTGTGTTGTGGAGTTATGGGTGAAGCTGCTGGAGCAAACACTCTCCATCATCAGAATAGCGCTACCCATGAATATGATCATAATCAAAGCCTTGAACTTGACATATACCCTTTGAGCAGTTACTACTTTGGAGCCAAAAATTCCATTCCCTTTAAGGACCACAATTTAGCTGATCGTATTTCCAGGATGAAATCCAAGTTCGTTTTTTTTTTTCTTCAATTTTACACGTGTCTGTTCAGTTCTTTTTAACTCTCTGTTTGGTTTTTTAATTTTGCCCTTTAGCTATGCTGCTCGTGGAATCCGAACTTGCGTGGAAGCTGTCATTCTGGTTAGTTATCCGTTCGTCCTTTATTTCTTGGATGGTCTATGTTTTACATATTTTTTAATTCCTTGTTTATTTGGAGTTGGAGAAGCATTTGATGATTCACTTGATTGAGTAGTTTCATTCAAGTATTGACTTCAAATTAATAAAGGATTGGAGGAAAATGTTATGCTTATAAGCTGGTCAAGGCCCCTCATTTGTTGCTAGTTTGAAAAAAAGCAATATAATATGTTGCATGTGATTGAGCTCAGGCTATTGCCTTCCTCAGCCTTCTGTCAGTTTCATTTTAATAATTTATGGTTATTCTTTCTTTTCTTCTCTTCTTCTTCTAGAATGGGTTGATAGAAGGGACTTGTGGGGTTTGTTGGTCTTGGATTGGAATGGATCAGAGAAAGAGTATATAATGGATGTAGCAATTATTAGCAAATGCAATTACTTGAGGAATATGTTAGCCTCTTCCACTTATGTCAGAAATACTAGTCAAGGTTGCTAATGGGGGACCTAGGCTATTACAAGCTCATCGGGGGAACATTGTTTCTACACTACCTGGTTACCCCCATTGTTTGTCTGCCCCCACTAGAAACAGGATGTCACTAGAACATGCATGATGCCCTTGTGTGGCAAGCACAAGCAAATTGTGATTGTATATATATCTTGTAATATTTTCGGTTCTCTTTCAGTATCATGTTTAGGTCTATTGTCCCTTTGAAACATGTACAAACATGCGAAGCTAGGGAAGGCATGGAAGACTGAGTTTCGCTTGAAGTTTCTATATGTAATCTACATCTTGGTTATTGGTTATATGGTTTTGTCACTGAAGTGCTGGATATTGTCAATGTTCTATGCCAATGACTCGTTCAATATGATTCTGTACTGACAGAATGCAACTATTCTTGGATCAGGTTGAGTTGTTCAAACATCCGCATTTGCTGCTATTGCAAGTTAGAAATTCCATCTTCAAACTCCCTGGTGGCCGCTTAAGACCTGGTGAATCAGGTAGGGAAGGAAGCTTTGAAAGATTGAAATGGAAGGCTAAGTCATTATTTCGGAATATTTTCCTGTATTTTTTACTAAGGCCAGGATTCTATGAATTTCCAGATATTGACGGATTGAAGCGTAAGCTGGCAAGGAAACTTTCTGTTACTGAAGATGAGGATGGAACTGAATGGGAGGTATTAAACTTGTCCTTTTCAATTTTCCCCATAACCGCACTACTTGCAAATCATCTGAACTGTACTAAACTTGATTTAGGTGGGTGAATGCCTTGGAATGTGGTGGAGGCCTGATTTCGAAACATTATTGTATCCATACTTGCCACCTAATGTGAAATCACCGAAGGTACCTGATTCAAAAGGTTTTCTTTATCTAGTTGAAGGTGCCCTAGTCTCATAGTCTTGTTTCGTGGTGTAGGAGTGTACGAAACTCTTCCTTGTGAAGCTGCCAGTGAGTCGAAAGTTCATCGTGCCAAAGAACCTAAGGTTGCTTGCAGTTCCATTGTGCCAAATTCATGAAAATCAAAAGGTATGTATTCCCATCAGACTAGGAAAATATTTAGAGTGTTTGGATGTTCCGCATAGCGCGCAGGCAACATGATCTGGCCTTGCTAGTATATGATAGTTGCATGTAGCTGCCAGATATTTGAGTTCATTCCTACTTCTGAATATTAGAAGTTAAAACAATGTTTTAATTATTTAAGGACAGTCCGGTTAAAAAAAAAAAAAAAGGTTTATTTAACGATAAAAGTTCCTTTTAGCTCACTTTGGTGATTGTGGTTATGGCTTCACATTTTGGTACTACTATGTTTTCCTTAATGATATATAGGACAATGAATGGTTGTTTCATTTCATATCCTGTTTTGAGTTGATGACTTGGTTGACGCCTTTACTCGTGCAATGCAATGCAGACATATGGGCAAGTCATATCAGGGGTCCCACAACTTCTCTCAAAGTTCTCCTTCAACATGATCGAATCCTAAGTAATGACTGTAACCTGGTTGTTATCCTCAGTGAAATGATCTCATTCGGAAGCTGAACAAGTCTGTTACAAAGATTTTGCTCCTTAGCCCTTCATTCGGTGTCTGTGCATAGGCTTGACGACTTGTGTATATACCAAAGCTTTTTATAGTCTATACAAGAATGATATTGTAATGTTGAATGCGAGAGTATATATTTTACTTCACGGTTGGTTTGAAAATTTTCCATTGAGTAGTGACCATCATCCTTTTATTTACGCCTTTATTTTTTTCACTTGTCATGATTGTACATGTACATACTCGCATACATATAATTATTAGCTTTTTGTTTCAAAGAGAACTGTCGTATTTTATAATAAACATGTCAGTGTTCATCAATTAGATTGCTGTACTCTTCTTAATTGCCAAATGAGTGAACTCTCAGGCAACCAGAAAGGAAAGCCTTTTGGTTAGTACAAGGAGAGATTGTTGTACTAGGAGTGGTTTGAGAAGCGTGGGATGGTATGTGGAGCCGCAATTCCAATAGGGACTAATAGTTGCTAGGCCACCAATAAAAGGTGGCTACTAATGCATCACTCTGGTGACCCTTCGGATGTGGTTGCAGAAATGTTTTTATTAGGAGACTATTATTACTTTGGCATTTATTGGTCTAACCTCTAACAGCATGATATTCTGATTGAAACACTAGGGCCACCCTTGGTGGTGGCAAGTAGCAATGACAATGATTGAATTTGAAGGGCTAATCGTGTTGATCTGCAAAGAGGGGAAAGAAAGTCTTTCAAACAATAATTCTGTAGTCAAGGTTCCTTCTACTAATTTTTTTTTCCAACCACGTGTTTCTGAGTTCCTTCCTTTGGACGATTTTTCTTTTGGTGGCGATATTTAATTGTTTTACCCCTAGTTTCACACGATTCTAGTCCATGTGTTGCCATGGAATTTAAACAACACCTCACCACACCCCACCGAAAAGAAAATAAAAGTAAAAATTGTTTGTATAAGATTGTTGACTGGATAACAAGACAGATTGAAGAACAGGTGCGAACCGCCCATTTTTTTTTTCGGGCGTCAATTTTGCATAATGTCAACTAATACTTGCAATTCTTAGTTCTTTAGGCTTGAGTATTCATAGTCATCTGATAATGGCATTAGGTTTTCTTCGTACAAGTTAATAAGACATGCATTGAATATATGTCATTCAACGTTGGAAACTTCATAATGTTACGCTACGATTTATTCAATTATTAGACAAACACGAGATCAGAGTATAAGTCTAGTCTTTGTGTCACAAGAGAGAAGGAGAGGGAGAGAAATAAAAAATAGAGAAATGATACTTTGATATATCCCATTTCGTATTCCAGGTCGACATACCACTCATCCATCATTGGATGTGTGTCTGAAGGCCACACACCCATTCAATAGTGGATGGGTGGTTTTTCAGCTTGACGTATGAGGCGAACTATATACAAATAACATATCTCTAAAAAATAAAGCAACTTACTATTCTTGTTAATGCCAAGCTCTTATTTTATTTTATTTTTTTAAATGTATATAGAAATATTCTATGTAAAAGCATCTTATAGTTATAGAGGCGGCAAGGAAACTTAAAAAGGAAACATGACAGTGTATATAAGATAAAGAAGTAGGGCAGTTACTATCTACCAATAAAGAAAATGGCAGCAACAATAATTCTGCAATCCAACACATTTTTTATAGACACAATTGTACATTCACATTCACATTCACATATAACTATAAATAAATACCAGTTACAACAACGATTATCTAAACATGTCTATTCTTCTTAATGCAAATTTCAATTACTAGCATAAAATACTTGTTTAAGAACAATTTAAACAAATCATATGAGTTGTTACAATGTCATATATTAGTATTTATCTGGATGTGTGACAGAGAATTAAGAAAGGGAGAAAGAAAAAACAAACAAAAGATGAAGAAATCTGGGACCCGTGCAAAATAGGGCGGAAAGTCTGAAAAGTCAACAACAGTCATCTTCAAAGCTGCTTCTTTTCCATCCCGGGTTCGTCAATGGTGACTGCTCTCTCACCCAGCCAATCACATAATTAAATTAAAAATTTATAGTACCTCAATTCCACAGTAAAGTACTCATTTTTAACTTAAATTCTAGTATATATTATCTTTTTGATTATATATGTAGAGTCTTATTATTAAGTTATTTTTCTTCCTTTTAAAACCAGGTGAGAGACTCTGCAAAGAGGTAGTGAGTGATCCCCATCAGCAGAGTTACCATAATCATCATGAAGAAAGGAGCTTTGGGCCCCAGTCTCAAACTCTCTGTCCCTGCATCTGATCAAGCTTCTTTTTCCAAGTTCCTGTGAGTCTCTCTTTGTTTGTGTGAGAATGTTATCTGCATATGTATTGAATGTGATTGTTTTTGTGTTTTTGGTTTTGACTAATTGGGTATTGTGGGGTGTGAAATTGCAGGACTGAAAGTGGGACTTTTAAGGATGGGGATCTGCTTGTCAACAGGGATGGAGTTAGAATTGTCACTCAGAGTGAAGTTGAGGCTGTAAGTGTGACTTATTTCTGTCATTTTTTTTTTTTTTTTTTGCTTTTTCATATGTTCTTGTCTTTGCACTTGTTTGTGTGTGTGTGTTTCCTTCAATATATATTCAATCGGATTGTTTAATTGTTTCTTCAGTTCTTCTGTTGCATTTCATCTATTGGATCTAATGAATTGACTACTGCGATGTGAAGGGATCCCCGATATTTCTGTAGGTTCCTTATTTTTAGATTTCCAAATGGAGCATAATTTCTTAGCTTTTGCTACTGTTTTGAACTGAACCAGATATTGTTAAAGAATTTCATTTCTGTTAGAATTTATCCTCTTACTTGCTTTTTGTCTTTAAACAAATAGAGAATTAAGCTGCAAGCTTATAAATTAAAATTGTGCATTTGTGCTCAGCAGAAGTCATCCACTTCATGACTACAAATGAACTGGGTCTTTACTTTCATTTCAATTCCATCTAAGAAAGTAAAAATGTTTAGACTTAAAACAAAATTTGTTTGCATTCTGTGTTGATGTTGGATCCTCTTCCTCCACCAACCTTTCTTTTATTTTTCTCTGGCGGCAGCTCAGGAAGGCTGCTAAGGATAGCTGACTGCAAGCAATGAACCCTGTGCTTCTGCAAGAGTCTTGTGTCATTATGTGATTTTCCACAATCAATTGAAAATATTGTTTCAATGCTTTTATCAGTTTCTGATGTATTAATCTGTCAAAATGAACACCAATGTGATACGGAAAATTTCCTATTCATAGTTGCATACTTTTATTTGGTCAATTCAGTCTAGAAAACAGAATAAGTTGATAGTAAATTCCCGGCCATATCAAGTGAAGACCCAGAATTCCTATGCGTACTTTTATAAGTGGCTCAATTTAAATTTTTTCGTGTTAAACTTCAAATGTATAGTTCTAAGAAGCTGTAACTCCCAACCATTGTGGTTTTTGGTATAATGAGGGAACGGTGGTTTAAACCTTGGACTTCCTGTGTGTTTCTTTTTCGTTTTCTTAATTTGGTCACAGTACCCATGCTGGCTGAATTTTGTCAATATGTTAATATATGGGTTTAATATCTCTGTTATGTTTTCAGCCACCCCCAATCAAGCCAATAGACAACCAGTTAAGTTTGGCAGACATAGACACAATCAAGGTGGTTGGAAAAGGAAATGGAGGGGTAGTGCAGTTGGTGCAACACAAATGGACTAATCAGTTTTTTGCGTTAAAGGTATAGTTGCTGCATATTGCATACTTTGCTGTGAGTTTGTGTCTTCTGTTCTCTTGTTCTTTTCTAGTTAATTTATCCTTTTTGTGTTGGTATTGTCTATACACATTCAATACTTTTTAACCTAATGTCGCTCCATCTCCATAATGTCCATTTCATTGAGCTCTAACATTTAAAACTTGTTCTCTTCGTTCAATTTCTGTGTCACTTTAGGGCACATACTCTGTTAAGTTTCAGAAATGTTGTTTTTCCATTGTGTGTAATGATTTAATTTCATCAGGAGTAAGTCAATTTCATTCAAGTAGTAAGTTAGTTAAAGATTATATTTGTGTGTTGTTTTGAATTTGATATTCTGTGATATGAAGTAGAGCAACGATGGGGTAATATATCTCATATTGGCCCTGCTTTTAGCATTTTTAAATTTCAGTTGTTTCTCTGCATGCCTGTAAGTTTAGCAATCTAGTTTATTAGCTTGAAAGGCTGCTGCTTATTTGTAATAATTTTCCAAATCTAGGTACTTGAACTTATGAGGTGACTACTTTCTGTATATCTTCACCACTTCATGCTGTCATCCACTTTGTTCTTTCACTTATATATGCATTCTTCACAATTCAGGTAATTCAAATGAATATTGAGGAGTCTATGCGCAAGCAGATAGCACAGGAGCTGAAAATTAATCAATCAGCACAATGTCCTTATGTTGTGGTTTGCTACCAGTCATTCTATGAAAATGGTGTTATATCAATCATCTTAGAATACATGGATGGAGGGTCCTTAGCAGATCTGCTGAAGAAAGTTAAAACAATTCCAGAGCCTTATCTTGCTGCCATCTGTAAGCAGGTAAGGAGTGTGGAATTATACTTCAGTCTTGCACCCATAAATTTTTTCTCTGAATCCCAAATATGATCTGTTCCCTTTCTTCCAATTTTTCATGATGTAGGTGCTGAAGGGTTTAATGTATCTTCACCATGAAAAACATATCATCCACAGAGACTTAAAACCTTCTAATTTGCTGATAAATCATAGAGGTGAAGTAAAGATTACTGACTTTGGTGTGAGTGCAATTATGGAAACCACATCTGGTCAAGCAAATACTTTCATTGGCACATACAACTATATGTCTGTGAGTAAAATATGCAATATGTTTATCATTTTCCTCTGACCACCAAGATGTAAACTGTTGCCTGGAATTTAACATCCACTCTGCCAATTTTACAGCCAGAGAGGATCAATGGAAGCCAGCGTGGCTACAACTACAAGAGTGATATATGGAGTTTCGGATTAATATTGCTCGAGTGTGCTATGGGGCGGTTTCCATATACACCACCAGATCAAAGTGACACATGGGAAAGTATTTTTGAGCTTATTGAAACCATTGTTGATAAACCTCCTCCTAGTGCTCCATCTGAACAATTTTCTACAGAATTTTGCGCATTTATTTCATCATGGTAATTGTTAAGTGTGCTTCAGTAATTAGTTGCATACAATCTCAAGAATCAAGAATCTTAACCCACCAAATGAAAATAAAAGAGAGAGAGAGATGGGAAAAAGCAATAACAAATGACAATAGCATTTTCTTAGGGGTCATTATGAAATTAGCTTGGATGCTCGAGGAGCTTATAATTTTGTAGAATGTCTATGAAGGCAAAACAATAGTAAAAATGTAAAGCACATGCCCTACCTACCAGCTTGAAGTATGATTTTCATTGTTATTTTAAGTTTTAAGATATCTTATATAATTTCATGGAACAAGCCTCCACCGGTGTTTAAACAAATCTAAAAACAGATGCACCTTCTATCACTATTCAGTTGGCCATTTTGTCATGAATTTCATGTCACTGCATGGTTTTTAGTTTTTATGAGACTTCTGATCTTCCCTTTTCAATCTTCTCTTTGTTTAGCTTACAGAAAGACCCAAGGGATAGACTGTCCGCTCAGGAACTTATGGTATGAATAAATGTTATCTATATACATATACCATGCACAATTGTCTTCCTGATGCTTTATATCTGATTGAAACTCCAGAGACATCCTTTTATCGGCATGTATGAGGATTTGGATGTGGATCTTGCAGCTTACTTTTCCAATGCAGGATCTCCACTTGCAACCTTATAAAAGTTGGTATGTTCCAATCCTGGACTTCATTCTAAGTAAGGTTATTCTTTTTGGCACTTCATTTACCAATTATCAGGTGTTCTTGAATGTGGATCACTGTATAAATAAGATGTAATTATATATAATAAGCAGAAGCATTCTTTCCTTCTATATTGATGAAGTGGTTTGATTGTTCTGTAAATGATATAGATGGTAATGTTTTGGAGCTCTGGTCTTCAATAAGAAGGATCCTTTTTGATGAAATCTTGTCCTAGGTTGCTTAGGAGGCTGAAACATTATTTTTAAAGGCAATATAATCCTTTTACAGACATGATTACCTGAACTACAAACGATGGATGTGCTCTCTTGCAGCCATCCAATTTCAGATACTAATATTTCTGGATACTCTTGAGTACCTATTAGATATTGAAAAACTTGCATTTCTGAACAGTTGGATTTATAGTACTCCATGGCAACTTGGCAAGTACAAATGCCACCTGATATGTAACTCTAGTTTTGATTCCTTTTTTTCTTTTTTTCCGTAGAGCAGGGCTTGCATATGGGCAGCGGTTGCAGATGAATTAGAAACCAGCTCCTAGAGTTATGTCAAAGAATCTGTATTTTATTGTTGAGTGATTGAATTTCAAGAGTTTGTTGAGAGACTCTTTATGTAAGGGCCAAGAAATTGCAATGATTGGCATTTCGTGAAGAATTTTAATGCTGAAGATCGAGTATTAGGGGGATACACTTGCAACAAAATGCTTGAACTTCTATGATTGCAACAAAACGTATCAGGATTTGCCTAAAATGCAGATAATGTTATCTAATGTACAAACTTGTAATAGATAGTGAGTTCTGTAAGGCTGTCTCAATGGAACCCAAAAATTAAGGGTTTTGAATTCATAATGCCTGTGGTCACTCCTTAAAACCTGCACTTGTGGTTGGAGGTTCCCTCAAGTTATATATGAGACTTTTATATTTGGTAAGTTTGTTAAATTGCCTGATTAGTCTTGGAGTTTTAATTGTTTGGAAATAACTAATAATCAAACTCGAGTGTGGTTCCAAGGTGTAAAAATACAACTATGTTTTTGATCATTTGAGCAGCTATGTCAAAAAATTTACTACTGAAAAAGAGTAAAATTTTCAACTTATCCAAGCAGATGGCATCATTATACATTGCAAACTTAGCATACATAACTTATTTAGCCCTGTGAAAAATTAGCGGGCTAAATGTGTTAATGATTGCGAAAAATAACTGCAGATTAGTATTATAACTGAAGATATTACAGATGTAGAACATATGCTAAAAACATATTTTATGCTTTTCTCTTAAATTTTCTTTGAGCCTTCAAGTCTATGACAACTACAGAGATGTTATCTTTGCTTCCCCTTTGAAGGGCAAGACAAGAAAGAAAGTCTGCAGCAGACTGAGCTGCAGGATCAACTCCTTCTTCACCTTGTCCTGTTGTTGACCCGTTCTTGTTGCCATACTTCTTGTGCCAAAGAAGGATTCGCTTCCGTGCAACCTCACAGGCTTCTTCATTTGTCACGACATCCCATAAACCATCGCTAGCTAGAATAAGGCACTCATCTTGTTTCTCTCTTTGCACAAACTTGACTTCCGGTTCTGGAATTATGCATGGTTTCAAGTACCTATCACCTATTGGACAAGACAGAAAATTAGACAACAAAGATGGTTAGATTACTCGAATTAAATACTATGCTACGTAGCAAAAATATTATTATTTTTTTGGTAGTGTCCTATCCAAAGGCTGCTGAAGTCTACATTGAAAAAGTGTGTTTAAAGTCGTTTTCTGCTCCAAAATCTTGGATTGTTGACACAGAATAAAGGAAACTTAATAGACTGTGACATTAAAAGAACACTTGCTGAAAAGAAAGAAATTCTATTTCTTTTTCTCTTAAAAAGTTAAAAAAAAAAATGCATAAATGACAAGCAGAAAATAATGTCCCCCTCCTATCCATTTTTAGCTGAAAACTCATGATAAATAATATGGCAGTAGAAATGTAGAATTGAAATTTACAGGAACATGCAACCACATGATATCAAATTGCAAAAGAACAAATCATGTTGCAGAGATGCAAGAGGACATTTCATGCATGATACTTTTCCCTCAAAAACAATGCGAAAGATACATACCTATGGACCTTGACATCGCCAGAACACCAAGAACTCGGTATCCTTGCCAATGTATGACCCTTCCTCCTGCAGCTTCTATCCTTGCCCACTCATCCTCTCTATTCGGCTGCAAACAGGAAGTATGGTTTCCTCTATTAGACAACTTCAGCTTGTAACATAAATTAACCAAAAATATTGTGAAACTAGAATGAAAAGCCTTACTTTGTGGTCAGCAGACAATGGTATGGCTTCTTTTCCACGATACAAGACAGCTCTTGAATCCCCACAATTTGCAACTATTATGTGGGATTGACTTAAAATGGCAACCACTGCAGTGGAGCCAGTAGTCTCAGGAGAAAGAGGTTCAATATTAGACTCAGGTCCACCACTGTTATTTCTATTATTACTGGCACGAAGTCCTCCAACCTCATCATCTACTTTCTGAAAACAACTTACAAATGCTTTTGTCCAGTGGTCCTGCCACTTGTCTCCCCCATTTGTTTCAGCCAAGCTTAGCTGTGCGGCTTCTACCTCCTCAATCAACGCTGAATGTAGGCGTTTCCGGCAGTAATTGGCAACCTATGAAAACAACAACTTCTCAGTGAAATGAATCAACTTCAACAATACAACTTGTATAATTGATAGAGCGGTTTTTAAGTCATACCTGAAAGCCTCCATGTCCATCATAGACACCAAAAAAGTGGGCTGCTGAGTATTTTGTGTCTTCATTCACATGGCCATCCATTAGCATCTCTGAAGGGACTTGAAAAAGTTTAGGCTTAACAGCTATAGCATCTTCCATCTCTGGTCTCTTTCCACAAATTGATGAAAAACCCCAGAGAGGACCACTACTCAATGTTTTCTTCTCCCCTGGCAAGCGATTGAGAAGTGGATCCATTGCAACAGAAACTATGTTCTGCTCTCGCTGTAGTGCTGGATTTGACTCGTTTAAACCGTACCTACCATGAATATTATCATCCACCCTGATGATAATTGGTGAATCGATGTCAGAATAACTAGTATTCAAAGATGCAGCTTCCTCCCCAGAAGTGCTGCTTTTGTCATTAGAGCTCGAATTATGTAGACACTGAAAATCCACAGCCAGCACGAACTCATCTTTTTTCCTTGGCTGGCTATGGTTTTTGGTCAAGACCCAATTACTGTCACATTCAATAACCATTTCTGAGACAAGGGCCGCTCCAACTTGATTCTCCTTTACCTCTGCAGATACTGTGATTTGGTGTTTTAGACTAACATCTGAATGGTTTTCACTCCCAACAGAAAATGGTTGGCAACCTTCCACTGAAGGATTTAATATTAAAGCTGCTGCTGTATTTGCCATAAGCTTTATACCAGTTATCTCCACGTGGGTTGTCACTGCAGACTCTTTTTGAATCAAATTCCCAAGTGTAAATGGTACTGCAACACTTGAAGATATGTCCTCCATCAGTTTACGTTGCCTTGTAGCAATAGCCTTATCCTCTATAGTACCCTATAAGCTACAAGCCTTTTAACCACTTTTTTCCTCGCTTTTCCCTTAAGCCTCTTCTCTATGGCTCAATTGGCATCAAAACACCAAGAAGACTCCTAAGACAAGAAATCAAAGGAGTTTAGAACCAACCCTCCTACGCAGTCAAATACAGTGTAACAAATCTCATCTGAAGCCAAAGGCTATGTATTGATTATTGAAGCAGTAAAGCTGATGCAAGAATAGCCAACTAGATCCTTTTCTTAATTCACCTGTTTTGGATTTGTATATTTAATCCTATCAAGCAAAAAGGCACGAGTGGTGTCCCAAAACCTTAGATTCCTACCTCCAAGCCAACCCTTTGATCCCTGGAAGGGAAAACAGGCAATAGAGTATTCAAGGAACCAGTATCATATAATTGACAAAGCCAGTACCTTGTGTATATCTCTCTAGCAAACACAGGAACAAGTGGGAAAATGGGGTCATCGAAAATTAAGAGGAAAAAACAAAAAGGAAAGGAAAGAGTACAAAAAACGAGAAGAGAGGTTCCCTAGATCTGAGGCAACCCACATCTGCCATTGAAATCTATCTCCCTTTCCCCTGGTTTCACCAATTCTGTTCCTTTCATGCGTCAACTACAACAAGACCACCCCACCCATCAAAACCACATCCAATGCAAATATTGGTCATGTCAACATCTCCAACCCACTCGGTGCCTTCGCTATCTAAGCAGAACTATGCTATGCCTAGATTTCATTCCTAAGTGCGCTGATATTAATCTCTAGAAACAGTTAAAACACATAACATGTAGTAATCTGAGTTAGTTGCTTACCTTCTCAAAACGAAAAATACCGCATGTAAAGCCAGGGAAGGGAATGAAGGAGGAACAGAAAACCTCAACAAGTATATGCAGTTATTATTGGTTATTTAATAAGTACCTCAGAAAAAAATAAAGCACAGGTATTTATTTCTTTCTTCAGGAATTTTTTCTTGATAAAAAAAAAAAAAAAAGAGAGGAGTTTCAGCTTTGAAAATAAATTAATAATAGCACGCAACACATGACTTTTTTTTCTTTTTTCTTTTGTTGGAATTTTCCAGTTTCTTTTCAAGCAAAAAGTAAAAGCAAAAGTAGTAAATGTATTATGTAGCAGGAATTCCATTTTTTTTCTAGGATGATGTAGGAACTTGACACATAGCCCTATCTTTCCTATTTTTGCCCAAAAATATTTAATGGTTGGGTTGAGGTTTGGTTACATCATTTAGGGAAGTCTTTCTTTAATCTACCAATACAAGATTTAGACGTGGAAGTCATTGTAATCCAGAATTCATTCAATCTCTCTCATCCATTATGGACGGACCATTACCATAGTATTAGTATCTTTTTACAAATATGGTCATTATTAGACTTAATATTATCAATGAGGGATCAAATGTTGAACAATCAACGACACTGCTTTTCATTGTCAACACGAAAGACCACGCACAAGAATGCACAAGGGCCAGTACGAGGATGCCACGTGGGGCGAGAGAACCGAGAACCCAAGCTCCAAGGGAGATGTACGAGAATAAAATAAAAAAGGAGGAGATAGCAATGCAAATGGCAAAAGGAACAGAACACTCTGCTGTATTTAGAAAATGAGGATAAGGGGGGATGCATGGTAGTGACGGAGACAACGAGTCCAACAATAACACGAAACGAAACAAAGGGAAGCCGTGACATTTGACGCGTACAACATAACGTGGGCACGCTCCAAAAAAGAACAGCTTAGAGATTCTCTTACTCTTATGATGTCTGCATTTTTGCATTTAGTTTTGTGCCGAAAGCCATTGGATCTGATGACTGTGATGGGTCGATGACCATGACCGAGGAGTGGGGGCAACAGCTACAGCTTCGACGCCTTTGCGTTGTGTCCACGTGTTCTCCAATTCCAATCTTGGAGCTGACCAACCGACCATATCATATTCACTGCTTCTTATCGTTCATTTCCATCTCTCTCTGAGGCAAAAATACATTAAAAAAAGGAATTATAAAAGAAAAATTATAGCAATATTATTTAGGTTTAATTTAATAATATTCTTTAAAGAGATATTTTTATTTATAAAAATATAAGCTAATTTTATTTTAAGTAAAAAAAAGTTGAGCATTTTTATTTTTGATTTTTAAAAGTTAGAAAATATTTTTTGAGGACTTTTATGAGGTATTTTTTAGAATTGATTTATACTTTCTAAATTTTAAAAGATTAATATAATATTATACTCTTTAATGATAATAAAAATAAAAATTAATTTTTTAACATTTATATCTATTATAATTATTTTAGATTTTAGAAGTAATTTTAACAAATCTTACTCTTGTGGATTATGCCTATTAAAAGTAATTTTTATATTATTTTATCAAACAGTACTAGCAATTTTTAGAGAACTCAATGAGCTCAATAGTTTTAAAAAAATATAATAATACGAAATCAAATCTTAATATTGTAACCTTTTTATAGTTATTAAATTCTCTATACTCTTTAAAAGCTGATCTAAAAAAATTATAATAGCATTATTTGATAAAATAATTAAAAGTTATGTTTAATAAGTAAAAGTCACAAAAGTAGTATTTAATAAAATTATTCTTAAAATCTAAAATGATTATAATGAACATAAATATTAAAGAAAATATTTTTTAATTTTATTTTTATTAAAAAAAGTAAGATTACATTAATCTTTTAAATTTTAAAGAATACAAATCAGCTCTAAAAAGTACTTTATAAGAGTTCTCAAGAGCACCTATTGATTTTTTAAAACTTAGGAGGAAAAACACCCCAATTTTTTTGTTTATTAAACAAAAAAAAATTGACTTATGCTTTTTATAAATAAGAGTACTATCAAATAACACTACCAAATTAGGTATTAATATAATTTCAGTAATTAATTTACTGCTTCACTTTTTTTTTCAATTTTAAAAACTATAGGAGTTTATACCAAAAACAATTTTTTGTATTGTTCTCAAAACTTAAGATTTGATTAGTTTCTGTTTTTATTTGTCTTCGTTTATAATTTTTAATTTTGATTACAAAGATGTCACTTTATTTTTTAAGAGAAATGGTATTTAGTATAAAAAAATTTCATACTTTGTTATGAGCAGTATTAATATAATCTCTCTTCAAGATTTTCGTTCTCTTTCTTCCCTGATTTTCGCTCAAAGAAGTGATTTCATTGGCTGCGAAAATTTTAGTACAAGTTTGTGCATTTGATTTTCGAGCCAAATAGCACCAAACTATAGATTTTGTAAAAGAAATAGTGAAAATAAAAAAAAAATCTTGTTTCCTATTTTTATTTTCTATTTTTACTATTTTCTTAACAAAATTCTGAAAATAAGATAAAAGAAAATAAAAATAAAAATGAAATAAACCCTTTAACTTCCATCTTGTGTATTTTAGGTACAAATAAAATATATCTATAATTAATATTTAATTTGTTCAAATAATTTATTACTTATTTTATTTAAATAATATATCATGTTCAAGTATTTTGAATAGAAAAAAAAAATTAGCGTAAAAAAAATTAGCAATGTAAATACTTTTTCTGTCAAGACCGACTCCCAAATGACGATGGTGGTTGAGATTGGTTTCTTAGGGCTTGGGAGGATGGAAGTTAAACAAAGGGTCTTTTAGCCAAGGAAGCAATCCAACTCGGTATAAATTTTAGGTCATGTGACAAAGTGCTTGACATGTCATTAACTGTTAACTAACAATATTATAAAAGATAATAATGGTAAGAACTGATTTAAAAATATTTAGAAGTGTGAAAATCGATTTGAAAATAAAATAAAAAAAAAAACTATAGAAACCAAATCGAGAATCAGGCAAAGATATAGGGACCAAAAATATTAACCAATTTATTCTTTTGCTCGGTAGCCTTATCGGATTCAACTAAACATCAAGACACACAAAACGGAGAAACATAACCCATGCTCCTGACGCATGCCAGAGGAAAAGGCCCAAAGGTTCTTCAAAGGTTTCTGAGATAAATGAACTTCATCAACTCACGTAAATTATGTTATATCCCACCATTGGTCGAATATTTTTCCGTGCATTATTCTTGATTTTGAAGTAGATAGCCTTGTAAAACTTGAAACTGAACTAATGATGCAATCATGAGGTTTAAATCGCACACGCACATAAAAGCCATACGGAATTCATAAGGCCCAATATAAAGCAAAAACTTGGCTCCGGTGGCATAAAATATATCAGCAGGCACTCAGCCTTAAGGAGGAAAATAATCATATGAGCACAAGATCACAGCAATTTCTCTTCAACAACATACATATCAGAACTCAAATGAAAAGATATGAAATCAGGTAGTCCAGCAAGGATTCAAAGCTTCCCCACACATGTACAAGGACCTGTAGCCCAGCTTAATTTTGTCAGGGCAGAAAATCTCTTCCACACTAATTTCTCACAAGGTCCAGTCAAGAATATCTGAGATTACTTACCAAGAAGATGCCCTGTCAATCTTCAAAATCTCTGAGAAGGATATTTACAACCTTCAATTCCCTGTTGTGACCTTTTTATGCATGGATTATTACAAGATCAGGCAAAATGTGTGATCCATATTCACTTCCAAAACCTTAATTGAAAAATAGAAACTAAGAGCTTTAGAGTTGCAGCTAGTAAATCTGACATCCTGAGCGATCAAAGATACCCAGAATCTGCTAATCTGATGAAACGCATACAATGATCAGTTGATCACAATCACACCTGTCACCAGTTTTCCCCCTGAACCTGGGTAGGAAAATCTGGGTAACACCTGGATGAAACCAATATATAAACCACTTGAACTGCATTTCTGCAGAGCTCAAAATACCAAAAAAAAAAAAAAAAAACGCATGCAGGTCGAAGGGGGGAATGAGGGAGATGAACAGAAAATAGCCAGCCACGTGTTACTGCAGAGAATGAAAAGCTGATTTTATTAGAAATATTAAATGTATGTACAAGGGGCCTTGTTCTCTGATTTGTAAGAGCTACAACCAGGATACTGTTTGCTAACATATAATCTACTAGGAATACTAAGTTGTACCTAGAACAAAAAGATCTTTACAGTGGAAGTCACAAATTTTAACACGAGCAAAATCCGAAACAGCTGGAAAGGTCACTCAAAAACAACTTGGAGAGAATAAGTCTACCAAAGAATCTATATAACCTAATTGTGGACAGGATTAGCCATAAGACCATCCTATGTGACTAGTCATTTCTTATAAGTACTTTGTTTCCTTTTGTTATTGGTATAATGAACAGGACTATACAAAGAAAGCAGCTTCAAACCATCATATTCAAGTCTGCAAGGTCATCCATGGGAATTTCAAGGCCCATAAAGTCATGATCTTGTAATCCATCGTCATCAATATTCAACCATGAACCAAGATCCTGACCCTGGTCAGCAAGATCATCACCAACACCAAGTACATCTATTCCAGGTAGCTGTAGGTTGGACAAATCAATAGGCTCGTGGTCATCCAATACCAAGCCAAACTCATCCTTTTCCTTGGCATTGCTATTAGTAGACATTTCATTAGATTTTGGACCAGAAGGCAATGCTGGTTTTGGTTGCTCTGATAGCTTGCCAAGGAGGCCATTGACAGAAACAGAATGCTGTGATGCCTTCTGCTTAGGCTTTGTTTTGGATTTTCTTTCTCCCTTAGCACTGGATGATGCTGGCCTACCAACTTTAGTAGTCCCATTTCTTGATAGCACCTCTCTGCTGTGCCCCTTTCCATCTCTGTCCCTCTCACTCCTCTTTCCTTTTGCACTGCTTGTTAAAGAACTTCCAATGCCTGAAGCACTTAAAGTACCTAGAGTACCACCAACATCATCAAGGGACAATTCCCTCTTCTTCACCCTGTTTGACCAGAGATCATCCTTCCCACTATTTTGTTCAGATGAATGATTTATACCAGGAAGCATGTCTGATGAGTTGAGATCATGATTATCCATATTCTGACTAAATTGTGAAGGGCTCTGCTGTGATGAACCCATGGAAGCTGCAGAAAGAAAAACAAAAATGATTATGCTGAACATAGCTGAGATAGAAGAAGCACAAAGTAGATTAGAGCATTTATTCTATAAAGTAATGAAGAAGGCACCTGTTCTTGCTTCCAGAGAAAGGGAAGAAGCATATGGTTTTGAGGATTCAGCCTCCATTCCATCTAATTGCCGGACAACACTAAGCTGGGAAGAAGCAGCAAAGAACATATCCTTGAATAAAGGCTCGCTGAAGCAGCTCTTGCCTGTATCTTCAAATTGATGGCATCGCTCCAATGTCCGTTTAACAAATCCCAATGCAGATTGCTTGGCCATTTTGTTGCTTGAATTTCGCCCACCTGAGGGACTAGGACCCCAATGAGCCTGTCAATCAATCATTTGTCAATTCACTCTGCCATATGACCTAATTATACAATAGAGGGCACTTTGAGGTTGAGCCTTGCTGCAACAGTAAGAATGCTACCTTGTGACATAGTAGTCACAGGTTTTAGTCACAGAAACAGCCTCTTCAATCACAGGTAACAATGCATACATCCATCTTACCCTCCCTAGACCCCATAGTGGTGGGACCTCATGCATGGGCCACTCTTTTACTGCCTCTACTACTGAATGGAGGTCTTTTTTTGTGTTTTTTGGTGTGGGGGGGGAGGTGTGTGTCAAAATTACCAATATACTGAGTCCACTGGATTCCAATTAATCTTGGCTTGAGTCAGGTTGGCTCATTATCATGGTAAAACTTTCGCAACATTAGTTTTTCCATTTGCAAGACTCAACCCGAGACCTTGCTTAACTGAATGGAGGGTTTAACTCTTTGTCTAAGACAATTTAACTTATTTTAAACAATAAGAAAGGCAAGGCTCGGGATTTTGCTAAAAAAACTAAGAATATGTCAAATATATAATGTCTGAATTTGAATAATAGAGTAATGATTTCTTGATATTTAATCTTTCAAGACATAAATGGTAGGTTTACATACTGTATAGAATCTTAACCCCATAGAAGTCTTACGGGAACACTAAGATCACATTAGAGTCTAGACCATGCCCTCACTCTGTTACCCATTGGTGTGATATAAAGATCACCAGCCTTTTCAACAACTACTGTAATTCAACTCCAGTTATTCATCAGCATACATGACTAAGTCATGATGCACAAATTCTATTCTAAAACTGAAAAACACACACACACACACACACACACATGCACAAAAAAAGGTCATATTATTGAATGTTAGGAAGAGTACCATGTATTTCTCATAAGCCATCACAATGAGTTTTTCCATAGCACGTTGTTCAAAATCCCTGTTAACCAGAAGTTTATACTCCCATTCAGCACAATGAAGGCTAAAAAGGCTTAAATTATGCAAATAATAAGGGCATAAATGGCAGTGCAATTACTTTTCTTGAAGTTCTTTTGCCACTGAGGCAGATTTCAGCAATCCATCTAGCAAGCTTTTCTTCTTGGAAACCTGATATACAAGAAAACAAAATCATAAAGTGAATTACATTAGATGAAAAATGGATTTCATTAAATGTTGAATGAAATTTATAAATCAAATGTCTCTGGCTCCACAACTGATCTATATATTTACATAAACTTGGAAAATGATAGTCCCGTGTCGGTCGGTATGCAGGGAGAGTAGCAGGGTTAGATCTATGCAAATGCTCTTCATCCTAATTTCCCTTCCTTTCTCCCCACACCCTCCCCCATGCCCCATAAGAGGGCTACCTAAGGGCCTCACTACAGAGCCCCTCTGCTAGGCCAACAAGGTGGGACTCGGGCATTACCAATTTAAAAAAAAAAAAAATCGTCAACTGATACAAATATCTAATGTGTAACATATTACGTAATAAATCATAATTATGGGGAAAAATATTTTGACAGTTAGCACAGTATAACTTGGTTTCGGCATCAGTCCGTACCTGTCCTTGGTAATGCTCCTCTAACCTAGCAATATCCTCCAATATTCCTTCATCATCTGCTTGTGACATTTCAGGCTTGAAAAAGAAAAGCAAATCAGTAAGCATCATATTGACATGCTAAAGATTTAATAATAAAGGCCAAATCATCTTGAAGTAAGTCTACTAGTTACATCAACAAGAAGACTTCAGACAGAACTGCAGAAGAAACTAGAATAAAAAGTTTAAATCCATTAGATTAGGCACGTCAGCTTACCACTGGTTCCAGGGCAATTCCAATGCTTTGAAGCTCCAAGAGAAGCTTATCATTAATATCTAAGCTGTCATATTGCAGCTCTGAACAGGTAAAGCTAGACCTTGATGCTTTATCATGAAGTAAACCATTTGCAGAGTTACCAAGGCTTGAATTTAACCCAGTAGACGGAATAACAGCTACATCACTTTCACTTTCACCATGTTCTGGATTCCCAATAATCCTATAACCATTATAAGCAGAATGACAGGCAAACTGAGAATTAGCTCGTGAGCGGTGATCCAAGCCACTCAATTCAAACTCCCCATCAGGCTCAAATTCAGTATCATATGCATCAAACTTGAAATCTTCACTTCCACTGCTACAATCCTCCTCTGAGATTAAAGCAGCTAGAAGCTTTTGACAGAGGGGAATCGAATTATGATCTCCTTTAGATAGCTGTAACTGCTCTGTAATAATCCCAGCACTCCTTTGAGCATCAGGTCCAACATCTCTTTCACAGCCATTCAACCCAAATCCATTACCAATGGTTTCACACCCATCAATATTTGCAGGAACTGGAGTTGGCGTCAGTGTGCTTGATTCAAGATTTTCCTAAAGGGCAAGTGACATGTTAAAGTTTGAATAATTTGTTCCTATTACAGGTTTCTCTCAAAAATTCCAACTTTTCAAATCAGTTTAATTATGCTTTAATCATCAATAAAAGATGTCATTTATAAAACATTAGAAGGTAGCTTTTTTGTATCAAACTATGACAGAACAGATACATGAAACAAACATAATATAACAACTAATGTGATGCCCATAGTTCTGTGCTGCTTCAGGACACATCAGTAAGGAAAAAAACATTATGATTCCTACTCTAAAATAATCAATCAAAGGTCATATCAATGTTATATTGTTAAGGAGATTTGTTGCTTGAAATTATTAACAGCCAAAAAACTTCCATCCTATAAAATATGGCAAAATTAAAACACAGCTACCAACTTCCCAAATATAAGCCAATTATGATGAGATCAGATTCTGCCTTAGGTTTACCCAAATGAAAGGCAGCACAGCCTTGTGCCATCAAGTCAATATAGTTAATAAATGACCTCAGATGCATACAGAACTGATCTGTGTCAGTATCATATGGCTCATATCCAATTACAACAGTCATGGGGGCAAGGCAATTCATATGCTATATCATATTTATAGCTCCGACTAAATGTCTAAGCCAAAAGGCAACATTGCATAACTTGCAGTACACACCCAACCATTCTCGATAAGAGTAGCGGTGCACACTGGAAACATCATTAAATCCAATAGAACTAACAAAAAGATACAAGAATATAAAATAAACCTGTAGCAAAATAAAACACAGATAATTTCTTCACTCGTTAATAGTTACTTGCACATGATATACTTAACCTGGTACTTTACATGGAATTAATATATTATGGATACCATCAAAAAAATCTTAAGTACTGCTGAACTGTACTCTTTTCTTACACATGGAAGTGCCTTGACTAAGTGTGAAAAGCATAATGCTGACCACAATCAAACACAAACACTCAAATTAAAAAAAAAAAAAAAAACAGTAACGATTGTAATTTGGAATCTTTATAAAGGTAAAGATCAATACCTTCTGCTTCCAGTAAGTGATATCCTCCTCAGATATTAAACTGAAGAAAGGCTCCATCTGCTTCCAGAATGGGCTGGAAAAGGCACGAGCTGCAGCAATACAAAAATTTAAAATGGCTCTATATTTAGGCAACAAATACAGAAGAAATTGTTTAGTAAGATTCATACCAGAGTTGATAACAGCCTTTACAGCAAGCAACAGTTCTTCATGTCCATCTTCTGACCCAACTAAACCAATAAAACAAAATGTGAACAATGCTATATGTTTATTGCATATAAAATTTCAGTTCATTAATCTTTCTGAGAAACATGAACTAGTACCAAGAAAATCTGCTGCTGCATTAATAGCAGTAGGCTTTTGTCGTGCATAGGCCTTACGATCAGAAAGTTTCCTGGTTGGTGGACGACCTGCCTTGCTGCAAGGATTTCATAAAATCATAAGATGTTAACCCATGAGCCCAAACAAATCATCGAACAACTTATATTGTATAATTAGATAGAAGGATTCTAACCTTTCATTTTTCTCTAGTCTTGCACTTCTAAGTTGTTTTGCAGTTCCAATATTTCCAAGCTTCTCAGATGTCAATGGCATCAGTGACCTTGAGGCAGTAAAACCCCGTCCTGTCCTTCCTTGCCTCCGAACACCATCTCCATGTTCTTCCCCAGAAACAAGCTTATTCTTTCTGGTTGGCAAGACCAAGTTAGACACCTTTTGAATATTTTGTCCAGCTTTCTGATCAATTTCTTCCGCTTTCCTGCTCTTCTCTTTTGGTTTAACTTCGGCCATCCCTGACTCTTCACTTTCAGATAAAGCAGCTGAAGATGAAGTATCACCTTTTAATTTAAGTTGCTGAGAACTGCCAACCATGCGTCTGGGAAATCCTAGCCCACCATCATTACCAGCAACATCGGAGACAGCATCCAAAGCAGGAGCTTCATCATTGTTTGAAGCAATGGGCATGAAATTTGTTCTTCTGGCAGTGCGAGAGCTCTTTTGCGGCCTCTGCCAGGGGACAACAGGTGGGGAAGATGACCGTGCTGATGCCACACGTTTGCGATTGTTAGTACCAACACCAGCAGGGGGCTTTGTGGTGCAATGAGACAGCTCCCAATCATTAGGAACAGCTACTCTATGGACAACAGGTGACAACTTGGGAGCAACTCCTGAACCTGATCGTGGAGCCCGAATAGAAGTATTCATTTTTGTACTTGAGGTAGGGCTAGCCGAATTAAATTCATCACGAACAGTTGCCCTGGGCATAGAACAAAACATAGAGATTGAATCAATTACAGAATAAATATCAAAAAGATGAAGAGAGATTTGAACACTAATCACAAGGCTTCACAGTACATGAAAATGGAACAATTGAACAACCCCACCAAAAACAAGAAAATTAGGAGAAAGCAACAAGCAAAAAAATGTCACCAAGGACAATGTTTTAACCAAAAAGCACAAAATTATAAAAAGAATAAATGGGGCCCAATGATTTGTGCTTACTTGTTAACAGCTCTGAAGTTCCCCTTTTCCTTGTCCGAACTAGCAGGACGACCCCGCCTCTCATTGACAAGGGAATTATTATCTTGGTCATTTCTAGGAGTAGAGGCACGGATGCCCAACCCAGTCTGTTGAGAGATACCATCTGATTTTCCAGCTCCAACGGTTCCATTAGAAACCCCTGGCCTATACAAAGATACATGAAAATATTATATTTACTGCCTAGATTGTAGCAAGATAATCAATACGGAATTAAATAATTAGAAAAGTTTAGGGTTTAGGGAGGAGGAGGAGGAAGAAGCAGAAACTCCCGCTCATAGCAAGATAACAGTACATGATATCTTCACTCAGTGAGTTTATAGCCATGATCCTTAAAATCAGAAAGAACCTAGCAAAATCCTGACAACGATAATCGCTTCTCTCTCCGTTTGAAGTAAATCCTTTTGCATTTACACTATCTGCAGATTACCCCCAAACAGTTGTCTCCAACAATTTATCTTCATTCTTCCATTATTGGATTATATCCATAAGAGGGAAAATTGAAAAAATTACCATTTATTGACAGAAGCGGTCACACTCATACATATCCTAACACAATGGGAAAATTCTTACTATGAGTGTCAATTACTTTCACTATTTGGCCTCCTAATATCTAGCATTAGAAGACCTGTGAAAGATTACTGATACATACGGAAGTCATGGCTCCCCCAAATATTAAAAAAATTCTTAATTTATATGAAAGGAAAAAATAAACTTCTACATATAAAACAAAAATTGAATGAGTATCTATTTTATATTTGCTTTTAATTTTATGAGTGTCAGTGTAATTTTGTTATTTATGCACAGTATTTTTAAATTACCTACATTGAAAAGTTTAAGTTACACTAAATATACCTAAAGTTTAACCAAACTCACTTTTTTTTTTTGGTTGTTTGTTTTTGGTTGTTGCGGGGGAGGTCTAAACCACCCGTATCGAAAGTCCACTGGACTTCAACTAATTTGGCTCGGGCCGAGTTGGCCTACTATTGAGGTCAAGCTCTTTTAGTGTTAGTTTTTTTTCCATTCACAAAACTCGAATCCGAGACCTTTTCTTCTTATAACAAAGAAGTGTGTGATTTGATATTTTAATATGGCTTTATATTCTAAATGAATGATATTTTCTTTCAAGTATGAATTCATAAAAATTCTGTGTCATTGTAAAATGTAAATCAAGTTATACATTAAACATTTATTTGAGCTTCCTCAATACATTCATTCAACCTCTACCGCTGAGAATAACCACAACCATTTTACTGAAATCCTTGGTGTAAACTACTTCACTAACTATGCATTTGGTATTTAATATTTTAATCTACCAATAGGCATTAGATGACTTATATCTATAATTAATAATTATATTTGGTTAGTACATTTATATTTATGCTACTAATACTACTAATAAAGGGGATTCCCTTGATCTGGTCACATTTAAGTTACCCCATTTTACCCCCTAAGTATATAAAAATGACAATACTATTATCAATTATAAGTGCATAAAAAGGATCATTTCTAATAATAATAACTAACAATAAGTACATAAAAGGGATAATTTCTAATAATAATAACTAATAAAATATTGTTACTGTTGAACACAACAATTCTAACTACCCCTAATAGCTTTTAAAGTTTTACTATTTATTCTCAAGGGAGAGGAAAACACAATACCAAAGTTAATATTATAACTTATAAAGGTTTTATACAAATAATTATTTTTCTTGTAAGTTTTTTTTTTCCACCTTCTAATCTACTATCCTAATTACCAAAGGGCCCATCCATACAAACCCATTTTGGAAGTCCCAAAACTCCCCCTAAAAGGCCAAGTCTGACATTTGGACCTCTGTACTTAATCAGATTCATGTAATGACATAAATGAAATGTTGCAAATTGGTAGACCCGGAGTCTTTCTCCTGATGTGTGTCATGTACGAATCTAGTTCAGAAAATGTAGCCTGTATTGTAATGCACAGAAAAGCAACCGGTTTCTTGTAGAATAACCCTTTCGGGATTCTTTCTGAACATTGTGCATGTTCTCCCACTTTTAGAGAAAGTTCACATGATGTGTTCTTAAAATTTTCGGCAGGAACCAAGAAGCTATGATTCTAAGGAAGTATACAGTTTATGCAGTTCTCTGGTGCAGTTGGTTGGAGAGGAAATGGAATGCTTTTATTTCCAAGACTGTCTATTTGCCCTAACAAGTATTTTCGTGTCCTTCCACAACATGAACATTTTTTCCTGTCTTTCTATTTAAATGAATACTATAAGGAAAATTGCACTGATGTACTCAGCATATTCATACCTGAAAGAATGAGAATCATTACTCAATTTTGACCGAGCATCAGTAACAAGCCTTTGTTGCACTCCCTGTTTAGTTTCCTGGAAGGTGTTAACAGGTTTAGTCAATGTTGCATTTGGAGAACCATCTAGTTTGATGCAGGAACGCTTCTTCTTCATTTTTGACTTTTCCCAGCCATCACCTCCAATAGGTAAGGTTCGTTCCTCACCCTGAACAGCACCACTGTTGGCAATCCGTAGCATTTCCTTTTCTCTATCAGCAGTCCCAGATGGCCGGACAAGAGAATTGGTCCGCACATCCATCTAGAATTCATCAAAGCCCAAATCAGTCTGAAAGCTGCCTCTCCATATAAAGGAAAGAACAGAGTTATAAAGCTACAAAACACACTCATGCCTTATGAAAACAGAAAAACTGAAAAAAACAGAATATTCTACATTTCACCACTTTCAGAGTAGAAATGAGGAAGGCATAAACCAACTTAAAGAACATGAAGCACTACGTACAAGCTTACAGGTAGAACAAAACAATATATCTACATACAATATTCTTTTTCACATAGTATAATTCCGTACAAAAGGTAAAACCTGCCACAAAACCAAAGGGGAAATGTTCTAGTAGGCAAATTTTGCAGACGCAGACTTTAACTAAAGTATTTTTTCATGTAAAACAGATATATGGAGAACAAATCTTCTAACATAGACTACCAGAGCATATATACTATCGATAACCACGTGTACTTCAAAACAGTCAGAAACTGAATAAACAACAATAGGAGGTATTAAAAGAAGAGCAAAATCATGCTCAGTGTTAACGCTACCAAACAAACATGGAAGAAAATCCAAGACACATACCCTGACATCAACCATAGAAGTTCGAGTGCGCTTGTTTGGAACAAGATTTTTGGTCCGTTCTTCTGACTTTTGCTGCTCAAGTTCAAAAGCACCTGTGATGGCATGGCCTTGAACTCCAACCTTACTTATGCTTTGCCCCAAGACTGGCCGATCACTTAAAATGACACTAGAACGGTCACCAGAAAACCCTTCAGCTCGAGATCTCTTCTTTGAAGTACTTTGGAAAACCTTGTGGAATACAGATAAGGCCTCACTGAACATTTTCACACGTTCCCTGTTGAATACTCCAATGTTACTACTTATTTATACATATCTAACTTTAATGCAAGTAACAAAACCTACGAAAACTACCTCGCCTTCACATGGCCAGCATACAAACTATCTTTGAGTCGTTTGATTTCTTCTGGTGATGGCAGTAGCTTGCCTTTTGAAGAACTAGATGGAGATTCATCAGGTGAAATTCCAAGAGCAACATTGACAAGTCGTTTATAATCTATTTGACGATTAGACTTAAGCTCTCCCGCAACCAACTTCGGATCAAAAGGCACATAACTTAAGAAGTTCAGCACATCCCCTTGTGTTGCTGAATAGCTGCTTCTTGACATGTTTGGAAGAGAAGACAGCATTGGATTTTCCAAGCTTTCACGAAAGCTACCTGATCTATCTAATGAAGCAGTTATGTGGGATCCACGCTGCCCAGTGTACAATGGCCTATCTGGGCTACCGGAAGTTGGGTCAAACTTGCTAGATGTTGCCATTGCACTAGTTTGCACACATCCTTTGAGTCATCAATAGAGGACAAAGTGTTGTGCATGACAAAGATGTGGCACTATGGCACATAAAGGGCAAATCTAAATTTCCAGGGAACAATTAGACAGAACACCTGAAAGGATCAAGATAATCACAGACAAAAATCAAATTCTGCTGGCTGAGATATGGAGATACTTATGTTCACATGAAGGTATGGCTAGGGATTGCAAATAAGTACTCATGCAGCCATGCCCAAAAGAACCACAAATTCATACAATGAACAAGAAAGTCTTCCAAATTTATTAAAAGCTAAGGGCTTCGTAACACATCACATAGCGCTCATCTGAGTAGTTCAAGTTATGCCATTCTCCCATCCGCAAGTCGCAACCCCTATGCTCCACAGTAAGAAAAAGGCATAATATATTCAACATTCATACAAATTATTTCCGAAGATTAAAACCCATCCACAGAAATCTAAAAATTCGGAGAAGTAATGAAACTATCAGCAATAGAATTCTTATAAAAAGCTACTTAAAACTAATGCTCCAAAAAGCCATCAGAAGGTATATCCCTTTTTTTTTTTTTTCAAAAAATGTGAATCATAAGGTATATCCTTAACACCAATCTACTTGACAAATTTCATAAAACCTGGATTAAAATACAATATATATAAGTCCACACCCTTCTATTACTAATTTATCATGTCTCCATAAAGTATACCACCTCACCAAAAAAAAAAATAAAAATAAAAAATCAAACTTAATCTCTGGAACACAATCACACTTTAATGAAATAAACCGTAAGACTGATGACAACAAGTTCTCATAGCACCAGCCCTTCTTACATGACTTTAATTATCTCAGTCACAGTTGAATGAGAAATACTATGGGTAAAATATCTTTTTCAGGTAAGATGTAAAACACTTACCTTTAGTCTTAACAGCAATAATCTGCCATCTGGCACTCTTTTAAATGTAGGTATCTTTTTAAGCTGCAGATTATTGAATGAAGGAAACTTAATGTTAACAGGCACACCCATGTGAACATGGAAAAAAGATGAATTATATAACCATGTGAATGAATTTTTCCAATACTACATAAGCCAATATTGTGCTCTGCGGACAAACAAACTCATCTCAAGGAAGTCAATTTGGCTGTAAACCACAGAACAGATAAGCAAACTCGTCACATGCAACTCTGATTAACTGTACTTTACCAAGCATCATGATCATACACAGAAACATAGTTTAACAGAAATAAATGCTGAATTGGCATCCTGGTAAAATCTACATCATCATCATTATAAAAGATGTGGAGATTTGTTAACAATATACTACAGGTGAGCCAATTACTACAACCATTCATGCTGACTAGACTTCAAACCCCAACGTTAGCCCATTAATTATGCTTCATTAATCATATGCATAAAACAAACACAAGTAAATCGTTACAAATAAACAACCCATTTTCTAACCCCGTTGAAATATTAAAAACAGAAGTTAAGCCCCACTTTCTGAATGCGTGAAGAGGCATCAGATGCACTTTGTTGCTTACAATTTTTCCTTTCCAAAACTCACCCCCGTCTTCTCATGCTCTTAAGTTCACTTCCCTAGCTCAATGCATTATCCACTAAGATATTAAGCAATGGCGGCGCATTAAAAATTACTACGCACTCTGAACTCCAAGAAATTTTTTTAATATAATATAATATAATATGATATAGTTTTGGGAAATTATTATCCTCAGTGGTAATCTAATTAAATGCCATAGGAGAATAAATATGTATCTATGAACAGCATAACTTGTGTTGCATAGAGTATAGCAACTCCATGCAAGCAGAAAACCCTTCTCCCCTACTTTCTCCATCTCAATTTGCTCGGAAGCACAATTAGAAGAAAAAAAAAATACAGAGAAATAAGAAGATGAAACCCTAACGTTGAATCAATAAAAACCAAAAAAGGGGAATAAAGAACTACCTTCACGACCCCAGTAAAAGCATTCAAAATTGCAAAAAGACAAAACCCTAGAAGTCGAATCAAAACCAAGAAAAATAGACGGAATTCAAAATTGAACAACCTTGAATCGTTGCAATGATGAGAGAGTGGTATTGGGAATTTTCGCTGACGAGCGAGAATTGGACGATTAGGGGAATCGAAGGTTTGGGTTTTCGAATTTGGGAATTTTAATGCTGCGAAGAGTTGAGTTGCCTGAGTTGGAGCTCCAATTTCGTACGAAGCGAAGCCATGGAGGACGAGGAGCCCGGTGTTTTGATCGGCAACAATTAGACTAACTTGATATTACCTTTTTGCCCATCCCTTCTATTTTTTGAAAAAATTTGCGTCGCATTTCTGCGGGGGCTTTTTCGGGATAACGGTCTACAATACGGTATAACTGGCAATGAGTTGCCTACATGTGATGCGAAGCGTTCTAACCTGGGCCTATAGAGTATTGGACCATGATGGTCCTAGACAAAAATCACTATTACATAAGCTAAATAAAAAATATTTAAGAAAGTATAAAATTACTTTTCTCTCCTATACATATCAGCATATCTCACTGGTCACTGTGCATAGCTTTTTCCGGTCATCGCCCCACACCTCCACCCTGCCGCCGGAGCCACGAACCGTCACTGCCCTTCACACACACTGGGTGCAGCCACTATTCCTACTTTTCGAACCAGATTCACGGGCAGCACACAGAGCAGCGGGTGGCGGTGCGAGTAGTTGCGGCGCCCACCTCCCCTCCGCGAAACTAAAACAGTCCCTGCGGGGAATAACATAAAAACAACAAAGGGAAGAAATAAGTAGAGAGAAATGGATGAGAAAGAAGAGAAGAAATCGAGAGAGAATCTGTAACAATGGGGAAGTTGGAAATACAGACAACTTAACAAGAAGCAAGGCAAGCGATGGGGGCGATGGGGGCGTGAACTTGATCTTTCCTTTTCCAGTTTCTTTCAAGCACATTTCATCAAAAAGGAATGGATCATTGTTGTCAGAGAAAGAAACATTCTTTGTGAAAAGAAAGAAAACAAGTATTTGGAAGTGAAGATCAAAGGGGCTCGGTGTGGTTGAGGGCGGCCAGAGACGAAGCGACGCAGGTGGACTCGCCAGGAGGAGTGAGAGAGGGTAGAATGGGGAATACATGTTAAACTTTATAATTTATTATTTTGTTTAGTTTATCATGTAATTATTAATATATAATTAATTTATTTTTATATTAAATAAAATTTTAATTGAAATTTATCACAGCCATTGATTTATTTTTTTAAACGCTAGGATTCAAGAATCATAATGACCCTTGATTAGCAATCCCCATCTAAGACAGTTCCTATTATGGTATCATATAATGTAGATAAATTATTGGATGTTTACATTTAAATATGAATATTTAATGTTCATTTTCTTTTTATTTGTTATAGACAGTTACTTTATTTTAATTATTTAATTGATACTAAGTTTTAAGTTTCGAGTTTCATGGATATCGAATTACGAGCTCAAAATTAGAATTTGCACTAACAAATACCAATATAAGTATACCGAGTTACGAGTTGAGTTTCACATTGACAAAAACATACAAATACCGAGTTTCGAGTTACGAGTTGGACATTGACAATAGGTTACCGAATGCTAACTTGATGGATTACAATATTTTAATATCGTGTATTAATATATTAAAATTATTCTAATATTCTCTACCATTAGATTTATAAATTTTAAATCAACGATTTAATTTTAAGTGAATATTTAATATTTATATTCTATGATGAATATTCTAAATGCTACCTATAATGTAATGTGCTATAATATAATACCCATAATACTGCACAAATTATTTATGTGTACCATATAAATTTAAATTGATAAGAAAAAAAATACTACACAAGGGCACTCCATAGTTTAGCAAGAGGGTGTTTGGTTGTGATTTTTTCAACAAAAAATTATTTTTATTAAATAATAGTTTTTGTATATTTGTATAATTTTTTAAAAATAATTAAAATTTAAAAAAATTATTTTTAATTTTTTTTAGAAATTGAAAGAGTAATTTTTAAAAAAAATTATTTTTTTTATTTTTTTAACTATATAAAAAATTTAAATTTCAAAATTATTTCTTTTAAAAATCGAAATAAATGCACCTCATATTACTAGATTATATTAGTGCTCGTTTTAAATAGTGGATATACACTTAACTTCATAAGTAAGTTTCATAAGAATATATGTTACAAATCTATAGACTTCAACCATTAGAATGGAGCAAAAGGCCACAGTTCAAGAATATAATAGTATATTTATTTAATTAATTATAATTATTATACTTATGTTGTTGCTTTACTAGTTATGCTTATTATTATGCACTACTATCTTACTTAACAACAATAAATAATTGAAAATGATAATTTATTTTAATATGGCTATCAAATACTATTTATAATTTATAGATGTCACATTTTGCCATTAAATATGCTCTTAATGTTAAGTGGAAATCGTTATAATACTCTGCATATTGTTGTATTCCCACTTTATTTGTAAAACTTTTAGGATGAAGTTGAACTATTTTAGAAGTACTAGCCTATTGGATATATATTTTATTTTTTCTCTAAACTATCATTATGGGCTTAAAATACTCCCAAATTTATTATTTTTTTATCTACAAAATTTAAACTTGAGATCTTATTTAAGAATAATAAGTTTTGAATCACTTAAATTAACTAAGAATGGATAGCTTATGTTATTGATTAATTGTAATGATCAATTAGCTATTTTGTGTTCATATTTAGTTTTATTTTGTTAGTGACGTTTTCCATTATTCAAAATAATTATTTGTATTGTAAGATTCACTAATTTATAATTAAACTTTTATTTACTATTTTTATATTGACTTTTATTAAATAATCATACATTTATTTTTTTTATTGCGATATTGTTGATTGTTGATTAATTAAATTAGTTTTTTTATGGAATTAAATTAGTAAAATCATTCACTAATTGCATATCTATATTCAATAAATTATTGGTTTGGAAATTTCATTCAATGAAATAGGACCAGGAAGAAGCTTAGTTTAATTGCTATACACTAATAGTGTAAATACTATCATCTAATCAAATGTTTATATTTATAAAACTTTTACAATAGTAGGTGATTAAGTAAAATATTTTTGTTAATATGACAATACATAATTGGATATTTGTGTAAAACGATTTTGCACTGACAGAACATAAAAATTAAATCCAAAAAATTTTATAATTTTATATGTTTATGTGCAAGAACGTGTGTATGTTTGAAAAATCAAATATATAGAGATAGATAATGTTTGATAAGTAATAAACTAATTTTAATTTAATTTTAACTAATTCGATTTTTTCTCTCTATTTTTTTTTTATACATTTTTCTCTCTATTTATTACTTTATCCTTTCATGACTATTTATTGATTAAACTAACTTTTAAGTTAATTTTAAACTAAACATTGTTTATTTATAAATTAGTACATATTTTTCATACAATTAACATAATTTATTATAAATAAAATTCTCACTTTTCAGATTAAAAAAATAACTAATTATATATTTTTACGTTAATAACTAATTATATTTTGTACTATATTATATGTGAATAACTAATTATATTTTGTATTATATTAAGTTTTTTGTTTTAATTATCAAACAATTCCTAAAACGATTAAAAAGCTAGAAAACACATAATTAAAAGGGCATGTGAAACACTAGATAATTATAAAGATACGAAAAAATTGAAATTCAAATTTATAACTTTTTATGTCGCTGGCTTTGTATAAAAATTAGATTAGTGTTTGAGTTGAGTATATTTTGAATTATTTTTTATGCTAAGAATAAGATTTTCTCTCTCTGATGTTTCCTATCCCATTTTTGTACTGGATAAAATTTTTCTATCTAGACTTCTTGTCCCAAATCCTATGCACGCAATCAATTTTTTTTCCCCATTAGGATCTTTGGTGAGATATAAACTGTCTAGACTCAATTTCGGTTTGTCATTCAATTAATTCTTATTATGTGTTGAAACTTATGAATGATTTTAAATTAGTTTAAAAAAAGGTGATACCATAATTTTATATGTATTAATTTTTTATTTTTTATTATAGCCCAAAAATTACGCGTTCACAATCTTAGGGGAACAATAGCCAGCAAGGTTTGCTGGAAGATCAAGGGAGACACGAGCTAGGATACTATAAAAAAAAAAAAAAAAAAAAAAAGGACAACCCAAGCGAAAGCCTATGGCTCAACTTCGCTAATCCATCAACGCATCTATTTGCTTCCAGGTAAATATGCCTAACCTCTATATTCCAGTTATCCTCCAACATCTTTCAAATGCACTAACAAGAGCTATATGAGCATGAGTTTCTGGAATTTCCTGATCAATAAGACTCTTGGCACTAACAGAATCAATTTCCAATAAAACACTAGTAAAACCGAAGCTCCTAACAGCCCATAGCTCAGTAGTTGTTACTGTACAGAAGCCTAAATTCTAGCTCCAAGCAGCGATCAGATTTCCATTTTGGTCTTGTGCAATACCACCACAAGATGCAATAGGTCCCGCATCGCCCAATAGATAGCCATCAGTGTTGATTTTAATCCACTAGTATAGGGTGGAGACCAAGCCACTTGTATGAGTTTCAGGGTAGGAATATCTCTCTCGGCCACAATTTTGATGTCTATATGTCTCTCATGGTCTCCAGCCAACTTCAAGACCCTACATGGAAGAAAACAAAGTGCATTATATTAGCTTTAAAAAATAAACATATTTCTATAATACCACAACAACTAGCAACCTGTTACAAAAATCAAGGACCAACATATTCCTTGAACTTTACAAGTTTCATTAAGGATGTTTCCCTCTAGCCAGCACATTAAGGGTTGCTAGAAAAAATCATCAGTTGTGGAACTTTGTCCAATGCTCTTCCACATTTCCTTAGCCTTATTACAGTCATGCAAAACGTGGAGCGTTGTTTCGGATAAAGATCCACAAAGAGCACATAAATCACTATTCGCTCAACCTCTTCTTGTACAGTTTTAATTAGTAAGCAAAGCTTCATTGACAACAAGCCACATGAAAACTTTGATCCTTTGTGGAGCTTTAATTCTCCAAACAGATTTAAATAGCTTGTTCCCTGTCATAACATGACTTCCAACCCAAATAGAATATGCAGATTTGAAAGAAAACCTTCCATCAACATTAGGAAACCATGCAATCATATCATTACCAGCACCAGCACCGTGTGTGAATTTTTTATTGAAGGAGGTAAAAAGAAATATGATTTAGGATTTTTTTCATTTTTATTTTGAATATAATCATGTCATACTAAAAAAAAGATAAAAACAAATATTAAAATTGGACACCATAACTTTTTAGAAGATTCCACTTATTCAAAATGTTTGTGTCCATCTCTTTTGTAATATAATATGATAATATTCAAAATAAAAATGAAAAGATCTTAACTCTAATTTGAAAGATACATACAGGATGTATATCCCAAAATAATAATAATAATAATAATAAGAGAGATACATATAGGATTTCAATCCTTCTCGTGCCCATTCTTGGTGATAAACCAAGGATAATAGCTTATGTTAGTTAATTTATTATGTTAATTAGAATTTAAATTTATTTTTTTATGTTAGTTCAGATTTAGATTTAATTTGCTTCATCTTATTATTAGTTTCATCTTTATCTTTTTCTTTTAGTTATTCAGTGAGTTATTATTTTAACCACTAATTTTTTTATGTATAGAAATTAATTCCATAAAAAAATGACACATCATTTGTTTTAAGAAAATCTTTTCTCTTTAACAGCATAAACCCAAGTTGTGAGCATCACATATGAAAGACTCTACTCCAGATTCCTTCAACTTCTGAATTTTTTTGTTTTCCTAAAAAATAAACGGTGAGAATAATATCAAGAGTACGAAAACTTAGCATTGGTACCAAACATGCCAAGAGAACGGGAAACATATATCTCAGCGCTGCCGCAGAGGGAGAAATTAAATTGCTTTGCATTTTCGGATGTGCTTCATGATCACCTAAGACCTGTAATAGCTCTCAATAAATTTATTGGCCACAGCACTGATATGGGTTAATCAAGGTAATAATTGCCTTAACTCTTAACGAGAGTCTTGGATTCGAATATTGGGAATTGAAAAAATTATTATTGGGAGATTCCTATCCCTTTTAAGAGCCTCTATTAACTAGGACTGGATTAGTTAGATTTCCAGCAATAATATTTAAATATCAGTGGTTGTGTCAAGACAAAAAAAAAGTTTGGCACAGCCATCTTCCATAATCCTCCCCCGCTTGTTCCTCCTTCACCGCCTTGTGATTCCCCTTGCCCCAAACCACTCATTCCTCTTTCAAATTCACTTTTCTTTCAAAAGAGGAATGAAGAACACGAAAAAGAAGAAGAAGACTATTTCCTCCCTTCATCATCTTTCTCTGGTTTGTGAATTTCGTGTCGAACAAAACTAGAAAGCTATGTGCCTATGTGTCCCTTGTAGTGAGTGGGACAGTTTGGTTGGACCTGTCGAGTTAGAAACCAACATTTGTAACTTGGGATCAAACATGTGTCTCTACTATTTATCAAACCGTGGCCCTACTCTCTGTCATTGTCACGATGACTTTGACGTCTACTCTATGTGCTCATCTGAGATAATTGCTCACTTAGGACACCCAACGTCCTTTTTCCATTTAGGGCGCTGACATAACTCACTAGATATCATGGTAGTAGCAGCTACACTACGAATGTGCATCATCATCCAATGCAACCACCACATGGATTTGATGAATGTTATGTGAGTGACCAGATTGGCAAAAGCTAGCTTGAGATGGGGGAAAATGGCAATAAATAAAGTTTACTCGTTTTGCAGTCTTAAACAGGCCTTGTGAACAAAAGTCAAGGTCAAAATCATGCCTTAATATCTCCCCTTAGTCAACCACAGTAGTCAATACCTGTGCTGTTATGTCAGCTTACAATTCCAAGCATCGTATTGGGGAAGTTGAAGCGTTGAAGGCAAAGTGGGAAACATCCCCATTGGCCAATCTCTTCAAAGAGTTTACTTTCTAATGTGAAAAGAGTTGGGCCAGGGGATGAAGCAGAGAAATTTTTTTAAAAAAAAAAAGGACAAAACTTTATAGGGGGTAAACGCACAAATTTACAGCCCAGGTACCAGAATTGTGTAGGAGCAACTGTTCAAAAATTATTCTAATAAAGCCAGGAGTGTTCCAAGTTTAGAGAGACAACTAACAGATTCCATTGTCAGACATGAATCTTTGGGTAATAAGTACATGCTTGCAGGGCAGGTAAATGAATTACTCTGTTGGACAGGCAAATCACCACCAAATGTCAAGGGCTAACTCAAGCTTTGAACTCCTTAATGATTAAAAGGGAAAGAAAATGAAAAGAAAAGAAAATAGAATAACCAACTTTAGACAGGATTGTTGTTCAGTGATCCCCCGTTCGGCTACAAGGCAGCCAAAAGCCAAAAGCGCATCCAAAAACTTTCTAGGTCCGAAAGCCACAGTTCATAGGGTCAAACATTGTGGGCACAGCAGAACAACTTATAATTATGGCACTAGGCATGAAAATCGACACATCCGGTGGTATCAACCTTATTGATTGAGGATAAAACGTGAATTTTCACAGCATAAGGAAGAAGGAGCACTCAGTTTTTAGAGAAAAAAATGGATCTGGTCAGTCAGAAAATTTCAACTAACAAAATTCAAGTATCCATTATTTGTTTTGGTTGGGGCAAAAAATGTCTATACACATCGATAGTATTACAACATTACAATATTTTTATTCCCTATTTTGTGACTATAATAGAAACATAGTCAAAAGAATGACCAAACTAGAGTACACATAATAGAAAGCACCAGAGCTACAAAAAGGTACTGCCAGCACGGCCATGGTGTAACAAATAGTGAGCTATCTGATCCCTAGCCTGCCCCGCACTCGCTGACCTTATGCCATTCTCAGCCACCATCTCATCATCAAAGAGGTCAAAGTTCCACTCAGAATCCATTTGCTCATTCCTCATCTCACATATATTATGCAGAACACAGCAAGCCCCAAGAACCACAGGCAAGTCCTGAAGCTTCACCTCAGTCCTCTTCTGCAAACAAGACCACCTACCCTTCAACCTAGCAAATGCACCCTTTGCAACCTTCTGAATGTCCCCAATCTTCTCATTGAAAGCATGCTGAGTCCAAGTAAGGTTCTGATGTGTATAAGGGACCAGAATCCAATCCATAAGAGGGTGCCCAGAATTCCCAACAACCCAAACATCCTTCAAGCTTCCCCTGCTAGCTCTCTGATACAAAGCAGATTTCTCCAAAACCTGATCATCAGGCATAGAACCAGGCCAACCAATGCACACGTCAGTGAACACCCCTCTGGGATCAACCACCCCTTGAACCGTTATAGAGTAAGAAGTCTTCTGGTTCCTCTCAGTGTGGCGCTTATTGAAATAAGCAGCAACATTGGTCTTAGGTGCAATGATAGGAATATGTGTAGTATACATCGAACCACCAACATTTGGAATCCCAAAAACTGACTCAAACTCATCTTTGATCACCTTCGTGTTACCCTCATCAGGCCAATGAAGAAACTTCGGCATGAGAACTGTTCTTATAGCTGAACAAACCTCGAGAACAAGCTTGTGGCACGTGGATATGCCTAAGCCAAAACGCTTGGATACAAGGCGAAGAGGGTCACCAGTTGCGAGCCTCCAGATGCAAACAGCAACACGCTGGCGAACTGGGATTGCATCACGGAGCATAGTGTTCTTCTTCATCACCGCGGAATCGAGTTCCTTGCAGATCATTTCGAAGGTGGCTTTGCTCATTCTGAACGATCGCCGGAACTCTTCTTCGGGGAAATCGGGGTGGCTGCAACGTTCCCACCAGTCCTTGGAACGGTCCTTCACCCATAAACGGCGCTGCGGGCCCACGGAACTAGAAGCTGCACCCGCCTGCACCTGATTGTTGTTGCTGTTGTCATCAGGTGTAGCAGAGCGACGAGGCTTCTTTGTTGGAGATTGATCGAACTGATCAAGATCAAAGTCATCGAATTGGCCTTGGAATTGTGATGGGAAGTATTGAGGGTCGAAGGGTATTGTTGTTGTTGGTTTGAATTCATGTGGATCCATTACTTGTTGTTGCTGGTGTTCCTTGTTGTCGAAGTGAATGAGGGAAGAGAGTAAATCGTTCAATGAAGTAGCGTTGTTGTTGTTGTTGTTGGAGTTGTCAAAGTTGAAGGTGTCGTTGGTTGTTTTCCAAGTTGCTTCGTCGTCGCTTCTGTGACGATTCTTGGCGTTCACACCGAAGTTGGAGTCCATATCTGAGAACAGGAATGAATAATCTTCGAGGCCAAGGATTGGTGCTGATCCAATGTCCATGTGAAACGGAGAACGAAGAAAAGGTGGCGTTGGGTGATGATGGTCGATGTTGTGCGTGTGAATGAAGAGTGTGAACGCTGAAGAATTTGTGTGTTTGGGGGTGTGGGAAAGAGAAGGGGTTGGTTACTTGGTTTTATAAGATAGGTAGAAGAGGAAAGAGAAGAAGAAAAGGGGAGCGTGTTTGCAGATGTGAACGCGGTGGGTGAAAGGTGCTTTGACCCTCTGACTATGACTCGTGCGCATTGCTCTACGGGAGAACAAAAACAAAACAAACAAAAATCCAACGTGGTGTTTTTGATGTTGTTTTCATATCCTACGCGGTTCGAAATGAAAAACGTTGGGAAAAGAGCTACTAAGAAAATCGGAGGAAGGTTCGGTCAAGGAATCTTAGATGGGTGAGGCAAGGAAGGAATGAGGGACAAGACAAAAAAGCCAGTAGGCGAAGGAATTGGGAAATTAAGGATTATTTTTGCTTTTTTTTTTATGTGGTGATGTAATAATACTAGTGCTGCCATGTGTCAGTTACTCTTATGGTTAAGATCATGGATATAGGGAACTTGTGCGAATATTGCTTTTCAAGGGCCGGGAATATTGTTGATCTGTAAGAATTTTGATATCTGCCTGGAAATTTCGTATCCACTTTATGAGAACTAGGAAGTCGTTTCTATACTTAGTCGATATTCCATCGATAAGTTACTAGCAATATATGTCAATTGTAAAATAAATTGCATAATCTATATCTATATTTTTTTTAAAAAAAATAGTACACAAAATTCGTGCAAAAATATGCATCTTCCCCAACGATGAAAGTTCTTTAATTTAATTTTGATGTAAGATTAATATAATTTTTTATATAATCATTCAATTATACTATATTATCATATTAATTAAAGTATTTAATTTTTATAATAATTTTTAAATATAAATAATTAACAGTATATATTTTTTATTGAGAATATATCAAAATTATTTTTTAAATTTTTATAACGAATTAAGGGTTGAAAGATTGTTTTATTATATTGTAAAATATTTTAAAGATTCTAACGGAAACTTATAGTAATATTCATGAATAGTTTATTAATGAAGGATGAAATATTCCCATTAGTTAATCTACCAATTTTTCTCCCTTTTGCATTTGATTGATTAATGTGTAATGAAATTGTTGTCCCTATCATTTTTCTTTCAATCATTAGTTAATTAAGTTCAATTTGGATTTACATTTATTTATATTTTTATTTTTATTTATCTATATCTATATATGTGTTTATATTAAAATGGGTTCTGATTTAACGATTGTATTAATAACTTGAGTTTAATAAATGTAATTAATAATTATTTAATTAATGAATATTATATAAACTTGACTTCAATAAAAGTCATCAATAATTCTTTTTTTTTTTTATCTTTACAGATATTATTGTGAGATTAAAATTTTAAGTCAATATTTTTTTCCCAACAATTCTCTTACTTAAAATTTGAACTTTTGTCCTTTCCTTAGAAATACCATAATCAGTATAAAAAAAATATAAAATAAGAATTTAACTATAATTAAATAATAAAAAATATATAAATATAAATATAAATAAATTATATTAATTTTTTTTGAGATTAAATTATATTATATATAATATTTTTTAATTTATAAAAATATATACTAATTTCTCTTTATATTTAAATAATATTATATTTGATATCCTTATATTTTATAGAATATATATTGAGCATTTTTATAAATATAATACTAAATACTCCTTATAAAATATCTATATAAATATGCTAAATCAAAAAATATCATACATAATATCTTCTAATATCACGAATCATTGGTATAATTTACTCTAAATAAATTGGACGGTAACATTTTCTATTTTTAAGTGCCTCTGTCCAGCCGCATGGTGATGCTGACCTAATGTACAGGTGATGTCCATCATAAGCGTGTCTTCAAACTTCAAGCCGCGGTTTGAAAGTCAGCCCTATGCTGTTGTAAGCACCCACGATGTCATCCAGTGTTCTCGTATGCGCCGCACACAGAAATAATCGTACTACGAAAATCAACAATTTTCAATTTGTCCAAAAGAACAATTCAGCACTTTTCCAAATTATGAATATACCCCTTACTATATCATATTTATAGAGCCGTCTCTGTCATGTTCATATTTTCTAATAGTGCCCCAAACCCAAATTAGTGGCCAGTGTTTACTATTTTACTCTGAAATTTGTGAGCCCCAGAAAGCAAGGAGCGTGCTGTGTCCACTCGTTGCTTAATATACACAACGGTGCCCTATGGGGTTCACAAAAGACACGCCAAACTAGATGAGTTGTTGTTCTGCCATGGCTTCCCTTCTTAAAGCTCCTTCCTTTGTCTCTCCTCTGCAACAAAAGGTGGTTTTTCGGAGTTCATGATGTTTAGCAATCTCATGTTACTTGTTTCACCCTTCTGGGGGTTTGCATTATAGCTACAAGTTGGAAAATTGGTTATCTAGTAAATCATCGTGAGGGGTTTTGATTTGTGTTTCTAGTTTGGGGTTAGGAGGAGACTTAGGTGGATGTGTCTGTTTTTTGCCCTAATCTAGATGCTTTATTAGAAGGTGCAAATTGGATGAGTTCTAATGCTAAGCTACTCGTGTTGTTGGGCTGTTTTTAATTTAATGCTTTAGCTTACTAGGAGTTTGAAAAAGCTGAGGATCTAGATTACTATGCAATCACTGGAATCTGGTCATCATGCTTTACTACTAGTGTTTCATTGATTATGGAAATACTACAATGATGGAAATTTGTTTCTGGGTGTGTTATGTCCTCCCTAACCTCTCCTATCCTATTTTTCACACTTTGTTGGTATTTGTGACATGTTTTTGTATCTCTTGTCTTCTCTGTTCTTTGTGGTCAACGTGGTCATTCATCAATATTGTCTATTAAAGAACAAGGACGGGAAAAGGTGAATTTTTTAGCATTTGATGCCATTCGGATTGGTATAAAAGTCATCACCGAATGGGATATTAGGAGCATCTGACTCCCTTTACACCTGATTGTTTGACATCTTTTATTTCTTTTGTTATTTTTGTTGTTCTTAGCGGTAAAAACACTCAATTGTATGGTGAGGAAAAAAACACGCGCACACATATTTTTGTTGGTATTTCCTGATCAGATTGGGAAAAAAATGTCATAAATGAATGGATCATGAAAGCTGTAACTCTTAAGTAGCTTGGGATTGAATTTCGGCAATATCAGTTTAGCTTGGAATTTAAGCAGTTTCTTAGCAGTGAGCCTTGATAATTGACTCTTTGACTGTATGCCATACAAAATGCTTTATTTTATCTGATGCCCAATCTTAATTCTCTTGTTTATTGACCCTCTTTTGTGGTAGTTGAATTATGTCAGCTTTTCACCCATAACCACAAACATGCAATCCAACTTTTGTCATGCTAGTGTAAGACATGGGAGATGGCATGCTCCCAGCTTGGCAATAAAAGCTCAGGTGACTGTTGGAGGGGATGTACTTGACAAAGAATCAGTCAGCACCAACGAAGAAAGTGGTATGTTATTGGTTATTATTCATTTTCTGTTTTATTCATGTGTTTAAGAGCTTTTGCTTATCCGATTTTATTATTTATTATTTTTGTATTCTGCTGTTATTTTTCAGATTATGGTGTTGTTAGCATTCACCATGTTGGAATTTTATGTGAAAACCTGGAAAGATCACTTGACTTTTATCAAAACATTCTAGGTATGCCATCATCTCAACCTAATATGTGTTGTATACACCCTATTTAGCAAGAAAGAAGTATTTGAATAATTAAATTCAATGAAATTTAGGCCTCAAGATAAATGAAGCAAGGCCACATCATAGGCTTCCATACAGGGGTGCTTGGTTGTGGGTAGGCTCCGAGATGATTCATTTGATGGAGCTTCCAAATCCTGACCCATTAACTGGACGACCGGAACACGGAGGGCGAGATCGTCACACATGTATCGCAATCCGGGATGTTCCCAAGCTGAAAGCAATCCTTGATAAAGCTGGTATTCCTCTTTCCTTGTTTTAAGCTTTAGATATCATACCTAGTAGTAGTTCACTAGGATTTTGAGCCTTTCAAATGGTAGGTAGAGCTCCAAAGGGAATATTTTATTCTATCCTCTTTGTGCTTTTCTATTTTATAGGTATTCCCTACACACTTAGCAAATCTGGAAGACCAGCAATCTTTACGCGTGATCCTGATGCAAATGCTCTTGAGTTTACACAAGTAGATGGCTGAAGATTTTGGGTATTATTTGCCATTTCCACGCCTTTGGCATTCCACTAGTCAACAGAAGGCAGAAATAGATGTACAGATGAGTGCATATATATTGTTACAAGGCTGAAGGGATTGTAGCTAATAAGTCGTAGCAACTAGCAAAGTAGCCTGCTATGCAGTGGCGCTATCAGTGGCAGAATAGTAATGGCTCATCTAATTTTTCTAAATGACGATTTAGAGGATGCTATTGGCTTATACTACATCTGTAAGGCAATATGGAACATGAATGGTGAAAAATAATGTTGAAAGTAAGAAGATTGTGGAAAGTGATTTTTCGCTCGAAGCATAGCACTAGAGGATGTGCTCGGATTGGTAGGAAGAAAAATATTATTTTAATAATTAGTCGTGATAATGTCTCCCCCCCCCCCCCCGGGGACGAAAAAAAAAAACATGATAAGTCAATTTTATGTTTGAATAGGTTATCCGCAAAGTGATTTTAAAATAATATTTTGTTTGAATTCTTGTAAAAATAATTTCTTTATATAGTTAACTATTAAAAAGCTCTGATAAATATTTTAAATTCTGCTTATAATTAAAATGTTCACAAGATAAACTTTTGAGAGTCAATTTTCAATGTAAGTTAAATAATCCTTAGATTATAACTAATTTTATCCTTTTATATCAAACATCTTAAAGCGTACTTCAAGTAGCTTTTATAAAGGGTTCGTCCCCATGAACTTTTTGAAAAAGATTTTTTAAAATAATATTTTTTTAACTATTTTTTGGAAAAGTAAATTTTTTTTTATATTTAGATATAAAATTAATTTATATTTGGGTATAATATTAATAAATTTTATATCCATAAACATCTTTCTTTTATGTTATAAAAAGATTTTTTTCTACAAAATAAAAATTATATTTCTAAGAAAAGATTTTCTTTTTGTGCTTTTTCTAATGATTCTATTTTCACTAAAAAAATTACTCAAGAATACAAAAAAATTAAAACATTTTTTTATTAAAAAAGATATTTTTTTAATCAAAATAATAGCACCCAAATAAGTACAAAATTAGCTGCACAATGTCATTATGTTTCAATCTTTGATATAAATCTATATTAATTTTTATCATTGATAAAGAAAGTGATGCCATCTATGATCCATAAAAAAATTTAATTAATGACGAAACTCAAAACATAACTAAACCATGTGAAATTTTCACCAAAAAAAAAAAAATCTATTTCTTCTTATCTTGCAAGTTGTTAGTATAAATTATAAAATAACACAGGATAATGATATTTTTCGCATCTGCTGTGACCGGGAGACTTGAGAGTTGAGATCCGTCGAATCCAATGAATTAAAAACAAATTGATGTATGTTGTACTCGGGCTTCTATCACTAGAATGAATGATTATGTTATAAATCTTCAAAAGTCATTAAAATCTTAAAAATATTCCTGATAATACTGTAATTAATTTCATTACATGAAGTAAATAAAATATTATGATCATTAGACTTACACAAGTGTTTGAATAGTAAAATAATGGAACAACGTCTACATATACACGAGTATCTTAATATTTCATCTATCATAGACTTACATTCTTTGTCCAAGGCAACTTCGTAATTGAGCTATGTACACTATTACGCAATGGGGTAAGAAAGGTTTATCTACAACTTTTTTTTGGAGAAAAAAATGGGTCACCAAAATTCCCAAAATTGTTTTACAAACCTTTTGTGCAATTCAAATGCTAATAGTTTTTATGCTGCAAGTAAGTAAGGAATTCTCAATGGGCCAACAAAGTTTTCACCTCCAAAGCGAAAGCTTGCTTGAGTTGCAATCAGTCTAATAATCATTCAAATGTTTGCTAATCAAATGAGCACACTCCTGACTTCCACTCCTGAATGGCCGAACGCAGAGTATGGTTTGGAATCAACATAGAATGCTTTAGTTTAAGCTTCGTCACGGGTGACACATTGTGTCTGCTAAGCCATGCCTTGATTGCTCTATACTCATAACTAAAACCATCCGCAGCAATATGTGGATCATCCATTATTTCCTGTGTTACATACAAGTCAACCAAGAAGGGGGGGAAAAATTCTAAAAAATGATGCATATCACAAGTATCAAAACACAAATCATATGTTCATCAGATAAGTGCAGGTTTTTTACCTGAAGGATTGGACAATAATACTGGCTCGGCGTGCCTATACTACTTCTTCCTATCCTTGCGCTTGCATGAGTTGCATCTGCTACATCAGAAAGTCTTTTGAGGTGAGGAAGAACTTCAGTATCAAGTTCTGGTCTATCTCTGCATCTAAGAGCAACACATTTAAGGGCAATTTGGGCCAATTCCAATGTCTCATTCAGTGGCCAATTACCAGCTGATTTGTCTAAAATGTCACGGAGGGAGCCCTTTGTAACTGCATCTTCAACAGTCAAGATGAGTCCACGTGCATGGCGAGCAGCAAGCAATTGGAGAGTTATAACTCCAAGAGCATATAAATCTGATTTTGGTCGGACAGTGCCAGTCCTCTGATACTCTGGATCCATGTAATGCAACGTACCAGCGAGCATGGATTCTGTGTACTCTGTGACACTGTCAGGCACAACATCTGAAAGGAGTTTAGCCAGGCCAACGTCTGCAATTTTGCTCACATAATTTTTGTCTAACAAGATATTGCCAGGTTTGATATCTCGATGAACGATAGGCTCCGGCTTTGCATTATGCAAGAATGAGAGCGCACAGGCCGTTTCGAAAACTATACGGAATCGAATAAACCAAGGAAGTGGCTGTTTTCCATTTCTGTTGAAAATATGGTCTTCTAGACTTCCATTGTCCATGTATTCATAAACAAGGCAACCCGTCTCAGGACAGGCTCCAAGTAACAAAACCATATTTGGATGGTGTAGTTGACTAAGAATCTCAACCTGCAAGAAATGGGAGAGGACAGGAATGACTTCTTTCTCTTGTTTTTGCAGCATTCAAATATTGCATTCATTTAAGATGTTTAAAAAGCACTTGCCATTACCGTGCAATGAAAAATGAGAGGTAAAAGAGTACGAGCTTGAAACCTTAAATAACTTTTAACTCAGGAAGGTTTCAAATAAGGGCTATTGCAGCACACACTGAACAAAGAATATATTCGGATGAAGCGCGATCAGTCAAGGATTACCTGGTTAGTGAATTTTTATCAATCAACTTTTTCTCTAAGGGCAGTGGGGTGGTCAATTTTAAACATTTCCAAGGGATTTGGATACTTGAGTTTGCATTTGTAAGTTTTATAAGTCATTTCATGGTTTAAAACTTCTAAAATATGATATGAAGAACTTCCTCAGATGGACACAACAATTTAAAGAGTTTGATTTGTCTCAGAAATTCACACTCATATAAACAACTTAAAAAGGAAGAAGAAGCAAAGCACAAGGAAAACCTCCTTCAGAAACTCCTCTTTCTTGTTGATTGCATCCATATGTAGAACCTTCACAGCTACTGGTGTGTGATCAAGAATGCAGCTGAAAACTTTCCCATACCCTCCTTCACCAATTACCAAGTCTTCAGAGAAGTAGTTTGTTGCTATCTTGATTTCATCCATTGTGTACTTTCTATATCTCCTGTCACTTGAGAGTAATGTATCAACTATTCTCTGTTTTTCTATGGATTCTTTGAGGACATTAAGTTCAGCCATCTGTCTCTCATATGACTCTTTGGCAAGCACATTTTTTGCCTCCTCGAGTTCCTTCATGACTTTTAAATACTTTTCTTTCTCTACAGCAGCAATCTTTCTCAAAGTCTCCTCTCTTTTCAAGGAAGTATCTACTCTTTTAGCTTCATCAAGAGATTCAGAAAAAAGTAAAAGGGCCTGCAAGTGACATCTCCTAAAGTGACAAACTACTCTGATTGAGGCATTAGTAATGTGCAGTGCAAAGCTCTAAATGATTGATTTAGCTCCAATTTTAGCATCTACACCACAATGAAGCGGACATCACTGTGGCTCTCAAATAACTGATGTCTGAATAAAAAATTATCGAAATTTTAGAGGGCATGAGCTTTATGTTTGAATACGATGCAAACCAAATTAGTTTTCATTTTATTTTCATTAATTTATTGAACTTTGATGACCTTAAGGCTCATGATGAGGTTTTAGTTATCCAAAATTTAAACATAAAATACTTAATAATTAGTACTATATATTCGCCAAACAAAGTTTGCATTTTCTTTTGACAAATTATTTTCAGCGATACCGTTTGTAGGCACCATCTTGGGAATTGAAATTAGGTAAAAATAAAATAAAAGGACTGAAAATTTGGCTGAACTAGAGATGCAGACATGTACTTCATTCTACAAACAAAAGAGAAACAAAATATTATCAATTTCTCACCTTGCTTCGAGCATGAGCCAGTTCTTCACAAACCTGTTTGTACATGGCAGTAGTATTCTGCAACTCCAGCTGCAGCTGTTCCACTTCTTCTTGCATGGCTAACTGCATAGATACACATCATACGAACACCACTGCCATGACGGAGAATTGCAAAATATAAAACTTCCACAGCAAGTCACAAATCATTCATCTAGGAGTAGCCCACCCCCTCCCCCTCCTGTAGGGTTCTTTTAATCAAGAAAAATAAAGGAAATTACCTGTTCACGTTGTGCAGAAGCTATGGAGTCAAATGAGTGGAGGCTAATAGCTTCAAAATCATCTCTGCTGCTAGAATTTTCAAAAGAATCCCTACGACTGGGTGCTTGTAGACCAATGTAACTACGCTCTGATATTGATAAAAATCTAAAATTTTTCAGAATTGGAGAATTAATTCCAGACATTTCTCTGCCAATTCCAGCACCATTTTCCCCTTTGTTTACTTGAGTATACAGGGAGTACCTTGAGCTAGTCTCTGTTGGAGCAAAATTAAGACAATCAGAAACTTGACAACTTCTACAAAGATTTTATTCAGGACTCTAATTCTAAGAAAAGGCATGATCAGAATAAAATATAAGATGGTCACACAATTAGGGCTCAGCTGCAGACATGAAGATCTTAAGATGAAATAACTTGAATCATACCTTGAGAATTAGAAGATGAAGAATCAGCTAACTTCGACATAATTTTATCTCTAGCTACAAGATATACATCACAGCTGTCAGGAGCACATCTTAGAACGGTTGCTGGTATGCCTGGTCCTTTTAATTTCCTGGCGAAAGAAAAAAACTGAAAATTAGGAGAAGCTACAAAAAGGGGCATTGATCTGAATTGCTTTGCATTTCATTCTCTTACTATGATGGACCGTTTGTGAAAGTCAATCTCATTATCCTTCCAATAAAAGTTTTAGGTTGTTAAACTCCTGATTGCAAAATACCAGTTAGAGAAGATATAAATATAACATACAGGAAGTTAAAAACCAAGTTGATATATTATATAAAAGCTCATAGACATTTATAAGTTCCATTGTAGTAAAATATATCATGTAGTAGCAAAATTAAGAAACTTTATTTGATATATACAAGATAAGATACTGTAAGATTGCTATGAAGGGATTAACAATAATACAATGGAAAAATCAAAACATTTGCTTTCAAACTTTGAACATTTAGAAACACATATACCTTGTAATAAAATTTGAGGAGTCAGAGCCCATCACTAATATTTGGATGCCAGACTCAGAGATAAAGGTAAGCAGTGCATTTGCAGGATTGTCATCTTCTAGCAGCACGGTTTCCATCTACAACATTTCCAGTTTAATTTTGTTTCACTCAATCTCGAATTGAAACAACAGCAGAACAAAAAAACAAGCAAAGAAACTCACCGTGCTTGTTTCGCACAGTTCCTTGAATGGAACAAAGATTTGTTCAGACTTTTGCTTCACATCCTCCACATAAGCTGCAAAGACATCAGCAGCTGCTTCCGAAATAGGAACACAGTCTCCAGCTGTGAATCACAAATTCCAAAACATCACAAATGCTTGGTTTCAGCTATCAAATTCACTCTTCCTTAATCATCTCTAACTAACACAACAACACATTTGCACCAAAGGGGCATTTCTTCAATCCCCAAATTAAGTCCCCCAACTAATTTAAAAAAAATAAATTAATTAAATTTAAAAGAAAAACTTCATTTTTCAGTTAACAATACTTATCAATGGTTGAATCCATAGTCCAAACGTGAAAGGGGTGTGAGTGTGAGGCACATACATGGGGTTGGAATTGAAGTGATTCTGGGGATGACATGGACTAAGATGAACCTATCAGCTTGAGGCACGAGATTCTCCGCCGCCCACAGGACTGCTCGCCGGCTGCCCCTGGCGGTGCCGGAGCTGCCGCTGACGGCGACGGCAACTGATCTCATTCCGTCACCGGCGACGGTGAAGCTGGACATCGGAGGAGAAAGTGGGGTGATTGGGAAATGGGAACGTGTATCTTCCTCTTCTTCTTCTTCTTCTTTGCTTATCTTTTTTGGTCAACTATCTTCTTCTTCAGTCAAACAAGACTCGCACGAGAATTGTGTTCACACCAGACATTAACCCAATGCTACAGTTTGAATTTACAGTTTTCTGTTATGTTCAGACTATTTGCAATTCTTGTACTGAAAGAAAAGTGAAAAATAAATGGTGCTTTATTCTTCAATTCTCCATTATTTTTTTCTTAATTTGCATTCGATTTACACTTTTTTGGTTGGTTTTATTTATTTATTTGGGTGTGAATGTTTGGTTTCCTCTTTTTATAATCGGAGGTTGTGCCCCTTGCCTCATTAAACATTTCAAGTGTTTAACGTTTCCAAACTTTTAGTATGTGATTGTCAATGTCAAAATGCACAAAGGGTTTTAGTGATCAAGTGAAGCTTGCGTTCTTTTCGGATAGAGGTAGCACTCATGCATTATCAAAAGTTTAAGCAAAAAGGTTTTTGTGGAAAGGAACAACAGTTTTAGTAACACGACAAAATAAAAAAACTCTTAGCCTTAAGGATGGAAGCTTATATTAAAACAAATGGTGTTTCAAACTGTTTGTACTCTTCGCAATGAAAATGAATTTTTTAATTAAAAAGTATCGCTAAATAAATTTACAAATTTGAGTAATATTTAAAAAAATTAATTGAAAAATAATTTAATGCTTTTCTCAAAAATTAATAATGTATAACTTTTTTTGAAACAATTATATTATAAAATTAATTTTTTGTTCAGATTTTATCATAACTTGTTTAAAATAAGTTTGTTATTTTAAGTGTGTATGGGTTAAACTGGTTATAGTATCTTCCATTTTTTAAAATAAATTCAAATATATCTTTTTTACTCTTATAAAAATTATTTCGTTGACCCAATAAGAAAATATCTAGAGGCCTAGAGTTGAGCTGTTAAACAGCTAGTTCGAAAGGCACTTAACTAATCATTTGTTTTTTTCAGTTGTTGCTAGAATTAAAATCATTGTTAAACCCGTATATGATAAATTGTTTTAGCATATATCCGCAGCATATACGAATAAAATATAAGATGCAATGGTTAGTTAGCTTTCTTTTTCATGGAGATGGGACCGGGTGGGGTTAACCCACCAACCCATGGGTTTCAACTTAATCCAATTTACAAAATATGAATTGGCTTGAGTCAACCGATTGGATAAGGTCAATAGGTTGAGTTGAGTTGATTTAGATTAAAAAATCTCTAACCCATAAAATAAGAGTTAGGTTGTGAGTTTGAAAGTTTTTTATTTATCTAATTCAATCTGACTCATCTATAAGAGGTTGATATAGCATTTGATGAATTATTGTGATAAAAATCCAATAAATCATTTAAATGGTACCAAATATTTTGAAAAGATTAAGAATGAAATTAATAATTATATCAATTCACATGTTATATATGATGACGTTGATTTCAATTGGCTTATATAGTTTATTATACTTTTAAGGCTTATATATATTTTCTTGGGAATTACTAAAATTTAATTATGCCTTTTTGAAAGCTTATAAGACTTATGAATATTTTTTAAAATTTATTCATATCAAAATTGTTATACTTATTAAAAGTTTTGTTATTTATGTTATATTTTATGTATATATGTGGAGATTTATAATACTTGATTATATATTTTAACATATTTTAATAATTGATTGTTTTCTAAATGTACATCATATCCACAGATTTAATCCAACACAGTCCACTTATGAGTGAATTGGATTAGATTAGGTCAAATTGAAAGAAAAATTGGCTCAACCCAACCCACTCATCGGATGTGTGGGTTAAGTCAAAAAATCCATTCAAACTCATCTAATCCAACCCAAACAACCTCCACTGTTAGTTTTTCATTCAATTTTTCAATAGAGCGGAATGGGTCATTCCAACAGATATCACCAGATCCTATCCCTTATCAAGTTTCTCAAGTTTTATCTAATTATTATTCATTTGAACCAATTTATATATCTCAAGTAATAACTTCACTATGAGAATAAAGCTTTCTTGACATTACCTGTTTTTTTTCGTCACTTATAAAACTCGAATTTAAAACTTTGCTCAATATGAATATGTATGAACTAATCGAAGTGTTGGTAATTCAATTATCCATTTGATGTTACCCAAAAAAAAAAAAAGGCATAAAATGAGGGTTAAAACTTCTTTATACAACCAGGGAAAGTTTGGTGTCACGAAACTTTTAACAAGACAAATGTTATTAGCATAAGTTATTGTGTCAATTGTAACACGTTAATAGTTAGTTAGGATGTGATTTGTTTAGTTACAGCTTGGTTAACTTTGGTTATACCTTTGGTTAAGCTGTTGTATATATACTACAGAAACTGTTATCATTCATCAAGTAAAATTCATTTTTCCCACTTCTCTGATCTAATATGCTATCAGAAGATTTCTTTTGAGAGCTTACGCACTATCCTTCTTTTTGCCACTTTCTTGGCATTTTCCCTCATTTTCTCGCCCTTTCCTTCGTTTTCTTGGCACTTCATTTTTATTTGTTCTTCGTTTTCAAGCCGCACTTACATGCACTTTATCACTTACTTAAGTATTTGAAGGGTAATCCTGGACAAGGGCTGTTTTTCTCAGCAAAGTCTCAACCATCTTTGAAGGCCTTTTGCTGATGCAGATTGGGGGAATTGCCTTGATACACGTCATTCCACGACTGATTATTGTGTCTTTCTTGGTGACTCTTTGATATCTTGGAAATCAAAAGAACAGCCTATTGTTTCCCGATCATCTGCTGAGACTGAATACCGAGCTTTAGCGGCTGTGGCGAGTGAAGTTTATTGGCTAGTTGGTCTGTTGAAGCACTTTGAAGTTGATGTTGGCTCTACCATAGTTTTTTGCGACAGTCAAGCAATCCACTTATTTGCTAATCCTACATTCCATGAGTGCTCCAAACATGTGGAGATTAATTGCCATTTTATTTAGGAAAGGGTTGCTACTGGCCTACTGAAGCTGGTACATGTAAAGTCCCAATACCAGCTAGCTGATTTGCTCACCAAACCAGTTTTAGCATCTCAATTTCAGAACCTTATCTGCAAGTTGGGTCTTCTCAATATCTACGCTCTAACTTGAGGGGGACTATTAGGATAAGTTATTGTGTCACCTGTAACAGGTTAATAGTTAGTTAGGACATGATTAGTTTAGTTACAACTTGGTTAACTTTGGTTACACCTTTGGTTAACCTGTTGTATATATACTACAAAAACTGATATCATTCGTCAAGTAAAATTCAATTTTCCCACTTGTCTGATCTAATAGATGTAGACGGGTATAAGAGAAATTCAGTTGTTACTTAGAAAATAAATACGTACATGCAATATTGTAAAGGAATATCACGTCAAAAAATATTGTAAAGGAATATGCATGTAAAGAGAAAGAACAAATCTGAGTCCCATACACTGCAAATCTTGCATCGCCTGTACTCCGTGATATCTAAAGAACACTGCATCACCAGTTTCAGTGTACGGTGTACATATGGTCTCCATGGCAACCACCAAAGGCTCACGAGTAATGCTGACAGCCAGTGCAATCTAGGAGAGTTCAGTTAGTATATAGTTAAAGACAATTATTAAATAGAGCTTCACTTATACAATCATATGATATATATGATACCTAAATTTGATTACAGAACCTGTTGTCAATCATAGGTATAGATATCTAGCATGTATACAGACAAGAACTTCGTTTTTTTATTTGTACGTTTGACTGTACTTGTTATTGAATGAATGGCTTCAGAAATATATACGTGATGACTTGCACTAGGATGCACAAAGCCATACTGTCGCTTGATTAGTACTGGTTAATAAACACAACGATTCAATTAACCTATTGATATAAAACTTTCAAATATGTCAGAGTGAGGAGGAAGTAAAGGGAGGTGGTGACAGATAGAGAGTAGGCACTGAGCTTCTAGCATGAAAGGCCCATGCTACGAGGAGCCAAGTGCTCACTCTCTTCTGTCACCTCCACAAACAAACCTGCATGCATAGGCGACTCTACATAAGTTAATGCCTTGTTCTCAGCCTATAAAGAAGGAGAGCTTTTGTGTATTCTTAGATTATCTGCTGCAACTTGACTTGATGGTAAGAGTTGGTTTACCTCTCTCTCTCTCTCTATATATAGGAGGGGCTGAGAAGGTATCAATCTCCCAATAACCTTTAAAATATAACGACTAAGGAAATATGCATCTGAGGCAAATAAATTCTCTTCACATCTTATTGGCCCTTTACTCCGCCAAACTAATAACCATTCACTGAAAAGAAATGTATAGTGTACTGGTAGGCTGTAATGAACGTACTTGCCTTATGGTGCTATTAAGTGCTAGTGCCAACTATGCCCAATGCAGAAATTACCTTGTAAATATGTCTACTTACAATTTTTTTTTCTGCTTCACTTTTTTATGATTATAAAAGTTGAATAAACTTATTTGATTAATTTTTTATTTGAGAAAAAAATACTTTATTCTTAAATTATAAGTGATGTACGTTTTGTTTATAGCCTTTTAAATAGATATAAATAAATCCTTAAATTTTTCTAAACATATATTTTAGTTCTTTTATTAAATTTTCATCCATTATTAACAAAACGTAAGTGTACTATAAGTTTTTAAATTCTAAATTATATACACTTAGTTTCTAAATTAATAAAATAATGTGCAATTCAAAGTCCTAAATATTTTTAAATGTATGCTATTTTTGTTAATAATAAATAAAAAAAATTAACAAAAGGCACAATTTGTATAGTTAGAAAATATAAAGATTAATTTGTATGTTTTCAAAGTTCTGGAGGCAAATATATATGACCTATAATTCAATAAGATAAAATGTTTTCTTCTCTTTTTATTCACGATAATTGCATACTAGTTTTTTAATTTAAGAATCTTAGTTGAGAAGACAATCTATATTTTGATTAAAAATAATCGAAGAAATTAAAGTTCTGCCATGTGTCTTCTCTCATCTTAAATTTCTGGGAAAAAAAATTATTACAATTTCTAATGCATATGTGGAACTTAATTTGTTTATTGCGTTTTTTTTAGCTTGATTGCTTTTGATACACTATAAGTATAAATTATTTTACCTTATCAATTACTTATATAGCAACACATGTATAAATTTTAATGTAGTTATTTTAAAAAATAAATAATTTTAATGAAATAATAATATATAATTAGATGTTTATCTAAAATTTTTTTTATAAATATCTACTGCAAATAATGCTGATCGAAACAAAGTCAAATACTAAACATAAGTAGCTTTCTCAATTGAGTTCGACTCTTTTCCGCTAGACCAATCCCCATTGGCATTTGGGAGGTATCCATTCTAGAGGATGATAAGCATCTAGGTGGAGATTTGTATAATTATATCACTGTTGGACAATTGCGGGGATTGGGGCTTGTAGGTTTGTTTGACAGGCTGTATATATTTCTGACATGGTTAATGATAGCTATCGCATGCGAGGTAGATAAAAGATCATGGATATATACCGCTCATGTGTTTTATATAATGTATTAGGTATATAAAATAGGATAATATAATATGTTAAAATTTTATCTATTATTTGGTGCAATTAACGTGTTATATAAACTTATCCATCAAACTTTTCTTATACATTAAAATAATAGGTAACTTAATTCAGTATAGGAAGACTATATTAGGTTTGATTATCTTTTAATATATAAGTGCTCTTTCATTTTTTTAAATATATTTTATTAAGATAAAATTAATTATTAAATAAATAATAAAAAAACCATATAATAAAAAATTATTATTTAATAATACATAAATATTTTTAAAAAATAATAATTATAAAATAACTATTCAAACTAATATAAAAATATAGGAATAAAAATTTATTATTAAAATATATAAATAATAATAAATAATATTTAATATAAATTCAATTATATATGATAAAAAATATAACCAAATATAGGAATATGGTATTAGATCTGTATGAATTTTGATATATAAAAATCCTCTTTCTATTTCTCTCTCTCTCTCTCTCTTATTTTTTATATTTATGAAAAAATATTAAAAATAAATATTTAAAAATTTATATTTATTTTAATCTCTTTTTTTGATTATATTATATATAATATAATATCTTATATAATGGCATACCAAATACCATATAATATTAAATTTTTATCAGATTTTATATTATCAGACATGTCAAACAGACCTAAATTTTAGAAAATGTACAGCATTATCGGAAAGGGATTTTTTTTGTGCACATACAAAGACCTATATTGGCATAAGTAGCATAAGGTATATATTCTTTTGTCAATTAAACAATAAACAGAGGGAAGAATCATTAAAATGTGTTTCCTCTGAGACGTTTCCGGTTGATTGCTGCCAGATAAATTACTTTACGTAATGCTCAAGGAAGGCCATTCTATTTGCTTAACAAAAAGGTTTAAAGCATCGTTTTAAGTGACTAAAGAATTATTGATTCCTAAAACCAATGGCTAGTAATTAATAATTGCCATCACGGCAGGTTATGCATGGAGCTTTCAGCTGCGATTCTGATGACATTTGTTAAATTCAGTGTCTTACTTCAAGCATCAAAATAACAGTAAAATCATTGCATAATGTTATTTAAGAAAGGGATTAAGAGAGACAATTCTTGGTTGTACGTGCAGCAATACTCTTAGTTCATGGTCAAGATGCCTACGTGGGTCTAAAGGAATATCTTTCATTGTCTGCAGCGGTAAAGTGCATAATGAAGGCCAACTTTTTGTCACCCAATTCCCAACATGCCTATATGCCAGATTCCAACTACGCTTATTCGCGATTTATTTCCCTTTGACTGGTACCTTAGAGGCTTATAGGCATGATCGGGAATGTCAAACCGCCATTCTAGACTAGCAGAGTATAGCAGCCTTGGAAGAACCTGTTCTTCCGGTTTTGGGGAAGAAGTTGCAATATTTTGCGTAAAGCAAGACGTATTTTCAGCGCTTCAAAAGCAATTTCTTTCGGCATTCCTGAGATGCTCGCTTAATAAATCTATTTAATGAGTCTCCATTAAGTACAACTTCGAGATTCAGATTATGCAACTATTTTGATGTAAATCCGGGGAAAATGATAACAGAAGTCCCAGATTATAGATCAAGGGTTTTAGTTCCCTTGTTCAAGCAATGTTGACGCAATGGAAGGAACAATGTTTGATAATTAAGGCAGTTTCTTCGGAATGCAAGGAAAGATCTTTGTCAACAAGGTCAACGGTGGCAGAGCTATTTAATATGCATTGTAATGATCTTTTGCTTTTAAAGGAAAGGACTTAGAACACAACAGCACCAGTGGTCTCAATCTCTTCATTTATCATGATCCTTTACAATGTTAGGTTAACAAATATAGTATCATGATTCTTTACAAGCCAACGGAGCAAGACAATACAAGACAAGCTAATATGCAGACAAAAGCATTATGTTGACCCAAAAAAATGACAAATAAACATTCTAACTCCAAATCTATCCCCAAAATAGTTTACAAGAAACGTACGAATTGGGTACATATGCAGTTTAATAGCAGAAGGGATGTAAAATTCGTAATAGCATCTCGTTTTATTTAAATATATACAAGTCCCTAAACTTCTATTATGGCTCCTAATGTAATGTAACGTGTTTCCCAAAATTCTATTATCATTCAAAATTCAGATTCAGATTAGAACCCGTTTTGGTATTTGAAACTCTATTGGAGACAAAATAATGAAATACGGATATGAAAAGCAATTAAGGAACTTGTCTGTAACCTTTTATCGCTTCAGAAATTCTAATATAATTACTCTGAGGGGAGCTGGAAATTGAAGATAATAAAAAGACACTGTTTTCAACGGAAGCACAGGCTCAGGCTTTCAACTCTACAAATGTTCTCCAGAAGAGTACAGGGTTTGAGTGGGAAAAGAACAAGTTAGTCGACTAAAAGGTAGCATAAATTGAATTAACATTTGATGCCGTAAAACCATCAGTAGGAGTGAGATATGCAAGAATTGTATTCAGTGGTCATTAAACAATATAAATGAGCACATCAGTAATCTAGTATATGGAACAAGGCATGTTCCCTTCTCTGACACTAAGTATATAATATTAAAAAAAAAAAACCACTAACCAGCAACCAATCCTAGCATTCCAACGGCTTTTACCTCTTCATAAGTTTCCGTGATTCTGATGCCCATGGTATTTAATCTTGAAAAGAGCTTTTTGGTTAAAAAATCAAAAGGCATAGCATCTTCTGACGCCAAACAGGTTTCCTGCAATTGACACTTCTATATAAATCCAAATTGAAGTTAACCTGTAACATGCAATATTAAACACCACACTCAAAAATATATTGAGCAAACCTCAAGGATCACTCTTGTAGGAGACATGGGCATCACATAAAGAAATGTTGGATAATTTCCTTCAAGACACTGAACATTTTGCCTCACGTACTCTCTGTAATCCGTGAAAACCATCAGGTTTGGATCATAAGGATTGTTTTCCACGTAAAAGTAGCAACAATAGCCACACCTTTAAAAGGAAGCAACTGCAGAAATAACAACTAAGCCTTGTCTCACTAGATAGAGTTAACTATATGAATCACATGACGCCATAATATTTTATCATAAGTCATGTTCACATTTATATTTAAACCATTAACATCATAACTCTACCTATACTAAGCTTTATTGCAAAGCTTACATAGCTGGTCCCAAACCTAGATAAAAGAGGAGGGTTCTGTTAGGCCATCGTCAGCCAATGTAAAACTTTGTTGAATCTTTATGACATGCGTTAAAAAGAAGCAAGACAGGAGAAATCTACTTGCAGAAAATGGCAAAAGGCCATGCCTAAAATTAATATTGAGATGTACGACCTTTTTTTTCATCTGAATGAAAGGTTTAGAGGGAAGGAGGCTATTCCATGATTAGGGCATGCCACAAATCTCAGCAGGGGCTTAGACGTTGTTGGATCCTACCAATTGAGCCAACCCTCATTCGGGAGATATAGAATATTTTCAGCGGTGATATCATAAAGATAACAAGAATCGCTTATCAGAATACTGCAGACCACTGAGCAACGGACCCAGCCTCCTACCTCAACTTCCACACCATAAGCTGTTTGGGCAGACATCTTTGGACCCCAACCTCATACTGCAATAGTTTCCCTGAAGCTGCTCCTGATGCAACAGTAACAAGCCTATAATAACATGTCAGAAGCGTCAATATATAATGTAAATATATAACATTTTAAAAGCAAGCAAATTATATTGTACCTTTAGGGCACTACAATATCATCTTCACAGGCAACATGACTATGAGTCTATGACCATTGCTAGCCTCAACGACCCTTTCTACTCTTGAGCTAAGATAAGATGCACCTGACTCGACACACCTAGGGAGAATCAATATGAATCATCAATCTATAAAAAGCTAACCAAAACAATTATTACTAGCAAGGTAACATCAATACCAATTAGATCACACACAGTTTTACCTCCATAGCAATACCTCATGAAGCTGATGTCGACTGACATGTCCATGAGCACATCCGATTAAAATGGGATCCTCACAACAGTGTCCCGCCAAACATGCTCAATACAAACTTCGAGTCCATGACCTAAAATTATAATAAACTTAATTCATTCAAAGATTTTTGCATGGATGCAATTCTAACACTTTATATTTAGGTGGACTCACAATAAAAATAAATCCCATCAACTTTATTTAATATAGACTTACTTGTCTATAGGTTCCATCAACTTTATTATAAGTGTGTTTAAATATAAGTTGTTAGATGCCTATCCAAGATTTTTCATTCAGAAATGTGTAAATGCAAGCAGAGTTTGCCAATATAACACAAGAGTCCAAGTTCACCGCTCCATCTAGAGATGCCTTTCAAAGGAATTTATTCCGAAGGTGACACATAAGTAAGAAACTTCACAATGCAAGTTGGTTTATAGCACATAAGTAAGAAACTTCACAATGCAAGTTGGTTTATAGCCTTGTTATCCAACGTTCGCAATCACAATAAGATCTAAACACATAGAATAGTTAGATATGAAAACAATGTGAGTAGAGTGATACAGCAAGAAAGGTACCTTTAAATTCATCCTCCCAGACACCGTAATTATTTGTAAATGGAAGATCTGGTCAATAAGACCGACTTTTAGCCCTAATTTCGCAGACTCTGCAGCCAGAGAAAGACCAGCTGCACCACAACCAATCACTACGAGATCCAGTACTTCACCTCCTACAGTGATCGCTGGCAACTGCAACAGTGATTGATTAAGAACAGAACATGACTAATTTAAAGTAACATACGCAGTAAGTGAGCATGCATGCGATAAAGGAAACAACAACGAAGACCTATTAATTAAAACAAAGCTGAGAGCAATTAGGGACAAATCTCATCCGCAAGCTTAGGTGGCATTTCCAAGGACTTGTTCTGCTGCATTTGGACGGAAGCAAGTTCGGAGCCACCGGCTTTAACGTAGTGTTCGTCGTCGGCGAGAGTTTCTTTGTTGAGATCAGCGACGCAAGTCTCGCCACCTGCACTGCCTTTGGCCTTGTTCACCTTGAGACAGTGTGAATGTGAACGTGATAGTGAACGGTGGCCGCAGAAGGAGGCTCGCGTAGCTGCTACTGGCTCCATTCTACTTGGTGAAGAAGAAGAAGGGACAGAAGAAGAAACCGCCATTGCCGCGAAAATTCGAGCTCCAACGCACGCCTTTGTATTTCTTGGGTCAATGCTACGGTATCACTCATTGCTAGCATTATTTGAAGCGCCCAGACGCGCAGTTAAACGACGACGTCGGCAAATTAAGGAGTGGGAGGCGTCGCGCTTTTCGTACTGTATGAACGGCCTTTGCCGAGGACCGTGTGGCTTGTGGCGTTGGGGAAACGAATCATTGGCAGAAGTCACGTGCGAAACCCAACGAGTATTCCAGTGCAACGTCCATTGTGGCCCAGGTAAAAATCCATGCGCTATCCGGATCCGTATTTTACATACACTTCTTCCTTTTCTTAGTTCCCACTGTTACGATTTTTGAATTTTTTTATCAAAGTATTTTTACAAGTGTTACGATAAGATTAATTTTTTAGATACTTTTATAATTAAAAGTCCTCTCAACAATGATTGTTCAATTATTTACAGTTAATTACTTGTTAAGATAAAAAAAGAAAAGAAAATTAATAGCCAGTAAAGAAAGATGATTAATTAAAACTTTTTAAACATATATTAATTTAATTAATAAGTATTTATATACAACCAATAAATTTAAGGCATATTATATATAAATAAATTCATGGTTTATATTTATATTTAATTATATATGGTTAAATGGTTGAATCAATATGACTTGTGATTAAATGGCATGTCTCTAAGGTACCAATAAGATGACTAGTATCTAGGGACAGAAATATGGTAGGTTTAGGTCAAAATATGATTTTTTTTTTTTAAATATAAAGGACTCCAAATTATTTGTTTAATATAGACAATTTTTTCACGGCTTACGTAGCTTAAAAGTCTATTTAGTAATAAAATTCTCTAAAGTAAAGATGATTATAGAGAAAATGTAATGGAATATTACCCATAAAAAAATTTAGTCAAATTTATATATAATAAAAATTATTGATTTAAAAATGAATAATTCTCCTTTCTTTTACTTTACAATCATCATAATTTTACAGAATCGGAATCCAATATATTTAATTGGACTAATAAGCCTATACTTAAATATGGCAGCAGAATTCTACCTAGGCTAACATCTTAACCCAAATTGTTGGACAAACCTAACAATTCCTTGACACTTGGCATGTTAAAATGCTATAGTCTTACATTTTGTTAACGAGTTTTGTGGATTGATTGACAATATTTGTACCTCTAAAATTTAGCTTTGATGATAATGTTTGAGCTTAACTAATCATTAGATATATTTTTTCATTTATGTCCATATATTAATAAAGAGAAACATTATACAGTACAAAAAGCGGTTTATATGAGTTTAACGAACAATAGCAATAGAAGGTAAATTTCTTTTCACTTTCTCTTTCCTCTGTGTTTTCCGTAAAAGCCTTAATTTTGTTGGTTGATTTCTTTTTCGTACACATTTGTAGCAATGTTATTCATACTTAATAGCAATGCTGATTAATTAACTACTAAATTAATTTATTAAATAATTTATTTACAGTTAATCAAATTTTTATACATTGTTATATATATATAGGTTAATAGTTTTTTTTGGTACATAAATTAGGTTGATAGTTGATTTATCAAAACACAACTTCACAAGCCAACGCTAACAGAATTGGATCAACTTTCCTTTGTCATGACATTCATTCCTAAATTTTTCAATGATGTCATTAGCTACATCTGTAGGGAAAGCTAGCTTTCAATTTCCTCAAACTAAATTTATATAAAAACAAATCACAAGCGAGGAGTCATTTTCTCAAGTTACAAGACAATCATGGAAGCGAAGCAGAAGGAGTGAAGCACCTATTTGCTATACATTTTCTAGAGCCTTTCGAGCATCTCTCCATACTATTAATTCTCAAGAAGTACCAAGTGATCAGGGCATGTTAACTATCATAAAAGAATAGTGCCATTTGGCACGAATAAAACACGACGAATGCAGTGCGAATTTAAAATATTAAGTTGTTATTGGTGCTCACTCTGTGAATAGCGGAAATCATGGTGGGATGGTTGGTATAAAAGGAAGCCATGTCATTCGTACTGTGGTATCGCACTCTTTCCTTCATGCCAAAAATCATTATTGATCATAAAATTCTGTGGCCAGTTTGGACCCAAAAAATATACATTAGTCCTGCCTGAAGCCTGATATATTCGTGGTCACTTTATTGAAATTTGCAATAATCAAGCCATCATGCATGTGGCAATGCCTTATTAGTATCGATTATTTCGTCATAATGCAACATAATCTGCTGCATTAATTCCGTCTTATGCAACCTAATCTGCTGCTTAGTGCTGGCGGCTGCAATATTTTATTCGAACTATTTAAGATTTTATTGCAGAAAGATAGCACATATATAATATATTCAACTGAATTAGTGTGGCGTTTCTGACCAAATTTGTCAAGTTTATCAAGTTCTGAGCAACGTATGTATACTTCCTTTTCAAGCTCGTGGATGAAGACGAAACCAAAAGCACTGTCGCTTATTAAAAAAAAAGATATGTGCTTATCAACTTCGGCTACCACTTACAATCAATGAAATTAATTGTGCACGAGTCAAGAATTTTTAAAATTGTACAGCATCTGCATTCTGAGTTCTGGCAGCCAAAAGAGAAGGATAAGTACATTGTATGTATTAAAGGCTTAATGCAACTAAAATTCTTAGGTATTCTTGAAGTATCATATAAATTGTGCTCATAATTAATAATAAAATAATATTTTAAATAAAAATATAAGTTAATAATAAATATTATTTTAAAATATTATTCTATTATTAATTATAAAGAGATACACTTGGTGCTCCATCAACATCTAAGAATGATAAATATCTAAGAATGTCTGTCGTATGGCATGTGCCACTGCAATTGTAATTCATGTAAGATACTGATGGGGTACTCTTGAAACTTTTTCGTTTACTTCTCATGAGAAACTCGTCATTCTTGTACCCGCCAAAGTGGACTCCTTTTTTTCAAGTCTGCAACTGCAAGATGAACATGCATGACACAATCTTTACCCGCGGACGTAATTGCAAATTCACAAGTTAATTTAAAGTTTTAAACCGTGCTTATTATATTGATCTTAGTGGGTTTCCTATTTGTCTTCAACCTGCTGATTAATTAACTTGAGTTGCTGCAAGAGGTAGTCGTAGAAAAGTGATCTTCTCCTTCTGAAAGTGGGTTTGCCAAATGGAGTGAGGGAATGGCCAACCGGAAAAGAAACTTCAATGAACATTGATAATAAAGACAAGTTTCCTGCACGATGCTTCTCACGTGCACAGTGATGTCTCGGGGAATGAATCTTGTATAAACCCATCAGGAAGAATCCTGATTGGAATATGATATAAAGTAAATTATCTTCATAAGCAAATTAATGGAAGAAGCACCACGCATGGCAAATCTGTGGTCATTTAAATAATAAAGCATATTGATGGTTTATATATTTATATACTTCTGGTGTGTCTTGATTCATTAACTTGAGGAGGAAACCCGTGTACATTACATGGTTTGATAACAATTGCACCATCACATCACACTAGCATGTAAATGAGATTGATGGTGCACACAAATAAATATATATATGAAAAAAAAGAAGGAAATTGATGGTATATGAATTTAAGTACTGTTATTCTGCCTCACTTTTATTACGTCACAAAAAGAGAGTAGGTGCAGTGGTAGGAGGCGTGTTCCCTTTGTTAGTATTTGGGTTCAAATTTTTGGATAATACATATAAGAGAATTAGTTTCTCTAAATGCACAATTCCGATATACATCGTGTGTGTGTGTATATATATATATATATATATATAACCTGAACTTAATAAAAATGGACTAGATTACGATTAATCATAATTTAATCGTAAATTTTACCGATTAAACTAATTGAGCCATAAACTGAAAACCTTATCGGTTTAATACTTGGTTTAGCTTGTCCACCAAAAAAATAATATTTGATTCTGCTTTTTAAACATTGTCACTTAACGGATATATATATTTATTTAAGTGTTTAGTCACAAGGCCGCCAGCACTAAGAAGCAAACTAAGTCAAGTGGCTTTTTTATGGGAATATATAATTGCATTATCTCCCGTATCATTGTCTATAAATTAAGCCTTCAGAGATCCACAATCATCGTGGCTTGGCCTCTCGTTTAGTTTTGCATCCTTGCTCTTAAACCTTGTTAATTACAAAGTAACAAAGATGAGGTCAGGTAGTTCCAGCAGTGGTTACTTTTGGCTAATCAATTTGTTCCTGTTGTTCTTGGCAGTAAGGTCCCAACTCACAACAGATTTCTATAAGTCATCATGTCCGAACCTTTTGCAAGTAGTCAGGACTGAGGTTAAAAAAGCTCTAATGAATGAGATGCGAATGGGTGCTTCTTTGCTTCGTCTTCACTTTCATGATTGCTTTGTAAACGTAAGAATACCTCAGATATATGATTGTTTATTTTATTTTATTTTTTTTCATTTGCATGCTTCATTTTAAATTGCTAGTGTTATTATTAATTATCGTTATTAGCCTGATAATATTTATCTCTTGAAGTGTCAATGGTCATTCAGCTATAAAGGACTTTTTTTCACTTTCATTTTATATTATATACAATTTATTCCCTAAAATTTTATTGGTGTAATGTACTTTAAGGTTCTTCTAGGGGTGAGTTTAGTACGGGTGTAAAAGTGGGGGTGAAAATTTTAATAAATTATATCAAAATCGGATACACCTTGTTTTCATTATATCTTCAAATTTTTTCTTTGATTATCAGGGTTGTGATGGATCAATATTACTAGATGGTGGTGACGATGTTGAAAAGTCTGCTCTTCCTAACCTGAACTCTGCTAGGGGATTTGATGTTGTAGATACAATTAAAAGTTCTGTGGAGAGTGCATGTAGTGGTGTTGTCTCCTGTGCTGATATATTAGCCATAGCTGCCAGAGATTCGGTTCTCCTAGTAATTATATTCAGACTCCACTATTCTCTTAATCTGTGGATTAGCTTTTTCATTAATCTTACTTGTTTCGTTATTACAACTCAAGGAACATGCATGGGAATAGATGACTTAAACAAGATTCTTTTGCTAAAGATGAAGCAATTAGAAATCAATTAATTATTTATGTTCAATCGTGTTTACGTTGGTAGCTATCAACTAGCTAGAAAACTATAATGTATTATACACACTAGATCTCATGGTAATCTTTATACAATTGGAAGGGTATATATAATTTCTTTTTTAAGGAACTATAATATGCATGAATCTAAATTTCTTTTAAATTTATTGTAGACATATAATAAGAGAGGAAGATACAAAGTGATGGGTTTACGACCTTTTGTTTTCAACATCCATCACTTTGTGTCTTTTTCTCTCATGTACAATAAGTTTAAAAAAAAAAAAAAGTACAAATAGTACTTTTCTTTAAACTATTCTTAAATGACAAATTTGTGTTTAGCATAATTACATCCCTCATGATATTTTGTAGAGTGGTGGTCCTTTTTGGAATGTTTTGCTAGGGCGAAGAGATGGGACCGTCTCGAACGGTACACTGGCAAATCTGGTGCTTCCCTCTCCATTTGATTCACTGGATACTATCAGTTCAAAGTTTAGTAATGTAGGCCTCAATTCCACAGACGTTGTTACTTTATCAGGTGATATAGTAAACTTCATCTTTTCAAGCTAGTAATCTTTAAAGTTTGAGATGTTTCAAATTTGCTTAAACTAATTTATTGGTTCAATTATTTCTGAAGGTGCTCATACTATTGGCCGAGCAAGGTGTGTATTATTTAGCAATAGATTGTTCAACTTCTCAGGAACAGGTTCACCAGACCCTACACTGGACACTACCATGCTCACCGACCTGCAAAATTTGTGTCCTCAAAATGGAGATGGAAACGCAACTGCGGTCCTTGATCGGAACTCAGCGGATCTATTTGACAACCACTACTTCAAGAACCTGCTGAACTTGAAGGGCCTTCTCAGTTCTGACCAGATTCTATTTTCTAGTGACGAGGCTAGTTCAACTACTAAGCCTTTAGTCCAAAGCTATAGCAACAATAGCGTACTTTTCTTTGGAGACTTTGCCAATGCTCTGATTAAGATGGGGAATATAAATCCAAAGACTGGGTCTGATGGAGAGATTAGGAAGAACTGCAGAGTGATAAATTCAGTGTCAGATGCATCAGTAATCAGTATCAGCAAGATGTGAAAAAATAAGATGAAGATCAGCTATGTCTTTTTCATTTTATTAGGTTGTCGTCGTTGTTGTTGTTGTTATGTTATTGACTAGTAGATTGTCGTAATACTGTAAGGGTGTCAAGTTGGGTTGTGTTTTTCAGATCACTCAAGTGGAACGTGAAAACCTAACCCGACAAAAGAAAAGAAAATAAAGAAATTTGAAAAGAGCATCCTTGTTTCAAGTGGCACGAGCATATTCTCTCCAAATTGCTTAAGGATCCAGTAAAATGGAAAAATGAAAAAAACCCATTAACCAAATAGTTGTGTTCTTATTATTTTACGTGTCACAAAACGTTACGTTAATTAACCATACGCATAAAAAGTGTGATTATGATATAGGCACTGCCATTCAACTTGTAGAATTAGCACTAGCTCAAGTCTTTTCTCCTAACTAGGTGCTTGCACCTATTCTGCAATTTATTATTATTATTATTATTATTATCATACAATGATAAATGCATTTACTATGCCAATTTTTAAGGTTGTGAATTAGCTAAGTAATACTTGCTCACACAATATAAATGACTTATGAGCCGCCTTTTAAAAGTGATGAACTCGGTTTATTTCCCTCCCATACTCTGAATTGAAAAGCAAGTTAATGCTTACCTATGTTGAATAATTGAAGTGTATGGTACACTTCAGTTGATAAAATGTATCACCTGACCAAATATCATTTAATATGCACACTCATAATAAATTGAGAATTCTATTAACAAAGGTTGAGTACAATAATAAGTGAGATATTGTTCCAAAAATTTAATCTCAACACTAGAGTTTAAAAGTTGGTCCTCTTATTAAATCTGTAACTCACTTACTATTGTATACAATTATTGTTGGTTCAATTAGCCTATGTTATTATGGTTCTAGTGGCCGCTAACGGGATTAAAAACATTAATAAAAAAAAAAATTTCTTGAATGATAAACATTAATAAAAGTGAACATGAAATGATCATGACAAATAAACTAGTTTTGCATATTGCATTTTTTAGGTACACTTAAAGTAAGAAATTAATCTTGTGTTGCTATATCAATTATGTAAAGGACTCAAGGAGATTGTGAATAATTAAAGAGATAAGAATGTAAGAAATTATGTGAGAAAAATATGAAATAATCAAAGCAGGAGATATATCTATTGTGCCAAAGAGCAACCAAGAATCACAGAGAGCTAACCATTTTCATTTTGGTTTGCTACTAAAGAGCTAACCACTAACATATAGTCAATTGGAGTGGTCTTGAGTTCAAGCTCCAGGTATAAAATAACGAGTATTAGGAAAATTATATTCTCTCTGCGATCTCAAATTTACAAAACATTTTTTTTTCAATCATTCATGAAGAAATGTGGGTAGGCTAACAAAGTTAATAATTTAGCCCGGCCCGGCCCGACCCGAATATCATCCACATCCAAACGTCGCCGTTCAAAGCTCGTCAGTTCTCTCCTTCATTCACTCTCTAACATCTTTAATTGTTTTTAATGATACAGCTAGTAATTCTTATTTTATTACTTTTTCTTTATCCTGGCTCAATGGCTTTGACATGAAGGGTGCGATCCTTTCACAAGTACAATGTGCTCCTTCATCAGCTTTCTCTGTCTCCTTACATCCGGCTGGGCTATTTTATGATCCATAATCTTATTGCTATTGAGATGGGGTTAGATACCTTCTGTTCATGTTACTTACTTGTCAACTCAAGCTTGCATCATAGGCGACTTTCGCTTGTTAGTTTCTGCTTTATTTGATATATATTGAATGCATGACTGCATTATTCTTTCCAGGTTGTGGCAGTTGGAGGTTATGGGTGTCTTGTGGATGTTATCTCACAATTTGGTAGCCATATGTGCACATTTCATTGCAAGTGCATTTAATCGAATTTCACAGAGTTTGTAAAAACCAAAAGTTTAAGTTCAGAGTAATTTGCAAGTCGATGAACGGCACGAAGAACAGGCAAATGTACGTCAAATTTGATGTTAATGCATGGGCCACTAAACAGTGTTACAGTGGAGCGGCAGTACACTCCTTCTTTTTGGTAATAGTAGCTGTAACTGTAATATTCTATTTCGGCCCAAGTATCACAGATTTGTTAATCTGACAACACAACTCTGAAGTACAGAGATGTTCATTGATGGGCTGGAATTTTGGTCTCCTTACTCTTTTTGTTACTGTGGCCCATAAATTCACACAGATAATGGCGTGTGCACTTTAGTTCGTTTTGATTATGACATAAAAATTTAATTACTAATAAGGCATGAGTGCAATAATAAGCAAATTACATTTGAGGAAAGAATTACAGCTCAAACTTAGAGAATGCAATTGTTAAAAGGGATTCTTAGTTGTGACAATACTTGAGGGTATACCTTAAAGACAAAAAAAAAAAAGAAAAGAAAATTCAAACAATAAAATTTATTTTAATTAAGAGTGGATATAAAAGTGAAGTTAATTTAAATCGATATAAATTGTTTGGTTTGATTTGATTTTCTATTTAAATTTTTACAAAATATAAATAAGTAACTTATAAGTATCAAAAATTAAATTAATTATTAAAATTTATATTAATATTCAATATTAACAAGCATATCCAATGAAATAAAATAACTCAAATTGTTGAGTAAATTAGAATAATTAATATATAAGTAGAATTTTAAAACATATAGTTGAAAAGTAATAAGAATATAAAAGCAATTTTTATCTTAAAATATTATATACATATAATATTATTTGATATAAAATTTTTAATAATCATCTAATTATATATTATTATATCAATAAAAATATTTATTTTTTTAATTATTATTTTAAAACTCATATTGCAATAAATGATTTGATAGAAGTATAAAATTTTTTACCTTATTAGTTATTAATTTATTAACACTATATATCTTATAGATATGTATATAATTATGTAGATGCATTGTATTATCCGTTGGATTCGTTTTGGATAAATTTTATAAAATAAAATTTAAAATTGAATCAAATCAATCAATTTTGTTAAATAAAAACCAACTTTAATTATCGCTTTTCGATTTTAACCGATTTTCAATTTGTGTAGATAATTTTTTTTCGTTTTAGTTTAGTTTGGATTAAATTTTAAAACTCCTATTTATAGATTAAAAATTAAAAATAACGGATAAAACAAAAAAATTAAAATTAAAATGAAACCCTTTGCTATCTTATCTGAGACCGAGACAGTACAGGGGACACGTGTTAGGTATCTTTTGGGGGATGGTCATGGAGCCCCAGTGAAATATGCGGGTTCGATCTGGGGGTTTGACCAGCGAGCGTTGACCGGGTGGCAAGGGGCAAATTGGGAAGCACGGAAAAGAGTACGCTCGCGAAGGGCAACAGTAGTAGGTACCGTATAGTCGAGGAACCCTTTCTTGTTTTCTCACTTCACGCGCGACGCACGCACTTTTCTCTCCTCGACTCCGCGCCGTAGATCCGAGGAGTTTGTGAAACCCTAACTCCACTACTCTTTCACTACGCACATATTCTTCTTCATCACCATCACCATCACCATCATAATCCAAAGGTCGCTCTTTTCTCTTCCATCTTCTATGATTCAACGCTCTTGTTCTTCTGCTGCTGCAATTCCCTCGGATTCACACTAGAAAGCTTTATTACTTTTTTTTTTTCCCCTGTGCTACTCGTTATTGCTAACGCTTGTGTCCTGTATGCTCGCCATATTCCATATTTTGGTTCGAGACTTTTTATAAATTAAAATTGTTTTTTTTTTAAGTCGTTCCATCAATTTTATTCTGTTTAGAGAATATATATATATATATATGGGGGTTCAGCCTTTGCTTTAATGGTGCTGATTCTCCTATTTAATTGCGTGGTGTAACTGTTTGTGTTGGTGTTGCAGCCATGGCAGGAGTTGCACCTGAGGGGTCACAGTTCGATGCTCGTCAATATGATGCCAAAATGAATGATTTGTAAGTGCTTTCACTTTTCCTCCTTATTCTTATAAGTTGTTTATAGTTTTTCTTTTTTTAATTTCTGTGATTGTTGTTTGCGTTTCTGTCTTTTCTTGGATTTACAGACTTACAGATGATGGACAGGATTTCTTCACATCTTATGATGAGGTTTATGATAGTTTCGATGTAATGGGCTTGCAAGAGAATCTCCTCAGAGGCATTTACGCATATGGTAAATTTTTATTGTTCTTCCTTGTTTCTTTTCCTTTAATTTTCCTCATTTTTTTTGCCCAAAAAATTGTTCTTCCATGTCATTACCATTGGAATTTTATTATTCCGCCTTTCTTCTTTTTGTGGTTTTAGTTTTTAATCGTTGATATATAGTATCTGCATAACACTAGGCATGGTGTTTGATTTATTCTTCTGTATTATGTGTGAACCGTGGTGTTTGTTTGTCCTGCTACTGTTTTTGTTGTGTAGTTGAATTGAATGTTCGAATAGTTCAAGTAGTATGATTTGTGCTTTAGGTTTTGAAAAGCCATCGGCCATTCAGCAAAGAGGCATTGTTCCATTCTGCAAGGGACTTGATGTTATTCAGCAGGCTCAGTCTGGAACTGGGAAGACAGCAACTTTCTGCTCTGGTATTTTGCAGCAACTTGACTACAGCGTGACGGAATGCCAGGCCTTGGTTTTAGCACCGACCCGTGAGCTTGCTCAGCAGATTGAAAAGGTTATGCGGGCGCTTGGAGATTATCTAGGTGTGAAGGTTCATGCTTGTGTGGGAGGTACCAGTGTTCGTGAAGACCAACGCATTCTAGCTAGCGGTGTTCATGTTGTTGTTGGTACCCCTGGTCGTGTGTTTGATATGCTGCGCAGGCAGTCACTTCAGCCAGACTACATCAAGATGTTTGTATTGGATGAGGCTGATGAAATGCTTTCCAGGGGTTTTAAAGATCAGGTACTGTTTAATTGATAGCTGCTGTAGTCCTTTTTCACTTCTATTACAGCTGATTTCTGATTTTGCGTTTGATGTGTAATAGTGTAATACCTATACTTGTCTATGCATTCTTGTAATAGATATGTAAAATTATCCATGTCGAATTTGTCTTTTCACTTGAGCCTATCATTAAGTTTCTTACTTGAATCTGATCTATTGTATTTTCTTACTTCTATTTCTGACAGCTTAGAATGTTTATACTTTCAATTGTGTTCAGATTTATGTTTCTTTTGTATCTGAAATTTTTTATTTCTTATATAGTAGTAATTTTTAATAAAACATGAATGAAAGAATTTCACGTTTTTTAGGCCTGTTGGGTTTGTATAATTAAAAGGATTGATGTTTGTATAATTGCTTTATTCAACCTTGGCTTTATTGTTATCAGATCTACGATATATTCCAATTGCTGCCATCTAAGATTCAAGTAGGAGTTTTCTCAGCTACAATGCCTCCTGAGGCCCTTGAAATCACAAGGAAGTTTATGAACAAACCTGTGAGGATCCTTGTGAAGCGTGATGAGCTCACCTTGGAGGGTATAAAGCAGTTTCATGTCAATTGCGAGAGAGAGGAATGGAAGCTGGACACACTTTGTGATCTTTATGAGACATTAGCCATTACTCAGAGCGTCATTTTTGTGAACACCAGAAGGAAGGTTGATTGGTTGACTGACAAGATGCGAAGCCGAGACCACACAGTTTCAGCAACCCATGGAGACATGGACCAGAACACCAGGGACATCATAATGCGTGAGTTCCGATCTGGGTCTTCCCGTGTTTTAATAACTACAGATCTTTTGGCACGTGGTATTGATGTCCAGCAAGTGTCTCTAGTTATAAATTATGATCTCCCTACTCAGCCTGAGAACTATCTCCATCGTATTGGTCGTAGTGGGAGGTTTGGTAGGAAAGGTGTTGCCATCAACTTTGTCACGAAGGATGATGAAAGAATGCTGTATGACATCCAGAAGTTTTACAATGTGGTAATCGAGGAGCTGCCTGCAAATGTTGCTGAACTCCTGTGATGAGATTTTGGTCTTCCAACATGTTAGAGGAAAGTTTGTTTATGTTTGATAAGTGTTATGTAATGTTCGAACTAAATTTGCTGGCGGCTGCAAATATTTTATTCGAACTAATTAAGATTTTATTGCAAGAAGATAGATAGCACATGTAATATATTCAATTGAATTAGTGTGGCGTTTCTGATCAAGTTTGTTAAGTTTATCAAATTCTGAACAATGTAGACTTCCTATTCAAGCTAAGCTAGTGGATGTAGACGAAACCAAAAGCACTGTCGCTTGTACAGCAAGATACGTGCATATCAAATTCGGTCTTCGGCTACCACTTTCATGCAATGAGATCGATATTGTGCACGATTCAACAGCTTTTAAAATTGTTATGTGCCAGTATCTGTATTCTGACGGCCAAAAGAGAAGGAAAAGAGCACCGTCTTCATTAGAGCCTAATGAAAGAGAATGCAACTAAATTAATGCCATTGTTTAATTCATGTAGGATGCTAAGGGGGCACTCTTGAAAATTTTTTTCTTTACCTTCTCACGAGAAACTCGTCATTCTGGTACCCGTCACGACTACTGCTTTTTCAAGTCGCAAGTGGAAGCATGACGCAATTTTTATACCACTAACATATTAGATTCATTTGTAAGGCCCAAGTCAAGGCATATTTCCCAATCAATGATAAAAATCTTATACATGTAAGGATCACGTACCTGAAATTTTACCATGAGGATCCATTTTCCTAACTGAATAAGTTAAACTGAAATTATTTCTAAAGGAGCTCATACAATTGGCCGAGCGAGGTATGCACTATTTAGAAATAGGTTATTCAACTTCTCAGGAACAGGTTCACCAGACCTTACACGAGACACTACCATGCTCACAGACCTATAAAATTTCTGCCCTCAAAATGGAGATGGAAACGCAACTGCAGTCCTTGATTGGAACTCAACGGATCTATTTGACAGCCACTACCTCAGGAACTTGCTGAAAGGGCCTTCTCAGTTCTGACCAGATTCTATTTTCTAGTGACGAGGCTAGTTCAACTACTAAGCCTTTAGTCCAAAGCTATAACAACGATAGTGTACTTTTCTTTATAGACTTTGCCAATGCTATGATTAGGATGGGGAATATAAATCCAAAGAATGGGTCTGATGGAGAGATTAGGAAGAGCTGCAGGGTGATAAATTCATAGTGTGAAATGCACCAGTCATCAAGATTAGCGAGATGTGAAATAATAAGATGAAGTAAGCTGTGTCTTTTCATTTTGTTAGGTTGGTGTTGTTATATTCTTCTCCAGTAAAGTGTAATATTGTAAGGGTGTGTTTGTAGGTGTGCTTTTCAGGTCACTTAGTGGAACGTGAAAACCTAACCCAGCAAAAGAACAGAAAATAAAGAAATTTGAAAAGAACATCCTTGTTTCAAATGGCACGGGCATATTCTCTCCAAATTGCTTTAAGGATCCAGTAGCATGGAAAAATGAATAAGAACATATATTTAAAAGGTGCTTGCTCAGGTGAATCACAATTTCTTTGATTCACCATGAACTGCTGACCCGAACAAATAGTTAGGCACCACGTGGATAATCTGGTAGAACAAAGTCAAAATTGCTTAGGAGCGGCTAAACGCTCGCTGAACCATTAGTGAAGTGCAATGTTTTAATTTGAAAGCCATAATACAAAACCAAAAATCCCTGTCTGCAACCTGTGGTCGACGAACCAGAAGGGCACTTCCGGCCGTCGTTCACCCATCGAAACCCATGTTTGATGCTCAATCAAGTTACTTCCTTTAATATAATAATCAACAATCACCCAAAGAAAACATATATCACATTTTTAATTGCAAAACAGCATTTTCAAAACAAATAACCAGAACAAAAAATGCAGCACAATCAGCCAAAAAAAAACCAAAGAACCACACCAATAAAACAAATCTCAAAAAAAAAAAAAAAACAGAAAAGAACACCGCACAATCAGCCACCATGACACCATCCACCGCCACCAGCCACGGGGTCTTCCGCCGGCCAACCTCGTCGTGCCGCCTCGCACCTTTGCCCAGAGTTGACACCGGCGTTGTCATCGAGGTCGCGGAGTTGGCCTCGCACCCCACCCACCTCGTATACCTCCTGCACCTTGGTCAGAAGGGGTGCGCTGGAGCTTCTCCAGGCACCTGATCCTGCGCTCGGAGGACTTGATCTTGCTGTCGCGGAGGAAGATCATGCGATCGACGGCGAGGCGCGCATGGATCTCCTGCTGCTTCTTTAGCGCCTTCAGCTTCTATTGTTGCGCCTCCCTCACCTCCGCCGACAGGTTCTTCTTACAGAGCATGGGCTTCGCAGGTCTGGCTCTTCAGGGACATCGGTGGTTTGAGTTTCAGGACCTTGGAGGAGGAGGAGTTCGACCGGCGGCTGGCGTGGTTGAACCTCACTATGGGGGGGAGGTGGCGACGGGAGTTGATCGGACTGCGGAATGGAGGCAGTGGAGAGCACAGAGAGAGAGAGAGAGGAGAGAGAGGGTGAACGGTTTTATTTTAATTTTATTCTTTTATGTTTATGAGATTAATCAAAATGATGCATTCTCTTAATCCCATTTAAGCTCTCTTAATCAAGTTTGACCGAAAGTGGCCCACTATCCTCATGTCACTTTATCATTTGTCCGGGTCAGCACTTCGTCGTGAATCAAAGAAATTGTGCTTCATCGGAGCAAGCACCTATTTAGAATCACCATTAACCAAGTAGATGTGTTCTTATTATTTTACGTGCCACAAAACTTTATTATAACCATATGCGTAAAAAGTGTGATTATGATATAGACACCGCCATTCAACTCGTAGCTAGCTGAATTAGCAATGGCTGAAGTCTTTTCTCCTAACTAGCTGCTTGCACCTATTATGAAATGTTTTTTTTCTTATTATACAATGGTAAATGTATTTACTATGCCAATTTTTAGGGTTGTGAATTTGCTAATGTAATACTTGCGCACACAATATAAATGATTTATGAGCTGCCTTTTAAAAGTGATGAACTGGGTTTATTTCCCTCCTATGCTCTGAGTTGAAAAACAAGTTAATGCTTACCAATATTGAATAATTGAAGTATACAGTATACTTAAGTTGATAAATATATCACCTGAACAAATATCAATTAATATGCACATCCATAATAAATTGTGGATTCTACCAACAAAGGTTGAGTGCAATAATAAATGTAATATTATTCTAAAAATTTAATCTCAACTCTCAAATTTTAAGGATGTATTTGGTTCAGTTTATTCTAACAAAAAAATTAATTTTTTTAATCAAAAAATTTTTTTTTATAGAAAATATTTATTTTAGCTTCTATTCAAAAATTAAAAAAAAATAAATCTATTTTTAGCTTCTGAGTAAAAGCTAAAATGAGTAATTTATGTGAACAGAGATTTTTTTTAAGTAGTTGAAAGATTTTGAAAAAAGAAATCACTTTTTAAGTAGTGATTTTTTAAAAGTAGTTGAAACATGCAAATGAGACGTAGCACAAGTGGCAGATGCATTGGCCTCACAAAAGCTGCATCCAGGAGCTTTGAAAGGATTCACACGTTCGACTCCTAGCATTAGAGATGTTATGCCCCTCCCCCCCAAACCCCTTCCCCCAACTGATCAAAAGAAAAATAGTTGAAAAATTATTTTTGGTCAAAAAAGGTTAAAATAAATGCACCCTAAAAATTGATCCTTTATTAATATGTAACTTGTTTACTGTTGTATCCAATCATTGTTGGTTCAATTAGCCTATTTTATTATGGTGCTAGTGGTAGCTAAGGGGATTAAAAATATTAATAAAAGTTTTTTTTTTGAATGGTAAATATTAACAAAAGTGAACATGAAATGATCATAGCAAATAAAATAGTTCTGCAGATTGCATTTCTTAGGTACTTTAAAGTGAGAAATTAATCTTGGTATGATCTATTCATATGTTACTATATCAATTATATAAAGAAGATAGTGAGTAATTAAAAGGATAAGAATAATTTAAGAAATTTATGTGACAAAAAATGAATAAATCAAAGCAAAAGATATATCTGTTGTGCTAAGAGCAACCAAAAGTTACAAAGAGCTATCCATTTTTGTTTAGGTTTGCAATTAAAAAGTTAACCACCAACATATATCCTTTAATTAATAATCTCGAATTCAAGCTTTGGATATAAAATAATTAATGTTAAAAAAGTCGTATCCTTTGTAAAATCTCAAATAATCGAACATAATTGCCTCCTTCGATCGAAGAGTACATGTTTTTTTGGGGGGAGGCTAACCGTAAACCCTTAAACCATTACATCATAGCACTTTATTACAATTTTTTTTTTTTTTGGGTGCACAAAACGCTTTTATCTTTTCAACTCTTCACAAAGAATTGTGGGTGGGCTAACAAAGTTAACAATTTACCCCGGCCCGAATCAGGTATCATCCATATCTAAACGTCGTCGTTCAAAGCATGGCTTCCCATGACCCAAATTTATGACAAGTTAAACGCCGGCGAAGGAAGTGAGCGAAGGCACGTCGGCTAAAGAGAGCAGCTGAGCAGTGACAGTGAGAGGAGGTGGTGGAGGTGCAAGCAATGTGCGGTGACGCAACCAACTGGGACGAAAATGCTTACAGGGAAAGCGTCCTGAAGGAGAGGGAGATCCAAACGCGAACCGTTTTCCGAACAGCATGGGCTCCTTCTCCCCTGAACCCTAACCCTCACACACTCCTCGTCGCTTCCAGCGACGGTTCCATCGCCTCCTACTCCATCCCTTCCTGCATTTCCAAGCTCGTCAGTTCTCTCTTTCATTCACTCTCTAACATCCTGAATTGTTTTTTATGATTAAGCTAGTAATTCTTATTTTATTATTTTTTTCTGCATTTGTTGCAGCCGTTTGGTTTTGTCAATACCGATACCAATACAGATACGTAAGTTTGCATTCAGAATTCATGCTTAGTTTTCATCAATTCTGTTTCTTGGAGTTAACTGTGTTTTCACTTGCATTGCAATTGGCCTAGATTGTTGGCAGAACCAAATTGCTTCTTTCAAGGGCATGATGGACCTGCATATGATGTCAAATTCTATGGTGATGGCGAAGATGCTCTGTTGCTGAGGTTCAAATTTGTACTCTTCCCTCTATCTGTCTCTTTCCTCTTACTAAATTCTATCTGTCTCTCTCTACCTGTTTCTGATGGTGAATTAAGCATTGCTAATTGTCACATGTATTTGATATAGACGAGGGTGTTGGCACACCTCTTGATAGTTGCTTTGCCTTGCAGTTGTGGTGATGATGGTCGGATTCGAGGATGGAGATGGAAGGAACTTACGAGCTCAAACTATTCTGTTTCTTCTCAAGGTAGTATGTGTTAGAGTTTGCAATTGAATTTCAAATAAGCCTGACTATTAGTGCATCAAGATTATTGATGCGATGCTGCAAGGGTTTTGATTGTGCTTTCAAATATAAATAAATTATGTTAAGCTAAAGTTTCTCTAGTTGTCCGATGCCCATGACTGATGATGTTCTGTATCCTGGCCTGAATTCTTTTGTTCTGTCGTTTTCTCCCATACCTTTCCCTTCTTGTGCATTTGATTTAATTAGGGAGTTTTGCTTTTATCTCCACTTACTTATTCTATCTCATCAATTTCCACCCCCGTATTTTTACCTTTGAATCAATGATTTGTTCAATGTCTTATGCATGCAATCCCTTATTCTTTCAGGAAACGATGTCAAACCCATACTTGACCTGGTGAATCCTCAACACAAGTGAGTTTTTACTTTTTAGAGAATAGATGCATACTTCAGATTCGTTAGCCAGTTATTTTCTTCCAATCCTTTATGCTACTTCCTCATTTTCCAATATTCGTGTTACATTGTTATTGTTGTCTTTCAGAGGTCCTTGGGGTGCACTTTCACCTATCCCGGAGAATAATGCTATTGCTGTTAATGCTCAGGTTCCTATTTTTTTTAAAACCTTTTGTCACAATAATTTGTTTGCTATTTGTTGATTTTGTGTATATATTTCCTTGTTCAATTGTAGGGGGGATCTGTTTTCTCTGCTTGCGGTGATTCTTGTGCATATTGTTGGGATGTGGTATGTATTCGTGCAAGGTGAATATAATTTTTCTATAGGAAGTTTCTTGGTATGAATTGATTTGTTAGTTGTATCTGTGATGATGCTGGGCTAACATGCATTAATGTCTACAGGAAACTGGTAAAGTGAAAATGGTATTCAAGGGGCACTTGGACTACTTGCATTGTATAGTTGCTCGCAACTCATCCAATCAGGTCTTGACTTTTGTCCTTATACGTTTTGTCACTTTGACTTGTTGGCAATAAACTTTATCCTTCAGAGATTTTGTTCATGACCTATTTTCAGGAGTGGTTTATTTGATGTTCGAAAAATGGCTTTTTTATCTCTTAATTTTTTATGGACATTTATGTAATAGAGTGTGGCACACACATACCTTTTAGTGTGCAATTATGATAAAAATGGTTGATGTAAGAGGAAAAGTAGTGGTCCTAGTGGAGTTACTGGAAAGTGAACGTGCATGTTCACTTCATTAATAGTAGGTGGTAGATGTATGTGTTAATGCTTTTTTGAATCTATAACAAATATAAACAGGGCAACAGTTATAAGTACCATAGAAAAGGCTATTGAATGGCAAATGAGAAAAAGAGGAGATATATAATGTTGAAGCAACTAGAGATCTTTTGAGCATTAATAGTTTTCCTACAAAAATGTGAAAACTTCACAGGAGCAATAGAATTCGAAGTTCCATTACTCCTCACTCCTCAGCTGTGAGAGATTAGAGAATATATATGGGCTAGTATTTTAAAATCCTGACAGCTAAAACATCCTTGCTGTTGCCATTTCTTCATTTGCTTAGCAATCTTTCTTTTTGTCATCCTGCAATATGTAGTCATGAATTATTCTAACTATTGGTTCCTTCTGACTAATGTTCAGATCATAACAGGTTCAGAGGACAGGACAGCACGAATTTGGGGTATTGTTCGTTTTTTTCGTGTCAGTTACTAAAGCAGAACAATCTGCATGAAACATATTATTACTATTTCTGTAAATTATTTGATTCTTTAAATATATTTATGCAGCTTTTTGGCTGATCCTTATGATTTTGTGGCTTATTTACCATGTTTAATAGATTGCAAAAGTGGGAAGTGTATCAAAGTGATTGATCCAGCAAAAGATTTGATGTTAAAAGGATCTGTTTCATGGGTTGGCTCTGTTGCTTTAGATGCAAGTGAGAGCTGGTTGGTGAGGGCTTATCTATGATTTTATACTCTTTTTTTTCCCCCAATCTTCCCTTCCTTCTTTTGGTCTACATGTGCCAATCTAGTAAAAGAAATATGAATGTTCGGACAAAATGTTGTTGATTACTTCTTGGGTTACCTATGGTTGCAGTTGGTACCAAGTTATGAGAACGGATAATGATTTCACTTTTAATTTATTGTCCTTTTAGAAACCGGAATAGTTACCTGTGTAGTGCCTTTTCATTGACATATTATATCATATTAGCAATTACGAAGTGGGTTCCCATAATTCCTAGTTATGATACAAATCCTTGTCCTTTACAATTATTATTATTATTATTATTAAACAGAAATGCTATTTCTGCTAATAAATTTTTTATTTCATTCATAACAATCACATTTTTCTGGCCAAAATAATCCTCTCAGTTTAAGCTTATCCTCTGTGCATAGGCAAACTAGTGACTTGCACATGCATAGGAAAATGTGGTATGTATCTTGTTATTGTTGTCTGGTTTTGTGAATAATTAATGGACCATTGTCACCATTCCATAGGCTTGCAGTAGTGGACGGAATATATCCCTTTGGAACCTTCCTGCTTCAGAGTGCATATCAAGGATTTCAGCTCGTGCTTCTGTGCAGGATATATTATTTGACAATAATCAAGTGAGTTGGTCATCTCGCTTATCTCTATACGTCAGTTGTTTTGCTGTCTTGAACACGGTCAAACTATTTGATCGTGGTGGCCTAAGAAGAGAGAGACACAGTTATCAATTTTTCTTTCTTTCAGATTTTGGCAGTTGGGGCAGATCCTATACTCAATCGCTTTGACATGAACGGTGCGATCCTTTCACAGATACAGTGTGCTCCTTCATCAGCTTTCTCTGTCTCCTTACATCAAGCAGGGGTATGTTCTGATCCAAAATCTTATTGCTACTGAGACGGGGTTAGATACCTTCTGTTCGTGTTACTAACTGGTCAACTCAAGCGTGCTGCATCGCTTGATAGTTTCTGCTTTATTTGATATATTGAATGGATTACTGCATTATTCTTTCCAGGTTGTGGCAGTTGGAGGTTATGGGTGTCTTGTGGATGTTATCTCGCAATTTGGCAGCCATATGTGCACATTTCATTGCAAGTGCATTTAATCGAATTTCAGAGAGTTTGAAAAGACTAGAAGTTTTAAGTTCAGAGTTACTCCCAAGCCAATGAACGACACGAAGAACAGGCAACTGTGCCGTCATGTTAATACTTGGGCCTCTAAACAGTGATACAGTGGAGCTACATTCGTTTTTTGTACTATAGGAGCTGTGACTGTAATATTCTATTTCAGCCCAAAATGTCTCAGATTTGTTACTCTGATCTAAATGAAACAGAAGAACCCTAAACTTTGAAGGACACAGATGTTCATTGATGGGCTAGAATTTTTGTTTCCTCATTATTTTTATTACTGTGGCCCGTAAATACGTACAGGTAACGGTATTTTCGGTTTGATTACGAGTTAAAAATTTAATTACCAATAAGCGAAATAATAGTTCAAACCTAGAGAAGACAATTATGAAGAGGGCTTCTTAGATATGACCATACCTAAGAGTATATCTTAAAGACCAAAAAAATAAATAAATAATTCAAACAATAAAATTTATTGCAAGTAAGGCTGGATATAAAAAATTAATTTAAATTGATATAAATTGTTTGGTTTGATTTTATATTTATTTTTTTCATAAAATATAAATAAATAACTTATAAGTTTCATAAATTAAATTAACTATTAAAAGTTATATTAATATTCATTTTTAGCAAGTGTATTCAATGAAATAAAATATTTGAACAAAAAATCATATATAGACTCAAATTGTTGGGTAAATTATAATAATTAATATATGAGTAGAATCTTAACATGTTTAGTTGAAATGTAATACGATTTCAATATATATATATTGATGTAATTTTAAGTATAATTATACTGCTTAATAACTTTCTATAAAATATATTTTTTAGCGATCTAACTGTTGAATAAAAATTACCTATCATAAACATCATTTGGATCAAATTTAATCAAAATTGAACATCAATAAGAATGTAATAAAATAACTCTTATTCATGTATATTTTAAACATATATATTATATTAATTTCAATGTATATAAAAAGTATGTCAAATGATTTTAAATTAATCTAAAATTTTATAGATATAATTTAAAAGATATATACTTGTAATCCAACGGTGAGTTTTATAAAAAATTACATTAATAAAAAGTTATTTAATGGTGTAACTATACTTAAAGTTATATTGGTATAACTTGATCTCCATATATATATATATGGATTAATTTTAAAAAATAAAATTTAAAATTGAATGAAATCAATCAATTTTATAAAATAAAAACCAGCTTTATTTATCTCTTTTTTATTTTAATTGATTTTCAATTCATTAGATAAATTTTTCGTTTTAATTTAGTTTGGATTAAATTTAAAACTCGTATATATAGATTAAAAATAACATCTATTCTATACATATAATAAAGTAGAGGCATAAAGAGGAAATCTTTGCCATGTGGTAGCCATCTGTTGCCCTTCTCTATAATCAATTAAAGAAAACTTTCTAATTTGGAAAATTATCAATTTAAAATTAAAACAAAAATATAAAACAATTAGAATTAAATGATATTATGTTTTTTGGGGGGGGGGAATAAATAATATTGAGTATATATCCATTTAATTGGACGGTGTACCGTAATCAGATCCAATACCATCAATCTATTTATTAGGTTCACAAATCAACACAAGAATTCAATAAAAATATTAAGTCTCATTGGTGGATGGTTATTGGCTTAGACAGCGATATGAGATAAATTCATTTGGAATTGTGATAATCTAAACATAAATGAAAAAATAATAAATTGATGTGATTTATCTTATTTAATGAGTTCTCAAATTAACTTAAGTTAAAAATTATTAAGTAAACAAATTATTTTTGACAATTTTGTCTAATTGATAATCCATATTTTATAGCAACAAATTTTTTAGTAATGATTTATTATACGAAACTAAATTTTGAATTTTTTCATTTAAAGTTACTTTAATATGAGGTTAAAGAATAATGGGGAGAATAAAATGGACTAAATTTTTCTTGAGTTCAATCCTTGTAAAAAAATTATTTCTTAGTATCCTTATAAAAAATTATATTTTCAATAATGTGTTATACAAAATATTTTTGTAAACTTTTTTGTTTAAAATTATTTTATTACAAGTTTCATTGAATAAAGAGGAGGGAAATAGAAAAGAAATTAATCTTTTTTAATTGTTTATTTTTCACTTAAAAGTTGAAAGTATATATTCTTACATAATAAATTATATTTTAAATAAGTAGTTCTTATGTGGAATGGTTTTATACTATTTTCTTTTTAAAAAAATTACTTTATGGGAGGCAAAGGAAAGCTAAATACAATTTTAGTTGCTCAATTTTTACTTAAAAATTGAACTTGTATTCTTTTTAATCAAGTTACATGTTTAATAATGAGTTATTGTATAAAATATTTTGTTATAGTTTTCGTAAATTACTTTACTAGAGGTTGGAAAAAGAATAGACAAAAAATAATTGGATTTTTTTTTAGTTATTTTATCTATACCTAAATAATTAGAAGTAAAACTTTTATTAAGTGAATTACACTTTAAATAATGAGTTGTTAAATAGAATTCTTATTTGAAATTTTTTTTTAAAGTCACTTTACTATAAAACTATAAAAAGAAAGTGATAAAGGAAAAAGGAATCTATTTTTTTATTTGTTTAATGCACACTCAAAAATTTAGATATTCTTATAAAATAAATTATATTTTTAATAATGAGTGACTAAAGAAATGGGAGGAAAAGGGAAACTTTTTTTATTTTTTTATCCTTATTTAAAAATTAGAAGTGTATATCTTTATAAAAAGATAATACTTTTAATAATGATTTATTATATAAAATAAATTTCTATGAATACTATTTAAAATAATTTATTTAATACAAATTTCACAATTATACTTTTTATTTACATAATTATTTCATTTTGCATAGTTTTAATTTTATAATATTTTAAATTAATTTATATAAAAATATTAAAATTCAAAATTTATAATTTTTTATTAAATTTATGCAATAAAATAAAATCTCTAACAAAATTATTACAATAAATTATATTATATATATTTCACGTAATTTATAAGTGTGCGACACTAGTATCCCCTCCATCTATTTATAACTGTCTTTTTAACAAATTTTTTTTATTCACAATTATATGTCATTTAAGAGGTTTAAGATTGTTTTAATTACTTTCCTCTAATTTTACCCTTACTTTTATTTTCTCATCTAATTATAATAATTGTTTTACGATTTTAAAAAAGGCAATTTTATCAAAATAATCAAATTTTTTTTTATATATTTATGTTATTTTAATGATTTATTAATTTATGTGTCAAAATTTTAAAAGACACTGATAAATAAACTGAGCGCGCATATTAAAAGAGATTAATTTATATGCATTGATAATATAAAATTTTTTTATAATATTAACCAATAGAAATGTAAGAAAGTGTCAAATTATGACAGATTTCTCATCATAATAGGTGGTTACTTAGGAGAAATATCTATACGATTTGGGAATATTATATAACTATGCTCCTAACCAATTATATAAGTATATTTTATATGAAATTTTGTATTAATAGTGGATCCTATGTAAAAGATACTTATATGATTGGTCAAAAAATATAACCACATGATGTTCTCAAATTATATAAATATTTTTTATTACTTAATATAACTTAATATTTTTTTTTGTATCTCTATTAGTTGACAGTACGTACAAATTAAAATTTATTAAAAAAAAACGAAGCACTTTGTTATCTCGTAGGAGAATGTAAGGGGGATACGTGTTAAGTATCTTTTGGGGGATGGAGCCCTAGTGAATCATGCGGGTGCAATTCGGGAGTTTGACCAGTGGCCGTTGACCGGGTGCGAAGGGGCAAATTGGGAAGCACGGAAAAAAGTTCGCTCGCGAAGGGCAACAGTAGTTAGTTTGGTATAATCTTTAGGGACCCCTGCTTGTTTTCTTACTTCACACACAGCACACACGCTAGGCGGCGTAGATCCGAGGAGTTTGGGAAACCCTAACTCCGCCACTCTTTCACTACGCACCTATTCTTCATCTTCATCATCATCATCATCATCCAAAGGTCTCTCTTTACTCTTCTATCTTCTATGATTCAACTCTCTTGTTCTGCTGCAACAATCCCTTCGGATTTACACTAGAAAGCTTCACTTTTTGTTGTTGTCGTTGTTGTTGTTTTGTTTTTTTGTGCTATTGTTCGTTATTGTTAAGCTGCGTTTTATTGTGTAAGTTAACGCTTGTGTCATATATGCTCGCCCTATTCCATATTTTGGTTCGACGCTTTTTATGAAGTAAAATTATTTTTTTAAGTCGTTCCATCAATTTTATTCTGTTTAGAGAATATGTTGATTTTTTTTTTTGTTTATTTAATTGCATGGTGTAACTGTGTGTGTTGGTGTTGCAGTCATGGCAGGGGTTGCACCTGAGGGGTCACAGTTCGATGCTCGTCAATATGATTCCAAGATGAATGATTTGTAAGTGTTTTTAGTTTTCTTCTTCCTATTTTTTCAAAGTTATTTATAGTGTGTCTTCTTTTAATTTATGGGATTGTTGTTCGTGTTTCTGTCTTCTCTTGGATATACAGACTTACAGCTGATGGGCAGGATTTCTTCACATCTTATGATGAGGTTTATGATAGCTTCGATGCAATGGGCTTACAAGAGAATCTCCTCAGAGGCATTTATGCTTATGGTAAATTTATTGTTGTTTCTTTTCTCTTTTTCTCTAGTTTCCCCATTTGTTTAACCAAGAAAAATTGTTCTTCCACGTTATGACCATTGGAATTTTATTGTTCTGCCTTGAAATTCTTCTAATTTTTTCTTCTGTTAATTTTTAATCGTTAATATATAGTGGCAGCATACCACTAGGGATGGTGTTTGACTTATCCTGCTGTATATTGTGTAAACCATGGTGTCCTGCTAATGTTTTCATTGCGTAATTGAATGTTCAAAAAGTTAAAGTAGTGTGATTTGTGCTGTAGGTTTTGAAAAGCCATCGGCTATTCAGCAAAGGGGCATAGTTCCGTTCTGCAAGGGACTTGATGTTATTCAACAGGCTCAGTCTGGAACTGGGAAGACAGCAACTTTCTGCTCTGGTATTCTGCAGCAACTTGACTACAGCGTGACAGAATGCCAGGCCTTGGTTTTAGCTCCGACCCGTGAGCTTGCTCAGCAGATTGAGAAGGTTATGCGGGCGCTTGGAGATTATCTAGGTGTGAAGGTTCATGCTTGTGTGGGAGGCACCAGTGTTCGTGAAGACCAACGCATTCTTGCTAGTGGTGTTCATGTTGTTGTCGGTACTCCTGGTCGTGTGTTTGATATGCTGCGCAGGCAGTCACTTCAGCCAGATTACATCAAGATGTTTGTATTGGATGAGGCTGATGAGATGCTTTCGAGGGGTTTTAAAGATCAGGTAGTGTTTAATTGATATCTCTTGTAGTCCTTTTTCACTTTTATTAACAACTGATTTTTGATTTTGCGTTTGATATGTAATAGTGTAATATTTATACTTGTCTATGTATTTCTTGTGTATAGATATGTAAAATCATCCATTTCAAATTTATTTTTTTCACTTGAGTGTATCATCAAGTTTCTTACTTAAATGAATTAAATATATTGTATTTTCTTGCTTCTTGTTTCTGCCAGTTTAAAATGTTTATTCTTTCAACTATGTTCAGATTTATATTTCTTTTGTCACTGAAGTTTCTTGTTTCTTGTATAGTAGTAACTTGATTAAACATGAATGTAAGTGACTTTCAATTAACTCAAGAATTTAACCTTTTTGGGCCTATTGGGTTTGTATTTTTAAAAGAATTGATGCTTGTATAATTGCGCTGTCCAACCTTAGCTTTATTGTTGGCAGATCTACGATATATTCCAGTTGCTACCGTCTAAGATTCAAGTAGGAGTTTTCTCTGCTACAATGCCTCCTGAGGCCCTGGAAATCACAAGGAAGTTTATGAACAAACCTGTGAGGATCCTTGTGAAGCGTGATGAGCTCACCTTGGAGGGTATAAAGCAGTTTTATGTCAATTGTGAGAGAGAGGAGTGGAAGCTGGACACACTTTGTGATCTTTATGAGACGTTAGCCATTACTCAGAGTGTCATTTTTGTGAACACCAGAAGGAAGGTTGATTGGTTGACTGACAAGATGCGAAGCCGAGACCATACAGTCTCAGCAACCCATGGAGACATGGACCAGAACACTAGGGACATCATTATGCGTGAGTTCCGATCTGGATCTTCCCGTGTTTTAATAACTACAGATCTTTTGGCACGGGGTATCGATGTCCAGCAAGTGTCTCTAGTTATAAATTATGATCTCCCTACTCAGCCTGAGAACTATCTCCATCGTATTGGTCGTAGTGGGAGGTTTGGTAGGAAAGGTGTTGCCATCAACTTTGTCACTAAGGATGATGAAAGAATGCTGTTTGACATCCAGAAGTTTTACAATGTGGTAGTCGAGGAGCTGCCTGCAAATGTTGCTGAACTCCTGTGATGAGATTTTGGTCTTCCATCATGTTAGAGGAAAGTTGGTTTATGTTTGATAAGTGTTATGTAATGTTTCTTCCCCGCCCCTCCCCTTTCTTTTCTTCTTTTGTTATTTCCTTCAAAACCTTGTCTAGTAGGCCTAGTAATTTTATTTAAATTGTCAGTCGTCTGAATATCCAAGTGATAAGTACTTGCAATATGGAATCCCGTTGTTGCCCAAATTGATGTATGGCGGTTGTTTGCGCATTTCTACAAGGCAATTTTTCTAATAGTACTTAACGTGGCATAATTGAGCTAGTTTTCCTTTTTGGATGTATTTAGAAGTGATTTGCTAGCTGGGGTGTCACAGGTAGGATTCAATTCGTGTTTGATGCTCAGATACCAAGCTCTTACGCTTTTTATCCGTGACATTTCAATTGAAAACGTCTGTACTAAATGAAGATTGATTGGTTGCATTAGTTATTAACTTGTGCTCGTTACGTGCCCGTCCCTTTCTTTCCTATGCTACATTTTTATCCTGGCTTTGTTTCCGTGTTACTTATGATCTACGATGCTTGGTTTATTGAAAGTAAATCTTTAATAAATTTGCTGTTGTAACGTCGAGCGTTTACATGTTTTGAGTATTTACATTGTTGGCTTTTCTTTATAATTTATTCTAATCTAATTTACTTGAGAATAATTCATTCATTTGATGGCTGAAGATCTTGAACGTACACATGTTGGAGCAGTTTTTAGCAAATCACGTTGAATAGTTTAATAATGGTATTCAAAAGTATGAAACGTTCTGCTTAAATTAACAATCACGTTGGTTTAGTTGTTTATTTATTTTAAGCATAACGTTCATTTGTAGTAGTTATGATGCATTTCTTTTAAAAAATTATCCTATTATTTTCTTTTATCGTCATAATTCGAACAACCCAGCTCAAGTACATAGAATCTGGCGTTAGGTTTGGAAAGGGACAAACATAACCGACGCGTTGAGCGAGTGAGAGAATTGTAAAATGAAGACGTAAAGCAAGACAAGGCTTGATGAATAAGAAATATATGAAGGACGCGTTACGTGTCAACTGCGAAGGAAGGGGTGTTCCTTCTTCTTCCTTGATCCGTCCTAGTCCAACAACATCTGCACCTGTCTACCTTGGCCTTCGCAAAATTGCAACTCTCTTACATTACATCACAAACAGCTAACAAAACAAGAAGAAGAAGAAAATTACACTAAAATTAAGATACCATAAGCCCAAACAAACTTCCAGAATTCCACCCCCCAAAAATAAGAAAACAAACTTCCAGAAGCCGCTGATTAGATTAGACTTTTTTTTTTCTTAAAGAAAAATCGTAGATTAGATTGGACTAATAGTAAAGTCACGTCTTTAATTTCATGCCGTTAAAAAAACACTACTTAGTCTTGGAAGTTAAGAGATGAAGGTGTCCCACCACCTGTTTTGTTCATTTCATTTATTCGAATCAGATTCCATCCCTTCTCGCTCCCTTCTCCTTCATTGCATGAACAGCAGCAACACATATCCACAAAACTTACCTCTTCTCTTGTCTCTTCTTCGCACTTTTTCTCTATATAAATAAATAAATAAATAAATACCTTATCCCTCTTAAATTAATATACTAATACTAATATATATATGTATTAATTCATATTTCATATATATATATATATATATATATATATATATATATATATAACAAGTTGCAGGTTGATCCCTGCAGTGCCTGCGCCACTGTCCTCTTTTGGGAACAGCACGTCATCGCTTGCTTTTCTTCTTCTTCTTCTTCCTCCGATGGCGATTTACCAACAGCTTGAAAGCGTCGGCGCCACCGCCACCGTTCAAAGCGAGTCAGCTGTCAACCGGTCTTCGGTGCGGCGCAGGCCCGCTGCCGCCGCCACCTCAGCCACTTCGTTGGAGAAGGTGGAGCTGGATGCTTTCGAAGGGGAGAGTTCGAGCGAAGAGTTGGTGAGGGATTCCAGCTCCGACGACAACAACCACCACAACGAAGTGCATGATGATGATGATGCCGCCGCCAAAGCCAATCGACAAGAACACGTGGCCGATGTTTCCGCCGTCAAATTCGCGTACCGTCCTTCCTTCCCCGCTCACCGCAAAATCAAGGAAAGTCCCCTTAGCTCCGCCAACATTTTCCGGCAGGTTCACCCTTTCTTCTCATCCAATTGCTGATTACTATTATATTCTGAGTTCATAATGTTTTCTCACTTGAGTCAAGCAAAATTTTTTTGCTTCCTTGGTTGCATGCTAGTGCTTCCTAGATTTATATTCCCTATTTAACTTTATGCATGGAAATTAAGGAAACAAAATCATGCTGAATTACTAACATTTTTAGTAAAATATTTTATTTAATTTTCAACGTTTAGTTAATCTATTCTACTTGTGTCACATTATATTCTTAAAATATTGTAATAGGTAAAATAGTAAAGTTACTCGTAGATGTTCATTGATACGTGAGACTGATAATGTGGACTAAAAATTTTTTCCGACAGTAACAGATAAAATGGAACGAAGGAGTAAAATATAATGGCGAATGAGTCCCCCCCCCCCCCCCCCCCAAAAAAAAAAAACAAAAAACAATCTCTCTCTCTCTCTCCCTCTCCCCCATCTTCCCCCTTTTTTTCCTACCTAGTGTGGTGTCAAGGTCGTTATGAATAATAGGAATGGTTGAACCTATTCGTTTACTAATTATTCAATCAACAGCAGAGTCATGCGGGCCTCTTCAACCTCTGTATAGTGGTGCTTGTTGCCGTTAACAGCCGACTTATCATTGAGAATTTAATGAAGGTTTGCTTCTTACATCAATGTATAATTGTGTATACTCACCTGTTCATTTTTTTTCCCATTTATGTACTATATATTGCGGGGTTCGTTTTTGTCTGTCTAAATATGTGTTTTATTTTGTTTTGCAGTACGGTTGGTTGATTAAGTCTGACTTTTGGTTTAGTTCAACATCTTTGAGTGATTGGCCTCTCTTCATGTGTTGGTAATGAGTGTGATGAATTACCTTGAGGAAAAATGATGTGTCGCACAATTATTTCAAGGATTATTTCTTAGAACGTAATTTGACAGTAAGTGGTTATGCTTGGCTTGCAGTCTTACACTTGCAATATTCCCTATTGCCGCCTTTATAGTGGAAAAGTTGGCACAGCATAAGTATATTCCTGAACCAGTAAGTGATCTGGCCATTTGAGCTTTTATAAGATAGCACGGGGAAAAAAACATTATGTAACCGCATGAAATCCTTGATTTGTTGTTCGTTGTACAACTTATGACAAATTTGGGAATATGGTCAACTGTTGTGTGATATTATCAACCCTGGAATCTTCCACATTTAACTAGGGGAATTTTGACTTTAATATTGCAGGTTGTTGTGATACTTCATATAATCATTACGACAGCTGCAATTCTATATCCAATTTTTGTAATCCTCAGGTCAGTGTAGTTCTTTCATGTCTTTTTTGAAATTGATTTTGCAGCTTCAGTCTAGAATTTTTTTTGGACATTTGTGGTTACACCATGTGTCCAGTATGGAAGAATTAGCTAATAATAAAATATGAATTTAAGTTGGTAGTGGTGTTATAATTCAGGAACTTTTGTCATTATCCTGCGCAGGAAATTTAAAAACATTATTCTTTTATTGTCTGTGAAAAAATTTAAAGCCCCTGCTTGAAACATAGTTCCATTAATTTATGGTTTCTATGATGCTGGAGTTGAATTATCTTGCAAATTATTAATGGAAAATGGAAACATAACAGGATAAGTCAATAAGGGTATATGTCTTACTGATCTGTAGCATTTCTTTGCAGAACTGATTCTGCTTTCCTATCAGGCGTCACATTAATGCTATTTGCTTGCATTGTGTGGTTAAAGTTGGTGTCTTATGCACATACGAACTATGACTTGAGAGCGCTTACCAAATCAAATGAAAAGGTAGTATGTGATTCCCACTTGTAAGTTTGTAACTGCAGTATGTCACTTCCACCTCTTTGTATATTTAGTACTTTAAAGACAAGGATAAGCTGAATCTTTGTGATGAATAGTTTTCAAACAAGGAAACTGTGCTTGACAAAACTGTAGCCTATGGATCATTTTCTGTTAAAACTTCACATGCTGGAGCACAATTTTATTACATCTTCGTTAGACTTACATCATCCTGCTTTTCCCTTGACTCCTTCCTTATTTCTGGATGATAATCTCATCTGATGTGTGAACATGTGTTACATAAAATTTCAATTTTCTCCCGTATTCATCATGTTCTCTATGTTATAGGTAGAAGCACTACCCGGTACTCTGGAGATGGACTATCCTTATGATGTGAGCATCAAGAGATTGGCATACTTCATGGTTGCTCCTACATTATGTTACCAGGTAGCAACACTTTCAAGTGATTTTTCCATGTATTTTTGGATGCAATTTCTATTATTTATCATTGTTGTCTCATTTAGATTGACTTATTGTACCGTTATATGCATCCATTTTTCTCTCATTAGAGTGCTTAATAGGTAAAATATGGCTTTACTTACAAATATATCTCTCGTATAGAATATATGTCTGAGGTTAGTGCTTAATAGGTAAAATATGGCTTTACTTACAAATATATCTCTCGTATAGAATATATGTCTGAGGTTTAGTTAGAGGTGCCATGTGCAGATAATTACACAACCAGGAATTGAATTCTAATCTATCAAGCATAATTAGTGCAGAATGTTTGAGTTTGCTATCTGATAACTTGATTAGTAGGATTTCACCAAATGACTCTTTAATCACTGTCTTCAATGATCTTTCAGCAAATATGTCCATCTCTTCTCCTATCTTTCCTTTTCATCTTCAATTGTTTGCCTTTCGCATTCAATACTATTTTCTCTTTGCATGGCCTCGACAGACCAACATCTTGTAGCATCAAATATTTTGTACCAAAATATATAGCAGAACTCCCTAAATTCTTTATCTGGCTTCCCTTGTACTATCCATAAAATCCTTGGCAATCAGATTTTTCTTGCCCTAATTCTGTTAGTCATGGCTTAGCCCAAAATTATCAGTTGGTCAACAACCAAATAACATACATGTTAAGATAATTAGAATTATCAACTCAATTCAACAGTTCTTCATAACCATGCATAAAAGCCAATATCAAGTTTTCCAAAATCTTGCTGGTCCCAAGAGTGTCTGAGTGATCTCATATAATTTGAAACCCAATAACAAAAACTGAAGTTTGAATTGCTTATAAATACAAGAGGAGATATATGGAACAAACTGGAGCACACACAGATAGTTCTTATAGCCACACAACACGGTAGACGAAAATGCCCCGCGCAGCAAGAGGAGTTGCAAGTGAGAAAGATGGATAACGTTTAGGAGAAAGGGAATATTGTATGAGTTTGAAGGAATAAGGGTTCATCAATGGTTATTTGGGTTTTGGCCATGAAACGACTACTCTACCCTTCTAGTTTTTTATGGCTTGAGTGCCCCCCCCCCTTTTTCTTTTTCTCTTTCCCTTCTAGGTTACGAATGTTCCAAATGTTATCCTAAGTTGCAGAATTTCCACTTACCTTCTGTCAGTAAATTTTGGAGTTCATTTGTTTTTGCAGTTGCCTGCATAAATGTAACTCTAAGCGGATTGCATTTGTTAGTTGAATTTTTTTTACAATGAAATGTCTGACATTGTTTATGCTCACATGTATTTTACACTATTTTATCTCCTCTGGTATGAATTGCCGTTGTAGCCAAGCTATCCTCGCACACCTTCTATTCGAAAGGGTTGGGTGTTTCGTCAACTTGTCAAGCTGATAATATTTACAGGAGTTATGGGATTTATAATAGAACAAGTAAGCAGTACCTGTTAATAAATTGTGCTCATTTCTACTCTTTTTCTCTGGTTTTCTTTGTGTTCATTTTTTCTTGAGTCTTGTTTTCACTAATTCTGCAGGTATTCTGACAGTGTTTTTGTCATGTAATTTTGCAGTATATTAATCCTATTGTACAAAATTCACAGCATCCTTTAAAGGGAAACCTTCTGTATGCCATCGAAAGAGTTCTGAAGCTTTCCGTTCCAAATTTATATGTGTGGCTCTGCTTGTTCTACTGCTTTTTTCACCTTTGGTATGTATTCAATCTCTGTTTTGGCTCATCATATGATTATGTGTGCAGGTGTGTTTTCTTATACATTGTAGTTGTAGTTATTTGTGTTTAGCATTGACTTCTGTACTGCACGAGTTTCTGATGATGATGGCTGCATCCATGTGTCTGTAATTAAATGATCTTTGAAACCATCCTCAAAATATCAGCTTCCTAAGTTCCTAAAACATTCCCATCCGTAACTGCATCATTGATGGGAAGATCTAGTTGATATAAAGTGTCTGCTTGTGGAGAATATTGATGTCTGATCTGAAATATATACTCCTTAAGATGTAGAATTAATTTCATAGCCTATCTTTGGTGTGGCAACCATGGATAATTTAAGTAGGTCTCTAACAGATTTGCATAGGGAATGGAGAACTTTAGTTTATTGATGAGTTTGTACTTACTTTTGATCCATTTTATTTGTCACTTTAGCAAGATGCACAGGAATTATAAATCAAAGCTTCTTTATGAATCTAAAATCAAAGCAAGAGGTAGTGTATTTTTGCTGTGGATTGTGAGGATATCTTATCATTCTTTTAATTTGCACTCCTTTTTTATTCTCTTAAATAAAATTCTTTAATTAAAATATTTTAGATCTGTGGCCAAGCACAAGTGCCAATCTCTGTGCATTATTTGTGGGTATTAGAAGTATAGCTCAACTTTCATTTTTTAGATTTGATAGTATTTAAGGCAGTTTATCTTTGCAATGCTGCAAAGGTTAAATATACTTGCAGAGCTTCTTCGATTTGGTGATCGTGAATTTTACAAGGATTGGTGGAATGCAAAAACTGTTGACGAGGTAATTTCTTTGTCCTTGGACATTCTTAGGTTGTTTATTTACAGTAATTTTTTGAAGTGAATTTGTGACATATTTGTTTTTGTTGAATTTGTTTGCGCTGCTGCTGCCGCCGCCATCAGTATTGGAGGATGTGGAATATGGTACGAGGCTTCTTCAGACTTAATTTTGAAGACCAACTTTATTTTTTTTCCCCCCTCCATCTGCAAAATGATTTGCTGGTCTCATGTAGTGATGAAATTCTTGTGTATTGATATAACTATGCCACCAAGGTATAATGATAGTTGACAACTTTCTATTTAAAAAATGATGGTTTTCAAATGACAACTCTGTGAAACTAACTAAAGGAAGAGATGGAATTTAAAACTTTTTTTCGTATGTTACTTTCTGGTGTAGTTTCCCAGCTGTTACTGTGTAAATGGCTCTAAAACCTTATATGGAACATATCAACTGTTGTTTGTTACTTTCAAGTGTATTTCTAATCCATTCCTATACAACTGAGTGTGTTCTTTCGCATTGCAGCCTGTTCACAAATGGATGATCCGGCACCTATATTTTCCATGTATAAGGCATGGTATACCCAAGGTAATCAAGCGTTCTCCTGTGTTACTGAGTCGAGCTTGAACTTATGTGCTCTAAAGCACATTTTAGGATTGGAAATTTTTTCTTTAGGACATTGTCAGTCTATGGTTACCATCTCAGGCTGCCTCTGAAAAAGTTCCCGTTTCATGCTGTTGAAATAAAACGAACATCTTAATATTATCCTAACGAATAAATAATCAGGTTAAAAAATTATCCATAACACTTTTGATATGTTATTTCTTTGATTTCTAAATATATTCTTGATTTTGATTTTCATCATATTGTACAGGGTGTTGCTCTTTTGATAGCCTTCCTCGTTTCTGCTTTGTTCCATGAGGTGTGTAGTTTACTTTTCTTTCTATATGTCCTTCTCTCTCCCTCATTTTCGGTGTTATGCCATAATGGCTGCCGCCCTGTTTTAGTACTTGTCTGCATGCTGCATTGTTTGAAGTTGTGGAGAAGGTTAAACATTAATTTTCTACTCCCGGAGTATTCTTCCCCCCTTTCCCTTCAGCAGTTGTGGGCCTGTCTCTTATTTTCTCGTTTCTACCTGTGCTGCAATAGTATTAATTTTGGCACCATAATTTCCCCAGATTGATTGAATCATGTTTTTGCAAGTCATGGTGTGCGTATGCCGTAATTATTTTCAATGAATCCCGCTCATTTGTTCCTCCTAGTAAAACAGTGCATATGCAAATATGAATAACATGTCAATGTTATTGACAAAGACAACTGAGTTTTGCAATCATTTTCGTGACTTTTCTTTCACCTGAGTGCAGCTGTGCATTGCCGTTCCTTGCCACATATTCAAGTTGTGGGCTTTTATTGGAATTATGTTTCAGGTAAAATCATATTGCCGTTACATATGTTTGCCTATCTAATTCAGTGTTCTTTCAGTGTAAAATCAACATAAAATTTCCAAGAAACCAAACTCTCACATCCTCTCCCCAGCAAGGTGGGAGCCAGCCCAGGAAAAGAAAAGAAGATGAAGTGATTTTCTTTCTGTTCTGCTATGTCCCATCATTATTATGATATCATCCATATTTTTGGTTCGCTTGACATGATAATGAATGCTTTTTGCTCTAGGTTCCCTTGGTCTTGATCACTAATTACCTGCAAAATAAATTCAGAAACTCCATGGTATGTGTGCTATTTAAGGTTATTGATATATCATAATGTATATTCATCGTCTTCAAGTTGACTAATTGGTTTTTGCTATTACTCTGATTTTCTTCACTTCAGGTCGGAAATATGATTTTTTGGTTCATATTCAGTATTCTTGGTCAACCTATGTGCGTACTACTATACTACCATGACTTGATGAGCAGGAAAGGCAAATCTGACTAGTCAAGCATTACATCGTTAACTATGCACGTGGATTGGTTTCTCAGTTTTCAGAGAGTACTCGATGTAGATATGCATATTCTGGTCAATATTGGTTTCTACGAGTACTGTCATCTACCACGACAGTGTTAGCTATGGGCTAAGCATTTCCATGTGGTTTGCCCCTTCGTGAGGCTAGTTCACATAAGATCTATGTACTTGATTACTCAAATCCTCTGGCAAGTGTAACAATATGCAAAAAATTTTGAAAGCAATGCACCGGCAATGGTACTGCCAAGTAACAGTGTAACATGTTTCTGTTGATTAGTGGCGGAATAATTGTAAATAGTTTGGTTCATATATATTTTATTTGTTCCGTGTAGTGAATTTCCACAAATGGACGATCATGAACATTTTATGGTGCTGCGCTACCATCTCGAACTTATAAATGAAGGATGCGTGGAAATTTAGTGTAGGTTCGGTTTTGTATTTATAAAATTGATTTTGGATAAGATTGATTTTGTTACAATTAATTTTAAAGCAAAGTGATTTATATTTAATAATTTAATTTGAAAATTGATTTTGATAAAATTGATATTGTTTGGATAATATTAATTCAAGTCATTTTTAGATGTATAATTATTGAATAGGGGTATGAAATTTATATTTGATTTATTTTTTTTATTTCATCTTATTTTTAAGTTTATTTTAAAAAATTGTGTTCTTTATTTTGGTATGAGGGTTAAAAATATTAAAAATTTGTTAAAGTGAATTTTTTAAAAGATTTGATAACATTTTTTTAGATAATAATATAAAATATAAAATTAATTTTGAGCGCGTAACTATATCATTAGATAAAATTAATATTTTATTTTTCTTTGAACTTAGTTAAAATTGATTTTAACTATGTAATTATTAAAAATGGTATAAAAAACAACTAAAGAACATGTACAGGTTAACTTTTTTGATAAAAAGCTATGGTATATTTATGATTTTTTATGCAATATTAAAATAGTAGAGAGAATAGTTTAAAGTTAAAAAAAAAAAAAAAAAAACCGTGCAGAAACAGCGATTGTAAACAAACAAAAATTAAGGGTTAAAATAGATATTAAAAAATTTAGTATGTTAAAATCATGGTTGTTCATCGGGAAAGTAATAAATAGTTGATTCCATTGAAACCATGGGTTGGACCCAAAATCAATTTTGTGATATCAATCAAACTCAAAACCAAAATAAAAAAACTCAAAATCCCGTTTGATTGATCAAAATCGATTCTGAGGTGCGTAAACCTGCAACCAAACATACTTACATTGCGTAACGGGCTTTTGTTATAGTCATAAAAATATCACATTTTTTAAAGATTTTATTTAGTTTAAGTTTTTATATTTTTAAAATAGCATAAATGACCCTTCAAACTTCTTAAAAATTATCCTTATAATAAGAGTAATTTACGTTCATTGGACTTTGGGATAAAATACAGAAATATTATGCCTTTTATGGACAAAAAAATATATTTAAATCTGTGTTTTGTAGTTTAACGTTTTACTATTGGAAAGATTTCTTGGTCCGATTTCCATTAATGAAGATCGGTTAAACAGCTTTCAGTTGCTTTGAACTTCTCAATTGGAAAAGTGACACTAGCCAAAGGTTACGGTTTCTCCCTTATCATTTTCGTTATTGCCACGCATCTTGCTCAGTCCAACCTGCTAGTAAAAGGAAAAGGGAAACGACATTTCTCGATCATTTTCTTTACATCATTTCTTCTTCTTCTCCTTATTCTTTTTTTTTTGGGTGAATTCTTTGCATTATTTCTAACGCTACTCTTTTTTATTTTTAAATAATGAAACAAGAAAAAATTATATATTTTAACAACTTTCTCCACCTTTTATTTCCCAAACAAGCATAGTGTAAATATTGTATAATTTTTAAATGTAGAAATATCATTTTTCAAATGAAAAGGACAAATGATAATGTAATCAAAACTCACTAAGAAAAATAATAAAGAGCTAAAGCTTTTGCATACATTTATTTATTAGAATCATATAACGTGCTTTCTGATAATTAAATAAGTAAATTGATTATATCATCGGATTTCATCTAATCATCATTCTTATTTTTTATCAATAACTTGATAATTTTTTCTCGTGGTCTAACATTGTTCATCAACAAATCATACGCTACTCAAGTTGAAAATAAAAGGGAGCACCGAATCAACTAGCAGGAGCACATGATCCAACTCCAACACACAAGTGTCCAATTAGATAATGGCGTGCTTCTCACGTGCTACACATTACGTGGCACGTTTTCATTGGTCCCTTATTCCACGCTCGATTAATCCGCGCTTTTTATTTTATATGCACTTAAACACCACCGACGCAACAAAAACCATTGTAGTCAGCGCCCTTCGAAGAGACAGTCATATTTGCAATTATCCTTCGGTGAAAAACATGTCTTAAAGAAACCAAAGCATAGGTTGCTCTTTCGCTACAGAAGAAACAGAACCCACACCCCATTTGCAAAAAGATTGAATCTTTACACAGAAAGCGAGGTGGGCGTGTTCCTAAAAATTTTCTGTGTTTCTCTCTGCAGCCATGGAAGATTTCAGATCCAAATCGTACGGTGATGGAAGGATGCAGATTGAGGCCTACACCGGACCTGGAAATGGAACCACAGCTTCTGGTGGCGTTCATGGCATGCAAGATCTTCGCTGCTACAGCGCCTCCTATGCATCTTCGGTTCACCCAACACAAACCCACGTGGGGAACGAGCCAAAGTTCAAGAAGGGCAAGTCCACAAACGGGTCCACCTCAAAAAGCTGGAGCTTTAGTGATCCAGAGTTGCAGAGGAAGAAGAGGGTGGCTAGTTACAAGGTTTATGCTGTTGAAGGAAAGCTCAAAGGGTCTCTCAGGAGGAGCTTCAAGTGGCTCAAGGACAGGTGCAACAGAGTTGTGTATGGTTGGTAGCTAGTTATGGGAATCTTTTGAAATTGAGCCCTTTAATTAGGGGGAGGTTCTGATTTGGGGTGCTTTAATTTGAATCTCTTATCAAATTGAGCATCTTTCAGCTGGGTACCTTATATTATATGTTAATTGATGAATAATTAATTTGCCTGTGTTTATTGAATGGTTAGTGTTTAATTCCCATGGGGTGGAAGTACACATAGGGAATGTAATACGGGAGAGAAATTGTGATTCTGGTGTTCAATTTGGTTTTCTGTAAAGAGTGTAATCATCTTTATTTGCTTAAAGACCTTATTACTAAGGCTTCCTTTTGCTAACTCTGGTGGTGGATGTGGAGTTTCAGTTCCTTCTAGACTGACATTTTGTATGTCTACTTGTTATGTATATTTGGACAGAATTTGTGCATGCTTGTTGAAATTCATTAATGCCAATCGATGTGTTTTTATTCCAATGATCATGTATGATGTTGATGAGTCGAATGAATCTATAATAGATGTGACTCTCTCAGTTTCCCAGTCAGTATTTCTTTTATTTTCTTTCTTCCGAAAATTGATTAACTTTTGACTGCTAGGAGGCTTCTTTGATGTAGTTCTTTGAACTGCTAGAGTTTAGAGGTCCACAAGGACAATCTTTTTACTTTTCTGCATGGTAATGATGTGACTCGGGAAGAGAAACATATAAGCTACTTTCGGGGGGTAACGTTTTCTGAAGACTTCTCCAAGAAGTCATCAATGCAGAAAAGGAAATTAGAGTTACTGTTGGTCGCATATTGGTGAAGTAATTAGATTTGAAATAGCATTTTGCTCATAACCTCGTAGATCACTTAGAAAGTTGGGCATTACGGATTCAACCTGGAGGGAAATTTTGGCCAGTGAAGTTTTTTGATTTGGTATTGAAGTGATTGATACATATTGGTGGCTTGTATTACAGTTTTCCCAGACAGGAATTACTTTTCCTTATCAAATTCTTGAATGATTCTTTCATGATTTGCATAATACTAAATCAAAGTTGTTGGGATTCTCACAACTGAAACCAGCTGATTAAGTCCTGCTGATTATTAGATGAATTCCCTACTAGATCGTGTCACAGAAAGCCATCTCTGCAGCAAAACTTCTAGCTTCTTCGTTCATGACCTAACAGAATTATGCTACTCTCAATTTTCCCATCAACAGAGACATTACTCTCATTTTCCGGGCGAGCATGTCTTCTTGCCACCTTCAGCAACCCGCAAGAGGATCAAATATGCTTTTTGCGCCAAGAATAATATCAACAAAATCACTTTAGAAGCGTTCTAGTTCCTCATATATGCAGACGCCCTTATCTACAAGGGATCACATTCAAGATAACCAAGAATCCCTTGTTTCTCAAATTTAAGCTTTGAAGATTAGCCATCATTGTTTTATCTCTACAACTCCAGTTTAAGTCGCAGCAAATTCAAAGCCAAAATTCGCTATGCAGGAGAGTAGGAGACGTTTTCTGGGGCACAGGGTGCTCGAACAACCTCCATTATGAGGTAGGAGTTGCTTATTCAATTTTTGGTTCCACCGTCCAAGAATTTTTTTTTTCGTGTTTCACTCTCAATCCTGGCACAGTAAAGGCCGATGATACAGATTCTAGAGTGGAAAAGATGACAAGGTTTGAAACAGCGATCAACCAACCAAAAAAAGGTTTAAGACACGGATTCACATACCAACATTACTAGACATGATGAGTACACCGATTAATCCAATTTAATGAAAACCTTTTCACAAGTTGAAATAAAATTGTGATAAAGAGACCAACTACTAAAAATTGGAGACATACAATGGCTTAAGCTTGATAGGAATCTAACGAAATAGAACATTCCTGATGCCAGAGTAATCTCCACAGACAATTACATCGTGGAAACTATGGGAATCTCATCCATCAAAAGTACAATGGCTAATTACATTTTTGCTGGTATTTGATAGTTTTGACCTTTGCGGTCCACGTGACTGTAAACATCTGGCAAACCAATACAACAACTCACAGGGAAAGAGGTTATAAAATTTAGGAGTTCCTGCCAGGAGCAAAGTGCCAATCAAATTATTTCAACTTCTCAGCTTTTCACTGGTATGAGCAGATGAGTTACCAATACAAACCCAGAATCCCAAGTTTCCTCACAGCTCATCTTAGCGACATAAGCAACTATTGCAGTGCCTATCAACTCAAATTTACTAGGTGAGAAGGTGAGAAATTAGTAATGGGCCCTCTCATCGTTCTCTAACTGCAGACTCTCCATGCCCCTGACTGCACTGTCATAATTCTTGGCATGAGAAGCATTTCTCCCAGATGATACTACTCTCTTGGGATCAGAAGATCCAACAGGAGAACTTCTTTGCCCACTTGCAATTCTGTGTGCTGCTCCAGGGCTAGCCTCGGCATTACGAGCACGCACATCTGACTCAGCACCAACAAATGCATCACGGCTACTAGAAACAGCAACCCGCCTTGATGATCCACTAGACTGGCCCAAGATATTGGTACTTGATAACTGCATGATCACAGGTGATGCAATTATTGAGTTTGCAAGAGTAAAACTAGGGTTGGCAGCACATTCTGTAGCACACATCACATTCAGAATTAATAAGTTACAGATCTGTAACGATCTGATTTCTGACAAGGAACCACATCGAAACCATGCTCCAAAGAACTCAGCATATCATCCTTATTAACAGAAAAACTAAATGGGTTTTCCCTAATATGAGAAACTTACAGAATTTAAAATAGGCCCTGACATTCTTCGCCTTGAAGAATCCACTGAGACCAAACCAGGAGGACGCCCTTCTTCCCCTCCTGTGAGACAGGAAACACACCAAAAACCAGACAGATCAAAAAGTTAATTAGATACCATTTAAACTTCGATGAAAAGACACAAACAAGCTACTGCATAACGTACATCAATAGGTAGTTGAAAAATAAATTGACTGTATTAAGGCAACAGTGAGAAATAGTACAGCTAAAAACCAAATGTTTCTGTAGAATGAATAAAACGAAATAATATTTAAATTAAGACACCAAGAGAAAGAAAATATTAATCACATCTAACAGTAAGCTAGACATAAGTTACACAGTTAGACTCAAATATAAAAGAAATCAAACACTTAAAAAAATACATCTTACCAAACAAGAATTTGGCACTTAAAAAAAAAATACATCTTAACAAACAAGAATTTGATAAGAAATATATAGATTAAAAGAAATGAAAAGCTTATCACTCAAGATCTTCAAGAAAGCTACCTGTCTGTCTATCAGCATTAGTAGTAACAGCCGGTGGCATTCCGGAACTGGTTCCAGCACTAGGACCCTACATTAAATCAAACATCTCAGAATTCAGACAAAAAAGATCCCGAAGGGACCAGGATTTTTGTTATTGGGATGGGGTGGGGGAGATGGGGGAAGGGAACACTTACAATGGCCCGTGCTGGAGGAGTGGCTAGCTGTGATTGCTGATACTTCAAGATGGTCCAGTCAAACACATAATCAAACTGGAAACCTGTCCGGCCAATTTAATAAGGAAAGCACATTGAAATCATTGTCCTACATAGGTTGAAATGCAAACTATACGAGGAAGTATGAAAACAATAAAGTAGAGAAGTAAGACAACAGGCATCCTTTCTATATGATAATAATCTCAAACCTTCTCGGATAAACAGGTCGCGAAATATCCTTTTGAGATAAGCATAATCAGGCTTATCATCAAACCTTAATGAACGGCAGTAGTGGAAGTATGATGCAAATTCTGTTGGATAGCCTCGACACAGAGCCTGGAAAAATCAATAAATTTTCAGTGTATCATATAAAAATACATAAAATACGCATTAAAAGGGACTCATTATAATTTAACTTACTTCAATCGAGGTAGAAACCTTCTTTTCACTGATTTTCTCATACTTCTGTTTCTTGGTTCCAGCTTTAAGTCCCTGCCAAGGAAGACTACAAAAGAAAACGCACATTAGACAAAGTATACAGTACTGAGAGACGCCAAGTCGGGCAGACAGCAATAATCACCTTCCTCTCAGGAAGTACATCAAAACATAACCAAGAGACTCCAAATCATCTCTTCGACTTTGCTCTATACATCAATTACCAGAGAAACATATGCAACACATATCTGTTAGATAACAAAACTTTACCATTTATTATACAAATGTCATAATCAAGATATAACACATACCAATGCCCAGGTGAGTATTCATGCTAGCATATCTTGCAGTTCCAGTCAAATTCTTATTTTCCCTGAAGTATTAAAAAGTGAATGGATTACACATATCACAAAATAAACAGATATTCAAACAGTTGTGGAAAAGTCTACACTATATAAAATCCTAGCTGAAATGGTAATGTGTTATTACTAATAAGAACCACATCCAGATCATAGAAACCAGAAACTACAATAAACGTAAGCAATAAAACAGTCTATGCACGATTAATACACTTCTCACCAAAAATCCATCAGATAAATAAATTACTTCTTAAAAGAATCAAACAATGGCATCAATGCAAAATGAAAAGTTCTCCGCAAATTATGAATGCTGCAGGAACAATAGAGTTACGTAGTATAAGTTTTGGAAACTTGGAGGATTTTCTACGATTAGGAGTCAACAAGATATTCTTGTGCAACAAGTTTAAATTTCAAAAGCGTCCATACTCAAATTATGAGTCCTAATCTTAATAAAAAGAATGGAGTTCATCTTACATCTTTTCAGTCATTCTTTTTTCTTAAATACCACATACAGCCATACAGTAGTCATAAACTCTATTTTAGCTCCGTTTGCAGCATTAAACAATATTAACCGAACATATCTAGTGTTAAACTAGTTTGATACCAAATTCTAGACATAACTAGGAACTACTGAAACCAGTTCAACTTAGTAGATTTATGACAATAAATTTAAAATTAAATAGCTCTGAACTTGCTTCTAAGTAACCCTAGTCCCTGTCACATTCCCAGTTTTTCTGTTGCTGCCGAGGACACAAATTCCAGCGAGAGAGTATATGAAATTATGGATAGACTGGTATCCAGAGCTTCAGCATACTAGCTCAAGACAGATGAGAAGTGAATTTCCAGAAAATTTGCATCAACAATTGGCATATCAACTGTGTTATGACTACCACCCAAAGGTTTGCTAATGCAATATATATGATAGAATAGGTCATGTAAATTTTACCATGCCATCAGCAGGCTAACAAGAAGAAATATCTAGATAACTAAAACATTTAATGCACAATATCTGAACCTTCATACCTGTAAGGAATGTGCTGATGGGTTGAACTATCTCTGTATTTCTTAGCCAAACCAAAATCAATAGCATAAACCTACATGCACATCAATATGAATTAAATACAACCATATATGAACATACAATACATCAAAAGTAATCATGTCAACAATATTACACACCTGATTCGCACGCCTTCCTAGGCCCATCAGAAAATTATCTGGTTTAATATCCCGATGAAGAAATGATTTAGAATGAATAAACTCAACACGGTTGATCTGGAAAAAAAAACAACAAAAACGACATATGAATAAATGCTTTAAAATGATTTAAATTACATTAATTGATATTTGACATAGAATTTTACAAAGTAAACCAGGGCCCACCATTTGATCAGCAAGCATGAGAACTGTCTTTAGTGATAGCTTTCTACTACAGAAGTTAAATAGATCTTCAAGACTAGGTCCAAGCAGATCCATCACTAGAACATTGTAATCTCCCTCCACTCCAAACCATCTAACGTTTGGAATTCCAGCTGGCAATACCAAACTTGAGTTAGAACTGATAGTAAATTATAAATGAAATAAATTTACAAAAAAGGTACACCTGCTCTACTTGCAGAAAGTATACAAATAAAAGAAATATAAAAACAATTAGTATAAACATAGTCATTACTTCCTCCCTGTAGAATTCTGTATAACTTGGACTCGTACAGCAACTGAGGATGCTTTGTCTTGACACTTTCCTAATTTAAAAGGGCATTGAACAACAGAAGGAAAGAACAAGAAAATCAGCTCTAGTGCAACTGAAGATATCAACAATCCATTAATTACTTAAGAAAAACAAGTTCCAAAATGAGAAGGAAAATTCAGATTGAGGCATCAATTTAATGAGATACCAGAAGAAAATCTCCAATTCAGATAATTTTGAAGTATTCAAAAGTTTATCCAAGGCAAATATTGGTTTTTAATTAGTCAAGTGTTTTTCACAAGCACCCTCTTAAGTTTGGATTCCAACACCCTCGCATGAAACAGAAAGCAGGAATAAGCTCGCTGATGACATTTGGCATCTAGGATACAGGCACTCACTAATGTCCTTAAGAATGCAAGATAAAACTACAACTCAAACCAAATCTCATAACCCAATTCGGAAAAGAAGCTAATTTCACAAGAAACCATATTCCCCAAAACCCATTTCAGGCTGTCGTCCCTTTCATACTTCAGATAAACATAAAAACCCAACTGGTGAACAACACTTACAAGCTTAATTGCAACCTCTTCGTTAGTCTGAATATTAGTACCTGCACAACAAACAAACTCATCAAAAAAATCCAAATTATGAATATCTGAGGCCAAAAAAAAAAAAAGAAAGAAAAGAAAAGAGAAAAGAAAGCAACCTAAATAGATCTCCCCAAAGGAGCCACTACCGATCTTCCGACCCAGCCGAAACTTGTTACCAACACGAGGTTCCATTCAAAAGGGTGGGAGGGGATAAAAAGCCAAAAGGAAGAGATAAACTTTGGAACCCTAAGCTAATAAGTAATCACAACCCCAAATTCTAAAAAAGGAAAACATTAAATGCCACACATCGTCAGCACCCAGAACTGGTATTCATCAACCAAGGAGACCAAAGAAAAAAAGAAGAGAACTTTTAGCAGAAGAATATGAAAGAGGAATGAGATTATGCAAGCGAAGGTGAAAAAGAAAAGGGACGGGTCATGGTGTGAGATCTAGGGCGAGATAATTGGAAATTGATGGTAAAATTGTGTGATTGTTTAAAAATCAATTTGTTAGGGTTAGGTTAAAAGAAAAGAGAGGAATTGGGAAGCGTTAGGAGAAGAAGAAGAAGACATGGTGATGGTGATGTTGATGGGGATGAAGGTGATTTTTCTCTCTCTTGCATTATGGCTTTGATCCAGTCGAACCAACACCACCCTTGCAACCGTCGGTTATTTTGGTGTCTTTTTTTTTTTTTGATTTCGAAAGGTTTGAAGGCATGTCCACGCGTGTGGCTTACGCGTGGCGCAGGTTCCTTTGGTGTAGGTGTAGGTGCGAGTGGGGACACAGACACAAGCTTTTCGCGCCGCTCTCAGTAGTGGGGCCCTGGATCACGTGACTTTATCCCATCGTCCATTCCCACGGAGCGTAATTTACACGTGAGATTTTTGCGTGTAAGTGTAACTCAATCATTCTGCTCTTCTTTATTCAAAAATATTGGAGTAACAACAACTTTTTCTTATTTCAGAGTGCGGGTTCACAAGGGTTTTTCACATAAATAAAATAAAAAATATAATTAAATACGAAAATGTCTTTTTTTTTTTTTGAAAATGTTCTTATTTAAATTTATATGTAAATCGTATGAGATTAAAACGATTTATAAATGACTTGAAATCATGTCAGGGTGACATAATTTCTGTTCAATTGATTCCCATAGAAATCATGGCAGCCTCCCACAATTTCTGTTTAATATATGTAAATCGTGTGAGCCTCACACGATTTTCATACGAATCCCCCATCACATGTACTCAACTTCCACCGTCCATAGTCATTTTCAACCATCCAATATTATTTTCCAGCAAGAAGAATACGTATATTCTCAAAAATTTGAGTAATAGATGGAGAAATTTTACATTCTTATTCATGATAATGGTGAAATCATAAATACAAATGAGGGAGTAATATTTTACAGTTCAAACTTAGTTTCTCTGAAAATTCATCCTTCTATTACTTTACTAGAGCTGCAGAGCAAAATATTGCAGAAGTTGCACCAACAAAATAACAAGCATATAACATAAATGGTGTACAGATTGCCTATAGCAGTTGGGAAATATCTGATTCGTTACAATAGTCTTGAGATCAGCTGTGATGAAGATATCAGGGTGATGTTTGATTCCCGTGCTCAATTCCCGGAGATTTGCATTATGGACCTATTCATTGTTTTACAAGACTCAACTTTAAGCTCTGGAGGATCTGCTCCCAATCCAGCATCTGTTGCATTGTCACTGGCCGAACGTTCACCTACCTTTGCAAGGGCATCGCAAAGTCCTGTGCAGATCCAAAATATCAATGTAGAAGATGCGGATGATTTGATGGGACGGGCCAAGTTTTGCACGGCTTGCAATGGAGATAGTAGCATCACTTTCGCAGCATAGTCCTATTGCAGGTTATGACTTTATTGTCGATAATGGAGATTAAGAAGATGAGCCAGATGTAATACCAGATGATAGCAATAGTGGCAAGGATGGGGAGGCAGTGCTTGCGACTCAGAGCCAACCATGGAGCAGCCAATCTCGGTTCGGTTCCCATTCTCATTCTCAATAATATGCACATATGTCTCATTATGATTCTTTAAATTTAGAAGCCATGCATGAGAGTACATTTTTAGAGATTGGAGGCATGGTAGATAGTGGTGATATTTTGGGTGTGGCAAGAGAAAATGAGTTGGAAATTGGGCAACAGTTCCTTGATAAGGAGGCTGTATTATTTGCTGTTAAAATTTATAGTATTCGAAAATCAGTTGAGTACAAGGTCCTAGAATTTGATCATATAAAATACTATAGCAAATATAAGCAGTTTGGAAATGGATGCAGTTGGAGCATACGTGTGACTTATCGCCAGAAAAAGGGAGTGTGGAAAATTCGGAAGTACAATGGACCACACACGTGTTTGTCTGCATCGCTTTCACAAGACCATTCTAAGTTAGATACTAATGTTATATGTGCCAATATATTCTCCATGGTGCAAGCTGATCCAACAATTTCTATTAAAGTTTTGCAAGGGTCTGTGGAGGCAAAGTACGGATTCAAGACTTCGTATAAGAAAATTTGGCTCGCCAAACAGAAGGCTATTGGTAAGATTTTCGGTGATTGGGAAAAGTCTTATAATCAACTCGCAGCCCTAACTGATAGGCAACATCCTCTGATGTGATGATGCACTCTCCATATGGAAGATGGAATGTGTGGGTCTCCGGTCGCCAACGCTCCACAAATGCGCTGATCAGCGCGTTATCGTACTCATAATATAGGACCTGAGCTGTATACCATAAGCCTGCCTGCCTCAAGTATGGCTCCATAAGAGGATGTGGCACAGGTATGCGGCAACGCCTAGCAGTCAACACTCGAGATGGCTGCAAAAGCATGAACATAATATCATTCGTATTCAAAAATTCAAACAAAATTAAATTAAATTATCTCAAACTAAAGGCAGTAAACTATATGTATTAAAAATATATTAATTAAATTAAACTTCATAACACTAACACTATAATAAATCAAATAAATATTAAAATTAAACTTTATAAAATAATAACAACAAAATTATCTATAATTAACTTAAATATATTAAACTAAACCTTAAAATAATAATCTTAATTAATATTTATAAAATTTAAATTAACTTATATTTATTTTCCTTGTAATTTCAATAAAAAATAAAATAATATTAAATACACTAAAAACGATTAAAATAAATCTGTAAACTAAAGTTTTGATTAACAAAAAAATATTTATATAACAAATGATTACTTTACTAAACTAACCAAAACTAAACTAACCAAATATTTTTACATGAATCTAAACTAAAATAAACAAATATTCTTTTATTAATATTGAATATAACTAAATTAAAATATAGATATGTAGAAAAGTACCTTTTCATGCATATGCGCAGAAATATGTGAAACTTTATCTAACCGGGGTAAATTATTTTGTGTCATTTCTGCAGAAATTCTCGTTTTTCTCTCTCCTTCGTTTGCCTCTCCCACGATTTCTCTGCAAATGACTCTCCCATGATTTTTGAACGAATGAACAGTTCTCACACGATTTCACTTTTATAGGCAAACTAGAAATCGTGGTAGCCTCCCATGATTTCTGGTTGAGAGTTTTCGAGGCCACAAATCGTGTGAGGCTGCCACGATTTCTATTCATTTATAAATCGTTTCAGCCTCATATGATTTATATAAAAACCCAAATCAGGACATTTTAAAAAAAAAAAAATGAAACAGGATATTTTCGTATTTAATTATTTTTTTGTTTTATTTATGTGAAAAAGCTGGTTCACAATGGGAAAAATTAAGAATTAATTTAGTATGTAACTTAAATTTTATATTTGAATGTTTTAAAAATAAAATATAATTTTATTTGTCATATTTTTTGAATTTAATTATTTTATATTTAAAATTTATTAAAATTTAAAAGATTTAATAAAAATTGATTTGTTTTAAAATTTAAATATATCATGTCATGTTTTTTAATTCTCAGTGGTGTGTGCAAAGATTTGGAAATCCTTGATGCGCAAATTTTGGTGGGGGGCCCAAGAGGACGAGCAAAATTCACTGGATTAATTGGGAAAAATAGTGTTGGCTAAAGATAGTGGAAGGTATAGGATTTAGAGATTTACATACATTTAATCGAGCAATACTTGCTAAACAAGGGTGATGGCTTTGGCTCTTAAGGAAGGGATTGGCCTGGAGAATTAGAGATGGAGTTAGTGTGGACATTAGGAACCAGAAGTGGATTCCTACATTGCCCGATATGTAAGTGTAACATCCTGATGCTATTCCCTATGGTTTTCAATTTGCCTATCAACTAATCAACCATGAAACCCAACAATTAATGGAAAGAGGAGGTGGTCAGGGGGGTTTTCTCAATTCATGATGCTAAGCATATCCTTTCAATTCCTTTTGCACAAATGGAGATAGAGGACACTCTTTACTGGAGATTTGAAACAAAGGGTCACATTTTGATGCGTAGTGCCTATAAATGTCTCTAGCAGTCACATATAACAAGGAAGATTGAAGCTTAAGTTCACGATTACCAACAATATAATGTCCTTTTATCTCATCAAAACATGCGAAAGAAGGTGTGGAAATTGAAGACTATGCCTAAAGTCAAAGTGTTTATTTGGCGCATGGTTAATGGGTGTATTCCCACGAAGGAAAGATTTAGAACAAGGGTGTCCACATAGAGGACGGTTGCAACTTGTGCCAAGGTGGGGATGAATCACTTCAACATCTGCTTTTGGAATGTCCATTCACGCTTAATCTCGTACAGAACTCGAGTGCACAGAACTCTCTCTCTCTCTCTCTCTCTCTCTCTCTCGCTCGCTCGCTCAATGTTTATAGGCAACTCCTAGATTGATAAGCTAGCTGCTGGAGTGAGTACTACATCCATGCAGAACCTTTGTACTCTTGCAACTCTATGGCATGCACCGTGGTGCGCTAGAAATGATGTGTGGCAAGGAAAAAGAGTGTCACCAAATACGATCATTAGATCCAGGGTGCTAAACATGCTGGAGTTATTTCAAAACTCGCAGGGGAGTGATCTGCAACTACCCCAGCTATCTGGGCAAAACACGACACGGTCTCCACCTCCTGAGACGATGTACAAAGTGAATGTGGGTGCAGCATTCAACGCATCTTCTGGTTCGGGAGGCATAGGTATTGTGGTGAGAGATAATTGCGGCGAGTTCATGGCTAGGAAGACACAAGTCCTTGTCCAAGGAGATGATGCACACCAAGTTGAACTATTCACTGCAAGGGCAGGACTTAGCTTTGCCTGGGAGCTAAGTTGTTAGAGGATTATTCTTGAAGGTGATGCAAAAAAAAGTGATGAGCAGCATCAAGGAATTTACTGAAGATCTTTCCTATAATGGGACTATCCTTCGGGATATTTTTATGTTTGCTTCTTCATTTGATTGTTTTGATTGCAATTATGTTCCTAGGAGATGTAATAAGGCAGCAAACTTTCTTGCTCACAAACCTTTTTCTAGAGGATAAAAAATTTGGATCGAAGACCCTCCTAAAGACATCTTGTTACTCCCTGTGAATGATGTTATTTCAGTTCAATAAATTCCTCATTCAACTAAAAAAAATATAAATTAAATCAAATTAATTTTATTTGTAATTATTTTAAATATAAAATTTAATTTATAAATCAAATCAATTTAAATTAAATCCTAATTTTAATCATTTCAAACACTATCTTAGGATGCACCCAATTAAATTAAGTGCTTGATAATTGACATTCAACAAGAAAGAATTATATTCAACCAAAAAGAATTGTCGTATTTCGATTTGCTAAAATGAGGTGGCAAATAATTTGTGTGATGTGCCATGTAAGATTTATTTACTTATCAGTTATTTTTTTATTAAATTAAAATGGATTTCTGTTGAATTAAATAATAGTGAAATATAATCACAACTAACAGTGTGCTCTAGGCTTCTAGCTTCCGTTATTTTTCATTTCTTTTGTACTTCCCACATGTCTGGTTCTATGGATGTTTGGTTTTGGAGCTATATATAGCAGAAGTTTTCTTTGTTATAATAGCTTTTCTCAATAATATCTCCCGCTGAATAATTATGTTTTGGATTATTCGGACTCGTAGTTAGCATACCGGACACCTACGAGGACATTTGATGGTTCGAATCTCACAAAAAACTCAACCTCTACACACGTGCTCAGTACACTGAACATTTTTTAATATCCTTAACACGACGCTCATAACTTCTAAAGGAGAAGGAGTAGCTATTAGCAAAGCATATAGCACAACCTTCACTTCTTTATTGGACTTCCACATTAAGGATAATGTTTACATGAGTAGCTTTTAATGTAGGAATATGAAAAGGGAATTTTACGATGCATAATGCCGGGGAAGAAGCGGCAAAAACGATGATTTTCCTAAGCGATGTAGGGTCAGAAGATCTCCCTTTTTTCTTGGTTTTGTTTTGGGTCCCTCTGTTTAAACTTGGACTATAGTTATAGGGGTACTTAGCTTTAAAGAAGTGTTACTTAGAGAGGAATTTATTTGGATGAAAAGATAAGCGTCATTACTCATGGTGGTGATTGCTGTTTTCTCCTTGTTGCAACCATTCGGTTATTCTGGTTGTTATATCCATAGTTGGTCGGGTGCTATTGGTAACTGCAATAACAGCAAGCTATAACAACGGTTCTGGCATATTATGGTGATAATGGATATATGATCATGATAGTGGTAGTGTTAAGAATGTTATTTTCAAGTACGTATATGGTATCAATACATCTAATGGTCATCCCATTCGATTTGGAGAGAATTATCGATTTCTTTTTTATTTGGTTACAGAATTATGGATTCTTTTTCACAATGTAAAACTGTATCGTAACATGTAAAGGGAAAAAAAAATGAAAAAGAAAAACAATTAAGCTAAAAGACAAGAATTGGGATGATCATGTATTTAAATTTAAGAATATGCACTTGGCATCTGCTCATACAGTAAAGAATTTTCTTTTTAGTCAACATACAGTAAAGAATAAATTGATTCTTTCTGCCTTCCCAATAAAAGAAAGAGGCAAAAATGGGTGAAGGATCCAATGTGCCACACTATATATCCTAAGAAATACAAATTCCTAAGAGATCGATAAATAAATAAACAAATTTCAGGGAAAGAAAAAGAGAAAGAAGAGTTCTGGTTAGTCCTCTGATCTCATCATTTACTTGTTGCCTCCACAAGAAGTGTCCTCCAATGTTAGTATCCATAGTCCAGAGCAGACCCTTTTGTAGTCATAATTCTAGACTTAATTTATGTTTTATTAGGTTCTGTTGCCCTAAAAAACTTTGCCTTATGTTGACTTTTGTGGTCTGATTGTGAGCCTCTGTGCTTCCCCTTATTAACTTGCCGCTGGAATTGGGTTTCTTGGACTGGGTAATCCCATGTACACAAGCCTTGGGGACATCCTGACTTTTGGGCTGGGCCTGGGTGAAGGAATTGGGCCATAGTTAGTGGGCCGTGCTGAAGTGGGCCTTGGAGACAAACTGACTTGCTCCAACGCTCTTGATTGCAGGTGTTCAGGATAGTCACGGACACACCCAATACGAGGTCCAGCCCCGGTGGACCACTTGCAAGATAACCTCTTGGACAGGTTAAGTGCCGGGCCATCACCCTCTTTATTAATTGTTACGACATTGCTATTGTTGACATTAATTGCAGTTGCAGGGCCTGACAGGGTAGTTGGAGTAGGACCCTTTATTTGTTGTGATTCGCTAGTGGCAGTAAATGAATTGCTCCCAATAAGTGAAGGAGCATCATCATCTATAGCACATCTCTGCAAGAAACAAGCAAAACAACAATCAAGAACTTTTATCTACTAACCAATTTTCTGTTCACAAGAACCATGTAAGTATAATTTAATAGGAAACAAACTCATACCTTAACATTGGACAGGTCTACATTGTGCTCCTCAAGAAAGCTTATAAATTCTTTGAAGTTCTCTTCTGTTGGGTGGTAGTGACCACTATATGGCCAGATAGCCTGTAATGTGCATATGAACAACACTTTGTAAGCAAATTTGCTTCTGCAAACAAAATTGATCAACAAGACAAGCATAATAATGACCTTCATTAGGACTTAGGATGATGTATGAAATGCAATGTTAAATCCTTACCTCAAGGACACCCTGATGAGCCACTAATCTGCCAGCTGCTGTGGTTGCACCCCCAGCTAGAAAGCTCGAGTGCTGAAACGTACCCTTCTGCTTTCTCCCCACATACAAGGCCCTTGTGGTGCTGAGAACAAATATCCATTTGGACTTCTCATCAGTATCCACAAGCCTCCCATCCTGTCTGTACACTAACCTTCCGTTCTCGACAATTACTTCATATTCTCCCCTTTCTTTCTGCAATATCAACAAAGATCAACAATATTAGATATATCATATATGAGATAGGCCTATGTGACGTAGTGCATATGCACTAACGTGGGATTGTTCAGAGATAATAACTTACTGGTCCAAGATATTTAATGCATTGCCGTTGCAGAGTGGTCCTTGGGCATTTCTCAAGATTTATTTCTTTGCCATCTCCAATATCCAACCTACATATAATAAAGCACAAATTAATCATCCACATCGAAGCTTCTCTGTTACCACTTTCATGATAATTATTACAGTTTAAAAAGAAATAGATATCTAAGAACAAAAGTCTACCAGTAGAAGAATGGCTGTGTGCTTTGGCTTTCAAACCAAATATCATAATACATGTGTAGATTGTGTCCATAGCGATGACGCGGGTCAATCTGTGCAACAAACAAAAAGGAATTGCCTCTGTTAATACTAGGCTACAGTTAAATTGAACTTAATGGAATAATTGCTAAGAAGGGCAAGGACTTACAGCTTCAAGCCAATGTTGTAGTGCTAGTTTTTGTGCCTTGTCATCCTTAGATAAACCTTTTCCAACCTGTATGAGAAACAGCTAAAGTTAGCTACCCCAAATAATATAACATGAATAAGAAAATGACTAAAGTTACTTCAATTTCAATAAGGCTGAAGTTATTAAAATATTTAATACCTTAGCTGCTCTTGTCCTTGCCCTTGCCCACCTTGACACGGCGGTTTCTGGTTTCTGGACATCAAAGAATGAGACTGAGCTCCGTTTTAGAGCAGCAAAGTCCAATGCCTTCCACCTATATCATTTGAAACTCCTCAATTAGTAACACATTTAGCTACAAGTTTAACCAAATATAGTACTAAAAAATGTTGATTTTTTATTGAGACTGACCATAGCTCCTCCACCACCACTGCACAATCGGCAAGGTTTCTTCTCGTGCGGTAACTCTTGTAGACTTTTTGAAGTTTTGTTGCAGCAGCATCAAGCAAACTGACAGGTCTAGGGGAAGAGAAAACCACTGCTTTAGGCAGAGAAAGCACAGGAACTGGTTTGAACATCATTTCACTTTTGGTTGCAAGAGAATCCGGATCCATGTTCTCTTTATCTTGAACAAATGAATGATTTCTTCCAAGTACAACATTTTGGGGTCTGTGATCCCTCAAACGGCTTGAACTGCTCGTCTTATTGGTCCCATTTGACAAAACAGTAGCAGTCTCTGAATCTCTTTTCTTGAAGCTTGATGCTCTTAAAATCAAAGCCCCATCTTTGGAAGCAAGACTGATGTTGGGAGGCAGATCAAAGAATAAATGTCTAACAATTTCTTCCCAGGCAGATTGGAGTAAGGAAAGTGATAATCCCATATAGTTGCAGATACCCTCACAGTTCTTCAATTTGTTTCAAGAATGCTCCCACTTTTGAGTCTGCACAATTGATATATACGTCAGCCAAGCCATAAGAATGTAGAGTGAAACAAATTTCGGACTCCAAAAGTCCAAATCAAAGAAATGAAACACAGAAGCATATAACCATAATAATATATCCTTTTGTAGTGCTTATTTTCAATTTTATTGAGCCCCAGGGAATGAATACAAGTCTGGCTTTGAAGGGCACCATGGATATATAGCAAACAATTTCAAAGAAACATATATTAGAATCCACTATTGATGATTTACCTTTATTGTATGGTGAATCAAGATATGTCTCTGTTATATTATTGTTCTGAATCTATCTCAAATCTGACTCCAAGAACAAAAACACCAAACAAACTAAGGAAGATGGGTCTATCAAAGTGGTTCCCTTTTGCTTATATATAGGCTCCGACGAAGGCAAATATTCCACTGCGTGCCTTCAAATGCGTGTCAAAAACTGAAAATAAAAGTAGCAGTCTTTGAATTCAACTACGAATCTACCAGCACACTTTCCAATAGGAAAATAAAGGTGGGTGAATATAAGGTTCCAAATTTACTTTCTTGCTTTCCAGCGCTGTTTGATGAATTCCAAGCTTGGTGGCTTGAATTCTCCTTGTGAGTTTGTAGGGGAAAGTCAGTCTCTTATAAGGGTTGCGTCTGCACATTTTTCTTGTCCTTGAGGGAGCAGCATACATAAGAACAACAACCGCGCAGAAGAGCTCGCGGTCAAAGAAAGTAAGCTTTCACGAGGTTCCATGAAGAAACACGGATTGCTTTTAATGTCATGTACAGCATCCTCAGACTTTAGTATTGGTAAACTGTGATTTCGCGTTTCATCTTTCTTTATTTTCAAAAACTGCTGTTTGATTTGCCGATAAGAGTCTACGAGAATTATTTACATAATCTAGGAACACGGTATAGCTGTATTTTTGAACCAATTATATAAATATATTTTATATAAGATTTATTATTAATATATAATTTCATATAAAATGCTCTAATCTGATTGATCAAAAATATAGATACAGTACTCCTAAAGTATGTAAATATTTCTCATCATAATACAGTGAATCACGGTTCGAAAGTTCGTCCACACGTGAAAAACCGAAGAAAAATACTTTCTTTATTTTCTATCATCCCGTGCGGAGCATGTCTGGAAATTTAATAATCTCTTATAAAAATATATGCACATTACCTACCAACGAAAATTTCAAGAAATGAATTTGAATCATATAAGTGAAAGAGCGAGGAAGCGAATCAACTCAATTGCCTTCGTGTTTGATTTGTAAATAACAGTCAGCGAAACTCATTCTCTGCGGTAACAGGCTAAGGTCACTGCCCGCGTCTCGTGATTGTGCAGCATCACATGCATATCAATTTATTATTATCATATATGTACTGTACTATTCTATCATTCAAACAGCTTTTAATGGAAATGTCAATTATCAACTACATATTGGGAATGTCATTGAGTCAAGAACCAACAAATGTGATACAACTTGAAGAAAAATAGTCAATGGAAAAATAAGTAAAACAATTGCTATCAATTTTTTGCATCCGTATGTTTTTATCTATAAATGTAGGGGTAAGAAGGTCTGCTCAATGGCTAGCTGGCTGCGAAAAGTCAGCGTATCCTCTAAAATTTTCAAAAGTAAAATTAGGTAAATTAAATAAGGTTTTGAAGGTAGAATTTGTGTTCACGTAGTACAGCTTTTTTGTATACAAAACTTATAGACATAGACCCTACCTTTCTCCAGTTAATGAAGCGATCACTTTCTTGACAATAATAAGAAGTAACGTGGGATTGAACTCTAAAACGTGTTAAATTCTACGTTGAGGTAGTAATAGTCCACCTGTCAGTTTCGTCTCAAAACTTGACTCCAAATATCTTTTTATTCGTCTTTTCCCATATATTCATAAAGAGGTACAGAGACTCAAGTCATGGTCTCTAGTTAAGAGTCATTCTACGCTTCAGTTGTTTTGCTCTACTTACTATATGCTTCATAGTCAGCCTTTTCAAACATGGGAAAGACATTGCAAATCACATTAAGTGAAGAGATCGAGTAAAGGCTAATTATTCTAGTTTTTTTTTTTTCACTTGCTTAGGAATGATTATTAAATTTAACTGAAGAAAGGATGTAAAACTAAGTTTTATCTTTTTGCCATGTCTTGTCTTAGTCTTGGCTAGTAATGATAGGAAGATAAGAATTTATTCGGTCATCGTAATTTTAATAATCTCTTACACAAGTCTCCTAAACATTGTTTAGAGAATTAAAAACTCTAATGGCATTTTTAATGATTTTTTATTCTTTAATTAATGCATTTAGATAGACTACTGATAAAAAAAAAAACTCTAATTCATTGATCCAAAAAACAAACTCTAATTTATTTATTTTTTGTTTTGATGGAATCATCAATATCTAAGTTTTATTATAAAAAATTTAATTAATCTAATCCAACCTAATAAAAGTTCTTAAAAGAGATAGATATTTCCAATGAATTTTTTTTTTCATTCCCAAAGTATAAATTTGAGATCTTTAATTAAGAGATCGAAATACCTCCCACTTTGACCATCCTACGTCGGTAAACTCTAATTTTAACAGTGCTGTAATCTAACCAGAAATGTACTACAATGTCAAAATCAAGAAAATTAAGGTGGTGTTTGGTTTGTCATTTTCTATTTCTATTTTCAGTAAAAACAGAAAAAGAGAGTGAAAATATGTTTGTTGGAATTGTTTTAAAAATATTTCCAGAAAATATTTCATAAAATGAGTGAAAATTTAAAAATGCCAGATTCACATTTTCATCTTTTTATTTGTGGTAAATAAGCAGAGTTCCATTCTTTTCGTATGCCACGAGCCGCGTTCGATTCTCCGTGACAATGTTACTTTTTATTTGAACGCACTCTTGCAAGATCTTGTTATATATTATTAATGACAAGCCATGACACACTCGAGTTGGCAGCGCAATTGGTTGCAGGTTGAATTTGGAAGACCTGTGAAGGGGGTTCGAACCTCCGTCAGCGCCTAGATCAATTAATTTCGTCAATAATTTATTTTTTCCAAAGGGACAAAAAGAAATAAAAGAGCAAAACACCTAAAAACGAATTTGCAGCACAATTGGCTAATGTGCTGTATGCGAACGTGCCGTTGGGGGTTCGAACCCTCCCATTTCAATTTTTTATTTTTGTCAATTATTTAATTTGTTTTATTTGTAAGATTCGTAAAATAATAAGTGGTTAAGTCAAACACTTTTATTAATGTAATAATATATAATTGAATGTCTGTATAAAATATTTTTATATTGATAATGTATATAATAAAATAATACTAACTATAGGATTTAAATATTTATCTATATATCAATTAAAATATAATAATTGATAATAATAATAAAATAACTTAAAAATAAATAATTTATTTTATTCTTAATCTTAATATTTTATAAAGTTATTAATTATTTTAATAAATATTTTTAGTAAATAAATAAAATATACAAATTAAATATATATCATTTTTATTATTTAATAATAAATATAATTTTATTATCTTAAATTTAATTTTAAAAATATATATTTTAAAAATAGATAAATCAAACATATTTTTATTATTATTTTTAAAATAAACAAACCAAATACATTTTTTAAATTCAAAAAATTTGAAAATAAAAATTTTTTAAAAACTAAAAATAAATAATAAAAACAGAAAATATTTTTACAAATCAAACCACCCTAAAGTGCTGTCCTACTTCGTTAGAAGGAGTCAACCTTTAATGTAGAAAAGACGATGAAAACACGATTTAGCAAGAACCACGTTATTTTGTGGGCCATGTTACATAGTACTTTCACATGGACTCCAGCTGCAGGATAAATAATAGATGTCTATATTACAAATTTTGCTTTGGGGATGTCGAACACGTGGGTCAGGTCAAGATGGTCAAAGATCAATACCATTCAATAAGGCGTCTCTTCTATCTTGGAAACTTCGACACCTTTTCTACATTTTAGTGTGTTTGAAAAATTAAAGGTGGATTTGGATAAGTTTTTTTATCAAAAAAATTATTTTTAATATATTTAGATAAATTTTTTAAAATGATTAGAATCTTAAAAAATATATTTTTAATTTTTAAATAGAAATTGAAAAAATATCTTTTCAAAAAATTTCTGTTTTTATCTTTTTTAATTATATAAAAAGTTTTAGTTTATAATCAATTTTCTTAAGTTGAAATAAATATACCGTAAAATTATTTTAATAATTATTTATTTATATAATCATCTTTTCATATAATTAATTATATAAAAATTAATTTACATTTAAATACTTTAACTGAAAAATTATATTAAGATAGTATATTTTATTTAGATTATTTAAAAAAAATTCTTTTTATGTGACAAAATTACTTAAAAAAATATTGAATGATTATTTATATTATATAATATTTGATATTTAAAATCAATTTGATAAAAATATAATATAGTGTATACTGAATAAAAAGTTTTTTTGAAATAATACCTAACATTTAGTTTTTACCTTTTCTCTCCAAAAATAGTTTTAAATTTTTTAATCTGATTATAATCCAATTCAACAAAACTTATCAAAACAATTTTTTTAACAATTTTTTTTTTGGGAAAACAGTTTTTTTTTTTGTTTTGCTTTTGGTGTTTTCCAAACATGCTACTAAGCCATGTGTTGAACTTTTTTTCTTGTTATCTTATTTTGAAATTTTTATCAGAGTATGCCAAAATATTATTTTATGAGCTGTACTATACAGTAAAAAAAAATCATCTATTTTTTTGATAAAAAAATAAGAGTAATCGTTAAATAAATAAAAATAGTATGACTCATTTATTCATTTAAAAGTTAATTTTACATCATATTATTTCAATAAATAAATTCAAATAAAAATACGATTATCTAATATTTTTCTTATTTCATATTATTTTCAATTTACTATTTTACCTCTGTATATCTTTATGATAATCTTTTTTATTTTATTATATTTTTAATTTAATAAATAATTTAAGTATTTAATCTGTATGTATTAAATATTGCAGAGTAACACTTTAGAAAAACCAAAAGGACAGCATTTAAGAATTTATCACTCATATTCCCGATCGGATGTCTGTTTCTAGATTCGGAATTCGTAGAAGACCAAGAGAATCCATAAATATTAGGAAATTGAACAGCCAAAACCATAGAATAAGAAAATGAATATGAATAAGTTCGATTAGTAAACTACGCGTTATTTTTGGTGCAGAAGCTTGAAAACTAAACTGAAAATCAGGCAAGGATTAGATGGAAGTCCAAGGTCATATATATATATATATATACACGTTTGGACATGTCTTGAAGTCAATGCCCCATATTTTGAATGAAAACTGAGATCACTAATATAATAATTCGTAATCAACTTGCTATAACCTGCATATGGTAACGTATTTGACTACTTTGCCATGGCGTACATTCAAATTGAAGCTGTATCAATAATACTAACAACTCTTCTAGTTTTTTCCTTTTTGGTTACAACTACTATTCTCGAATTGACTTTTCGCCTTTTGTTTCTTAGTCTCACTCAGTTTTTTTTAATTAAAATTATCAATATTATTATCAAAATAATTAAATTCGATCACTTATGCGTGAAAATCGCTAGCAGCCCTTCCTACATATTCAAAAATCAGTGTTAATTGAAAAATATTGGAAACAATTACAAGCATCTTAATGTTGATATAATCAAATATATTAAATAATATCTATTGATTAATTTAATATAAATTTTTGTAGTCAACAAATAATGTATTTTTATTGATTTATCCAAAAAGGATAGTGATTGAAAGAAAATATTAGTAACAGTATGATGTGGATCTGTGAAGTGAAACAGATGGTATAGTAGTATTTACAATTACATCAAGGTAAAATTACCTTTTTTCGTAAAACATTAAGGCAAAATTATTAAATAATTGCTACTTGAGTGAATGCATTGCATTAATCAATACACATGAAAGTGTGTGCTTAATAAACATGAGAGTACTAATAGAGATGCGTGACAAATGAAAATAAAATAAAATAAAGGAGTATATTTAATTTCAAGATATTTGCACATAATTTGAACTTTTGTACTAATAATATTGGATGTAATAGCAAGTGAGCTTCTTTTCACTCGAAGGAAAATTTAAACCCTAAAAGAACAATTATTAAAGATCTTCTAGTTGTGTCAGTGTTTGAAAGTTTAATATTCCCTACCTAAAGCAACCTCATTTTGGTTTAACCATTAAATAACATTCGTTATCATCGTTTCCACCACAGCTCAAGCTGTCAAGGTTAAGGTAGTTGACCCCTCGGTGCTCGGTAGTTCAGACCTACAGTGTGTTTGGCCATCTTATTCTAATTATCTCCATTAGAGCAGTTCAATTCTCCGCAACTTGCTTCCAATTCCCGTACCATCACCCTCCTTTTATAATCGCATATAAACTAATGCTGCTACTATATATACTAAAGAGTATTTAATGCAGCTGAATAGAGTTTGTGCAAACTGTTTCAATTAGCTGTTTTTCTTAGTTTACGTGCCAACAAGAAAATAATGGATGAAGATCTTCCCAACCCAAGCTATGTCCACATTTCTGTCTTACACATTTTATCAAGATAATAATATACATATAATTGATAATCGGTTTACATTGAGTTGTTAAAATATTTGTTTTTTAGATGACAAATATAACTGGTGAGATAAAGAAGAGTACATAATTTAAGGACAATTTTTTTTTTTATCCCCAAAAGTTATGTTCAAGGTTCAAACTATTTCATGAACCATAGAGCGATAGAAAATTACGTGAACTGGGCATAGATACAATTGCGTTCGATATGGAGCCGACAATGGAAATTGGCCATGTCTACAAAGAAAGTGGGATGGAAAGCAAGCAATGATTGTTGGCTTTGCGGTGCTATTTTGATTTTGTTTCAATCAATCACGACCTTTAATAGGCTGAATATTAGGTAGCCATTCAAGAGTAGATAAAAGGTGAATGGATGGACATAGCTAAAAGTATACCAGACTGGCATGGCCTATCCACTTGTACGTATTATTATATCCTCCTAGTGGAGACACAAGCTCCGTGCATGACTTCCGCGTAGTCAGTTCTTAGAATCAAAGGCAAAAGGAAACAAATTAAGTAATTAATTCGCGTCCGGTTGAGGAAATCGTGAGTACGCATGTTTGCTGCCTCTTCGAGAACGCAACCACAAATTACCTAACTACCACTGTTACTAAAAATAATTTATCAATATACCACATTTTCGAAACTATTTATCAAACTGCTCTTTTTAGTCCACGCAGACTTTTTTATTTTTTCCAAATTCCATGTGAAATCACCTTTTCCTTTGGTGATTTTTATGTGGAATCTCCAAATATAAAGATGATTTCATGTAAAAATTGTCAAATGCAAAGGCAATTCTATGTAAAAATTACCAAACGTAAAGATAATTTTATTACGTATCCCTATTTACCAAATATCCATTTCAGTCTCCTTAATTTAGCTTTAGTATTAACATTTCGATTTTATTACAAGATTTGACTTTGTTATTTACCAAACATTTGGATTTAATTTTGTTATTAACAATGGTAGTTTGGTAATATAGTTTAAGGTTAACTTATATAACATAACACACACTATGATAGTAGCTTTGTGTTAAGTGCGAAAAAAAAAAAAGGATAGGATGATAGAAAAATTATAATAAGATAGGCAAAAATCCTATATAACAACACTATGAGAGTAACCTATGTGTTGTGCTGAGTGGAAAAAAAAATAGTAGCATGATACAAAATTAATAACAAGATAATCAAATTAAACATTGTAATAAAATCCAAATGTTAATATTAAGGCTAAATTAAGGAAGGAGGGACGAATATTTGGTAAATAGAAATGCGCATTGAAATTGCTTTTGCATTTGTTGATTCATATGTGTAATCGCTTTTATGTTTGGAGATTTCATATCAAAATCGCCAAACACAAAAGCAATTCCACATAAACTCCGGAAAAAATATAAAAGGCCAATGTGGATGAAAAGGAAGTAGTTCAGTAAATAATTTCCAAAATATGACGTATTGATAAAATAGTTTTGGTAATAATAGTAGTTTGGTAAAAAGCCCCAAATTATAGCACTTGCTTGTTTTGAATGAAAATTATTCGTCTATTTGTTGGTTTTAGAAGCTTGGCGAATCAAATAATAATGCAAAAGACAGCAAGAAACAAGTTCTGTAATTAATTTTTTTTTTATCAACAATTGAAAAATGTGACAGAACAATTAAGGAAACTGCTTTACAAGCTCAGTAACAGTTGGCTACTACTATTGGCCGCCTCAGAATCAGTCTCAGACGCCAAAACCTTTTAAACAATATATAATACCCAACTGTCTCAATTCTGATCAATCTGCTGGTCAAGCACCATAAGGGCTTCAAAAGTCAGCGGTATAGACATCTTGAATTTGCTCATATTTCAGGTGTATTTGTTTGATTGGATTTGTTTATAGGGTACAAAATTGGATTCATTTAGTAACACATTAAGGTGCTTGAGGGAGTTCTTCTCATCGTATGTCAATGAAGGAATATATGAAAACTACCTTAAAATTTTAAATGTGAACAAATTAAGTAAAAATTATACAAATGTGAAGACTCATAAATTTATTATTTTACAATTTTAGATTAAGAGGTGATGTTAGACCTACAATTATAATTTGTCGTTTAAATCATTGACGGAAATCTCTCTGTATTTTGTACTCCCTGTGCCTTCCAACAGCCTATTATATATCGTATTAACAAAGTGCACAAATTAAAATAATGGTGTGCAATTGTATTTTAAGGATATCTGTTCATTTTTCGTTGTTAGCTAAGTATTATATATTTTTTTCAAATGAGTATATCAAAAAAATTGGAGTCATGTTATTTGTACTTACCTTTTTTCGGCCTCTATATTGATTCACTTTTATCTACTATTTGATAGGATATATGGCCTAAATTAAATAAAATCTATATTTTATTTAATAGTAGATGAAAGTAAATTGATATAGAAATAAAAAAAATGATGAGTGGAAATAGCATTTCTCAAAAAATTGACGTAAGATGGATACCTTCAGCTCCCATTTCTACACTATCCAAAGAAAACTCCACTGCGGACGTCGTAGCAAAAGAACATCACAACATTCATATTAATGGGCCATTGGGTCCATCCCGATCCATGGTCCAATATGCTGAATTTATTTGGGCCACATAAGTTTAGTTAATTACTTGATTCGCGTTTGTACTCATGTATTTGACTGAATTCAGACAAAAAGAAATTAGTTTACTGAATTTAATTCCAACGTCAGGTCCATGTAATCTTCAATCATGTCATGGCCATGACATCTTGTTGAACATAATTTTGACATCTTAATATTTTCTTTTAATTTTTTTTTTATCAATTATTTTGCTCTTTTAATTTTTTATAATTTTTTGTATCTCTATATGTTTAAAGTATTTACCTACTTGTACAAAAAATATTTATCTTTGTTGAACGTAAAAACAATGCCCATGACTTCTCCATCACAACTCGCAAGCAGAACATCCAAATGCTTGCGACTTTGTGAGCAGTAATAGCCGAAGCACCCGTGCTTCGCACGGTGTTTTACCGACTTTAAGGTAATCATATAAATAAATAGACTTCCATAATAATGATAAATTATAAGTAGACTAAGTATATAACATACTATTGTGATTAATATCACTGTCCATGGCTACCAATACAACCAAAAAAGGCAAATACAACTAAAAATCTTCAATTATATAAAATTTAGAGATTAGAATTGACATAAGAACAAAGTATTATATATTCAAATTTTTTGGAAAACTTCTGTAAATGCAACATTTTGAGTAATATGAGAAGTTTTGGAGTCTTCGTCACATAATAATATCTTCAAACCATTCCTAGACTTTTTCCAAGACAAAGCAACATATAACTGACCAAAGAAGAAAACAGTTTATGATAAAAATAAATCCATATGTGATCATGTTTGACCTTGACTTTTATTGATTATCATTGCAAAGCGCAAAAATATCGGGAGTTATAATTTGAATAATAAGTCAAGTCCCATCACAAAGACTAGTTGTTTGATCAATATTTCACAATAATATCACAAGCACTCCTTTCTTCAGCTTCAACTCATGGTCAGGAAGTCCGGAGCATTTAATTTGATTTAAAAATTTGACAGTAAAACATTCAAGATCAATGCCAGCATCTATATCAAATTTGCATATTGAATCAACTAAAATAATGTTTCTTCTCACTTGATATTAGATTAATAACATGCTCTAATCTTCTCAGTAACCTCGACAGCGGGAGCGAGTATGGCTTTATCCTGTAAAAAATGAATATCAGAGAAATTGTCTAGTAGATTCGGATATATACATGAGACAATATCAACCATAGGATCAGTTGATGTCTGGATTAATAGGGCACTTGGAATTTTAACTTTTTGCTCATCACCATCACGAAATCTGTTTTTGCCATCACTAATAAGTTAATCATATAGCATCTAAAATACTGTTGATTTCATTTTTGAGATATAAAAATTCACATTTTAAAAGTAATGGACAATAAACATACCATGTTATGCAAAAACAAACATGTAATATTTAATCATTATATAAGTTATAAAAATGTAAAATGTATAGTAATAAAATGCTAATATAAAAAATTTAGAATGTAATTTTGATGTAATAAATAAATTGAAAATAATACATGACAAAATAAAGATGTATAAGAAATTGATGACATATTAATCAAACCATTGGTAATATTTGACAATGGATCCCAAGAATTATTGCTTGTACTTGAGCTTCCATGATCATGTTGTAATTTGACCAATCTTTTTTTTTTTTTTTTATTGTACATATACCTTTGAAGAGCACGGGTACAAGGGTAATGCCAAAGTACCCGTACTGGGTAGTATTGGGTACGGATATGCGTGGTACATATCCAACAAGTATTTCAAACAAAAAAAAAAATTTCAAGTATGGTTTGGGTACACCATTAGGTACGGCTCTAATTAAAATCATGTTGTTTTATTTAAATTTAGCCTATCTTTCTCCTCTTTCTCATTCAACCTAGACTATTCAATTGCTATCCACTTCTAAAACAACCCATCACCACCACACCCCTCTGCTAACAAAGGCAATGACCCAACCACCAAATCCAACAACGCCTTATTGCTAGTGATGATTCGCAGCAGCTCTTGCATGGTATGACAGTGGCAGTAGCTCCTCACCATGAGCAACAATGACCCACCCCCCGACTAGTTCGCAGTAGCCAACACTCTTCTTCGATTACAGGTGAAAGATGAGGCAACAAGAGAGTATCTTGTTATACACGCACATGGTGGTTTATACTTTTTTGGTATATATGTCATTTGAGTGCTTTTTATTGTTGGATAATAAACGAAGAGATGATAGTTTTGACTTGGAATTTTTTTTCCCTATTTGATGAATGACCCATATTAAAATAGTTTCATTCTCAGTTAAATTTTATTACATTGTAATTTATTTTGAAATACTCTGAGACTAACATTTTAAATCCATTCGTATCCTAATTTTTACAAAATTTTCGTATCCTGTACCAATATTAATACCTAGCACGGATACTGTAGCCATATTTATGCAACAAAGACATATACAAAAAACAACAAAAAAAAGAGAATAAAAATCAAAAGAGCAAACATATTAAAATGTATATCATTTAAAGTGCTAGTCAAATAATGTAAGGAATAGATCACCACTTTTTGAACTCAATGCTTGAGTTCTCTTGAACTTCAACTAATTTTTTCTATGCAATCTAACCTTTCTATATTGGTTGAAGTTGTTTGCATCCCTGTATGAGATTGAGAGAAAAAAAGAGAGGGGGGCGGGGGACAAACTTCAACTGACGTAGACATAGCACACGAGTTGCATATGAAAATGGAGACAAAGGAGAAGAAGCAAACATTGAAGCTACATGAAGTGATTAAGTACCTATACAACAATATGATCATGTTCCCATTCGAGAGAGTGCTAACATGAGAAGCATAGGTTAACAGTAAATGTAGAGAGAGAATCAAAGGAAGAGAAGAAACAATGAAGATAGAGCAAAAGCCAAAGGAAGAAAAGAAACAATGAAGGCCACAACAACTTGAGTAACGAATATGTAGGAGTAAGTTGCGGCATTGCTGTAAAAACCAACATCTATTGATAATGACACCTACTGATTTGATTTTATTTGATTTCTAAATATTCATTTTGATTTGATTGAATTTTGATTTGATTTGATATGATATAATGTTTTACTATATTTAAATATTTTATAATTTTTTATTTGATTTGATTTAAATAATTGAATAAAATTGATTTTTGAATTTTTTATTATTATATTATGTAATATATTATTTTTTTACTCAACTGGTACACAACTTTTTTGTTTCTTGATTTATTTTTTTTAATTTTTTATTTAAAAAATTTGTGGAGATGCTAAATGGTGAATTCGCTCTCTTTTTTGTTAAATATTTGATTAGATTTGATTGATTTGATTTGATTTTAATTTTTTTTTATTTTGATTTGATTTAATATAATATTTTATTATATTTAAATATTTTAAAACATTTTATTTGATTTGGTTTTAATATTTGAATGAAATTATTTTTTAATTTTTTATTATTTTATTTAATAATATATTATTTTTACTTAACTAATATACTACTTTTTTGTTTCTTAATTTATTCTTTATATATTTTTTTATTTAAAAAATTTGTGAAAACGACATATGGCGAGTCTGGTTTTCTCTTTTGTTCTCTTGTCTTTTGTTAGATATTTAAATTTAGATTAGAATTGATTGATTTCATTTTGATTTTGGTTTTCTATTTTTTATTTTGATTTGATTTGATTTATTGTGATTTTGATTTTGATTTTAGTTGATCGATTTGATTTTGATTTAATTTAATTTTGTTTTGATATAATATTTTATTTGATTTTAATATTAAAATAGAATTATTTTTTGAATTTTTTATTATTATATTAATTAATATAGTATAAAATATTCAACTGGGGCATTACTTTTTTTCTTGATTTATTTTTTATTTTTTAAATTTATTGAGACATCACATGGCAAATTTGTTTTTCTCTTTTATTATATATTTAGATTTAATTGATTTGATTTGATTTTAATTTTAATTTGATATAATATTTTATTATATTTAAATTTTTTAAATATTTTATTTAATTTGATTTTAATATATCAATATAATGTTTTTGGAATATTTTACTTCAAAATTTATCATTTTTCATTTTTATTTCCAAAAATTTTTGAGAATGACACATGACTAATAGACTCTTTGTTTGTATATTTTTTAGATTTTTAGATTAGATTTGTTTCAGTAGCTTATAACTTGATTAGCAAAAATAGAAACAGCTTAGTGCTTAAAGGGCCGTAATATATAAATGTGGCTATCTAGTTTTATTAAGTAAAGTCACACGTCTGGCGAAAAGAAGTAGAACTTCCAGCTCATACGCATAAAACAACCGCAATACAGCATATCCCATTACTTGAGTTCGACCGTGGGTCATGGGGAAGGAGATTTGGAGGCTTAAAAGAAGGGTAGAATGTGTAGTTATTTGTCCTTCCAAGACAGAGAGCCGATGACAGTTTCCTTCCCCAGCATAGAAGGATTTGACTATTGGGTCAAGATTAATGTGCATAAGGGCTAAGTCTGAGGTGCATCGAACAAAATATCGTGCACCACATATCAACTTTTTTTATGGTCAAGATTTAAGAGCTATTCTTGCACCAATTCCTTATTAATGTATTATAAAAATGCCCGCTTTCTCTTTCAAAATTCCCATGCAAGACCACTCACTTCAGCAAGACACCATGATCCTTGTCATCGACATTTGGCAGCCAAGCTCTTCTCCATTGCTAGCACTGACATTTGCTTCAAGTATAGCTCGCCAGCAAGGACCTTGATGCTCTCATCTCCTTCATTGCCACTAGCTGAATCTGGCAACCATATGCCCCATGCTCTCCTTCTCCACCACCATCATCATGCCACCTCGACGTTGCCTCAATCTTATAACGACCTTGACAACCACCCTTGTTGTTTTCTAGGTAGCTTTGTCTACACACGCTACAGCTCGCGTCAAGAAGAGGATGAAGTGTTCTCCATTGTTGCGAGTGGTGGGTGATGTTGGGAGCAGCAAGGGCTATGGTGGCGCTGGCAACGGAGGGTGGGTGGTGTCACCAAAGAGAAGAAGATTGCCGGTGAAAGCAGGGGTTGGGAAATGGTGGAATCCAAGGCGAGTGGAGGGAAGAGAGAACAAAAAATTTAGTGTGCATTGCATAAAGCTTGGTGTATCAATACACCATTACATCTTGGCCATTAAATCACTTGGTGTGTGATGCACCATACTTTATTTAGTGTGCCACAGCCTTAGCCTGTGCATGAAATAGGTAGCAAACATGTACATAATTGGAAATTGCTGTAAAATGCTAGAGCCTTCTATTCTTATATGAAATCCAATATTTTGAAAGTGATAATTTTATAATTAAATAATTAAAAAATACTATAATACGTTGAAAAGCAAGTGCAATAAGTTCGTTTTAAAAGGATAAAAATTTTCATATATTATATTATAGTGTTCATTTATCACTTTCTTTCTTTCTTTCTTTTTTTATCCAAATCTTCACACCTCTCATGTCAATGAAGCAGCAAAATCTTCACATAGATGTACAGAAATTTTGATTGAAGCCACTTTAAGAGGTGTGCAAAAGTATTTTGGCTCTTCTGAGATTATAGTCATTGATGAAATGATTAATGGTTTAAAATTTTATAATATATAGACGAGTGACAAAAAGCTTAATTCCTGGTAAGAATGAGGATGTTCATTTGAATTCTAGGAAGTTTACTTGTTAGTAAGGGGGAGTAATCGTTAATGTTTTATTCCCAAAATTGCGAAAGTAATATTTTCCACAATTTTTTTATAAAATTTTTTTATAATATATAATTAGTGTTTTTAGTTTGTGCTTCTCAGGTTAAAAGAAAAGTATTTTTTTGAAAAAAAAATGATTTTGATTTGAAGCATGTTTTACTTGTTTGAGTGTGTTTTTAAAAAAATAAAGGCTTAAATATGTTTGTAGTTTATATAAAAATATATATCATTTTAGTTTTAATCTCTTTTAAAATTTTTGCTTTAGTTTTGATCTCTCTCTCTCTCTCTCTCTCTCTCTTTTTTAAGTTTCTATTGTTTTAAATTTTGTTTAGTCCTTACCAATATTAAAAATTTTGTTTTTGATCTTTATAAATACTTTAAGAATCTTTTTTCTCGTTGTCCTTATAAATATCACATTTTAACACTGGTTCTAAACAACAGGACCAAAAACCTAACAATGAAAAAAAAAAAGAATTGAAACTACAGTAATAATTTTAGAGGGACTAAAACCAAAATAGCCTATATGTATAAGGATTAAAAATGTATTTAAGCCAAAAATAAAATAAAAAAGTTTAAATTTTTATTTTTTTAGAAGGAGATAGTTTATGGTAGAGTTATAAATGTATAATATTTAAACAAAATTAATAAAATTCTATTTCATTTTCTTGTTAATCTCCTAAATAGGGAAATAATAACTTTATTTCATTTCTTTATTCCCATTTTCAACTCATTTTTAGATTTACTATTTATATTTCTTTTAATTAATGAAATTTTTTTTAGAATTATCTAATAATTCTTGTGGATTGCGATCAATTGAGATATTTTAGTTTTAATAAAAAACTGGGCTAATACGTGATCCATGTTGGAATGCAATCTTAAAGTCCAATTATAGATTTAAGTTATTTGCTTGTTTTGAGCTTGAATATACGTAAATAATTAGTGTGAGCAATAGTATAGGCCTTAATCTAACAAACTTTTGATGGGAGGCCCATTAGGTTTTGTTCATATATAAGCTAGGTCCTCTCTGCACTCCATAATCCAAGCATATTACTACTTTACGAGTTGCCCCATTGACGACCGGTATGAGGAAGAGTCGGAGTTGTAGAGGAAAACTTAATTTTTCAACTATGTAGGTTATCATATTAATGATTGAAGAGTCATATGGTTATGGCTTCAAAAATACATATATTTGGTGTTCTAAATTTTTAGAGTAAAACACAACCCTCTCCGTTGAAAGATAATATTATTATACTTTCCTCCCTTCTATTTCTAAAACATACACTCCCTTTCCTAAAAATTTAAGATAAGAAATACAATATAATCTGCTTCCTTAATAAATAATATTATTACACTCTCCTTCCCCCAAAAATTAAAATAAGTTACACTTTAATCCATTTTCAAATTTTTCATTATCTCATTATTTTATTTTTTTATCGAAATACCCTTTATTGATAATTATATATTTAAATTTTTTATCAAATAAAATATATATGGCTGATAATATATATATATATATATATAATTTAAATTTTAAATTATTACGACATTAAGAGAACAAATTATTAATAATAACAATAATTTGTTGTAATTATTTTCCAAAAATAAAAATTACATATGTCCTTAACTATTAATTATAAAATATTAATGTATATAAAAATAAAAATTATATGTTAATATCATATATAAAGATGAATTACGAAAGGGATAACAATTTTTTTTTTTTGTGATTTTACTATAAAAAATGTACAATAATATTCTAAAATTAATTTCTAGGAACATATGTACTTTTTATTTTTTGAAAAAATGATTATTACAAATTATTGTTACTATAAATAATTTGTTCTCTTAATATAGTAATAATTTAATTTTTAAATTAGACTATATATATAAAATAAGCCACATATATATTTTATTTTGTAAAAAAATTGATATGTATAAATATTATTCAAGGTTATTTTGGTCAAAAATAAAATAATAAATATTAGATAATCGAAAGTTAATAAAAAACTTGAAAATGGATTGAAATATAATTTATTTTAAATTTTTTTAAACAAGGAATATATATTTTAAAAATAAAAAAATGAAATATAATAATATTATTTTTCAATGAAAGAAGTTATATTTCACTCTAATTATTTAGAAGAGAATAGCATATTTTTAGAAATCCATGGAAGGGAAAGATAATAATCCCTTCTCTTAATTAAGAAGATTGTATTTTACTCAAATTTCTAATATTGATCTGTTAATTTCTTACAAACAATGTTAGAGAAGTCAAATCCGTGCGAATCCTTTGCTTTTATGCGGAAATTGAGGATGATGACAAGACACCAGTCATTTGTCAGAGCTTGTGAAACTAGACCATTTTTTGGCGGAGTGATTGTCAAGCTTTCTATTTCTTCTTATTTATATGTCTTTTTAAATAAACTATTATTATGCAAACAAATTAAGATATTTTATTTTATATGAATTTAATTGATATGTGTTGATAATATAAAATAATTTTATACTGTTAATTAATAAAAATAGAGAAATACAAGAAATTATAATGGATCTCTCATTATAATAGATAATTATTAGTATGAATTGATATTTTTTATTATTTTTATTGATTAATAATATAAAATAATTTTACATTATCAATTTATTTAAATTAAATTTATTTTATAATAATATATTTTATAAATTTTTATAGTTACTTTATCCTGGTAAACATATTTTATGGTTACTTTTATTTTTAAAAATTACTTTCGCCTCTAAATGTATACAACTGGAGATTAAAAACTTTTGCTGTAATCTATGCTTTTTAAATTATTATCTTTATGAATTACACAACCTTATCAAAATCTTAGTCGCATATGAAAAGAATCAAACAGGCCCCACCAAAAGTCCAAAAGTGAATACACGTGGCGAGCCACACAACACATGCTGCGATGTGAGCTTGCTAGTAAAATTCTAAATGCGTACAGCATGGTATATGATAATATAAAATATTTATAACAGTGACACAGTATATTGTCGACACACTCTATCGTCCACCAATCAATTGGCTGTTTTACGTCGGGGAACAGAGTAATTGAAAGCATAAGTTGTATGACAATTTACAAGTTGAAAGCATATTGTTGGGGGCCCTTGCTTCGTTCCTTGACACTCACACTCCCGGACCTTTTATTAATTATTCATTAAGCTAGAATAATCAAATTCACAAATAGGATACTTGGATCAATATTTGGGAAGTTTAAAATTAATTTTAACCCCTAAAATTAATTTTATTATTTTATGATGATATTTGATTGTTAAAAATAAAAATTAATTCTTATTTTTTATCAGAATTACTTTAAAAAAAATTATTAAACATAAATTATTTTATTTTAAAATCAATTTTAATCAAACCAATTCAAACAAAATCAATTCTATAAAATTAAAATCAAATGCAGTAAAACTGCCAGTCGTGCGTTTCATTTGTTGTATTACAATGACGATGCAGGTTTCTTTCTGATCTAATCCAGATAACTGAACGCTGCATGCTAGTCCGGTAGTGCCCCTCTAAAACTCATGCCACTTACGCTTACTATTAGTAGCGTTTTTTCAGTTAGTAAACCAAGCTCACTGAATTTGACAGCATAATGGAGAGACAATAGGAAGCAGGGAGCTGTAAATATTTTTTTAATTACAACATAGTAATTACTTCACCATAAGTGGCTAAGCTAGTAAGCTATGAACACTGAACAGGCTGATATGGGACTTTACACAAGCAGGGGAAACCAAAATTTAAGACCAAAAAGAAAACAACACAAGGAACAGGTAAGGCTAGAAAACATATCAACAATTTGGACCCTGCCAAACCGAAACATGATAATCTCGTTTGATCAAATGAAACTGGTGCAAGCAAGCATCTGGGTCCTGCACTTTTAAAGCTGGCCATTGAAGAGCCTTTAAATATTTAGCTCTTCATCTTGTTGTTGCAGTAGAGCATCTACACAATCACGCCCTTGCAACCTGCAAATGCACAACTGCACACAATGTCAAATACAACAATATGGGTGCAGATTATTCAAAACAAAAGGGCATACTAAGTTTGATAGCAACTTTACCATTATCAAGGCATTAATTAGATTCAACTAGTTTGCCCCACCAAGCCACTTGCAGATGCAGATCCAACCCAATCTGCTGGCTTACTTATCAAATCCTCCAATTCAAGATAAATATTTGAGTCATTCACGTCTAGTTCTTCATCAGCAATAGGATTTTCCCCAAGTAGTTTCTCTGACACAACATGATAAGCAGAAGATACATCACCAGCTCTGGAAGAACCATAGGTCCTTAAGCCTCGTACAGTGCTACATAACTCATCTTCCAAGGGAGAGGGAGTAGGGTGCTCCATCCTGCTGGTGTTCAAAGCTTCAGACATGAGTCCATTGAGCTCAGATTGCAATGTGGCAAATTGTTCATGACACTGGCGTCTATAATCAACATTAGGGGTTGCTTCCATGACCTTAGGGAAGCTAACAGGGCACTGAGCTCCTAGCAATCTTCGTCTCTTAAGCATGTCAGTGCCATCAAGCTCTCTTTTACGCTTAATCTTGTGGATTAGCTGCTCCACAAACACTGGCTTTCTGGCCATTCTGGTGAGGAAAAATATCATCTGATACTGCTTCATCTCGGCACACCGGATCCGCTCCTGAACACCTGTGAGCTGAACATGTGAACTCTCCTGCTGTTGTCTCAGCTTCAGGATTTCCAGTTTCAGTATGTTTTGGTCCTTCTTCAGCTTCTCAACTTCATCCTCAAGGCCAGGCTTCATGGAATTGAAGACCCCTTGATGCAGTTTGTTGTACTTGCTTCTCCTCCTTATGTTCTTCAGCAAATGCTTCTTCCCTCCTTGGAATCCTTCATTTGCAAACTCCCAACGATCTGAATCTACCTTCCTAAACCCCTATATACCAAAGAATACATCAAAGATGTTCATAAAGCTTGGAAACTGAAATAAAAAAAAAAAAAACTAAGTTGCATCACAGCAATGGAATTACAGATAAAAAAAATTATTAGGAACTTTTGGAGCAAGAAAAATACATTCAAAATTTGACATCTCAACTTTATGGTCATAATTTTTTCTCACTTTCACTGCACTTTTAATAAAATAAAATATGTATCAAATTATGGATAGAATCGAGGGAAAATGCCTTACTTAAGAATATTGCGTACACGTATGCATCAATATTTGGTCGGGAAGCTAAGAACAATACATGTGTGACAAAATCACACAAATTAACACAATTAATCACTTCTTACAAGGCCCTTCATTTAAAAAAAAAAAAAAAGGGAACACACACAAAACTCAGCTTGCAAAAAATTAATCACACATACTCAAAGAAGAAAAACCTCGAAAAAAGTAAATGATTGCACTATTGAACTTAGATTGTTACTGACATAGGTGTTGAGCTGGCGAACGAAGCTGGAGAAATTACTGTGCTTGAAGTACTTTGGGAGAAGGACTTTGGAGAATTCGTGAGAGTCCCAAACGATGAAGCTGTCGCGGGTCTCGCTCCACGACACAATCGGGTCGGTTTCCGGGTCCTCCACCATCTCGAAAGTCTTCTTCAGAAACGGTGGGGAACCCGCCTCGTGCAACCCTTCCATCGCTTTTGGTAACTCGATCGACGACGAAGACGATGACCCGTTGACGGCGCCGTCAGCACCGTCGTCAACAACTTCTTCTTTGACACGAACAGCTTCCACGGCACCCTCTTCTTCCGTCACTCCCGAATTGTTCTCCCTCTCAGACTCGTCGCTGAAAACGTCGTCGTTTTGATGAACGTCCTGCTCTGATTTTACTTTCTCTACTACCACTTCTTCTTCTTCTTCTTCTTCTACCGCAGTTTTATTCAGCAGTGGTGCCTTGTCAATGGGCTCCGACAACGGCGTCGACGACGGTGACGGTGAGCAAGACCCGTAGCCACCGTGAGCAACCACCATTTTTTGGGGGGTCTCTGTACTTTTTGCAGCTTGATGGCTAGTCAGGGTTTCAATAGAACTTGAAAAAGTGTTAACGCACACTGTGTGGGTTTATGTTTCCATTTATAGAGATGATCAAAGGTGTAAATTGATTATGATTTTTAATTTTCTTTAGAGAGGAAAAAGACATGCACCGGGAGACAAGGACACAGGAGAGACTTGCGTATGCGTGCGACTGTCTACTTTAGGAAACTCAGACCAATGGCCACGTTTTCGAGCCTTTTTGTTTACGTGCCATTCGTAGCAATCTATTGGACCCACCTTCGGTTCTCCTCAATTATCTCTTGCGCCAGAAAATAATAAAGTTGAAAACAAATATAAACATACATTTTTATGCTAATACTCATATTGAAAAATAATTAGGGTGTTCACGACCAATTTGACTGAATAACCCGTTCTGATCTCAAGTTTTTTGGGCCATATTTGGGCCATAAAATATGATCTAATGTATTTTTGGGTCGCATTTGGGATATATTTTAGATTGGTCCAATCTAATCTGAAATCAAATATTTATTTAAATTTTTTTAGAAAAAGGTTAATATCCAATCATAAGATTTTTATATTTTAGTTAATATATTTTATATAATATGATATTATTTTTATATTAAAATAATTTATTTTAAAATGTATATTATAGAACATTATTTAAATTTTATTTTTTATTTCCAAAATTTCATAATTTTACTGTATATAAAATCTAAATCTTTATACATTTTTCAAATACTGAGTTAATTCGATTTGATCTGATCATTAATTAGATTATTATCAAATCAAATTTAGGTTTAAGAAAATAATCCGATTAAAAACTTAGGTTGAGTTTAGATCCGAGTTAATCCGACCTAATCTATCCCTTATACGCATATTTGAAAATGGTAATTCCTACATCAAACACACACAAGTATTGTTAATCATAAAATAAAAATAACTTGTTTAAGTTTAGCTTATCACAACAAATATTAATCATATATTAGAGATTTCTTTCGCTGCCCTTATTTTTATAAACGTATCAATATTTTTTTATATTCAAATGATTGTGATTTACTTATAAATTTCATAAATTCTAAATATAATTAAAAAATGATTTTAAAAATTTAGTAATTTAAATTAAGAGAATATATGAAAAATTCTTATTCATAAATAACTAAAAAATACTAGTACTTTTAGATTTTATAAAGATATCAGATATATATAAGGTAAACATAATTATATTTAAATGATAAAATTCACGTAAATGTAATTGCTTTCTAAATAATACTACAGTAGTATTAGAAATAAGGAGACTTTTCACATTTTTACAAAATTTTATTAGAATATTCATATATATATATATATATATATAAGTATTTGGGTTCATACACCTCTTTATTGAAAATATTGTGCGTTAAGATATAAAAATTCTAATTAAATGACATAGAAATCTAAATAGAAATTACAACGTCTTACTGTAAAATTAGTTTGGGAACGAAGTTTTTGTGTGCTTCGTAACTCTCATCTTGACAAACTCTAGTAATGCAAAAGAAAGTTCTTTAAATTTTTTTCCTCTCAACATCAACCGCCGCAAAAATTTCTGTAGTGCTTGTTATTGAGGGGAGACTGTCCTTCTTTTTTAGTGATACCTCCACCATTTTTTTTTTTTTGTTATTAGTGTTTCATGTTATTTTATTTTATTTTTGTTATTCTCTTTATGGTGGTTTTTTATTATTTTTTTTTGTGAAATTTGTTCTATCTTTGTGGGTGTTTTGGTTTTTTCCTTATGAGTACTTTGATTTTCCTTTGTACATATTTTTATTTTAATGGATTTATATTTATTTTAAATAAAATTATAATCTATTCTTCAAATTATAATATTTTTTATATTGGTTTTTGATATAAAAGAATTCTTAGATATCTATAATTTTCAGGTAAAGAACATAGTCACGTATTGTTGATTAATTTAAAATATAGAATGCATTTATTTTTATTAAATTTATATATACTATATTTTTTATTTTATAAATATCATTGAGTTTGTTTATGAATGATTTTTTTTCTTTAAAAAAAAAAAACACTTGGATCATACATTAGTAGCGAATCATCTTGTACTGCTTGCTTCCAAGTTGATGATAGAACTCATACCATTGGATTTCTCTTCCTCCATTGATCATATTAGACGGTACCTGTGTGCTATACTGGGAAATAATTTTTAAAATTACTTTTTTAATTAAAGTTATTTAAATTTGTTTAATATTTTATTTTATAAGATATTAACTTGTTTTTATAATTTCATATTTGAACATATAGTTATTAGTTGTTGCAATTTTTTTTTTTTAAAAAAGAGTAAATCAGACACTCTTCCTCTAAAAGATATCTTTATTACACAACCTTCCTATTTTTTTTCCCCAAAACATATACTATATAGCTATAAGATGAATTTCATTAATGAGTTTAATTTTTTTCCAATAATCTATTTGACAATTTGATTCACTACATAATTTTTTAAAAACAATTGAATACCAATAAAATAGTGAATTAGTTAAAATAATATGACATATAAAGATATAAAGATTTTGAAATTAATTAAATTAAAATTTAGATACTACCTTTATTAGGTTAAATTTAACATAAATTTATTGGTTGTGAATTAGATAATAATTGCTGCAATTATTTTAAATTGTAACAATGATATTTATGTATATTATAATTATTGAACTATTATGCACAATTATTTGTTTTAAGAATTTCAAAATTAATTAACACAATTATAGATATTGTATTTTATCACGTTTTATTTGACATAGATTGAACCAATATACAATTTTTTTTTATTGGTTAAGCCGATATATAATATAAGTATATTAAAATATTACAAAATATTATAGAGTGTTTAAAAAGTAGTTGAAATCACTTAAACTATCATAAAATTTTAATTTTGTCAAGTTTAAATTAACACATATAGCTACATTTTTTATAAATTAAATTAAATAATAGCAAGATATTGATTTCACCAAATAAGATACCCCCAAATATGGTTCTAAAATTAATTTTTTAATGAGGTTAAGTTAAAACAATGAAGTAATTTATTTGATAATTTGATCAATCACATAATTTTTTTAAAAAAATAAACATTTTGAATACCTAATAAAATAATAAATTAGTTGAAATGATATAATATAGAAATATATAAAGATTTGAAGTTAATTAAATTAAAATTTAGATATTATCTTGTCAGGATAAATTTAAAAGATTTAATTTGAATACACTGTCAATGTAAAATTTTTTTATACAAATATCCAATCATAAATTACCACATTAGCAAAATTTTTTAACATAACTACTTACTATTTGAATGGTTATACAAATAGAAGATTTTGATTGGATGACAGTGTAAAAAATTTTATATTGTTATTACAACTAAATTAAACTGAAATTTAAATATTCCCATTTTTATGAAATAAATAAGAAGTAATATGAATATTTCAAAGAAAATATATATACATTGTTATTTTTGTAACATGATTAAATTACATTAGATTAAAATTTTGAATTTATAACCACAGAGTAAAATATAAAACACTTAAAAGTTTTTAGAAAAAAAGCATGAATAATTTACAAAATTATATTTATTAAATTTATTTATACATTACTAAAAGTATATATATACCATTAGAATTATTGCATGTAACTAAAGGTATATTTGTTTCAGCTTTTAAAAAATATATATGATTATAAAGCTTGAACTTTTTATTTCCTATGCACTATACACTATAATTATATATATAAAAAAATTGTATTTATTTCTTATTTATTATATATATAATGTTGATGAGTGTTTAAACAAAGCACATATTGAATTAAAATATTTTCCTATACACATAACTATTTCACCTACACTCCTCCTCCTCTTTTATTTTCCTACAAATTTAACAAATACGTAAAATATGAATTTATAAGTTTTTTTGAGTCACTAATGTATTATTTTTTTAAAAAAATTTATTCTTTATTTTTCAATCAATACACTAATAATATCACATACGAAATCTTACAAATATATATAAATTAATTAATTAAAAATGTATTTAATTTTGTACCTAAAAATATATTTGGAAAAGGCATAAATAAGTGAAGAATTGAAAAATTTTGGTTTTAGAGAGAAAAAAAAAAGGCCATAAAAAATGGTTGAAGAAGTCTAAAATTGATATTTTAGCTATTTAATTTAAGTGTTAAAAAATGATAAAAATAAAATAAAAAAATATTAAATTGAGAATATTTAATTTAAGTTTTTGGTATTTAGAACATGATTGATATTTAAAATATAAAAAAATTATAATATTATTTTAAAATATGGATATATGATATAAGATGGGCATGGGAATTCGTGTTGGAAGACTAAGCAAACAAGCAACCTCCACGTGCCACGTGTCTGAAATGATGAAGTAAACACTGTTAGGCGTTGAAGAAATTCTCGCAAGGTTGTCCTTTCTTTGCGTCGGAGGTGAAATAAAATAGCGCTAGATGAGACGTTGCATACGGCATCCAAGACCGGCGGAACACAGAATTTCATTTCATGCTTCCATTATAGCTTTCTTTATTTCTTTTCTAGTTTATGGCATAAGACATTGTCCGTCTCTTTAATCAATACTATCAATACTATTATACTAAACGGCAGACAGATAGATCTTTTGTCGAAAAAAAATTAACGGATGCGGTCCATGCGGTTACTGGCGTCATCGTTGTCGGTGACAGCCTGCATGGACGCCAAGTGTCACAACCGATTCTGTCTGTCTAATCAAGTTTGTCTATTATTCTTTACTAACGAACGAATCATTCATTGCTACTGCTATCATCTTTGTGTCAGAGGACGTAATGTTAACCTCATTCTGCCCTTAAAATGTAACCTATGCCATTCATCCAATGTGGTAGCACCACCATAACATGGGTAAGTACTACGAACCTTGTAATTGTAGCTGAGGAAACAGGGAAAAAGGCTCGGTGCCGATCGCGCACGCCAAAGGGATGAAGAACAAAAAACCAAAAACAATGAACGAAAGAAACGGTGGCTGTGAGCACTGGCAACGACGTAAGAGTCATGCCGTTTCACTGATATAATTGGAACAAAATGATATCTACTAGGTACCTAACCTTGTTTTGTCTTTAGTAATTGTGGGCCGGGCTCAATTAGGGCTTGACGTGGCACATGTAAGATAATGAGCCAAGTCTTTTCGGCATCGGGACAAAAGACATGAACGTGGCCCAAAACTAGCCTCTTAACACTTGCTGCCAAATCTCATCCCATCTTGTCTTGTTTGGCAACTAAAATTGGGAATAAATCGAGATTAATTTAATGAATATATGTTCATAATTTCAGTTTGTGCTACCTACCTGACTAGACAGATCCATGTGGGGTATTTGATTTGAATTTCACTGTGTGCTTCCTTTATCCCTTACCTTCTGTTCCTAATTTTGCATCAGTGCTTTAGGTTCACCAACCTAAGGTTCATTAACAGTTGGTCCTAAAACTAGAGAGAATGAAATTTTGAAACCTGTAAAATTCTAATACCCCACGTCTTCCTCCAGTGGTGTTGCCTCTTAAATTGCGCCTGCATGAACATAATGAGAAATGATGTCCTGAGACAGAGACATGAGGGGCCCGTGTTTAAATGTTCAGGTTGGATTCGGTGGCCAGTAATCGGTGCTCATTCATGCCAAAGCTAACAAGGAAGGACTGAAACACAACTCCTTAGTACCACTAGTCGGACCTCGAACGCGTGTGCTATACTCGAGATCACACACACACACACACACAAAAGAAATAAAAAAAAGCACTTGTGAAGCATTAGCTCTCAGTTTCGTGATAACGTAGTTTACATTGCCAATTACTTTAATGCATAAGGCTAGCAGTGACATTCATCGATACCCAATGAGTGCAACAGCCAACTAGCAGGATACAGTATAAAGGGGTAACCATATATATATATATATATATATATATATATATATATATATATAATCTTAATCACCATACGGACACACACCCATCCCCCATTGAATGTTGGCCGACACAATGTCAAAGAAATGTTATGCACACATAAAATTACTCTAAAGCAAAAGATACGAGCATTACATAGATACCCGAAGTGACGTAAAAAACTAGCAATGACTGATTAAGAGTTTCAATTTTACAATATGTTAAAATTGAGCGATTCAATTCACTATTAACAAAATTGAGAATTGGCATATTATTCCAGATCCAAAATTAAGATTACTGTCACATAAATACGCAAAATAACAAATACCACCTAACGTTAGCATGAAATAAACCTTGATTGAAAAATAGTTTCAATAAATGCATTTACAGCCGGATGATATTTCGAGATGAAACCCCATAACCAAGATTGCAGAAACACAGAAATCAACCACAGCGTAGACAGCAATACCAAAAATGCATCCATGATAGGGTAGAGGAATAAATCCGAAACCAAATGAACTATTGTTATTGTCCAAGCGACTTCCAAATACAAAAGTCCCGGAAAACAAAAATAGCATTTCAACAAGATAACCTATGAGTTCATTTCTATGTTGCATTTTACAGCATGCACAATTTGATCACATTATAGCCCTTGCTTTTGGATTATACGCCCACAAACTCCAACTACCTTCTCCCAAAATATGCCAGTAATTCTCTTCAGTTAACCGGTAAGCCAATAGAAAATATAGCTTCTGGGGATATACCTGTAATAAATGGTCAATGAAATAAGAAAAATTGTATCCGGGAAACGGCACCACAAGAGTTTCAAGGAGAAGTGTCAAGCTCACCATCATCTTCATCGTGGTTGGCATTAGCTGGCTGCTCTTGGTTGAATGTATGCCCATTTAAAGCATCAACAGGGCTTGCATCATGTGGTCCGCCTTTATGTCCTGTTGCCACAATTGGTGGTGGAGGTAGTAACCCTGCTCGAAGTAAAAGACGCTCCACTGGCTCTGAAGGTTGAGCTCCAACAGAAAGCCAATACCTAAAGAAGATAAGGGCAATCAATGCTATTGCTATCAGAAATATGATAGACACGTTTGTCCAATTAAATTGATAAGGATGGGGGATTGATAGTTGTGTTACTTGTGTAACCAGAAACACTTGCCTTTCTTTCTTAAAGACAAATGACATATGTAATTTAATCCTAACCTACGAATCATAGAAATATATGAAATACAACTACATCATATCTCATTACACCTATCAAAGTTCTTCTGCACAATTGTATTAGCCCATTGCCAACATGAAAATCTTTTGCCAAGTAATTAGGCAGCAAATAAAAAAGCCATGATTGTAGGGACAATTTTAATGAATTCAGAAAATTTCAGGAAAGTAGAAATAAAAAATGAACATTTGGTGCTTTAATTATTCAGCAGGCCGTAACAAGAAATAAAGAACTACTCCGAGTGTATTTCAGTATTAAGATATGTTAACACTAACATGCAGGGTTATGCATACATAACCATGAGGCATGGTCCCCTTCAATCATCACTAATTTCCCCTAATTGGTCTGCAAGAGAACTTGTATCATTGAAAGTTACTTACTTCACTCTTTCAAATTTGAGAGCCATCCTTTTCTCACTGTCTTTGCCTGTAAAAAAGTAAGACAAGTGAAAAAAGAATTAATTAGCATTAACTTGAACCATCCTTGGTCCTCTTTCTCATTCCTAATCCTTAGTGGCACAGATAACAGTAACAACTTGAACCATTTACAGCAAACCTTTTTCTTTTTTCTTTTTTTGTTTTTTTCTTTTGGTCTTTTCTGTTACGAAAGAGCATCAAAACAATATAAAGGAACAAGCAATGCAATACTAATAAAAAGAGAGATTACCGAAGGTTGATCAATCTTACTTTGATTCCTTAGGGTCAACTGGATGAAAAGTTCAAGGATAAATTCTACATGCAAAAATGCATGACAAACTCACACATGTACATTACACCCCAATTTTAAGGCATAAAAAAAATGACTCTTTCAGTTCCATTACGTCCCAAAATCCTCTATGCTTGATATTCATAATGATACTGATTTAGGAGCTACAAAAAAGTTAGGGATTTGAGGAGAAACCTGCCAGCGGATCATAGTAACCGAGAATTTCGAGGTTCTTGCCATCTCTGGTGGTTTTGCTATCAGCAACAATGACCCGATAGAAGGGACGGTGCCTGCACCCGAACCTAGCAAATCGAATCCTGACCGTCATTTTTTGAGCTCTGGTTCCTGCAAACGCAACAAATAGGATCTTCGTAATAGCAAATTAGCAATCCTTGAGAAAAATAGCCCCCGTTTCAACAAGTTCATCAGCACGGTATCTAGTGCAAAATTGAAAGAAAAAAAGAAAATGGAGGACCTTGGATGAAGAAGTAGAGGGTGTTGAGTGAAGAGGAAGCAACCGCTCGACGAACGCAGAGACTCCTAGCGGGATGTTGGAGGCCAGAGGCTGCGCGAGTGAGTGCGTGGAAGTGCAGTACAGTGGCCTATGAGTCCCCCTTCCAGCAGGACGCCTTACCTTATCTTAGTTGTTTTTTTTTTTTTAATATAAATTAAAAAAAACAGTATTTTGAGAAGGAATTTTATTTCATCAGTTTACGTTGTAAAAATAATAAAATTAAAAATAAAGTAATATATATATATATGAATGAAAATATATTAATTTAGAATAAAATTTCAAATATAATTTGGAAGTTTGTTAATTTAGAATAAAAGGTTCAAATATATTTGTTTTTTCTTTTGGTTTTTCTACATGTATTTTAAATAAACTAATAATAGAATCAATTAATTTTCCTTTTACCGATTTTATTAATTATATAAGGTTTAAGTTATTACGAATTATAACTAAGAGAAAAAAGATAAAATATAAAAATAATTTTTTCAGTACTATTCACACAGTTTGAGGCTAAATATAGTGCATAGGTAAAACTCTTTTTAAAGTGGCAATTCTAAGATTAAAAACTCTTACATTTCAATAAAAATGAACCTAAAATTACAGTCTACTTTTTATTGCAAGACTTATTGAATTTGTCGCTTTCCATAAAAAATATTGTATCAATTGGATTTTTTTTTTTTTTTTTTACTTTGCTTGAGCTAATGACTTAACTGAGGTAGGTTAAAAAAAAAAAACTTATTTACATTTATTATTGTGATTTTTTTAATAATCTTTAAACATTAAATTAATAATTATTTAAGAATTAAGGCAATCTCTTTCTATAAATATTTTTAGATCTAGACGACAATGTTATAAAAGTTGGGGTTTCTTTTGGTATCTTTGTTTCTACGAGGACACTAGTATTCTTTTATATTTAATGGTTATGATTTAATCATAAATTTTATAAATTTAAAATATAACTAAAAATAATTGAAAAATTTTAGTAGTTTAAATTATTGGAATATGTGGCTAATTTTTTAACACAAATAATTAAAAGGTATCGATACCCTTGAATTTTATAGGAATATTGGAGAAACCCTCTAAATGTTGTTAAACATTTTTTTTAACCTAAATAGTAATTTCATCTAAATGCAAATGCTAAATATAAGGGTAGCAAATACAATGAGCGAAGGATCTTCTAGCTAAGTTTCATGTTACGTGATTTAGCAAACTTGGCAATAATATCAGCTACCTTACTACAAGAGCAATAATTACAATCAAAAGCATAAAACCAAGAAGCACACATGAAAACCCTAAGATTTGAACCACTATGAGAGCAATCCACCCTGTTTCCATTCTCATTATGAACTTTCTTCTGAAGGTATCAATCACTCTTTGTAGGTGCACAACCTTCAATTCTATGAATTTTCTTAAGTTCCTATCATCCCCAAATAAAGTTGCTTCCACATTCACCTTATGCATTCCAATGCATGGTTTACTTCATCTTTCTCCATTTTGTCTTACCTCTAAGGGAGTTAGAGATCCTCCTTTACTCACTCAAAACCTTGGAGTTGCAAGATTGTATGGGCTCCAATCCATTTCTCCCTGCAAGCATTATTTCCTTTTTTTATACATTGTTGCATCCAATTACACACCTAGCATATTGATCGGAGATTTCCCTTATCAACCAAAGGAACCATTTGATGTAGTTTTGGTAGTCCTTTCTTCTGAGTCCTTTTGATTGGACATGCCAATTCGTACTCTAGTAAAGTTGTAATGGTAACTAACAATGAAAACAAATAAGTGTGGGATATCCACATTTTTTTGGCCCACATAAGTACCAAACCCTTTAAAGATAGTGGCTTTTGCCAAATCATGGTTTTATGATATCTAAATGAAAAATCAAAATTATTATAAATAGTATGTTTTTGCCTTATAATAGTTTGAGCCAAAAGAAATACAAAGAAAAATTTTTTTTGGCCAAACCATGATTTGGGACTTTTTCTATAGATAAACCAAAGTACCAAGAATTTTGAGTTAGGTTCTTTTCCTACCCATATCAAATAGAATATGTTGAGCTAAATCTTCTTTGTGGGAAACCTACTTTGTTTTGATCAGGAAAATTGTATTTTTTTTTTTAAATCATATGGTATTGCTTGAATCGATAGTCAATCCTCTTTCCAACAGGAGTATTTCATAGTTAACATAATATGGAGCATTTTATAATCAACTTAACATGGAGCATTTCATACTATGGCAAAAATAATTGATTTATCCCTAACTTATTTTCTATTTTTAAATTCATCCTTTAATTAATAAACGTTCCAAATTCATCATTTAAGTAATAAATATTTTAAATCTGCTTTCTAACTTTTAAAAATTAAACACATTTATCTTTTTTGCAACCTATTTATAAATGTTGTTTCATACATTACCAGTGGATTTGAAAATATAATTTACTATATTTTATGTATATTATTTTTATTAACTCAAATATTAGATAAAATTTTTTATCAATATGACTAATGCTGTTTATAAAAGAGGCAAATGTGTTTAGTTTTTAAAAATTAGATGACAAATTTAAAATATTTATAACTTAAAAGATAAATTTAAAAATAGAAAATAGTTTAGACGATGAATCAATTATTTTTACTTGATAGTCTTCTCACAAATGACTTTGTTAATCACCTACCACTGTGAACCTCTCAACGGATCAAAAACATAATTAATATGGTAGTGGCAACATTGTGACACAAATCACACGCACTTTCGATTCCCCTATTCAGTTATATCTCACCAACATTGCATCACAAACTTTTAATCACATTAACAAGCATTCCATTTCATGACAACTCGACCCGCCGAATATATTAAAACAAAATAGTATTGACGGCCATTCCAAGCTTCCAATTCCACTGTTTGGGAATATACATATTTTTTTAATTTTAATTGATTTAAATAAATAAATATTGGGTTAGGTATGTTTTTCTGGGACTGGACCATTCAAGATGGTGCTTTTTGAAGCAGGCTAAACTGGTTGGGCCCCCATAAAGCATATTCATCGGGTGTTCATTGCAAACTAAACAATTTTATAGTTTTTCCTGACCAAAAAAAAAAAATTTATAATTTTATAAAGAAAAAAGGGAAAAGGAAGCCCTAGGCAATAAATAGAGGAGTTGTAAGAGGGGTTGGAAAAGGAGGGAGAGAGGAAGAGGATTCAAGGGTGGCCACGTTATTTGGCAACACAGAGCAAACCCTCTTTTCTCTGTTCCCTTCTCCTCTAGGGTTTTAGCTGCTTCTTCTTCTTCAGCTCTTCTTGCCACCTTCGTGTCTTCATCTCCGTAACAATGAGCAACGACAAGGACAACTTCAGCGTTGCGGATCTCACTTCTGGTACACCACCTTATCTTACTTCTCAGTATTTTCCCCCCTTTTATTTATTCTTGAATTTTATTGCTGCAAGTTGTTAATTTGTTTTCTGACTCATTTGATTTTCGATTGGGTTCTGATTTCTTTTGTGAAGCTCTCAATGAGGAGAACAGAGCAGACCTTGTCAATGCTCTCAAGGTATGCATGCTCATTACTCTTATTTTGAACTTTATATTAAGATTGGGATTTGGGTTCCTTATTAGGTTATCAACTTTTATGTTTTCTAATTTGGCTAATTCGCTGATTCATGTGATTTTTAAACCTAATGTTTACCTTTCTGTGCAGAGCAAGATACAGAGTCTGGCTGGGCAGCACTCCGATGCTCTAGAGTCTCTCTCACCCAATGTCAGGAAGCGGGTTGAGGTTCTCAGAGAGATCCAGGTATGTTGTAATGCTAGTTTACATTGGCTGTTCGGATTTCTTCTTCATGTGTGTTTATTATACAAGTTGTGTTTTCATTTGTATCAATTTGTCTTTTTCTCGATATTTATTGGTTGGGATTATTGGATGTGAAATGCTGTGTTATAGGCTCATTTGTGAATATTACATGAAAATTGATAATGGTTGCATCAAGATAGCATTTTATGTTTTGGAGCTTGCCTGCTATTTTTGTGTGGTTGATTTTTATCAGCTCCTGATTTTTCCCCCCTTTCTGACCTTACAGGGTCAACATGATGAATTAGAGGCAAAATTTTTTGAGGAGAGAGCAGCTCTCGAGGCCAAGTACCAAAAATTGTATCACCCACTGTATACAAAGGTAACCTGGGGACTCTGTTATCGTAGAGTGTGAAGTTAGTGAGTTCATATCATGTTATCCACTATGTCTGGTTGTGTAGCATAATATAGTTGCATAATGCCTTAATTTGCTCCTTCCAGCATGCCATGTTCTTAAATCAATATTAGAATTTAAACATCATGATTCTGAATTTTATTGGGACAATGGATGTTTGGTGTATCTGTATCTCTTAACTTATTATGAATGGATGCAGCGCTTTGAAATAGTAAATGGTGTTACTGAAGTTGAAGGGATAACAAATGAGAATGCTGCTGATACTGAAGAGGATAAAGGTACTAATTACAAATACATGCCCTTTTCTTTTGACAGTGTTTAAATTCCTTCATAGCTGACATAATCATGTGCTTCTGTAGAAAAAGGAGTGCCTGCTTTTTGGCTCACTGCAATGAAAAATAATGAAGTGTTAGCTGAGGAGGTTAGTCAGTTGCATTCAACAGTTAAATATTTTATTTAATGCTTATATACGTTTTCCAACCAAGTCTCATTTTCAGTTTTCTTTATGAAATAGATTTCAGAGCGTGATGAAGGTGCTCTCAAGTTTCTCAAAGATATCAAGTGGAGCAGGATAGAAAACCCTAAAGGATTCAAACTTGAGTTTTTCTTTGATACCAATCCATATTTTGCGAATTCTGTCTTGACAAAAACATATCATATGATTGATGAGGATGAACCTATATTGGAGAAAGCAATTGGGTAAGCTTTCTTTTCCATTGAAGTTATCACACTGTCTGCTGTCCATAGTGATATATTATGTCAGAAGGGTTGCCTTTTTGTAGAATAAATGTTGATGGCTGCTTTTTCCTGGTAGGACTGAAATTCAATGGCACCCTGGAAAATGCTTGACACAGAAGATTCTTAAGAAAAAGCCTAAGAAGGGTTCAAAGAATGCTAAACCAATCACCAAAACTGAAAACTGTGAAAGTTTCTTCAATTTCTTCAGTCCACCACAAGTTCCTGAAGATGATGAGGACATTGATGAAGATTTGGTATTTATAGTCTTTCTAGTTTTAGATGAATGCAAGACCAGAGATAAAATAGATAAATTTGAAATTCTATAGTATTTCTGATTTGCTATAAACAGGACCGCTAATTTTGCCATAACTAATTCATCTTTTTAAACAGGCTGAGGAGCTTCAGAATCAGATGGAGCAAGACTATGACATTGGGTGAGCCTTACTGCCTTTTACTTTTGTTAGCTGCGTCATGTTTTTTGAGTTTTGAACATGCTAGGTGGCGAGCTGTTGACATTTTGTAATGTTGATTTTTGAATCTATCCTTGTGAATTGTCATACTTGTTCAGGTCAACAATAAGGGATAAGATTATCCCCCATGCCGTGTCATGGTTTACTGGGGAGGCCATTCAGGGAGAGGAGTTTGGAGACCTTGAGGATGATGATGATGATGATGATATTGAAGAGGATGATGATGAAGAGGATGAGGATGAAGAAGAAGACGACGACGACGATGACGATGATGAGGATGAGGAAGAAAGCAAGACTAAAAAGAAGGTATAACTTGTTAATTGCTTTGAAGTGCTGAAGCCTTCTTTTCTTTTTTTTTTCAAAAAAAAAACTTGAGGTTTGTATCTGAATGAATCTCCCTCTCTTTTTTTTTTTTTTCCTCTTTTTTGGGGTCACCTCCCTATGGCGTCAATTTCATTGGAATGTCATTGCAGTCATCACATAAGGTAAGATATTTAGATTTTGTCATGTAAATGAAATAACATAGGTCGCTGATGCAGACACATACGAGGTCACTCTATATATGTTTCTTGTTTTTGATTTGTTGCCTTAATTATGTTGATGGAGTTATGCATTGTACTTTTGTCCCCTGGCCCTGAGATTGACATGTTTCATTTTAATGTTGGCTGTAAATTTCAGAAGAGTGGAAAAGCACATCTTGGTGAAGGTCCGCAGGGTGAGCGGCCTCCAGAGTGCAAGCAACAGTAGAAGTTTATTTATGCCGAGGGGTTATTTATGCAGCTGGGAGTTCTCTTGGTGTCCGAGAATGTCTGATGAAATATTGGGTTTCATGCGGTTTTGTTTCATGGTGCTTAATTCATTTTACTCTTTTAAGATCTTGTAGTCTGAATTGTTGAGTCCCCTTTCTCCTATTTTCCACCTGTTTGGAGAGAATGTGGTTATATACTTAGGATGCTGTGATTTGTTATTGCTGGAATCTGTACGTGGGTCTCGAATACTTAAATACATAGTTTGTGCTTCATAAGCTGGTATTCTTTCTATGCTGCTTAACAACTTGATTAAAGCTTTCTAGGGTGTTCACGGTCCAGTTAGATTTCTTTTGGGGTAAACCTCGACTGAATCCGGAAACCAGTTGTTATTATTATTACTTAACATCAATCAATCTATCTATTGGGTTTATCCTAAAGAACCAAAAAATTTGAACCGGATTTAGTTGGCTTGTTCGCTTTGGTTTTTGATAGTTTGAATACTCCCTTCTCATTGGAGTATCTCTAGGATGACAAAACAAGATAATTGGAGTTAAATAATAATGGAAATCCAATAGCAAGTAACAACAACATATTTACAAGATACTAAAATTCCGTTTCATAACCTAGACACAGAAAAAGATGTCACTTAAAAAGAAGCTGTGCACAATGGTAAGCGGTATTACTTCTCAAAGGAATATAGGTGATATAGCTAGTACGTGGTAAGACGCGCAATGAACTGATTAATTGGGAATCCTTTTACTTATTATTCAGGTAGATGAGCCATAATATTGATAATGGCACATAAATTTTTTATTTACTGCAATTGTTTAAAATAACAAACTGAGACTTTAAAAAATGGCTGAGGGGTTGTCATCAAGTATACTAGAAACGATGGAAGTAAGATAGCGATTAAAATGCTTAGCATAGGATATGAACATTGAATATTCATTTAAAATTAAATTATTAATTTAAAGCTATTTACAAATTTAATGGTAGATAATGATAGAATAAATTTAATATATTAATGCATAATATTATAATATTGTAGTCTATCAAATTGGTATCAAGTAGCTTGTTGTCAATGTCCAATTTGAAACTCAGTGTATGTATATTTTTGTCAATGTGAGACTTAACTCAGTACTCGGAATTCAGAGTCTTTACATTGGTACTTGTTAGTGCAAGGTCTAATTTTTAATTTGGAACTTAGTATCTGTGGAACTCGAAACTTAGAACTCAATATCAATTAAATAATTAAAACAAAGTAACTACCTATAACAGGTAAAAAGAAGGTGAACATTTAATGTTTATATTTAAAGCTAAGATCATTCACAGCAACTCTACTAAAGTTTGGCGGAACTATAAAATTATAGGTTAATTAACAAAAAATATAAACCTTTAAACTCAAATGTCTTCTACGAAGTCTGATTCCAAGTGCTTTGCAGTGCTTTCCTAATTTGCAAATTATTTTTTCCATCCAAATTAGTTGAGGCGATTTGTGAATCATAGAGGCTTCTATGATTCGTGAACGGAAAAAGGTGAAGGGGAAGTTTGGAAGAAAATGCAAATTGAAATTTTGAAGAGGAGGTGGGGCGAGGGGCGAGGACTCGTGTTGCAAGAGAGGGGGACAAGGGAGAGAAGAGTGTGCGGCGTTGAATAAAGAGAAAAAGGGAGGTGACGACGTGATACTGAGTTAAATTAGGGTTAATGGGGTTGGGTGTATTTTTGTCTACAAAATAGAAAAATAAGACTATAATAGTATTTTTTTTTTTTTTATAAATCCTTGGATTAGTTTGGTGTTTTTTTTTCTTTTAAATTTGTTTTGGTGCTTGATTTAGTTTTGTTTGGTTGAGTTTTTAATTTAATAATCGAAACTTGAATTAAACTGATTGATTTTTTTAAAATATTTTTTTTGGTCGTTTTATTCAAATTGGTCTAGTTTTGAAGAACCCTAGCTTTCCTTCTTTTCCCTAAGAATAGTAGATATAAATATGAATATGATAGCGTGGCCTTCTATTAATAGTGTTACAAGGTGTTATTTGTGTTTGCAAAATAACTTGGTGTAGATTTTGATATAAAATTTTTATTCAATGAAATAAATGATATTATCATGAGTTTAATTTATATACATTGATACTGTAAAGTTGTTCTACACTGGCAATAAATAAAAATGCAAGAAAATACCAAATTATGATGGATCCCTTATTATAGTAGATAGTTATCTAGCATGATTTGGTACTTTCTTATATTTTTGTTAATTAATAATATAAAATAACTTTATAATATTAGTGCATACAAATTAAACTATATTATTATTGATATTTTGTTACATTATTAGAATATTTTAAAAGAGTTTGACTTTTCGAATGATGGTTCGTGGTTGTGACAGTTGGATTTTATTAATGATGTATAAAACAAATTTATTTAATAATAGATTAAACTTAAATTTATTATATTTGACATAAAATTACATGATATGAATAATAAATAATTTTTTATTATTTAAATTACTAGTATTTGAAATTCATCCAACTTTACCTAATTTAATTTGAGTTAAAGAAACTCATTATGGATGTGAAGCTTTGACAATGCAATTTTTTTTCTATTCATAAAATTCGAATTGGAATTTTGTTTAAGAAAATAAGTGTTAGATCACTTGAATAAATTGTGTGTTGGTTGAATAATATATAACTTCAGGCAAACATTAAAACAAGTGCATTATAAAAAATACCTTTCATTTTCATAATGACGAAATATTAGCAATGTTTCATAATTTTATAACAGTGTTTCATAGCTTGAGTTGTTAATTAAAGATTGCGGCATTATTACCATCAACACTAGAGATCTTCAAGACAAAAGCATTTTTAAAAAAAAAAAAAAATGGTCAACAAAGTTAACCTATCTTCCGCCTTTTTGTTAAGTTTTGTAGAATAATGGGCCCAGGGCCCAAGGAAAAGGAAACTAGACCAGTATATAAACTATACGGGGCATGGATTCCCCAACAGCATCAGCAAACATTGAAGGGGCCGTGAATTATGGATAGCCCATTTAGAACGACGAAACAGAGAGGCCTGGCTCAATAAAAGGTTACACTGTTAATGTTGGTAGTGGCCACACGACCAAAAAACTGGTGTTGGTAGTAGCCCCCGACAGAGCAATGCAATTCGCTCGCTCCTCTTCCCCTCTTCCCCTCAACATAACACAACACTGACCCCTGACACTGCCATGTAGAGTCTGGTGGGTGAATGAATAGGAAATTGAAAAGGGAGGGAAATCAAAACGCCCATACCGTAAAACCCTAGAATTATTAATTTTTTTTTTTAAAAGAAAATGAAGAAACCCTGCAACTGCAAAACGGTGTGAATCACTACGCCAGCTCGTTAAATTCATGCATTGACTCGATAATATTGAACAAAAGGTTCCTTGCTTTTGCTTTTTGGGGTATAAAAGGTGCCAACTGTGAACCCTCACAGTTTCTTCTATGGCGAGGTTGCTTCGCAACACTTCCCTTCTCAAGCGCACTCTATTGGTCCCTCAGGTTCCCACTCTCATACTCGTTCGTGCTTTCTCTCTTTAAAACAACCCACTTGATTATGTTTGTGCACTGTGATCGGTTATTTATGCTCGCATTTTTCTGTTGCTCAAAGCATGTTACAGTTCCCCCACCATCCCATGTTCTCTCTTTCTCCTTCTGTTTATGCATTCTCGAGCACATTTGAGCTGTGTTGTTTATTTATTTATTTATGTTAAAGTCAGAGGAATGTTTTTAGATAGGGACAAGATTATTAAAAAAGCAATGTTAATTTTGTGGGTGATGGAGATAAGTATATAACCATTTACCACTTTTTTGGCATGTTCTTTTTTCTTTTGTAGTTCCTGATAATGGACTGCAGTTATTGCCTTATTGGTGCATAATCTGTGATTCATTTACCTACTGCTTGCTTTCACATGCAGGGCTTTAAACTAGGAATATTGGGCTCTTCTCAGGTGTTGAGCTTTTCGTCTAAAGGTTTAGTTTTTTTTAAAACTCTCTTGCTTTCTTCCCTACCCTTTATATACAGCTGATCACTTAAACAGAGAATAATTTGGAGGAAATAATTTATATCTGAAAAATTATGTACGTCATCATAGTGTCGAAAAGATGATCATGTGCCTTTGAAGGTTTTAACCATCATCGTGGTCATGTGGGAAGTGTTGGAAACATGTCTCCACTCTCCATTGTTGGGGTGCTTGCTGTAATTTATATGGGAAGAAACTATAATAATCATGAACAGGGGTTTGGCTTAGTCAAGTTGAGCTTGGGGACTTGGGGTGCTTTTAGTTTTGGTGAATCCTCACAGTGATGCTGGATAAAGTGGAATAGGGTATTTCATAGGGGCATACATTTCCTTGGGTGTGAGTTCTTCTTAATCTGGAAATCTGAGCTGATGTATTCTTGTGTTGAACCAAAACAGGACAAGAAATGAAACTGTTTGTCGCATGATTTTTGTGTATCTGAATGATAGTAAGCACAAAGGAGTCTCTGCCTTTTCTTCCTGCAACATTTATCTCATTTTTCCCTTTGAATTTTCTTGGAATTTACACTGATTTTGAAGTTGATGAAATGTTTCATTTTTACCTATCTGAAGGTAGAAGGCGCTCTAAATCTGATGGAAGTGACTCTGGTGAAGAGAGCATGTCGAAGAAAGAGTTGGCCCTTCAACAAGCTCTTGATCAGATCACTTCTGCATTTGGTAAGGGATCTATCATGTGGCTTGGTCGCTCTGTCTCACCAAAACATGTACCTGTAGTGTCTACTGGTTCGTTTGCTCTTGATATAGCGCTAGGAATTGGTGGACTTCCAAAGGTATCCTTAAATCGTTGCATAAAGAAGTTTCTTGCTCATTTGTTACATGTTAACAAACCTTGAACTCTTTCTTTTTGTTTTTTAATATATCTAGCAGCTGGTTACTGGTGACAAAATTTTCTATTTCCCTACACTTTCTGGTTTCCCTTCAACATTCATTTTGCCTATGTTCTTTTGGCAAGTGTATGGCAATTCCACTTTCACAATTTTATCTGATATGATGAAAGAAAAATCTCAGTTTTTCATGGCCATTATCACTGGTTAGTCTTCATGGTTCATTGTTTTATTGGGCAATAGATATATGCTGATTGTTATATGTAACTGTTGTAGGGACGTGTTGTGGAAATATATGGTCCAGAAGCTTCTGGGAAAACAACTCTTGCTTTACATGTGATTGCAGAGGCACAGAAGCAAGGAGGTTATATTTACTTTTGCAGTGATAATAATTTCTATTTGAATTGGATTTAGGACTATAACTTTTATAGATGTGATCATAACCCTAGCAGTTGTCATAATGTTATTTTTAGTCACTGATCCACAGTTGCTTTAATCTCCAACTCCCCCCCCCCCTTTTTCTTTTTTCTGTTTATGCATTGTTGTGATAACACTGTGGATGTATTTTTTCCCCCTTTAGACTTCTGAATTAATGTCTAAACCAGTGTCAACACCATTTTGACTAATACTATTTGGAAGTGGCAAAGCAGTGGTTTAATTCTATACTAAGTTTCTCATTTTCTCTATCCATGCTTCAATACCATGCCAACAACTTGTATTTGCTGGGCTGCTAACAGGTTGCCAGTTGTGAATGAATGTGTAAATCAATTTCAACTCCCTTTTGACTAATATTATTTGGAAGCAGCAAATTTGTTCTTTCATTCTATAGAAGATTTCTCATTTTCTCTATTGCTGCTTCAGTACTGTGCCAACAAGTTGTAGTTGCTAGGCTGCTAGCCAGTTTCCAGTTGTGAACAGGGTTGCATTCTGTTATCTACTTTTCTTATTCTTTTAATAGAGAGGGAAGAGGTATCATGCGTCTAATTTAATATACACAATAAGTATCTTCGGGGCTATGTCAATATTCCGGGCTTAACTTTCCATTATTTTAATCGTAACAATGAAGATAAGGAGGCTTATATATTTAGTATTATGATTTACTTGTAAAATTCTCGGTTAAGGATTTGTAGTTGTTCTATGCTGGCATTGATGTGTTTATTTCATGCAGGTTACTGTGTCTTTGTTGATGCTGAGCATGCTCTTGATAAGGCACTTGCAGAATCTATTGGTGTGAATACTGAGAACTTGCTTCTCTCACAACCAGACTGTGGGGAACAAGCACTTAGTCTTGTGGATACCTTAATCCGTAGTGGTTCAGTTGATGTAATTGTTGTTGATAGTGTGAGTACGTAGCTCTTTTTCTTTTGTTTTAGCTAATACTTCCGTTGGTTGTCATTGTAACTTGCTTATGATTATACTGGTAGCTGTACTAAAATCCTTATCTGTCTCGGTGTAAGAATTAGCACATTTTCACCAACTAGACTCTGATTTGAGCCAATCCAGCCATTTAATTATACCTCTTTATGATAATATTGTAAAATTCTCATCTTAAAAAAGTTATTCATTGGTGTAAGAAATAGTTTGATTTATGCATGTGTCGACAGATCTCTATATATGTCTATATAGCAATGAAACTCATTCTTATCTAATTCTGTTTTTATTCATGCTCATCACCAGGAAATATTTGCTGCTTCCTGTAGTATGCAGCAATTCGTTTGTTTGATTATAACTGAGGACAAGATGTGTGATGGGGAAATTGTAAAACTGTTCTACAATGGTTGCATTTTTTTAGCTTAGACTTAGGGCCAAATTTAGAATTTCTTAAATAAAATTTTGCTATTATTTTTGAATTTTTGCATTTTGTTCTTGTAAATCTTTTGTAGACTCATTAGGCTAGACTTGACAGTGGAAAGAATGAGTAAAATTTAGTGTTCCTCTTTTGCCTTTCTCTTTACTTCTCCCTTTGGTTTTTAAGTTTTACTTTCATATGGTTTATATTATGTCATTTAAACCTTGTTTTATTTGCTTGAATATCTTTTAGGTTTTGGGTATTTCTCTACTAAGTTTTTGCAGTCTTTTCATTGACAGGTGGCTGCTCTTGTTCCTAAAGGTGAGCTTGATGGTGAAATGGGCGATGCTCACATGGCAATGCAGGCTAGGTTGATGAGCCAAGCCCTTCGGAAATTGAGCCACTCCTTGTCAGTTTCTCAATGTATATTGATTTTTATAAACCAGGTATCAGCTAAAGCTGGTGATTGCACTGTTGTCAATTTTCCTTGTTTATTTAATTTTAATCTGGGCAATTTAACTGGTACAGGAAACTTTTGGGTTAGTCTGCCCTCTACTAATTTCATCTTGGTCTATGACTGTATTTTGTTGACTTATGCTGAGGGATGTTAATGACACGGGTGCTATTATATTTTATTGTTGTCTATTCTAGAAATATATATTATCTGTTGTGTGTGTTTATATATCTATTCTCTTCGGGTTATAAGTGTACTTTTGTTCAATTTACCAAAAGGATGTGTATCTCTTAATAAAGGGGAATTCCTATGGATGTTTCTCCAGGTGAGATCAAAGCTTTCTACTTTTGGGGGATTTGGTGGGCCCACTGAAGTTACTTGTGGTGGTAATGCATTGAAATTCTATGCTTCTGTGCGGCTAAATATCAAAAGAATAGGGTTTGTGAAGAAAGGTGAAGAGGTAATTAACCACTAATTCTTCTGCTGTCATGCTTCCTTCTTTAGTATTGTCATATTGCCTGTTCAAATGTTATAGTTTCAACTTTCAAATAAGCGTAAGTAGTAAATACGTGAACACAGTCTGCTGGAATCAGCACTATTCTGTTCTGAACTGGGTTTTATTTTTTTGATCTATATACCCAGTTGCTTCGTCTGGCGGGTTTGTTTTGGACAAATGAGTTTTGTCGAGCTTCTGATCTGAGTGATATCCTCTTATTGTACCTAGAATTGTCTGAACTTTGGCATTAAGAAGAATTATGACCACAAACTAACGGCAATATTGACAGTTTACTAATAGTTCCAATCCAAGCATTATTAAACAGGAGAGTATGGATTATTCAAAGTTGCTTACTTGCTTATTGTTCAAATTCTTTAATATTTCATTATCAATGTATTCCACATCCTGCATTATCAATGTGCGTGCTGTTTCAGCAATGCGCCCCAAGGCAGTGATTTAATCACTGATGTGGAATATGGACTGTAAGAAGAGAAAAGATATCAGAATCATTCATTTGAGAGCAACCTTTTAAATTTTGTGGGAAGGCCTCATCATCAGTTCTTTTGGCAAAACTGATTGTGTAACAAATATATTACTTCAATCGTGCAAGAGTAGGTTATCAAAATGTAAACTAAATGCATTGATCATCTTTTTTGTACTGTAACCATTGAGCATTTTTTTTTGGTGTGATCTCTGCTTGCGCAATAATTTGTGGGACTTAAGATTGCTTTGAATTCACTAGGTCTACTTTCTGCGATGAATATTTATCCCTTATGGCCTTTTATTATACAGATTTTAGGAAGCCAGGTACTTGTCAAGGTTGTGAAGAACAAGCTTGCCCCTCCATTTAAAACCGCTGAGTTTGAGCTTCAGTTTGGCAAGGGTATAAACAGAGAATCAGAGACGATAGACCTGAGTGTAAAGCACAAACTCATCTCAAAGTCTGGTGCTTTTTATTACTTTAACGATCAGAATTTCCATGGCAAGGATGCTCTTAAGAGTTTCCTGGCTGAGAATTCCAGTGCATTAGAAGAACTTCAAATGAAGCTCAGGAAGAAGCTTCTTGCTGCTGAGACAGAAAAGGTGCAAGATTCAGATGTGGTTAGTGGAGATGTTACAGAAGAAACTACAACACTTGATTCTACTGATGAAGAAGCTGCAGCTGTTGTAGAAGCATGATTTTGTAAATTTCCCTGAAGTATGGCTCACTCTATTTCCTGGCTTCAATCCATGTGATTTATGCGTGCTGTAGCTTGATGAATTGGCCATAAAATGATCCACTCAAATGAAAAAGGCTCTAAGAAGTGATGTATGCCTCAAATGCTTATGGTTTGGAATCACATCATTGTTACTTGCGGTCGAATGTTCAAGTTTTGCAAATTGCCGTTGTAAATTGAATATTTCGGTCATTTTATATAGGCCGAGTCATGTTGCACATGTAAGGACTGACTGGTTAGGAAGCAAGGTCATTGCTCAATAGTTGAGTCATCACCGATTACTTGTAAGGGTTTTACCGTGCAATTTGTATAATGGTGCATGTGTTATTCCATTTGATACTGTAGTGTTATTCCTTTTTCTCCTTCTATCACGTGTTTATTGGTTACAGAATGTCATAATGGGCAGTGATATTTTGATTATTTTCACAACCCCAACTTGGGTTCCATCATTGGCACATAAGCAAAGCGGAAAATGTTACTCACAAAACGAAATTAAAAAAGTAATTTACATAATTAAAATTCTTGTGCAACTTTATAGATACATTTCAGATTAGTCATCACAGGCTTTTAGAAACATAAAAATATCTAATAAGTAAACTTCTTTTATCGATAATTTACTTTTGTATAAAGAACGACAAACTCAAATTTCTTATTATCTAAGATTGCTGCTAGAAATAATGGAACAATTTAAAATCTATTAGCTCATAAAATTTTCAATTAATAACTATAATAAATTAACTAATTGCAGGACTTCTCAATTTTTTATGTCAGTCCTTTTCTAAAAGAATAATGTTATTTTTACAACTTTTTAGGACATCTTTAAAGGTATACTCCGAGAAGCTTATTAAATATTGGTCGAGAAAAAAGTTATAATATACTTTTAATCAAATATTTAAGAGACATCCTAAGTAGGGGTTGAAACAAGCCAAGTAGCTCATTAGAAACCTTTAGCCTAACTTAGGTTAAGTTTACCTTAGTTTAGTTTATACTAAATAAATTGGGCTAAGGCTTTTTAAAAAACCTTTTTAACCAAAAAAAGTTAAGCTATAAGCTTTCAAAAAGTTTATTAGACCTAATAGACTAATATATTTATACTATATTATAATTATTGTTATATAAATTATGTAAATTAAATTATATTATTATTTTAAAAACTTAATGATAATAGAAGCATTTGTTTATTTTAGGACTAGAATTTTTGATATATATAGAAAACCTTTTAACCTATTTTGGAATATATTTTTCACCATATTTAGGAGGTTTTTTTGGTTTATTTAAAATTTTTATTATTAAGTAGATTTTTAAATAGATTTTTAGGTTAGGTCAGACCAAACTTTTAAAAAGGCCTATTAGGCGTTAGAAAAAAAAAGTCTTTATTAAATAATAAGCCTAAACTCAGGCAACATATTTAAAATATAAGACAAATTTATTTAAGTTAAAGCTTAACCCGGTCTAATTTACTTCCACCGCTATCCTTAAGATATCACTTTAAAGATATCATAATAATGAAATTTTTCAAAATCATTTCTCTTTCTAAAATCAAGAGTTGGTATGAATAACATCTCTCTCTCTAAAAAAACTCTGACCGTTGAAAAGGAAATTTTCAATATTATTTAAAGGAAAGGCGAGGAATGAAACATAAACTGAAACCACACAATACATATCGTACGTCAAAATGCCTCACGCAGCAAAAGTTGAAAGTGTGAATGACTACCACGCACTAAGACTCCAAAAACTTTAGAGGCTGGCCAAATCATAGCACAGGTCGTAATGCAGAAGAAGAGAAAGCTGAATTTCGAAGAAAGGGAATATTCTATGAGTTTGAAAAAATAAGGGTTCAAGTTTTTGACGATGAAAAGACTACTTTACCATTTTTATCTTTTGTTAATAAGTGAGAGCCTGAGTTCAATTGCTTGAAATTCGTACAGGGAGTCTTTCTATTAATATTTCTTTTATACTCTTTTTGATCTTTGATAGAACAACAAACAGTTTCATTTTTAGCTTTTGCATTTAATTCTCTATTTAAAAGACGTGCAGTTTTATGGTAAGCGATACAGTTGCAACTCCTCTTATTATTATTTTTTTTTTCCACTATTCTCTTATACACTATCATTCTTGGAGACATACCTTTTTCGTTGGTTTGTTTGAAGACCTATAATACAGTGAACAAAATAATACGGTAGATGATGATGTCGCATGAATGAACCTATCGCAGGATTATTATTCTTTTCAAATTTCAACTAATTTGGTTAGCGTTCAGTGTTCATAGTTGAATGTCAATGTTTCATGAGCTCTGGCGTTTTTGAGGGAGTGAGCCTAGTATTTGGTATCAATCTTGTATTCACAATTCACAAAGTTGTCCAAACTTCTGGTTAGTCAAACTTCTACTCTGAACTGTAATTAATCTAACCAAAGTGAAGTACCAGACAAGATGGCGGCAATGATTGATACGTCCAACCTTTATATAATAGGACACCAGAAATTTCTTCTCTACTAAAGTCTATAAAAAAACAGTACTTCTCTTGTCTCTGTCGTCCAAATTAAGGCCTTCAATGACTTATTGAAAGAGAGACACCTCAAACTAAACCAAGAAGCTTTATGTATACTAGTTTCTTATAGCTACATGAACACTTCTCACAAAACCAATGAATAGGCATTAGCAATTAGGGCTTAATTTGCTTTAGTTTTCTTATTATTAAGAAGAGGGCTCTTGCCAAATATGTTTTTGTATTGAAAAATATTATGTGTACATATAAAATGTAGCCGTATGGGATACTGTGCCGACTCACATTCCAATTACTATTAGATAGAGTATGAATCTTACTTAAATTTAGTCCATACTCTATTCTATGATGGATGAAGTGTGAGTCGGCATGATATCCCACATCCCGTATATACACATACCATAACTCTTTCGTATTTCTGCAATTTGTCACAAAATGTATTTAGAGACACTTTACCGCACCACAGCCATATGAAGCAGCAGCAGAAGTTGACTTATTACGGTTCATTAATTTTTTGTGGGGTTCTTTACAATATTCTTCACTCATTTCATTCACAGAGGTATTTATTAGCCACCTAAGGTTTCTCATTTTTAACTTACACGCAGAGTTATGTTGTATGACTTTCTTTTAGCATAGACTTCATGCAATTAGAAGGTTTATACTTATGAAGAATTCTTATATGTTATTGGATCGTAAGAAAAATGGGTTGTCTTATACCTCAATACTTCGGCTAGTACATTGAAATTATAGTAAAAGTGAGAGACAGTAATAACTTGTAAAGTTGATGTGTTAATAGTAAATATTGCGTAGTAATGGTCAAGGGGAAAGGGCATATACTACTCTAACCAACCATATGTTGGTACATTTTTCTTATAAGCATATATTGCGTGCTAAAATTATCAGGATGTCATTTACTAGGAATAGCTAAAAAGAGGGGAGGGTTTTTCCTTGTCGGCCAGGCCTCTACCTCACGTGAGCTTTGTTTATCTTGAATGATATCGAAGATGGAAGTCTCGCTATTTGTGGGTAATTGTGATTTCTCTTTTTCTTGAAAGATCCTCATAAAATTTGTTCACGTGACTTTGTAAATAACAAATTGTGGCTACAACTTTCTGTTGCTACGTATTAGATATAGATATAGATACTTGAGGCGGAAATATAAACAAGGAAGAGAAGAAGAAAAAGAAAAGAGAAAAATAATAAAAACACAGTCTAAGTTTTATTTTGAATGCTTTGAATCTCTTGGCTTGAGACCGAGGGTCAAAGCTGCTGTCTGACTGTCTCTAACGGTCCCTGCCGATTTTCCACTAGGAAAATTCATGAACTGACAGCGGAGTTTCTCAATATTTAAGGTAGAGTTTTTTTGGGGTTGTTAAAGGAAGAAAACTTTATTGATCTATATTATTAAAAGTTTTTTCTTTTTGTCTCGATAGAACTATTGATATTTAGTCTTATTATCAAAAATTCAATTAATTTGGTTTGATCCAATAGAGACCCTTGAAGAGAGTAGGGGTGGCTCTTAACAAGAATTTTTTTCATAGAAGTCTATTACTCTTACTTTAATCATATTTTTAATATTATAGTTAGTGTGATAAATATTCAATATTAGAAAACAAGAAAAATCTTCTGGGCAAAAGTACATAAGAGAAGGGAAAAGGAAGGGAAGATATCAAAGAAAAATGGATAAGGGAAGAGAAAAAGTAAAGCATGCATCTTAATTATACCCATACTAATGTAATTGAAATTCTAACAATATAGATGAAATCAATCTTTGAAGGGAATAAATTTTTTTATATAAAAATTTTATATAATTTGATTATGTGTAAATTTTAAAGTAGTTGCTCTGTTAAATCAGCATCGTGAAGATAATAGCTATATAAATAATATGTGGATGGTTTATAATGTAATTAATCTCATATGATCTACTAAAAGCACTTCTTTGAAGGCTCCATTAAGCATCCGAGTTCCGAACTCCGATTTCCAAGTTCAAAGTTGGGCCTTATACTAATAAATATCAATGCATGGACATCAGATTCTTAGTTGCTTGTCACATTGACAAAAACACATAGACTCCAGTTCCAAGTTCCGAGTTGAGTGTTACATTGATAAAAATATATAGAGGGGTTTATGATATATCATATTTTATCAGTTATATGATATATCTACTACATTTGTCATCCACTCAATTGATAGAATAATATCTTCACGATGCTGATTGTTTAGTACAACCGCCAAATTTTAATTCATAATTAGACATTTTATATGCTATTTTTTAGATTAAATTTTTTTATTAATAGTGAAAAATTATACATAACTTGATCATGTGAAATTTTTACATAAAATAATTTATTCTCATCTTGAAACCACTTGTGGTTTGTTATTTATCCACTTTTCAATTTTGCACATACTCTTTCAATGCATTTTTTTATGAAATTAATAATATTTTTAGTAATTATTAATTAATATTTAATTATATGTCTTATTTAATTATAATGTATGAATATAAAAATATTTTATTATATTATATTTTAAATAAATGAAATACAGGATTAAATATTAATCACTCATCAAAATTGCTAATACTTTTTAAAACAACAGTTAAAGAAAATAAAAGAAAAAGATCCATAACTTTTGCCAGGATTTGAAATGAAACAGATCTATCCACCTTTTTCGCTTGTAAGAGGATTGCTCCCTCGGTCGTCCTTGTAAAATTGCAATCAATATTGGCAGCACCAAAAATTGGTTTATACGAGAAATGTAGAATTACCTTAATAATAACTTAAAAAGTTAAAAACACGTATGGAATCAGCACAAACACAAAAAGATAAGAAAAATAGTTTAGTTTCAATCACTATTATATTTTTCTTGGGCACATAAAAAATAATGTGTCCAACAACATATATAATAATTTAAAATATTAATATGATAAAAAATAATTAAATTATAGTATAAAAATCGAATTTAAAATATTAGCTTCACAAAACTAACAGAATTGATTCTTGCATAGACAGCACAAAAGTGACGGTTAGCTAATGACTGAAGTTAAGGGTGTAAATATGTTTATTTAAATTGGATTTGAGTGAAAAATAAATTCAAACTAATTAAATTTAATTGGGTTGATTTTGTTCAATTTTTAAATTTTTTTCCAATAATTCCGAACTAGACAGTTTGGATCAATGAGTTAAATTAAAAAATAATAAATTGCATTTTTTAAAAGTTTTTGCTCTTATAACAACTAATAATAATATAAAAATTTGATTATGATATACTTATTAATGATGTAAATAGAAAATTTTCTTAAATAAATATTAACAAAAAAAAAGTGACTCTATTTTTATAAACTTAAGTACAAAAAATTGAAAGATTAGAAATTACAAAATAAATAGTTGATTGAGTGATCGAATTGGATATTTGAGTGATCAAATTAAAAAAATTATACATTTAAAATTGAATCAATAATAAATGATTTGATTTTGTTTCACTTTAAAATGAATTGATTACCCAAATTGTTGTAAAAAGGGGGGAAAAAGGAATAATAAGAATTAAAATTCTAAGATACGTTAGAGTTTTTCTTTGTCCAAACATTGGTGTATTGAACAATCATTGTTGTGACCCGTGAATAAACATAGTTGATGCTCAAGCCGCTATTGAGTGACGAGTGCTGCTAAAGAAAATATAATATCTTTTGACTGGCTATAAAAATAAATGAAACTTACATAATATTTAACAGTGATTACTGAAAAAAAGCTTTTGAACGCCAAAGCATTTTATAATAAAATAATTAATATATATAATTAAAATTATTTATTATAATTAGTTTAAATTTGTTAATATTCAAAAAATATAGTTAAATAATTTAACAAGAGTGAATATTATTCATCTATTTAAAGATTTAAAATAATTTTAAATTTTAAATAAAAATTTTGGCAATAAAAGTCTCACTATATAACATTTTTTTTCTAAAATATTACTTTAAAAAAATTCAAAATAAAGTTTTTTTACATAAATATAAATATATATATTTAAGATATTATATGCAAGCACATTCATAATAAACTTAATCGAATCTAAAAATAAGTTAGTATATTTTGAATAAAATTAGTTTAAGTTTTTTATTCAAATTACCACTATTTAAAATTTAGTGGACTGTAATTAATTTGGTTTAAATTAGGTTAACATATTATAAAAGTTAAACTCTCCCAGCATTGCACAATTTTTTTTTTTCATTTAGAAGACTGAAATTTAAAATTTTATTTAATGAAATTTATTTTTATCATAAGTATTTTAAAATACAAAATATCAAATAATTATTCATACAAAAATCTCTCAAGCTAAATATCTTTCACAGGGTACTGACAACAGCATACTCGCCCTCAAAATTGAATCATAAAGTGTTAGTCCAAGTGTCATCAAGGATGATTATGAAATTAAAGCAACACGATATCAAGTGGTGCCACTGCAGCACAAATAAAAGATGACTGCTGACATGGTTTATATTATTGGCCTTGTCAATGAATTAGGTCTGCAATCACTCTCCTCACTGCTTCCTGGAAGGCAGACTCGTCCCATTCACTTCCCTGCAGCCATGAAGAGATAATTATTCTTCACAAAAAGTTTACCTTTTTTTCGCCCTCTGTATATAGTCTTTGAGTAATTGTGTCCCTTTTTGTCTTCTATGGGTATAAGGAAAAAGTGATGTTCATTAATCAAAAAATTTAAAGTAGACACACAAAGAAGATAATATATATCCTCACACAAAATTATATAGGTATTCGATGGTGGAGGGGAAAAAAAAAAGAATGAGAGAAAAAGAAATAATATAATTTTTTTTCTTATAGTATATAAATAACATAAAAACTGAAAGTAGATAACTATATATTTTCTTTCAATTAAAGGATATATCCGTACTCATTATTTTACGAATTATGTAGAGAACTAGAGATAAAAATAAAGTTAGAAATGATCAACATATATTATGATTCTTCTTGTTTGATCGCCGCCGGCGGCCAAAATAGAATAATCTTTTTGAACTGCATTCATTGAATATACGGTTTCGATCATGTCCGTGGAGATTGACAAATCTCAGCACACCAAACCAAGCACTTCCAGAACCCACTGGACCTTTCGAGCTCCTTCTTTTCAACCTTAGAACATTAATACTACATGAATAATTCATTTTATCATCACACTAAAATAGGCGATATGATACAATAATATAGTATCTGATACTTTTTCTAAATCTAATTGTGAGATGTGAGTATGAATTTTACTGTGATAGTGCAGACTAGCTGGACATATATAGGATTAGACGCCTTGGTGTAGCTGACCTAAAACCTTAATATCAATATCAATATTTATGATTATTCAAAACTTGGCTTCTCCTGGATTAACTATGGATCAGGTTTGAACAATTTCTTTACTACATTTTCATTCTCTGCAGCATCTTATGCATTTAGCTTTAATTATTATAGGAGGAACTAAGTAAATCTTATGGTTAAGTGCCTTTTGTTTTAACCATTGCACATGTATAGCGTCGTCCAATAAAGGCAAACTATATCTCTTTTACAAGTAATACATAATCAATTCTCATACAGCCAGAACACGAATGGTTAACATTTCTCTGGCAAGTAGTACTATATCTCCCTACACAAGAGGCAAGTTTCAATATATTGCCACGTACTATTTCATGAAATGATCTTTAGGGTACATACCTGAACAATTCTTAGTCTGAAGTTTATTTGATCAATGGCTCTCCCTTCTGCAACACGGGTGTTTGCGCCCATGGAGACCAAGCTCACGTTCTGAACCCGTTTCAAGAATTCCAATAAGCGAATCACTATATCAGCTTGAGAACTTTCTCCTCTCACAATCACTTGCAAGTCCACCATTCTCTCCTCTGATGAGCTCGATTCCGGTACATGTGAAACCCCAACATCCAATCTCTCGTTTGAGGAGCTAACATTAGTTTCTTGAATACTAACTTCTTTGGATGACAAAAGTGTTGTCAACAGCTGATTTCTTATGTTAAGCTTTTCAATTTCAGCAATCAAAGATTTCAATGTCTCCTTTGCTGCAATAAGGATCGAAGCTTTGTCTTTCTAAACCACCCAAGTTTTCAAATCTCTTAGTGAATGATATGGATTAACATATCGCAAAGCTATAGATGTATATATGCATTGCTTATAAGGGAAGACTAATGCTATCTATCAGAAGCTATTGTTAGAATTATTAACAGAAAATAAGGGTGTTTTTTGGATGAAATAAAGTAACATAACTCATTTATAAAAGGTTAACATGTATGTCATATTCTTTTGACAAATAAATTCCGGTAAAAATTCAGTCTCTTAAGCATTTTAATTTCTATAAGAAATTAATGAATTGAAGTTTGGTACCTTAGTTCCTGGAGGAAGTAGTGCCCTAAGTTCCCGAAAACTCTCATTCATTTTCTCACGCCTTCTTCGCTCTGATATCATATGATGATGCAGATGGGTAACAGTGGGACGAGCTGCTTGAAATTGAAAGCGCTCTCTCAATCTCATCAAACGCAAGCTTCTACAGAATGCTATTGATCTCTTCATTAGGCTTTGCCTGCGTAAATTGGACCCCACTTGGGGTGTTGTATTTGGGCCTATATCTGGTCTATATATCTTGAAAGCACTAGCTTCTGGATTTTCCTCAGAAGTATGACGCAAAATTTGACGGGTTTGATGCTGATGAGAAGTTGAAGAGGAAGGTGAAGATATAACATGAAGCATTGCTTTTACTAGTGCATCATGTTCATCCTCTGGTGTGGGGAAATGACTTGGAGTGACTTGAGATAATGCTTGAATTGGTGGTGGTGGTGGTTGTTGTGGGCTGGTTTCTGTGGCTGGCACAGGTTGCAATATTGTGGGAAACACTCCAAGTGTTTCACGAAAGTGGGATTGGGAAGTGCCTGGAATACTGAAGAACAATGATGAACATTCAGGGCTACGGCTACCCGTGGATAGTGACCTCCAAGAAGATGAAGATGATGAAGGTGGATTCTGATCAATTGGTCGGAACTGTCTAGAAAAATCTTCTGGAAATAAACTCCCAAGTGCTCTTTGAATGTCGATCTGCACGACATAAGTTTATGGGATGTCAAATGCAGCAATATTGACTCAATTTTTTTTTTTTAAAAAAAAATTGGAACGAAATAGAATTATATAATTAATCTGATAATATAATTTGCTTACTTGTGGCATGGTCGAGAACCCAAGTTCAATTTCCCCTTTGTTGCACCCCATGAAAATAGCAGTCTGCGAATAAGGCGCAAGCAATGACCGAAATTATTGGGATTTCTGGCTCGTTATATGTAAGTTAAGGAAATAACTACTAAAGGCTTTTTAATTTAATTTTTCTTCAACAATAAAGCTACCTCAATCCTTGCTTCCTGTGAAAGGCATAAAAGAAGTTACTTTAGCCATTAGCCAACATATCCTTCATTTTACTTTGCGGTGTATTCTCTTTCATTGGCAAAGAAATTACCTGAAAGAATTGTTTTTGTGTATCTGTGGATACCATTCTTAGAAGATCCAATTGTTGCAGCTCTAGGTAGGGCACGTGGTTCCTGAAAGCAAGTCCAGGAACCCAGCTGAAAAGGTAAAAAACGCAAAACAAGTATATTCTCATCAAAATGCAAAATAAGCGTAACTACATCAAAATTAGTGACAGGAGGGTTAGCCTTACTCATCATTGACATCAAATGTTAGACGCTGAACGAGGTTAAAGAGCCTTTCAGCGACACTAATGCCCCCCAAAGAACGGCTCGATTGGTTGTTTGTTACATTGTAGAGTCCATCCAAGAAGAACAAACGACTATACCAAAGTCCAAAAACCAGATACCAGTGTCAATGTTACATTTGCGTACAAATTAAGTAGATATATAAATAAATATTAAATATACTTAGATAAATGGGAATCATATGACAGCTGCCACAGACAAATGTAAGCGCAGCCAAAAGACTGCATCAGAGAGCGGAGAAAATCAATTCTTGTGGCTTCAGGGAGGGAGAAGACGCCATCCATGGTGTGCGTGGAAAATCGATGCTAAGGTGTTTGCATCATGGTGAGATCAGATTGTTTCTGGGTCTTTAATATTGTTGTTCTCCAGCTATATGTCATTTTGAATGATTGTCTCCTTATGTAAAGTAACCTAATCGATCCTATATATACACACATGTGCTTTGATCTTTAGGAGAGAGAAGTCGCTTCCTTTGTTAGTAGTTGTCTATGCCTGACATTGACTTATAGACGCATCATATGGACATCTTAATAAGTTTTAATTCGAGAGAGAAAATTATTTTGGATTTTTTTTTCTTCTCCTATTTTCGTGAGTGTGTATGGATGTATTTGAAAATTTTGAGTACAAATACTTTTTCTTTTTATTGTCAAAAAAAGATCGAAATCGTATAAAGCGCTAGCTATTTAGTACTTTAAAAGTGAATATTTTTTATGAACACTTTTATAAAGAGGAATAGATAAAGTCTTAAGTTTACCTATTATTACTAAATGTTTTATTTCTTTTTTTATTTTATTTTATGGTATGCTCAAAAATTTGTCCACTTATTATACCGTAGAAGAATGAAGCTGGAGGCAGCTGGTTGTTGGATTGGGAGACAGTCCTCAATAGATCATAAAATTATTAATTCTGTGTGAACGGAAATTAAGAACAGTTCAAAGAGAGAAAGGGTATTGAAAAGTATACAAGTGGGTAATTGATTGTATGCACTTTCAGGGAAAATGCTCCCTGGCTACATGAAATGAAAGTGAAAGAATCCACTGAAAGAAGGGGGAGGAAGTAGGATAAATAATATAAAAAAAAAGAAGAGGTGGTAATTGAGGGGAAATTAGCCCCACCTGGGGAGTTGATAGAGGTGAGAGTGAGAGAATTGTCTTCTTGGCAAGTGACGCCTTGAAAAGTAGTGGCACGCATGATATAATCTAACCTATGCATTGAAATATTAGTGGAAACGTAGAACCTGAAAGAAAAGCAGAAAGGATCAAAGGAAGCAGTGGTTGACTTGTGAATGTTGTGTAAAACTAGTTTTAACCGCGAAAATTTGAGTATCAACATTTCACTTTAATAATCATTCTTTAAATAATTTTAAAATTATAACTTAAGTAATATGTTAATGTAAAAATGAATATAAAATTTATAATATAAGTTACTATTTATTTTTATAATTTTCTTAAATATTCTTATGAGGCTTAAGAATATTATTTAAGTGATATGTTATATAACTGTTAAATTATGTAAATAATTTTCTCTATAAAAAATATGAATATAGTTAAATTTTTATTTAAAATGCTTAAAACTTTATAATTAAAAATTTCTAGAACTAACATAACTGTCTACATCATAAACTGGGAGAGGAATTCACAATAATAGAATTGATAAAATAGCATAATCGGTTTACGATAACCTACTCTAATAAGAAGCATATATGTATATAGATTTATTTATTTATTGTATGGGTTCAATTTTATAGATATGAAAGCAAACTTTTATCTTAGTCTTTCGAAAGAGGTGGGGCCGGGTCGAATTAGTTAATTATAACTTTCAGTCCTTTACTTTATAAGATGAAAAATACGAATTTTATTATTAAGAAAGTAACATATATATATATATATATATATATATATATATATATATATATATATAGTTTAATTAGTATGCATCGACAGTATAAAATAGTTTTATATTGTCAATCAATAGAAATTATGGAAAAGTGAGAAATCATAGTAGATTCCTCATTATCATGGGTGGTTATTTGTATAAGTTGGTATTTTTTACTATTTCTATTAGTTGATGATATAAAATTATTTTGCATTGTCAGTATATTCAAATTATATATATATATAGGAAAAGAATCAAGTGAAATGAATGGTTAATTATAAGAGTAAGAGAAACAAATTTTGATTATTGCATCATACATAAATTATTAAGATTAAAATATAAAATCATATGATATTTTTAAGTGATCATAGAACCTAAAAATAACTTTAAATCTTAACTTTTTATATATAATTATACGACTTAAATATATAATTTTTGTATATCTATTAGTTTGATTAAAGTAATATATTTAAAAATTAATATATTATTATTAATTAAATTGGCAAATATATCGAAATGGAGTGAGGATTAAACAGGAACAGCTCCTTTATGGAAATTCAAACCGTGACGACTACTCTTATTTCATATCAAAACCCCATTTTTAAGTATGAGAAAGAGAAGATGGAAAAGTGGCGTTATCTACTTAGCTCTTCACTGGTCAAGGAGGATAGTACACTTTACAATCTGATAGTGACAAGGTGTATTGATACACCAGTCATCTATGATGTACTGTAGCAATATCTAATTTTAAGAAAATTTAAAAATATAATTAAAAAGTAATTATTATACACTAACAATATAAAATTATATTAGCAGTATAAAATAATTTTATACTGCCAATAGAATCAAAAAATTTTATTAATATAATTTTAATCTATCAATGTAATTTTATACTGAAAGTGTATACTGTCAGTATAATTTTATATTATTAGTATATAAAAATTAATTTTTAAAAATTATAAAAATTTTATCAGTATAATTTTATTCTATTAATATAATTTTATAATATCTATCAGTATAATATTACACTGATAATATTAATTATTTTATATTATTAATATAATTTTATATTATCAATATATAAAAATTAATTTCTAAAATATATTTAATTATATATTTTAATTTTTTTTAAAATTAATATATTATTATAACATATTATAAATAATTGATATATTGATATACCTTATAAATCTACACCATCTGATATATTGCAATCACAAGATGCACTAAGTACCCTGAAGCGCGGAGTGCACCGAAGCCGGCGCCCCCAGTCAATCGTACATGCTTGAAAGATTTGAAAATTAGTCAAGAGCGGAAGCCACGGTGCTTCTTTCCGCTTGGCACTTCTCTATTATTTAATTCTTCTACAATTCTTCCTTCTCAAAATATCACCTCTCCCTTACGTTTTTGTTGCTTGATTGGCTCCCAGCTGCGGTGTAAGATTAGATTGATGTAATAAAATAAAAAATTTAAATAAAATAAATAAATTTGATTTGAATAATTAATTTATTTTAAAATAAAATTAAATAAATTAATTATTATTAATTTAGTTTAATTTTTTATTTTTTAATTTACGTATTTAAATATTTAATTCGATCTCCTTATCAATTATTTTTTTTAAAAATTAATCTTTCAATATTTTGTATTTAAATTTATAGTAATAGAGTTATTTTTAATCTTTTTTTATTGATATTTATTTAAGAAATATTTTTATTCACATAATCAATAAGTATATTGTAATCAAATTTTATATTATTATTAGTTATTATAAAAATAAAATTTTTTTAAAAGATACCATTTTTTATTTTTTTTAATTTGATGACTCAAATTAAACCAACCAGATATTAATTGGATCAATTTATTTCAAATTTATTCAAAAAAATTAAAAAATTAAACCAAATCAACCTAATTAAATTTAATTGATTTAAATTTATTTTTTACTGAAACGTGATCCAAAACAACTTGTTTAGGGCCGTATTCCCGGTTGCCCCCCTCCGAGCACCTTTATACCCTTTTCTATTATTGCTTGTCTAGTTGTCTTAATTCACTCCGGTCAAACATTATGATGTGAACACGCAATATTAAATCCACTCTTTTTTAGTTTGTTGTCAGTTACCTATCAAATTTATTTATTAATTTTTTAAAATATTCTTTGTTTTCGTACATAGTTAAATTACAGAAAATTTTAGCTTTACGATTTTTACAATATACTTTTGATTAATAATGTGTTTAGATAGACGTTTTGGAGTTTCGTAATCAGTTCTCTACCACCAGAAATAATTTTGGGTAGTTTTTAACTTGTTTGATTTCTCATTAAAAATGCATTTGTTTATGATTTTTTAGCAAAAAATTATTTTTTATTAAAAAAATTAATTTTCATATACTTAGGTAATTTTTTAAAAATAATTAAAACCTCCAAAAAAATATACTTTCAACTTTTTTGTAGAAAGCTAAAAAAAGTAGCTTATAAAAAAAGCTAATTTTCAATTTTTTTATTTATATATAAAATTTAAATTTTATAATCACATTTTTTAGAAGCTGAAACAAATACACTCTTTGTGTGTATTTGGAAAATCTATGAGATTAAAATTATTTCAATAATCACTTATTTATATAATTACCTTTTTATATAATCACTTATATGAAAATTAATTTATGTTTAAATATTTTGACTAAAAAGTGATTTTAAGATTATTTATTTTATTTGAATTGTATAAAAAAATTACTTCTATATGGTAAAATTACTAAAAAATATATAAAATGACTATTTATATTATATAATATTTGTTACTTATGGCCAATTTAGGACAAACATAAAAATTCTGAAATAATCAATTTCTATTTATCATAAGTTCCAAATATTGCTTATGTTTATAAATATTTTTTAACTTAAAATTATTAATTTTTTATTATAATCTATTTCTTTTTGGTTCCCAAATATGATACATTTTTCCAAAACAATTTTTTTTAAAGAAAAAAGCTGTTTTGGAAGGGTTCCCAAGCATGCACTTTATATAGTTAAAAAAGTTGAAAACAAATATTTTTTAAATTCTAATTATTTTAAAAAAAAATCCAAATATATAAAAATTAATTTTTTAATAAAAAATGATTTTTTTCTAGAAAAAAATCCTAAACAAACACACCCTAAATAATTCCACCAAAATCAATTCTTGCTTCAAAATTGATTTTGGATAGAATTAAAAATTTATTATTTTTTAATTTATACTAGAATTGATTTTGGGCATTTTTTTTATAAATTATACATTTAAAAGTGATTTTAATCAATACTATCCAAATATAAATCACTTCTCAAATCAAATTGCCAAATATAAATTACTTTACCTTAAAATCAATTTTAACTAAATTAACTAAAAAAAAAATTCTATCCAAAATCAATTATATAAAAATAGAACCAAACACGCACTAAATCTCTTAAAACTAATGTATTGTTGGTTAGGGTAGTATGTGCTCATTCTCTTTAACCAGTGATTTCGGATTCAAGTCCAAAATATAGAATAATTAGTGTCTGGAGAGTTAAACCCTTTATAAAACTTCAAATATTCGAACATGATTGCCTTTAATAGAAAAATATCTATAGTTTTGACCAAAAAAAATAAATTTTTTAAATAACCAAAATATTAAATAAAATAATATATTCAATTTATATCTATTGTCATGATAATAAAAATAGTTTAAAATTAAATAGAATCTTTACTTCACATTTTTTTTAAGAAATAATACTTTGTTATAATATTTTGTTATATTTTATATTATAATATTCTTTTAAAAAACACATGACAAGAAATTTGATAAATTTTTATTAATATGTCAAATTTGAATTCAAAATAATTATTTTTAATCATAGTAAGACATGAATTTATTATTTTTTTAAGGATTCCTTAAAATAACTTGAAATTCCCCTAATTTGTTACATAGGGTTTAAATTTTAAATCAAATAACTAAATTTATAAATTCATAAAATACTTATCATATAAAAAATTAAAAGATAGAAGTGATAAAAATTTAAAAGACTAATTAAGAATTTTTTGGTCTAGACTATTAATATTTATAGTCTGTTGAGCTCCAACTAATGTACTCGAACCCAATTGGCCCACTATATATATTCTTCTAGCACCGCTCTTAAGAAATTAAATAAAATTATGAGTTATACTAAAAATAATCTTAAACAATTAAATTGGTTAACAAAGAAAAAGAAGAGTTTTTTTTAAAAAATTAAATAAAATTTAATTCAATAGGGATGACAATAAACACATATAAATAACAATAGATCCTCCCTGAAAGTATAAAAATATTGCACATGAGAAAATATTGAGAAGTAAAGATTCAATTCAGCTTCAAATCTTTTTTTTTATTATTATGGCAATAAGTATAAGTCACATCTAAATTATTTTATTTAATATTTTCTTTGTTATTTAAAAATTTTAGCCTAATGTATTATTTAAAAAATAGCGGGATTAAACTTTTTTCTTGATTTAATTATGAAAGAAAAGAAACGATATTTTAAAGAACTTAATTAAAACGTTTATTGAATGGGAATGACAATAAACTAAAATGAGTGATATAAAATATAAAAAAGTATTAAACTCGCAATAATTAAAATTAAACTTATTTAGTTATTAATTGAATAAGTAATTATATTAATTACAGTTTAATTTTAATTTCTTATGACTGTAAAAGAATAACTTATACTATTATTCGATTGTGGATTATTACATAGCTAAAAAAAATGATAATGAGCAAAGGAATCGTTTAAAGTTTCAGACGTTTTTACAATATGTCAACACATAATAATATATAAATTAAATTTCTATTAATTAAGGTAGCATTTAATTTTGAAGCACTATTAATGTAAAAAATATTTATCTTATCATTCAATCATGTATTATCATATCATTATATATACGATTGATTTTTTTCCTTTTTTTTCTTTTTTTATCGAAGGTATTGAGACTAGGAATTATTTCTAGGGGATATTTTTAAGGGGGAAGAGATGGGACTCGAATACAAGATATTCCAGGGTCAAATGAGACATGTAGGAGACAACTATTAGGTTGTGGACTTAACCGTTAACAAAGTATAATTGATAGACAATTTAAAATATTTTACATTAATAATATATTAAAATTAAGTTAATTAGCCATTTCCCATTACTCTTATTAAATTATTTGGAATAAAAAAATTGAATGCTGCAGCCTCGTTTGATTATTAATATTATGAAAAACTTTAACTGCCACTGACTTCTGGTGGTTGTGATCGGAATCTAGTCTTGCTGTAGGAAGATGCATAAATGCCAGCTCAATACAAATACCCTGGTCAAACAAACCAAGAAACATGTATTTGATTTGTAGACAAAATTGAATGGAAAAGTATATTTTCGTTGAGAGAAATAGAAAAAGAATTCAAAAGCGTCGATTCAAATGCTTGCGTTTGAATAAGAAAATTGTTGCAAAAAAGATTACAAATATAATTAAATATTACCCCTTCCATTTTCAAAAGTGTCAATCTTCAACTGTCGATATAAATTAAGGAATACATTAAATGCAAAATTTTTTGTTATACTTATGTATTGTCTTTAGCCCTATTAAATAAATTTTTTGGATCCATCCCTGAATTTATGTATATTTTACAAAATACTGATGTTAAAAGTTAATATTGGTTACTCATCTCAAGCATGGTGTGCAAGGATACCTTTCTCTCCTCATTGTTTCCTATTTGATCTACCGGATATTAGGTTGTGGCTGAAGTTTCAGAAGAAGCATTCACATTGATGAATTAGATGTTGGTTTGTGCGCAAATGTCCATTCTGGTGGTATATTGTTACTAGATGCTATTGCTAAGTGTTTACTACTGTTTATTAGCAAATATGAAGTGCTGGTTTGTTACCTTGCTTTTTCTTTCTTCCATGTTGTTATTTGAGTGTTCTTTAGGGGAAAAAATGAAGAAAAATATTTAGAAAAAAGAGTGATAAGTGGGTGTGAGAGTTGAGTGTTGGTCTGTGGAAAAAAGAGTTGTCAATATAAGAGTAGCAAGCTTTTCTAGTTCAACAGTCTAGAGTGGGAGGAAGAGAAATTTGGGAATTTGATATAGGTAGGGCGAGAAAAGAAAAAAAAAAGAAGGAGGAGGGTTAGTTTGGGGAAAAAGAAAATGGTAAAGTTTTATGGAATTCCTTGTTTTACACTAAAGATGGTATGTTGTGTTATATTTTCAATAAACTTTGTTCTAGTTATGTACAACCAAAAGGTGTAAGGTTTGGTTGAATTTTTGTGCTAATTAGTCTTCATGATAATGAATTGTTAGAAGGTTTAGCAGAAGAAATCTTTTTTCTGAGTTTATTTAAGTTGTTATCATTATATTGTTTACAATGGAAGGTGCATGTTTTATAGAAAGGGTTGTGGTGCAAACATATGGTTTTCAACTTTAGGTGAAGTGGTTAAGTAGTGATGTATTGCTGCAGATTAAATGAGATAGGTCAATTAGTAATTTAGTTGTTATGTGGTTGTTTGTGTTGGGTATTTAGGTCTTACATAAGTAGCTTGGTTTGTGGTAAACATGTACAATTGGCTTTAGTGTATAGATGGGTCCAAGCCGTGAGGAATTAGGTGGTCTTTTTTGTTTTAGACTGACATTTCTTATTGAAAGTGGGTTAGTCTACCCAAGCTTTCTATTGGTTCTATTTTAAAAAGTGGGATAGGAAAAAAAAAAAGGAAAAGAAAATTGGAATAAGAAAAAAGAGAAGGAGTTTAAAAAAAAAAAGAAGAAGGGGAAAAAAGGGAGAAGAAAGAATAAAAGGAATAAGGAAGAAGGTGTAATTAGAGTCATACTAGATTTTGAATATGCAGGTTTTTGCTGGATTATCTTCGCATAGTTAGCAACTATGCAACTGTTGTGGTTCTTCCTAATCAATGTTTTGCAGATATCTAATTGTTGTTCAGCTTTGTTCAGTATTTAAGTGATTGGCTTTCATCAGTTGGGTGGAGATGCAATTGGAAGGTCTACTTCAGTAGGAGATTAAGGAAAACATTACAAGCATAGTATTGATGTATAAGTGAAGGATTGAATGTCAAATATGGATGAAGAAGGTTGTTGCTATGTCAAGTTTTTCTACAAATTTGCAGAATTGTGGAGGTTTTTGTTGCATTTTTAATATTTTTCCATGCTCTTTGATAGTGGGTTAGAGAATTCGAAAGTCTTCAAGTGTTATCCTTGTGGTTTGGGTTGGAGGTAAGCACTAGTGCAGAACTTTGGATGCAACAATTCTGTATAAAATTACTAGCATAGCAGGAGGATTGGGCAGTTTTTAGATTTCTCTATTGTTATGTGCTCTTTGTTTGAGTGTGTATTGTTACTTGTTTTGACATTGTATCAGGGTTTTTCTATGTGTTATCTTATCTACATGGGTGGTTTCAAGCCTTGGGGGTATCTAAACTACTATGCTCAATTAGTTTTAGGATTTTGGTCTTTGTTTGGTCAGCTTCTATTTTTTCTTTTGTTGTTTCTATTATTCCGAATTCCTATGGGCAACTCCCCATTGTCTTTTAGTTCTACCATCCTATTTATCAAAAAAAAAAAAAAAATTCTCATCTCTTAATCTCACTTATTCTCTTAGAATCTCTCTCTTACTTAACAGTCTTCCTAGTTATTCATTTTAACAAGGATATTAAAAAAATAAATACTCTCTAGATTTTCTAGAAGGACAAATAATTGTTGAAAAACTAAATTTTAAATATAAACACTTATTTAAGAACAGACAGAGTATAAGAATTAAACCATGTTTAAGTATGATAGTTTGATTTTATTTGAGAATTATGACTCCAAACATAATTGTAGTGTTATTTTGGCAGCTTAATTTATTTTGTATCATTATCAAGATTGTTTATTATTTTTCTTAATTTATGTATTAACCTTAATTTGACATTTATTTTGAAATAGATGAAATAATATTTTTACTAATGTATTTAGGTCATGTCATTAAGGAGCTTTAACAATATATTTTATTTTTTTAACAATATTTTTAAATGTTATAATCTATATAAATACTGTTGAAAAGTAAATATATATAGTAATTAATTTCTTTTTTATTTTACGTGGAAAATAATTTTATTGAGACTTGAAATCAGCTTCAAGAAGATAAACAATGTCGCCGGGGGGTCCTCTATCCAGATTCCTACTTTCCCCCAGCATGTGCTAGAAATTAAATCTGCTATAGAGTTACAGTTTCTAGGGATATGGCTACAGCCAAAAATGAAAACCATGGTGAATGCATGTAAATATTTCTCAGAATTAAAGGTTCCATTTTATGAAAGGTCTCATCTGCTCTTTTGATGCATGCCATCACGTTCTTAGAATCTCCTTCAAGTATCACCCTTCTAAGCCCCAACTCGCTAGCAAAGTATAAAGAACATCTCTGGCAGCTATTATTTCAGCTCGGTGTGGATTTCTGCACCCATCAAGTCCATAATTTAAAGCTTCCATTGTGTCCCCAATAACTATATTCCTACCCCCCACACCATATCGTTTCATTGATTTTATAAACATTAATTCTGCGCTGGGGGCTCCAGCATTCTTGGGTGCGAGCTGGTTTCGCGATGTTGCCCCTCAGATACAGCTCAAACGCTATGCTTGGGCTCTCTGTCCGGAAAATTTTTTTGGATAGACACAAGTTTGACAATTCATATTTAGGTACGCTTACAAAAATATTAGTTAAATCCAAAAATAATTGAATATATCATAAAAGTGTTAATGGAACCATTTTTTTTGTTATTATACATAAATATATGTTGTCAAATTTGTATTCATACAAGAATATCCTTTGTCTGACTCTTCATGGGGTGGAGGTAGATGCTTTCCTTGCGAAGCTTGGTTCCTCACTGTCCATGCTTCAAACCATTGAGTCAAAACTGCGCATTTGTTAGCTTCTTAGCCATATTTGCAATATTGTCAAACCATGGCTCACACATTAAAGTTATAATAATTGCATGATAATTCAACGTCTTTGATATTAACTTCTGAGGAAATATTTTTTTATATTTATTTTGTGTGGAACGCCATATCGATTTTTTCCTTATCTACCATTATATGGAATATAGACTATATTTAGATTGGATTTACACTTCATATAATAATAGATGAAATATGAGCGGTATAACAACCATATAAAATAAATACACATAACATAATTCAATTTGTGGAACGACTTTGTTGATTTTAAAATGAGTTATATTGTATATACTTAGTTTGTGTAGGACACTGTATCAATTCATATCTTATTCATCATTGAATGAGATATAAATTCAATTTGAATGAAATTCATACACTATCTAATAATAAATGAAGTATGAATCGACACAATATTTCACACAAAATTAGTACAAAAAATATTTCTCGGTCAAAAGTGTTTCCTTTTACATGTAGTGCGAACCTATAAATGTGTACTATAAGTCCCTATATAAGAATATATGCCTGCGGTTGATAATGGTCTGTACGGTCCTATTTCTATTTATAGAAGTGGACCTCGCTTATCTCACCTATAGTTTTTTTTTTTTGGGGGGGGGGGGGGATTACTTTGATTTTCTTGTCAATTATATGTATGCGTGTCCGGACGATATTATTTCTGCCATTGGAAGGAATTCAAATACTTCCAAAACTCCACAGCGGGGCAAAGGATTTCCATAAATTAGAACAGTCTATATCTAAGTTAATTTAATTTATTGGTAACGAGAAATCTACCCGCTTAAGCATTGACCGTTTTTCTTTCTTCTCATTATTTTTACTTTTTTTTTTTTAAATTCAATGGAGAAGTTACAAATAATCTATACTATTGTTATTATTAAACTTTACCTTAAAAAGTAATTACTAATTAATATCATTAAATGCATATTATTGTTGTTGTTGATGTTATAATATACTAGTATACTTGTAAAATACATTAAGAAGCAATTAATAATATAATATTTTATTAGACTTAACACGCCAAAATAATAATTAAGCATGAAATTTTTAAATATATTTTTTTAATTAAAATGCAAACATCCAAAGCCCATTCCAATTCGCATTATATAGCAGTGCTCTCTTTTTTTTATATATTTTTTTTAAATGATGTAAAATCATGTATTAATAGAGCAAGTCGGGCACGAGTTAGAATCCGAATCTTCTAGAGTTTTTATTTTGGTGTATTATGAGTGTAATATTTTAACATACTCATCCCACATTTCTCTTTAAGTTCGTGCTCTTCGCAGTCGCATATCCTCTTTAAATGAAAATAAGATATTATGTATGCTTTTATTATTGGCCACCAGTATTTCATTTGTATTGTTGCGTAGTGAGATTAATTCTAAATATTCAAATCCATCGAAGCTTAAATAAACCCTGATAATTAAAAAAAAAAAAAAAGTAATGTGATGACAGAAGTACAAACAAAATGAAATGATAGATGAGGGATATGGACATTAATTACAACACAATGTGAACATAATAAAGAAAACAAAAAATTAAAAATTAAAAAAAAGGAATGAAAAAGAAAGCTTCCAAATCCATGAAATGGTTCGAAGAAAATGTCTTGAGTTGTTACATTAGCGAGAATGCATATATTACAAGTGCTTTTCTCATGGGAGAAGTGTAAACGCGAGGCATTATGCATTTATGCATGCACATGGCTATACCGTATAAAAATGCAAAATAAGCACGTTTTCCACTGGCGCATTGATTTAGCATGCATGCATCATCGATTTCGCTTGGGTTGAAGCTGTAACGTGTGAACGTTCGTAGTCAGAACCCTCTCAGCCTCATGTACATGTCTTCCTAAAAGTTGCCGTGTTCACTAACTCAATTTGTTAGGGTCCCTGCTATCGCAGTGAGAGTCTTCTTTCTGGGACCAGCTTCTTGTTTTGTATACAGTTGTTATTGCCCAAAGACTTGACCCGATTTTTAGATTCTGAGTTTGACCATTCTTTCATTGCCTCGCGCATGGTGTTCCATAAGAGAAGCATAGCCAACGCTTTAGAAGATTATCGTTATACAACGTAAATTAACCAAAAGATGACATGGTGAGGAGGACAGAGAAGTGAGGACCATTTCAAATTATAAGATTTATATACTTTTGTCGTTGAATTTTGGGTTGTAAGACGCGAATTTTATTAATTTAACTGTTGTGCCCTCGTGATTTTAGTATGATGATTCTGCATATCAATTCTAAGACCAATTGAACAAAAGAGCAAGTTGATTTGATTGAATAACAAATAATCTTTAGATTTTTTGAAAGTTTATTAAAATCTGTTTTCACAAAAAAAATAAAAAGGAAAGAAGGATCAAACAATTCGCGTCCTTTTTTTTTTTTTTTTTTTTTAAATTAAGCATGCGTCTCCCTACGTACCATGATTGTGGGTCATATGCTGGGGCAATGAATTGCATCTGTTGGGCTGTGGTTAAAGTGATGAGAATTGGGCTTCCACTGTGTACAATCGAATTCCTTCAGCAACTGACTTCCACAGCTAGCTATAGCCCAATAGAGAGCGCTTCGGATGTTATACCAATTTTCCAAACTAAAGATTGACATAAAAAAAACACCTATACAAATATAAAATGTATATAATTAAAAGGTATTAATTTTGATACACTATTAATATAAATAATTTACACTATTAAATAATTAAAAATCATCATATAAGTGACTTTTAAAATAATTATTAGATAAGTGAATTTTCAGCAGTTTAGCAGCAAAGAATCTTAGTAACCAACAAGCACGGTGAAAAACTAGTGGGCATGTACATGAATCTAGAAGCAGGGAGACTGTAAACTTATGCCATGGTTTTCGGTCCTCAAAAGTTAGTTTCTTTGATATATTGAGCTCTATGCATAGCTTCTTTTACCCATTTATGAATGCTATTATCACTGCCTTCACGGTTAAACGATCTATAATAATTTTTTTTTAAAACATTTTAAGCATATATGATAATGGTCCATTTGTTAGATTACGTGGAGCAGTAGGTAGTAAATTGGGTTGTAGTTTCTCCTTTTACGCTGTGGAATGTGTACTGAAATTCCTGCCGGCTGGTCATGATCATTAATCTTGCTTCACTCTATCATGTCTTAATTTAGCCGTTGGATTAGTGATGGTTCGTTTTATTATGGTACCTATTGGAGGAGGCTGATCATTTGCATGCCATAATTCGACACTTTCATGAATCAGATTGTGTACGTAGTTCGTGCCATTGTTGGGCACACAGTAGGCTTGTTAACTTGTTCCCCTTATCTGTTACTGTGAGTATTTCTACCAACCGGAAAAGGTTGAAAAATACGTCTAGATACAGCATCTGGGATATAGGTGCTGATTTATAAAATCATTAAATTATGTTACATTATATAACAAATGATATTTCCACCAAAAGTTTTCAGTGAAAATAAAAGTAAATTGCGACCCAAGACACAAAAATTCAACATCAAGATTCGAATCTTAGACACCACTTTGGGTCAAACTTTATTTAACTATCATTTTCGGTTTGAAATTGTGTGAGCAATTCCACGTAACTGATGATATAGTGAAAGTTTTCTTGTCAAAGTAATTTCCTGTTGGTTTGGCTTTAAAGATAGAAACCTTGAATGATGCAATACGAAGAGACGTCAAAGTAATTTCCCGTTGGTCTTTCTATTAATATTTCTTTTATACTCTTTTTTTTCTTTGATAAAATAATAAACAGTTTCTTTCAGGGTTAGTTTTTGCATTGAAAAATATTAGAAAAATTCGTTTCATCTAGGATATTATACCGACTTAACTAACATCCACTATTAAAAATTATAAGTTTTTTATTCAAGTTTTTTTTATCAATAATAATAAATAATAAATAAACCAGCTCGGTGTCGTAACATTTGTCTTTTGTATTTTCTTATGTATTTAAAACACGTCCGGTATTATGGAGCAAGACAGTACAGTTGCAGCTCCCCTGATTTTTTCCACTTTTCTTTTTCGTAGGCAGTGGCATATCTTTCTCGTTGGTTGGCTTGAGGACAGACCTCGAATGCTGCAAACAAAATAGTGCGGTAGATGATGTCACGTCACGTGAATGAATCATCTGCTGGATTATTATTCTTCTTTCCAACCAATTTGGTTAGCGTTCAGTGTACGGTTGAACATCAGTGTTTCAGCTCTCGCGTTTTGCGGGAATGAGCCTAGTGTACGTGGGGATCAATCTTGTAATCACTGAGTTGTCCAAGCTTCTGGATTGTCACATACTCAAACTTCAATCTTCCACTGTCAATTGTTTATTGTAACCAAAGTACCAAACAACATGCCGCCAATGATTAATAGCCGGTGGGATGCGAATCGTCTGTCTCCAGCCTGTCCCTTACTTTGTCCCTTCAATTAAAATTGGACATATATATATATATATATATATATATATATATATATCCCAAGATGAGAATTAGAATTATGCAGCAGCCCATGTAAATTGTGCAACAACCCAGTTTTGCATTTCATATTAACATTCAGAAGATGATAGAATGCAAAGCAAAAGAGTTATCACAATTCTTAGCTATTATCTTCTAGAAACCTACTGAGCTATATTGGTTTGTTACGATTCTATATTCTATTTTACGCATTTTATTGTTTTTGGTAGATTTGTTAGATTTTGCTAGATTCGACCTCATTATTTTGAGCTATAGACTTTTAGCCTTTGAATTTGGCTCTATATATGTGTTGTATAGTTCCTTTTGTAATCATAAAGTAAATTTGTCAATATATCATGTCTCTGTCTCTATTATCTTGTTTTTCTCCTTTATATCTAAATTGTTTTATGGTATCAGAGCTCCCACCTGGAGCTCTGCTGATACTTGCCCTTTTCAACCATGCCTAAAAATACCTCATCCTTTCAACCAACACAGTCAAACCCATATATGCCACAAACATATGTCTCTGCCTCATCAACACCAGAGGTTTCCAGAATCTAAGTCAAAGCCCCTCCAAGCCCTTATCACATTCACTCAAGTGCAAGTCCTTCATTCGTCTTTATCATACCAGCCTTGGTTGGCATCAATTATCACTCTTGGTCAAGATCCATTAGAATGGCTCTCATCTCCAAAAACAAAATGGGTTTTCTCACTGGCTCCATTCCCATTCCAGAACCGACAGACCCTTTGTATCCCTCATGGGAACGATGTAACACCTTGATCATATCTTGGCTCTTAAATTCCTTATCATAGTCCATTGCTCAAAGCGTTATCTACTTTGATCGTGTGGTTGATGTTTGGAATGATTCAAAATAACGGTTTTCTCATAGTGATTTGTTGCAGATTGCAGAGCCGTAGGAGGAAATTTACGAGCTTAAGCAAGGCTCACAAAACTGTGACTGATTGTTTCACTAGTCTAAAATCAATATGGGAGGAACTTGATAGCTACTATCCCATGGCTTCTTGCACTTGCTCATCAAAAACGTATCATCAACAAGATTTCATTATCCGGTTTCTCAAAGGGCTTGATGAACAATTCTCGGTGGTGCATTCTCAAGTTCTACTTATGGATCCTTTGCCATCAACAAACGGAGTTTTCTCTATGGTTATTCAACACAAAAGACAACAGTCAAGCACTATTTTCACCATGGAGGACCAGAATACCTTCGTTAATGCTGTTGACGATCGTCACCTACCTCTTGGTAGAGGATGCGACTTCCTTCAGGGTGGTAGTGGAAGAGGATCACCTAATAAAGTCTGCACCTATTGTGGTCGTTTTGGCCATACATTGACGTCTGTTATGGAAAGCACAGATACCCACTTGGGCATCCTTACTACCCGGGAAGACTGCGGTACCACAATTGTGCTTTCGGTTCTACCTCTATGAATAATGCTGCTACAAATGGGGCTCATGAATTGGAAGAGGACGACAAGAAAGAGGAGCACCTACATGAGCTGGGTTTTAATATCACTCCAGCCTAATATCAACATTTAATGGCTCTTCTCCAGCAACTTCCTAGTTCTGTTGGTGTGGGCTTAGATGGCAATTCTTAGCCCAGTCATGCCAATCTTTCCCAAGTCTCACAAAATGGGCCAATTAATTTTTCTAGCCCAAGTCTTGGTACCTCTTTTGTTTTGTGTACTCTCAATCATGTTTCTAGCAACACACATGTACTGTCTGCTCCTTCTTCTCACACTGTCCCTTGGATAATAGATTCAGGGGCAATTGATCATATTGCTTCTTCTTTGGATTGTTTCAAGTTTATTCCAAAATTAAACCTGTTAATATTAATTTACCCAATGTTGCCTTGGTCACAGCACATTACTTAGACATAGTCTAGTTTTCACCAAATTTTGTCATTCATAATGTCTTTTATGTTCCTGATTTTAATTTTAATCTTATCTCTATTTCTAAATTAATTTCCACTTTTCACTACACACTCATTTTTTCTAATGTTTTTTGTAAAATTCAGGAAATGAGCTCCTTGAAAATGATTGGTTTGGCTAAATTGAAGGAGAGACTCTACCACCTAGTAATTAGCGAGGAGGAAAAACTTTAATCACCTAGAACCTCCTCTGTGAACACCTCTACTACCACTCCCATTACCACTTCCAACCTTTGGCATTTTAGATTGGCACACTTGTCTGAAAATCGTTTAAATATTTTACATCAACATTTTCCTTTTATCTCTTAAAATATCAATGAAACATGTGATGTTTGTCATTTGGCTAAGCAAAGAAAGTTGTCATATTCACCAAGTATGAGTAGAGCTTCCAAGATTTTTGAATTAGTTCATATGGATATTTGGGGTCCCTTCTCTAAAACTTCAGAACACGGTCATAAATATTTCTTGACTATTCTTGATGATTATAATTGTTATACTTGGGATGTTCTACTAAAATGAAATGTGGAAGTGAAATTGAATGTGCAAAATTTTATTACTTTGGTTGAAAATCAATTTGAAATAAAAGTCAAATGCATTCGGTTTGACAATAGCCCTGAATTTTTCTTAAAAGATTTTTTTTCTTTAAAAGGAATTTTACATCAAACAAGTTGTGTTGTAACACTCTAGTAAAATGGGAGAGTTGAAAGGAAACACCAACATATCCTTGATGTGGTAAGAGCCCTCATGTTTTAATCTCATATTTTGGTTTTATGCCATTAAACATACTGTCCATTTAATTAAATGTTCCATCACCTATTAATTGGAATAAAACACCTTTTGAACTGTTACATAAGCAAGCACCAAATTTTTCAATGCTTTAGGTTTTTGGATGTTTATGCTATGCATCTACACATGCTGCTCATCATAAAAAAATTGATCCATGTTCTAGACTTGGGGTCTTTTGGGTTTTCAAAATGGCACAAAAGGTTATGTCATCCTAGATTTAGATACAAATGAAATCTTTATTTCGGAAACATGTTCTCTTTCATGAAATGATTTTCCTAATTTTACACAACTTTATTCATATGACACCACCATTTCGCGTCCTATTGGCTCAACTACAACACCCATTGAACCTAGTTTCACAAACATTAGACCAAGACTATCACTTCAGACTAATGAACCCGAGCCCATTCCCATAACCCAATCATTCCCATCTTCCTTGCCTACAGAACCCGAGACAATAGAGCCCATTTTCATTGCTCCATTATCCTCATCTTTTTCAAACAATAGCACTACCCTATCACCTCAGCCCCAACCTCCTCCGCAGTGCTATTCAACATGGTAACTCAAGCCGTCGTACCTCCTTGCTTATTACTATTGTAATTGCCCCTCCAAAGAGTCTTCCATATCATCCTCAAGGTGTTTACATCCTTTCCTCTTTGTTCTTACTTATTCTTGGCTTTTATCTTCTTATCCTCACTACCTCATGTCCTTATCATCTGAGCTTGAACCAGCAAGTTACGAGGGGGCTATCTTGATCAAAGTTGGCGTGAAGCCATGAAAATTGAGATAGAAGCTCTAGCATTGAATAAAACTTGGCAAATTGTGGATATTCCTCCGAATGTCAAACCTATTAGGTGTAAATGGGTATACAAGATCAAACAAGGACCAGATGGAAGTGTGAAACGTTACAAGGCATGGCTTGTCGCAAAAGGTTTTGCCCAGATTGAACCGGTTGATTACTTTGAGACATTTCCCCCTATTTTGAAAATGGCCCCATCCAAGTTGTTCTTACTCTAGCTTCCATCAATCACTGGTACCTTCAACAACTTGATGTCAGAAACGCGTTCCTACACAGGGACCTTTCAGAAGATGTCTACATGGTCATACCCCCCGGTGTAAGTGGTTCTAGTTCATCCAAGTGTTGCAAACTCCTGAAGCCCTTGTATGGCTTGAAACAGGCTAGCCGAAAATGGTATGAGAATTGCCTATTCTGCTTTTGTCTTATGGGTATCAGCAGGTTCAAGCTGATCATAGCTTATTTATTAAGGTTGACAAGTCTGATTTCGCTGCTTTAATCATATATGTTGGTGATATTGTCTTGACTGGTAATTCTATTGAAGAAATGACCAATATCAAGTACATTCTTCATTCTAATTTTCACATTAAAGATCTTGGTATGCTAAAATATTTTCTGGGGTTAGAAGTTGCTTATTCAGATGCAGGCATTTCTTTATGTCAGCACAAGTATTATCTTGATCTTATTAATGATTCTCGCATGTTGGGTTCAAAGCCATCCTCCATGCCTATGGATAGTTCTCTTCACCTCCACGAAGATTCTGCTGATTTGCTCACTGATGCTCTATCATTGGTTGGTCACTTATTATACCTTACAACTATTCAACCCGATATTATTTTTGCCACACAGCAATTGAGCCAGTTCATGGCTAATCCTACTCAAGCTCGCTTTTGGGCTGCCACAAGAGTTCTAAGGTACCTTAAAGGACATCTTAGCAAAGGGTTGTTATTTCGCAGAGACTCTAACACTCCTTGCCTTTAGTGATGCTAATTGGGCGACTTGTATTGATTCACACAAATCTATCACATGTTACTATTTCTTTCTTGGAAGCTCGTTGGTTTCTTGGAAGACAAAGAAATAGAGCGAATTCTTTCATTCGTTTTCGAAAGTTGAATATCGAGCCCTTGCCTCCATTACTTGTGAGTTACAATGACTCGCTTACTTGCTCAATGATTTGCAATTTTCTCGTTCTAAGCCGGCTGTTCTATACTATGATAACCAGAGTGTTTTGCCCATTGCTGCAAATCCTGTGTTCCATGAATGTACAAAGCACTTGGATATCGATTGTCATCTTGTTTGAGAAAAAGCTCAAGCAGGATTGATGCGATTGCTTCCTGTTTCCTTTGAAAATCAGTTGGTCGACATTTTCACTAAGGTTCTCCCGCTAAGATTATTTGACACCAATTTATCCAAGTTGGGGCTAGTTGATATTTTCCTACCTCTAGCTTGTAGAGGGTATCAAAGGAAGAGCCCAATGATGAGAATTATGCAGCAACCCATGTAAATTGTGCAGCAGCCTAATTTTGCACCTCATATTAACATTCAGAAAATGATAGAATGCAAAGCAAAAAAGTTTTCACAATTCTTAGCTATTATCTTATAGAAACCTGCTAAGTTGTATTGGTTTGTTACGATTTTGTATTCTATTTTGAACATTTTACTATTTTTGTTAGATTTGTTAGATTTTGCTAGATTCGATCTTATTGTTTTGAGCTATAGACTTTTAGCCTCTAAATTTGGCTCTATATATATGTTGTACAGTTCTTTTTGTAATCATAAAGTAAATTCATCAATACATCACATCTTTGTTTCTATTGTCTTGTTTTTCTCCCTTATATCCAAATTGTTTTGATATATTCTAAAATTGCATCATCTTCCCCCAATTTTCACCAGCAAAACATATTAGAAGAGTCCTTGAATTAACAAAACTATAGAAATCCAATCCAAACAACCAAACTGAGAAAATGAAAGCAACAAAAATAAGAAACTCAGCAACTACTTCAGTGTTATAGATTTTGGAGCACCACAACACTGCTCAACAACCCACAAAAAAAAATCATGAGAGACTCCTTTGCGCTAAACCAACATATCAAAATCCAAACCGACAAAGCATTCCTGTTTCAGCCACTACCCTCCCCTGCGAACTTGTGGGTGCTCCTTGAGTTTAGCACAAGGTAGCAGAAGAGAAGCTTGCATCTTCACCATCTCCTGCATTGACTGTCGAAACTCCATGTAAGTGTCTGGTGAGTTCTTCATCATCATCGACAACAGTGAAGGAGGAAGCATCTAGTGGTGGCAACATGGTGAAGGTTAGGTGGTAGCATCGTCGCAACACCAAGGTAGCAATGACAACAACCACACTGAGGCAGCAGCATCAATAGTGCTGAAGAGGAGGAGATATTGGGTGAAGATAATGCAGTTGCTTTTGGTAAAGAAGATAACACAGTTTTAGAAAAAAAATATATAATTACTGAAACTAAATTATTGATGTATAAAAATTTGTACAAATGTCCAATTTTAATTGAAGGGACATGGTAGGGGACAAGGGCCCAAGATAGACGATTTGCATCCTAGCCGGCGTAATAACCCCAGCCTTTCTATGCTAGGAGACCCAAAAGTTCATGCATCTCTACTAAAGTCTATATAATAATACTCCATTCGTTTCAATTTATCTGTCAATTTTGATAACTTGGTTTATTTTTAAATCAATGTATTTGGATACAATTGTCGTATCTAGATACATTGATTTAAGAATGTACCAAATTATCCAAATTGACAGATATATTAAAAAGGAGGGAGTAGTACTTATCTCTGTCTTCTAATTTAAGGCCTTCAATGACTTATTGGAACACAAATGCCTCTAACTACTAAAGTCTACATGATAATAGTATTTGTCTTTGTCTTCCAAATTAAAGTCTACCAACATCTTTACTTTACATAAAAATGCATTGAAAGCACAATTTCTCTTTTTATGATAAACAAAATACAAACCAAAGAATCACTAATTTGTCTTCGAGTAATCTAATTTGACTTATAGCTATGTGAACACATCTCACAAAACCAATGAATTGGTATTAACCATTAATTAGGGCTTCATTTGCTTTAGCTTTCTTATTATTACGAAGAGGGTTCTTGCCAAGTGTGTTTTTGTATTTCTGCAATTTGTCACAAATGTATTTAGAGACGCTTTACGAGGAGCCACAACCATATTAAGTTGTAGCAGAAGTTGACTTATTGCGCTTCATTAATTTTTTATTGGGTTCTTTAGAATATTCTTTAGTTGCTTCATTCTCATAAGTATATATTACCCTCCCAATGTTTCTAATGTGAATATTGTAATTTTGTGTGAATCATTGTGCATGAAAGATACAAAAATAAACAATAACCAATTATCGCATGCTTTAAAAGCATAAAAAAACAAAATTTGTCAAACACAACCTTTAAAGAGAATAATTTTTATGTATTGATAGTATAAAATAATTTTATACTATTAATCAATAAAAATTTAAGAAAATGACAATATATTCATTTAATATTTTTTTAAAAACTATTTTATATTGTTAATGTATAGAAATTGAATCCATTTTCAAATAACAAACTGCCAGATATATTTGTTCATATGTCGTTTTGTACCATTTAAAATTGTTGTTTTAATAGTTAACTTGGTGTTAAATTATAAATAATTGGTCTTATTATTTGCATGCATCATTGTTACACAATTTAAAGACACTTCTAAATAAACTGGTAAAAAATACTTGTACTTTCTTTTCCAAATTTTTTTTATTATCTATTATATCTCCCTAATGTATTGCATGGGTGTCGGGTACATCATTTGGGGATGTACAAATAAAATTTCTCATAAATAATGCATAGTATATTTTTTTAAGTGATTGCTCTAGTGTAGATTGCAAAATATCAACACCATGCTTTTTTCGTTCATTTATGTATTTTTAGTGAGCAACAATTGCAATCATGTAGTGGTAGCTCACTTGGTTTGCTTGCTTTCCATGCAAAGTCGAGTTCAAGGGTTCGAATCAAGTTCCCTTACTTATTTTTCATTGTTGGCAATTTTATAATTTTCAAAAGATGCATGCTATAATGCACTAAACTAATCATAGTGCACCATGTATCATCTAATCTAATTGGGAGAATGTCTCTCTCTTTATCAACTTCCCTTCATTATAAATGATATTGTACTTGTTTTTGTTCAAGGTCACCATGCATTTGCTTAAAGGCTATGCAACTTTTAATTTTAATGTAACGAAATGAACAAAAAAAAATGGCTTTTCATTTTCTATTAATACTAGCAACATTCTTAAAATTAACAAAGGCACCAAATGGCTAGGGAGAGAAGTAGAAAGGTGGAGCAACAAATCAAGCTTCTTGGTGGTTGATATGAAGTTTGGATGATGGTGGCTATTGGTCATAGCTTCCGTTTTGGTGGTGCAGTTGATGTTGGAGAATGATCAATTGTGATGGAGGTGGTGGTGGTGAGAGCACACAGTGGAAGGGGGCGAACAGGAAGAAAGGAAGGGACGTGGAGATGAAGGAAAGAGAGAAAATGGGATAATACATGGTGCACCAGACTTAATCTAGTGTATCATAGCATGCATATTTGAAAAGTACAAAACAAGGCCAATAAAGTAGAAATGAGGCTCGAACACTCAAGCTTAGCTTCACTTGCAAGAAGCACAAACCAAATGTGTTATTAGTATGTGTTGACAATTATTTGTCATTAAAAATACATAATAAAACGGCAATCAACACAATACTGATTTTTTGCAATCTGCACTGCAGAACCCACCTTTTTCTTATTCCACAAAGACTTGAGAATTTTTTATTGTTAAATATCTTATGAGCAACTTGGTCAATGGCATTTATTAGGAACGCCGAAAAAGAAGCAGTTTTTCTAGGCGTGCTAAAATTATAAGGGGTGGCATTTACTATGAATAGTTGAAAGGAAAGGTAGGTTTTTCCTTGTTAATCAACCAGGGCTCTACCTCACGTGAACTTTCGTTTATGGAATGATTACCGAACATGGCATGGTAGTCCTACAATTTGTGGGTAGTTGTGACTTTCCCCTTTTCTTATTTATTTTGAATGCTTGGAATCTGTTGGCTTCCTCGGGTATATATACACATGAGAATATAAAAACATTCTCAAATTTGATAGAAGATTTGAAATAATATTCTCAAGTGAAGTAATATTCTCGAGAATATTACATTCTCAAAAATGAAAATCACTTCCAAAATATTATCACTTTTATGAAAATTTAACATTTTCATAGAATGAAAATACTTGTCACAATAAAAAATTTAAAATATTTCTATTACCACGTAAAGCCGCTTGTTATTGGCCATCCGCTGCCACCTCTATAAAGGATATTTTTAAAAATTTATTAAATATTCTCAAAAATTTAATTTATACATTAAGTATGCCTAAAATATCATATCCGATAAAATTATTTCTAAAAATAGCATTCCTAAAAATATTATTTCCAGAAATAAAATTTTATTTCACCTTTCAAACGCCTTTGAGTGTCAAAGCCATTGCCTGCCTGTCTAACGCTCCTTGCTGATTTTCCACAAAGAACATTCATGAACTAACGGCGAAATTTCTTATGTCAGGTACGAGGTTTTAGGTGTTGTTAAAGGAAGAAAACTTTATCGATTGTATATAATTACAAGTATATTACTCTAATTATGGTTTTTTAATTTAATCATATTTTAAATATTATAATTAATGCGATAAATATTCAATATTAGAAAACGAGAAAAATCTTCTCGGCAAGAGTACATAACAATCTCGGAAAAGCTAAAGCATGCATCTTAATTATGCCCCTACTCATGTGATGGAAATACCAACAACATAAAATTCTACTTGTAAAGAATAATTCAAAACAATTAATCTTTGGAACTCCCTTTTCAGCCTTCCTAAACCTTCAACGAATAAAAGTGCAGGCTTGTGGGGAAAAAAATCTCTTTAACTTCATAAAACTTCCTCAAATAAAAGAACTAATTATGTAATTCAGGAGGATTTAGTTTCAATATAGAAGGTTAGATGAACAGGAAACAAAAACAAATAAATATGCTGAGCAAATGTAGTATATGAGAATCGAAGAACAACTCAAACTTTCTAAACTCAAAAAAAGATTTGAGAAAAAAGTACGCAGTGAATTTTTTAATGCCTTTGAAGAAAGAAAAAGGCATTCGATATCACTTCCTTAGCAGGAAGGATTTATAGATAAGAAGATTCCTACTAGGGCAAGACCCATATTCAAATGAACAAACAATATCTTGAATACTGCCCAAAAAAAAGAAGGAATATTTGGATAAAGGGTTAATCAGATTAAGCAAATCTCTTTGAAGTTGTAGGGTTTTATGTTATCAATGCTTCAGAAATTGAAAAGGAAGCACCAAGACTAGTGATTAACAATAAACCACTTAATGAAGTATTAAAATGGATATGGTACCCCCTTTGAAATAAAAGAAATTTAAAAAAGAAAGCAAGAAATGCAACAATTGTTGCAAAATTTGATATGAAATCATGCTCCTATAAAATTAAGGTGGCAGAGGAAAACATCTGTTGTTCTTTTTGGCCATTACGAATGAAATGTGATGTCAGCCTGGACGAATCGTGCTCCACCAAAATTTGAAATTGTTTTTATGAGTATACAACAGTATGTATGCTTTTACTCTCATTATTTATTAAGTTTAATCCAACATATATATATCCATTTTATTATTTTTGTTCCTATTATCTAAATTTTTTGAATTAGTCACGGGATGTCACAAGAATTAAAAAATGCACCTTCGGAATTTCAAAAAAATAATTCTAAAACCATTCTTAAGATTCTTTATTCTCTATATAGATGATGTTTTAAAATTTTCTAAATTCATTGATTAACATTTTAAACATCGAGACCATTTAAACATTTAGACCAGCTCCTAGACGTAGTAAAGAAGAATGGTTTGGTAATTTTTGCTGCAAAGATGAAATTATTCCAAGTAAGTACTAGATTTTTGGGATTTGACGTTTACTAAGGAATTATAAGACCTATAAATAGGTCTATAGAATTTGCAAACAAGTGTCCACATGAAATTAAGGATAAGAACCAATTACAAAGGTTTTTAGGAAATAATAGATGCAGTAGTAATAATTAAAAAGTTGTTAAGAAGCTGCCTTGTTTAGGGATTCTGGATTTAGATTCCTCTCAGATAGTCAAAACAAAGGCATCCGAAAAACAAAAAGGTGTACGGAGGAGATTTTAAATAAATCCTTCCCAGATCTTCGAAAGAACATATTATTAGGTATCATTCAAAAACCTGAAATAATTCTATTAAAAAAGAAATCTTATCTATAGTGTTATGTCTCACAAAATTTCAAGATGATCTGGCAAAAAATTGTCAGATGCTAATATATATAAACTCGAGAATTCTTGCAAGAAAGAAGTAGATTTAAATCAAAAGGAACCAAGATGACTCTTGTTAAGTATTCAATGGTAATAACTGATAAGAATAAGATAACCATAGGGTTTAGGGTTCAATGGTATACACCCCTTTCATGCTACCAAGCCCTCCCTTACCCCTAATCGACCTTCAAAAGAAATAGAATCCGCATCTGATTAGTTTGTTAAGACAAACTCGGGAAAAGCTCACAACACTTCTCCTTTATAAATATATCTAAATATAACAGATTTATATCAATAAAAAAACCTACCAAACTAAATATATTACACAGAGGGCACATTGTAACTGCATATATGCCCACAAAATTGAATCATCAAGTGTCAATTAATCGGAGTGTTAATTAAAGTGTCATCAAGAATAATAATGAAAGCAAGACCATATCAGGCGGTGCCACCGCAGCACAAATAAAAGACGAATGCTGTTTGTTGGCCCACTTATCAGTGTATTAGGTCTGCGACCACTCTTCTCACTGCTTCCTTGAAGGCAGACTCATCCCACTCACTTCCCTGCAATTGCAAACACGAAGAGATGATTATTTTATCTGATAAATAATATTTAAACATTAAAAAACTGAATGTAATAGCTTTGTGTCCTACCCTCATTATCATCAGGAGATGTTTTTATGTTTTTTCTGTAAGTGTTATTTTATGTTTATTTTATAAGTGTGTCTATATATATTAAATAATATTATTTATTGTATTTTCTCTGTAGAAAAATTATTGTACCTTTATAGAGAATTTTGTTTTTCCTTCAAATGATTTTACACCATCAAAATAATTATGAAAGTTATAAAAATGAGGCCCAACAGAAGAAAGGAAAGATATATATCCTCGTCTCTATGTGGTCTTTGTGTAACGAGTAGAATTATTTGTATATAACGATAGTGAATACTCTTTAGCCATCTATAAAATTATATATAAATAAGTGAAGATTTTAATTTTATAAATATTAAATTTGATGATAATAAAATGTAAGAAATTATGTGTTAAGATTATCGTAGTTTTTAGTTATATAAGAAGTAAACTTGGTGAAAGAGTTTCTTATATATTATTATTAATTATCTTATCATATCTACTAGAGATACAATCAGGATCCTCAATTATTTACGCATCAATTTCTAAATGTCCAAAAATGCCTAGAACCTACTTACAAATAACATTTTTCTTAAGTAATTGTGTCTCTTTTTTTCTTCTAAATGTATAGACTTCACACAGTTATATAGGAAGTAGTAGACTTACATAAGATGATGGAGGGGGGAAAAAAGAATGAGAGAAAAAGGAAGAGCATAACATTTTTCTTATAGAATATATAACATAAAAAATAAAAGTATGTAACTTTTTTCAAAAAAAAAATAAAAGGGTATATTAGAAATTATCAACATATATATTGTGATTATTCTTGATTGATGACGACCAAAATAGCATCTTCTTTTTGAATTGTTGATTGAATATAGTTTGGATCATATCCGCAGAAAGTGACAAACTCAGCACACCGAACCACCTTCACAATTACCATTGCACCTTCTGAGCTCCTTCCTTTCAACTGTAGAACATTATAATATATGAAGAATTCATTTTATCATCACACTAAGATCGAGGGAATAGTAGCTGATACTTTTTCTATATCTAATTATGAGATCTGAGTATGAATTCAACTGTGATAATGCAGACTAGCTAGACATATGTATAAGATTAAATGCCTTGGTGTGGCTAACCTCAAATTTTAATAACAATCATAATTTATGATTATTCAGAACTTGGCTTCTTCTGGTTTAACTAGAGGATGAGATTTAATTTATTAACAACTTTCACTGCTATATTTTCATTCTCTGCAGCATCTTATGCATTTAGCTAGCTCTAATTATTATAGGAACCAAGTTAATCTTGTGATTAAAGGTCTTTTCTTTCAACCATTACACATGTAAAGGCAAAATTAGCTCTCTCTAACAAGTGATATCTAATCAATGCTCATAGAGTGAGCCCACAAATGGTTAATATTTCTCTGGCAAGTAGTAGTTATAATTAGGGTATATATATATATATATATATATATATATATATATATATATATATATATATATATATATATATATATATGTTTTAATCTCTATATTTATAGGTCATTTTGATTTTGATCTATCTAAAATTTTAGTTTTGATTTTGGTTCTACCTTTTTCCCCTTTTCTTTTTAGTCTTTGTTATTCTAAATTTTGGTTTTTATTAGTAGTTTATAATATATATTTATTCTTTCAAATATTAGAAATTTTACTTTTGATTATTATAAATATTTTTTGAATTTCTTTTTTATTCTTATAAATATCATCACTTAATATTAAGTTTAAACGATAACGATCAAAAACTTAATAATAAAAAAAAAGATGGAGCAAAACTAAAAAAAAAAATTAGAGAGATTAAAATCAAAATATCTTATATTTTTATATTTTTATAGTAACTAAAAACATATTTAAACCTATAATTAATGATCAGCATATAGCCGCTGCACAGAGGTAAGCGTTTCCAATGCGTTGATAAGTACTATTTCATGAACTGATCTTTATGGTACATACCTCAACAATCCTTAGTCTGAAGTTTATTTGATTAATGGCTGCCCCTTCTGTAATACTAGTGTTTGCTTCCATGGAAATCAAGCTCACGTTCTGAACCCGTTTAAAGAATTCCAATAAGCGAATCACCATATCATCCTGAGAACTTTCTCCTCTCACAGTCACTTGGACCATTCGCTCTTCTGATGAGCTCGATTCCGGCACATGTGAAACCCAAACATTCAACCTCTCATTCAATCTCTGCTGATTTCTTTGGTTAAGCTTTTCAATTTCAGCCATCATAGAGCTCAATGTCTCCTTAGCTGCTTCGAGGATCGAAGCTTTGTCCTTCTAAACCACCCAAGTTCAAATCTCTTAGTCAATGATTTCGAACAACATAATAAAAAGCTACATGTATTGCTCATGTAAGAGAATAATATATTCAAGTTTGATACCTTTGTTTCTGAAGGAAGTAGTGCCCTAAGTGCCTGAAAACTCTCATTGAGTTTCTCACGCCTTCTTCGCTCTGATACCGTATGATGCAGCTGCGAAGTAGTGGGGCGGGATGCTTGAATGCGTTGCCTCATTCTCTTCAAATGTAAGCTTCTAGAGGATGCTATTGATCTCTTCATTAGGCTTTGCCTACGTGAATTGGAACCCATTTGGGGTGTTGTATTTGGCCTTGGGCCTATATCTGGTCTATATATTTTGAAAGCAGAAGCTTCTGGATTTGTCACAAAAGTATGAGGCAAATTTTGATGGGGTTGATGCTGATGAGAAGGTGAAGATATAACATCAACGAGCGCTCTTATTATTGCATCATGTTCACCCTCTGGTGTGGGGACATGACTTGGAATGTCTTGATTTAATCCTTGGATGGGTGGTTGTTGCATTGTTGTGCCCGGAATACTGAACAAAAAAGATGAGCATTCAGGGGTACGGCTACCTGTGGATAAAGGTATCCAAGAAGATGAAGTGGCTGAAGGTGGATTCTGATCAATTGGTGGTTGGGACAGTATATGAAAATCTTCTGGAAATAAACTCCCAAGTGCTGTTTGAATGTCAATCTGCACAATACAAGTTTGTACATGGGATCTCAAATTCAGCAATATTGACTCTTTTTTTTTTCCCCTATTTTGCGATGAATATTACTGAATTATCCAATTAATCAAATAGTATACTTTACTTACTTGAGATATAGTCGAGAAACCAAGCTCAATTTCCCCTTTGCTGCACCCCATGAAAATAGCAGTCTGCGAATAAGCCGCAAGCAATGATTATTGAGTTTTCTGGATCATTATATATAAGTTGATGAATTAACTACTAGAGGCGTTAATTTCAGTTTATTCAACTATAAACCTACCTCAATCCTTGCTTCCTGTAAAAGCATAAAAGAACTCTACTTTAGCCAGCATATCCTTCAATTTTATTATTATTATTATTATTATTATTGGTACATTATATTTTTCATTAATTTTACTTTGCAGTATATTCTCTTTCATTGGCAAAGTAATTACCTGAAAAAATTGTTTTTGTATATCTGTGGATACCATTCTTAGAAGATCCAATTGTTGCAGCTCTAGGTAGGGCATGTGGCTCCTGAAAGCTAGTCCAGGAACGCAGCTGAAATTACAAAGAAAAGCAAAACAAAGTATATATTAGAGAGAAGTAGAAGAAAGAAAACATTTACTTGGCTTGTAGCCTCACTGAACTAGTTAAATGCAAAAGAAGCGTAATTACATCAAAATTAGGGATAGGAAAGTTAGCCTTACTCATCGTTGACATCAAATGTTAGACGCTGATATAAGTTAAAAAGCGTTTCAGCTACACTAATGCTCCCCAAAGAAGAGTTTGATTGGTTCTTTGTTACATTGTAGAGTCCATCCAAGAAGAACAAACGACTATTAAAATTATTAAAAAGAAGAAGAAGAAGAAGACAGCACTGTCAGTGCAAGCCTATAATAAAGAAATATATGATACATTCACAAAGAGCATATATATATATATATATATATATATATATATATATATATATACACACACACATACTTAGATAAATGGGAATCATATGACTGCCACAGACAAATGTAAGCGCAGCCAAAAGACTGCATCAGAGAGCGGAGGAAATCAGTTCTGGTGGCTTCAGGGAGGGAGAAGACGCCATCCATGGTAATCAGGAAAATTGATGCCAAGGATTTTGCAATGTGGTGATATCAGAGCGTTTGCGTGTGCTTTCTTGTAATGGATTTCTTATTAAACGTAACCTAGTTCTATATACATAATATACGTGCGTGTGTCCGTTGTCGGCATATATGTGGGACCGAAAAGTGAATTGGCTTTATCTCAAAAGAAGATTAAGGAAATCATATAATATGAAGGCGGCAAGAAAGAGAATTTGATGGAAGAATCAAGCTGGTAGCAGCTGGATTTTGGATACGGAGAGAGTCCTCAAAAAGATCATTAAATTGTTAATTCTGTGTGAACGGAAATTAATATCGGCTTAAAAAGTGAAAGGGTTTCGAAAAGTTCACGATAATTAAAGGGGTGATCTATCATATGCACTTCCAGGAAAAATGCTAACTGACTACATGAAATAAAAGTTTGAAAGTCAGATAAAAGATGGAAAAGAAACAAATAAATAGTTAAAAAGGAATTGGTAATGTCACATTAGCCCCACCTGGCCGCCTACATAGGGGAGTTGACGGAGGTGAGAGAATTGTCTTCTTGGAAAGTGACATCTTGTTTTTGTTTTTTATTTTTTTTAGATAGAATTATTGGTATTCAGATTCTATTATCAAAAATTCGATTATTCTAACATGACCTAATGAAAGTGTCTGAAAAGAATAGGGGTCTCCTAATAAAATTTTTCTTTTTATTTTCAGAACTCAAACTCGAATTCGAGATCTCTATCTAAGGAGTCAGGATACGTTAGTAGCAAGTGACTCCTTGAAAAGTAGTAGCATGCACTTATCCTATACGTAGAAATAGGAAAATGTAATTTATTTGTAAATTCGTGTATGGCTCGTCCTCCAAGATACCATGTGTAAGTAAGATGAGAAATAATTGATTAAAATTTGAAAAAGAAAATTGAATATTTTTTTATTACATGAGTGAGATGATAAAAAAGTGACTTGTGAATTTTATGTTTAAGCACGAAAGTTAGTATCTTTATTTAATACTGTTTTTTAAATAATTTTATAATTATAAATTACATACAAAAATTATTGCTTTCAAAAGTAGATATACTCAACCTTATCCTCACAACAGGATAAGTTATTTATAAGATTTGAATCCATAATTTTTAAGGATCACAAAGTAACAATCTTATCGTTGCGTCAAAACTCATTCTTTAGAATTATAAATTATATAATATATTAAAATTAAAATGAATATAACATCTAAAAAAATTATAATTTACTTTTATATTTTTCTTAAATATTTTATGATAATTAATAATATTATTTAAGTAGTCTAATATATAATTGTTAAATTATGTAAATTATTTTTCTGTAAAAAATATGAATAAAATTAAAATGTGATAGAAAAATGCTTATTTATTTAACCTATCGCATTTAACGTAGAATATTATAAATAAAAATTTCTATAAGTTAAACAACTATCTACATCATAAACTGAGAGAGAAAAGTATAAGAATTAGATGTATTTAAAACTAATTCAAACTGAAAATCGATCAAAAATTAAATTGATCTATTCAATTTGGTTTTTGATTTTATTTTTTAAAATTGATTCAAATCAAACTAAACCAATGATATATTATACACACAAAATTATATAGATAATTTTTTAATACTACAATTATTCTTATATTCTTATCATGTTAGATTTGTAATTATCTATTAATTTTTAAATTTTTTCAATAGTTTTTTGAGTCTACATATGAGTTTTATTCAAATATTTTTGTTTGTTTGCTTAACTTGCTAATATTAGACATTGGAATGAATTTTGATAATTAACTTATATTTTATATTTATATAGTTTTATAAAAATATTAATGACTATAAAAAATATTAATTAACTTACAAATTATTACTCGGATCAAGTAATATTATTAATTACAGTTTAATTTTAATTTATTATGAGTATAAAAAAATCTTATACTATCATTCAATTATGTATCGTTCTGTTGCTAAAAAGACTTGATAATGATCGAAATAATTGCTTAAGACTTCAAACATTTTTATAATATGCCAACACATAGTAAAATATAAAGAAAAATTGTTTTGAGAACCACTCCATATTTATTTACCATAATAATGTGGCATGCAAGTTGACTCTTGAATAAATTAATGGGTAATACCGCCTTGTTTTATTTAAGAACAATTGTTATTTTTTTTAATTAAAATTTCTGAAATATGTTTTTAAATATGCATTACTCAAACATAAATTTCTATACTTAAAACTAGATCCTATTAACTATGTTAACCATCTCGTAGCATTCTTATTAAAATAGTTCGAATCTTCACATTAAAAAAAAAAAAAAAGAATGCAACAACCTCCTTTGATTATTAATATTATGAAAGTTCTACTAACTTTGCTGCTCATCCTGAATCTTGGGATTGTTTGGTAGTATAAAGACCGATGGTATAAAATTGTTAAAATTTTAATTATATACAATGTTTGGTATAACATTATATAAGATATTATATTAATTATATCATATAATATTATGTTCTTGTCAATACAAAAAATTTTAATCATACCAGTGTTTGGTTTGTTCAGTAATTTGATACTTTTTACCGTAAGTAAAATTTTAAGTTCAAGTCTTGCAAAAAAAGAAAGCACTAAGAGAACTTTATTTCATAGTAGGATGATGTTTGCCAATTCAAATTAGTTGAACTCTAATGGACTTCAGATATTGATGATTTTAATTAAAAAAATTCTAATCATAAATTAAAATTTAGCAGAAAAATTAAGATTGTAATAAACGTTATACATTTTTGTTAATTATTGAATTATAAATTCAAATATGAATATTTTATTTCAATAGTTATTATGTTTTGCAAATAATTATTATGAACGTTATCCTGTTATATTAAACTGTAGTTTATACTAAATTTATTTATTATTAGTTTCAATATTTTTAATGATTTTTTTTATTTTAGTAAAATGCAAAAAGTTAGCAAATATATAATGATCTCTTTCTCTTGTATGTTTTAATATTTTTTGTACTTTCATCATAATATATAAAAGAAAAAATATTTTAAAATAAAAAATAATATTATTGAAATATTTATTTATAATTTAAAATGATATAGTTATTTATTTTTATATTAAACATTTATATAAAATTTTAGTATTAATTTTTAAAAAGTATTTTATTCATTTATATATTATTTTTATTTATTATTATATTTTTATTTAACAATTACTTTGACTTTAATAGAATATGAGAAAGTCAAAAGTAAAGCCTTTAAGAGGGGCTTAGTGATAATAAGGGATTTAAGTAGTTTATATGATATCCTAGATTTAAACTTTATTACTGTTAATATACCTAAAAAAAAAAAGTCAAAAGTAAAAGAACCTTTATACGTTAAAACTTAAAAGTTAATTAAGCATAGTCCTGCCTACCTAGATTTGATTAAATATTTATTTATTATTTTGATGTATAAAGGCTTTTAATACCCTTATTGTGCTTAATAAAGTATATCAAACATATCCCTATTATATAAATGTCTTTTAACCTTCTAAAACAAACCCAAAAAAAAAAGGTATTTGGTTTGTATTAAAAAAAAAAGAAAAGTATATTTTTGTTGATAGAATTAGCAAAAGAATTTATAAGTGTCAATTCAAAGGCTTAGGTAATAACTAATATTGAGTTGATATAAGTGGTTTGACATTTATTTTTCTCAAATAAAGTCTTAAATTTGAATCTTATGAATGAAAGAATTAAACTAACATTAAGAGAATCTTATTTTCATTATAAACTGACTTAATTAGAGTAAAGTCTAATGGAATTTTGATATTGATAATTTAAAGGGAAAATGCTTGCATTAGAATAAAGAATTAACCTGAAAAGATTAAAATATAATTGAATATTATAAAATTAGACAATATTTGAAGTATAATAGTATGATTCTGTTTGAGAGTTATGACTCCAATTATAATTGTAAAGTGGCTTGTAATAAATGATTGATTCTCTACTTTATTTGTTTGTTTATTTATTTATTTACAAAATCAAACTCTAAATCACTTGTAGAGAAATCATTTATAACTGTTAGAACTTAATCTAAGTTGAAACTAAAGACATTAAAGGTTTTTTTTTCATTATGCTGGTGACAATAATATTTGAACTCAAGACCTCATGTAATTTATTCAATCCGTTCACTACTAAACCAATTTTAGTGGCTTAAAAGATATTAAATTTATAACAATTGCATGATAATTTTATTAGTCTTTAATTTTAAGTCCTGAAATGAGATTTGTTCATTTCTAAAATGACTTTTATTGATTTCAAAAGTGTCTTTGCTTGTACTTATTTTTTTTTCCCATTGTAATTGGTCAAATGTTAAGTACCTCTCTAAAATAATGATTCTAAAATTCGCACGTCATATATTACAAGTAAAATTCACCTAAATTTATTGTAAATTTCTAATACCACCAACCACTTTTAATTTCCTTGTATTTAATCTGAACCAATAAATGTACTATTAGTCCCGTAACAACAATATATGTTTTCACCACTTCTTTGGCGGCTGATAATGATTTATGTGATTCTATTTCTATTTGTAGAATCTTATTTCTATTTATAGAAGTGAACCTCATTTATCTCACCTGTGGCTTGCTTTGGACGATTTTATTTTTCTTGTCAAAGCCTCAAGAAGCAAAGTTCGTGCTATAATGCTACATTATAATAAGGTTAAAAGATTGTTTGATGGCATCATTTTATTGATTTTAGTTTCAGTTCTATAATTTTTTTTTCTTTAGATTTCAGTCTCTACATTGTTATTAATTATGTTTTTGTCTTTACAATTAAATATCGATTTCCATTTTTTATATTTTTAAGTTTTAATTCTCACATTTATTCCTTTTTATAAATAATTAGCTCCTACTTTTGTACGAAAAAAAAAAAGATTTTATTCTATCTAAATGATAAAAAATTATATGGACCTGTATCAAAAAAAAAAAAAAAGGAAGATCATAACAAAAAAGTTATGTAACTATAAGAATGAGAATAATTTTTATTACAAATAATCTAGATTATTGTTACTATTAAACTTACCTAGAAAATTATTTTAATGTAGTAAAATATATCAAGAAGCAATTAATAATTTAAAAAAATTGTAAGACTTAATATTAGAGATGACAAAATGGACTCAACTTACTATCAAATCCATAAAAAAGGCGGCTTAAATTGATATATTAAACCTGCCAAAAAATTTGACACTGGCTAATTTTCTTTTTTTTTTGAGGTTGATTTAAGTGGTTGCAATTTTGCACTGTACACATGAGATTTTTTTTAAAAAAAAAAAATCTTGCAACCCAAGCCCATTAACTCACAGTCACACACACACCACTAGAATTGAATGAAAATCACATTGCATTGCTTAAACTATTTAGGGATGTTAATAGAAAATAAATAAAAAATAGTAAGTGTTTAAATCTTGAAATTTGAAAAGTGACTTTAAATATTTATACAATATTTCAACCATTAGAGATGAATGCAAGATGTACAATTTTTTAAACTGGACGTGATATCTATAATTAAAACATGAAGTGATGAAAATATATCATCCTAATTAATTAATTAATTATGTTTGTGTTTGGATTAAGTTTGTATATAAATTATATAGTTTATTTTTTTAAGTTTATTTGAATATTATTTTATCATATTTAAGTGAATTTTTTATTAGAAATATTTTTTAAATTTTAAATTTTTTTAAAGATAAATTAACTCATTAAAAATATTAATCCATTAAATGAGATTGGCTAGAATGTTGAGCTTATTTTTCTAAAACGGCCCACCCACCCAGCTTTGCCAATGCTACTTAACATGCTAAAATAATGTCAATGAAATAAACTAGTGCTCAAATATAATTATCTTTAATAAAACGATACTTGTAGCTTCAATTGAAAAAAAATTATTAAGATAGTGAGCCAGCCTAACTTAAATTAATATAAACAAAAACAAACAAAAAAGAATTAGTCATGGTGAATTTTTTTTATAATCGAATGCATTGATTAGTTAATAGGAGCTCTCCTAACTCAATCAAAGATCTTAAATTCGAGTTTTGGAAATATTGTTATATTGAAACATAAAAGGGAGAGCTTTGACAGTCCATAGAGATCCTACTCAAATTGAATAGAATTGCCTTTTATAAGAGAATACATGTGATTTCACTTTAAAGAAGAAGAAGAAGAAGAAGAAGAAGAAAGCATGAATTCTTTTGTTAATATATATATATATATATCAATGATTGTAAATAGAGATTAATTTTGATGCAATTGATAGTGTAAACATATTTTATATTATTATTCAAAAATTTTCTACACAAATAATATATACAAATTAAATCATTATAAATATAAAATGAATTTAATTGATATATACTGATAATGTAAAATAGTTTTGTACTGTCAACCAATAGAAATACTGAAAAGTGAGAAATTATAGTGGGTCCCTCATTATAATAGATGGTTATTTATATGAATTGATATTTTCTACAATTTCTATTAGCTGACAGTATAAAACTATTTTTTAGTGTAATTAAATTAAATTCATATAAAATAAATTAACCACCGTAACGAAACTAGTCCTTTACCGGGAGCGTCGTTTCATAACCCAAAACAGTGGGTGGGAAAGAAAGGAAAACGCGCCTTCTTAGGCAACCCCGTTTTCAAAGGAGCCCAGCGTTTCGGCTAAAATGGTAAGATCTCATTTATAAATTCTTTTTATTTAGCTTAGTGTTATGTTACGTGCAAGCGACCTCACGTACCCCTTTTCTGTAAAGAACAAATAAATTCTATGATACAATCCCTGCGCTTATCAAAATTAAATGATGTAAACTTTAATTAATCATGTATTATTGAGCAAGTCAGACACATACATTTTTGTTTTTCCTAAACTAGTGACATTAGGAATTATTCTTAGGAAATATTTTTTGGGAAGGGGTGAGAGTTAAATACGAGACATTCCAAACTCAAATGAGATATGTAGGAGATAATTACTAGACTATAAATTCAACCACACACATGCATGTTTCTTTCTAGAGTTTTGATTTTGGTGTATATTTTGCGAGGGTAAAATATTTAGCATACTCATCCAATATCAATAATCGCATATCCTCTTTAAAGAAATTAAGGTAGAGTATAATGTCAAATTAATTTTTGAAATAGTTTTGAGATATCAATTTGATTCTTGAAAGATTTATGATGCTAATTTGATTTTTGAAAGAGTTATGAAATGTTAATTTGATCCTTAAAAGATTTGTAGCATCAATTTAATCATTAAAAAATTAAAATTTATTTCAAATTAATTTAATTTTTTTTAATTTGTTGAATTAACTTAAAATAAATTTTAATTTTTAAAGGTTCAAATTAATATCACAATTATTTTTAAAATCAAATTGGTATGATAATTCTTTTAAAAATTAAATTAATATTTTATAACTCTTTCAAGGCCCAATTTAAAATTTTAATGGAGACATTATGGATGCTTTTAATGTAAGAGAGAGAGTTGTAGTTATTGGGTGCAGGTATTGTATTTGTAATGTTGTGTGATATTCAGTGAGGCTAATTGTTCTAGATATCGAGGGTCAGCGGCGCTTAAATAAACACTGATTTTAAATAGGTAATATCATATCAATGCTGAAAAAATGTTGCATGGCTCAAATATTTTGATGGAAAAAAAATGTAATGGAATGACAGAATGCACGAACAAGATGACAAATGAGAGAGAAATTACGACACAATGTTAATATAATAAAAAAAAAAAAAAAAAAAAAAACGAACGGATGAGAAGCTTTGAAATCCATTCAATGTTTCAAGTAAATATTGAGACGTCAGACAAGTGAGAATGCATAATCACGTGTTTTTACCGCTCGTATTGGAGAAGTGTAACGGTGAGGGATTATGCGTATGTACCTGACTATACCATAATTGAAAATTATTAAGCACGCGATTAACGTGATCAACATCCATTGATTTGATCTCCATATCCAGGAACCGGAATGCATCCTTAGTCTCGCGGCAATAATGTGTGTCATCTGCTCAGAACCTTGTCCTTGTCCGCATCATAGACAAGTCTTCCTGAAACGGAGACTTGTCCACCACCTCAAAATTGGCGGCGTCCTACTAATATCTCAGCGGGAGTCTTCTCCCCGGATCAGTTTATTGGAGAAATTGGTTTTTATTTTGGGTAAATTCTTATATTTATATTTCTTATATTTAGTAAAAAAATTAATTTTGTTCCTAATTTTTTTTTATTCTATTTGTATTTATAATATTTTATAAACATTTTAATATTACTTTTTTGATAGACGATATCTCAATTATAAATGAGAAATGTCAAATTATAATATGAGTTATATCTAAACACTATCAATAGAGATTATTTGTCTTTAATTTTCTAAAGAAAAGTTTTTGGGTATAAGTTTTAGTAAGAGAAAGATTAATTGAGTATTAAGGGGTTTAAATTAAAGAGTTTAATTTGTATGCACTGATAATATAAAATAATTTTACACTATTAACTAATAAAAATATTAAAAAATATCAACTCATATAAGTAACTATCTACTGTGATGAGGAGTCCATCATAATTTAACACTTTCTAGTATTTTTATTGGCTACAGTGTAAAGTTATTTTATATTATCAATGCATACAAATTAATCTCTAAATTAAAAAGAAAAATTTTCATATTCTACAAAAATATAGGAGAAAATAATGGTAAATAATATTATCTCATTTAGATAAGTAATGAAAATATTATCATTAACATTACAACCTAACTTTCATATTAGTTTTTTTCTATTTATAGTTTGAATGTCAAAATAGTAAAATTAAGATATTTTGAAAATATTAGGAATGTAGATAGAATAAAAAAAAATTGAGACTCAATTGAAATCACTATAAAATATGAGGAACGTAAATGAGGTTTTATTCTTAATTTTTGTATGTTTGAGTAAAAAATTTCTTACTCCATTTTATTCTTTTTCATAATAAATCAATTTTGTAATAGTTAAAAAAAAAGTAATAAATGGTTAAAAAATAAAGATAACTCATAAAGTCAATTTCACTAAGAATAGACCAGTAGTAAAAAGCTTAGGTAATTTATATGAAATTTTTAGGTTTAAAACCTCAAGTGAATACATATTTTGGTTTTTAAAATTGTATCTCTATTTCATTTTAGTTTTTAAAATTAAGAAATTAATTATTTAATTACTAAAATTACAAAAAATGATTCAAGTTAGTCCTTAAAATAGTATTTATAAGGACTAATTTAAATCACTAAATGACTAATTTAGATAACTTTTTTTGTAATTTTTAAAATTAAATTATTAATTTCTTAATTTTAAAAATTAAAATAAAACACACATACAACTTTAAATACTAAAATGAACATCCACTCTTCAAACCTCACTATTATTAATATATAAAAAAAATCAATTTATTGAGAAAAAAGCAAAATAGAAAAAAGAGAGTTTTTTTTTTTGGGCTCTTAGAGCATATAGGAAATTCTCAACTTCTTGCCTTAGAGACCGATCAATTTGGATAATTTGCATATATATATATACATATAAGAGATTTTTTTTTTTTTTTCTCTTGGAACATATAGAAATTTCTCAACTTCTTGGCTCCTCATACAATCGAATTGCCAAGGAGTTTGACCATTCTTTCAGTGATTTGCGCATGATGTCCCATCAGAGAGGCATAGCCACCGACTTAGAAGATTATCGTCAAAATAAATTAAGGAAAAGATTATAAGGTGAGGGGTCAGGACCACCTCCACAATTTGGAAAAGAGAGTTGAATCAAATCGCTAAAGAGTTAATAATTGACGCAAAATAAAGCTCAAATCAAAATGTTTAGTTAAAACAAAAGTCTTATCACAATTGATAAGATATTTAATTATTGTCATAGTGTGAGACAAGTAACTAGTAAGCTTATCAGCAAGGACAAGGTTATTCACGCAATATTTCAATTACATTGTTTATTTTTAAATAGAATCCACAATTGGATGTGAAATTTTTCACCATTATCACACAATCTAAGTTAACTGTCAAGCTCTTAACAAGAACACTCAAAACTTGCCATCTAAGAGCTCCTCTCTTATTGGCTTTTACTTTGTTTTCATAGTCTTTTCTCTTTAGTTTCACTCTCTAGACACTTCAATAACTTCTCTCAAGGATTATAGTGGTTAAAAGGGATGAGTACATAATACAATGCTCAAGGAAAGGTTCTGCAGGCAAGCTCAGTATATAAGAGAATGAAGGGAGAATGAAGGACAACAAAGATCGATTTGCTCAAGGAATTTCTCTAGAATCTATTGCTGCTATTGAATATTGATGTTGCATTTTATGGACAATAGGTAGAGGACATTCCTTTGAGAACTGATAGGGGGATGCACAAATAGTGGACGCATACGCGATGCATACTAAAAGTGAGAAAAACGACAAAAATGTTAGGATAATAGGTTTCATAAAATCATTGCTACTTTTGTTCAAAAAAAAAAATTTATTCAAAAATTTTACACAAAACTTACCAGCGTGAACAGACTTACCAGCGTGTGCACTGTTCACACTGGTAAGTTTTATAAAAAAAAATTATCAACGTGAACAGTGCATACGTGGATAAGTTTTGCATTTTCTATACAAAACTTACCAGCGTATTATTCAAGATGTTAGTAAATTTTGCATATATATATATATATATATATATATATATATATATATATATATATATATATACACACACACAAAAAATATAAAACTTACCAATGCCTTAAATAATATGCCAGTAAGTTTTGCATTTTGTATACAAAACTTACCAGTGTATTGTTGAAAAATGATGGTAAGTTTTTGGATTAAAAAAATTGAATAAAAGTAACAATGATTATGTGGGACCCATTATTCAAGTATTTTTATTGTTTTATTTACTTTTTTCATATACAACTCGTATTGCGTTACAAAAGATGCCACATTCAAACAATTTTCTATTTCTTTTTGTTGTCCTTTTTGCTCATTTTAAAAATGCTTTTATGTTTTGTACCTTTTCTCTTTCATGGGACAATTGGTTTTGCCCTCTTTTCTATACAGTTTAAAGAAATACTGCTTGAGTAACCTTGTCCTTGTTGTAGCTTGTTTGTCTCTAGGCTTTCGACAACTTATCTCATGTTTTTCTATTAGATTACAGCAACTGTTATGGCTTTATCCCACATTTAATTTTCCTTATTTCTCTTATTATCCTTGATTTCATTCTTCTTTTAGTCCATTCATTAATAGTCCCGTAAAAGATTTCTTTTACTAAGATCAAGTGATTAGTATACTATAATTAATTTGTAATCATCATCATTAAAAATATTTAACATCTAACAACTTAAAAAAAAAATAAAAAGAAAAAGAAAATAAAACACTACTCAATAAAATTAACGTGTGAGTTGTAGATTCTCTCTCTAATCCTCAACAACAACCAACCGAAAATCATGGAGCATCGTGACTTTCCTCTTGATTATAGTTTCTGTTTGTATCTTAGCTACGTACTTGTAGTCCCGTTGCAATTATGTAGGAACTCTCTCTCTCATGTAACTCTATATATGTTCCGTACGTTACACTTTTTAATTTGAATAAAAAGCAATACTTCTCTGCACGAGTAAGCACATCAGGTACGAGGATAGGCCATGAATTGTTTTTGGTGGGCTTTGGTTAAAGCGATAGGACGTGGGCTCCTCGATGGGACATCAAATAATTCCTATGTCGAGCAACTGAGTTGTGACTGATGCAATGGGCAGTGGGTTAGAGGCCCATCTAACAATATTACAAGGCTGTACAGGTACCTGTAGCTTATTAAAAAAATATTAATAAGTTCTTGATCTTTGAAATGCAGTGATCATTTAAAATACGGGAAAAAAAAAAAACCGATACTCTCAATCTGTAATTTTGAAAAATTAAAAAAAAAAAGAAAAAGAAAAGAGAGCGTCACTTGCTCGGTTATTATCGAATTTATGATTCGAAGACATCATCGCTTTGGTGGAGAAGTGAAGAGCAGACAAGACATACAACAAGAGCAGCAAGCAACACCACCAAAAGTTGTGTTGCGAGTAAGTAATGTGTGCGTAACATAACTTGCAAGTTAACTCACATATGTATGTATGTATATGCATATGATTCGCCGCTCACAATGGATACCCTTGTGCTAAATGCCCACTCACTTCTCTCCAATTCATCGCTTTCTATAATGCCTCAATTTTCCCATTCCCAGGTTCGCTTTTCCATTCAACCCAATCACAAACCCAGAACCACAAGAGCCTTCAACTTGAAGATGTCTTTGGCTGCACAAAACCCAGGTCACATATGTTGTATCATTATTATTATTACAATACATGGCAATTCAAATATTCTATTGAATTTTTCGGTAAGTTTCAAAGAAATTGATATAATTGATCTGGTAATTACCCTTTCAGCTGTTCAGCAACAAAGAGTGATACTACCCAACAAGCACGGTGAAAAACTAGTGGGCATATTACATGAATCTGGAAGCAAGGAGATTGTAATCCTGTGCCATGGTTTTCGGTCCTCAAAAGTTAGTTAGTTTCTTTGATACATTGAGCTTTTATGCATATTTTTCATTTACCCAATTTTTTCATCGCTTGGTTTTCCTTATCTTCAGGAAGCCACCGCCATAGTGAACCTTGCTGCTGCATTGGAAAATGCCAGTATTAGTTCTTTCCGCTTTGATTTTGCTGGAAATGGGTAAGCTTAGTAGTAATGCTAAACAAAGGTCCAATAACACAATGGCACTCTTTGCAACAAACGAAGGTCCAAATAAAGGAACACGTTTTAAACCTTGAGATTTAGATATATCACAAACTAATTACAAATATTAGAGCTATTAACACTGGCTTCATGACTATACGTTCCTGATCCTTTTGTTACATTACATGGAGCAGCAGGTTGTAAATTGGGTTGTAGTTTCTTCTTTTATGCTGTATTATGTGTACTGAAATTCCTGCTGTCTCGTCTTGATCATTAACCTTGCTTCACTGTATCATCTCTTAATTTAGCCGTTGGATTTTTCTTCTAGGGAAAGTGAAGGTTCATTTCAGTATGGTCACTATTGGAGGGAGGCTGAAGATTTACATGCCATAACTAAACATTTCCATGAATCAGGTCGTGTAGTTAGTGCCATTGTTGGGCATAGTAAAGGTATGTTAACTTGTTCTCCTTATCTTTAACTGTAAGTATTTCTACCAATGAGAAAAGGTTGAGAAAGGTATGTCTAGATAGCAATTGGGATATAGGTGTTGATTTATATAATCAACGACTAATTGTGTTCCATTGTATAACTCAAAAAGAGAGTTGTGTTGTTTCTGAGTAAAACCTGGAACAGCTTTCATATAATTGGTACTTCGTAAATGGCTGAATCTTCTAGCACTAGCTTAATCAATATGTTGAAATAGAAAGAAGTTTCAGTTTATATTTCTGAGCTGCACGGCAAAAACCTGCTACAGGGGAATTTGGTGAATATGTTCCTTTTTGACATAGTGTTCATAGCTAGTATTATACAAACATAAGCATTCTATAGATCTCTGTTATATTTTTTAAACCAGGTATTTTATAGGGATAGGTAAGGTTGATGAAAAATCCTACACTCTTACTCTATGTGAGTTATCATTTTCTTTCCATTTGTACTTGATGAAACCTAACTTACTAGTGTAGCTTTGAGAACCAAATAACCAATATCTTTTTTCTTTCAAATTTCTTCTTTCATTCCCACCCCCCCCCCCCTAGTTTGTATGCATAATTGAACTAGTTAATGCAGGAGGTGGCGTGGTGCTTCTTTATGCTTCAAAATATCATGATGTGAAAAGAGTCGTCAACCTCTCTGGACGCTATGATCTGAAGGGAGGAATTGAAGAATGCCTTGGAAAAGATTATATGGAAAGAATTAGGAAGGATGGTTTCATTGATGTGAAGAAGAGGTCAGGTAACCTGTCAATTAATCAGGCTATGTTTCATTGGCTCGTAGGGTGTGTTTGGTTGGGGGGAAAATTTTCATGAATCAGTTCTCATTCATTTAAAATTCCCCCCCCCCCCCCTTTTTACCCCCAACCAAACATTCCCTTAGTGTGAGAGCACATTGTCACAGATAGTTTAACAAATTCAGTGTGCAGCGATTACTTTTTTTCCTACATAACCACACACATATTTTTGTTACTATATGACCATTTGAGGCCATCGACTGTTGCAGGAAGTTTTGATTACCGTGTGACTGAGGAAAGTTTGATGGATCGCTTGGGGACAAATATGCATGAAGCATGTCTTCAGATCGATAAAGAATGCAGGTAAGGGAAAAATATATTTGTGCCAAATATTATGAGAATTGAACGTTAATAAAATATGTATAGATTTGCTAATCTCAAATCACATAATGTATGACAGGGTCCTTACAGTTCATGGTTCTGCGGACACGGTTATCCTTGTTGAAGATGCATTCGAGTTTGCCAAGATCATACCAAATCACAAGTTACATATCATAGAAGGAGCTGATCATCCATACACTAATCATCAAGATGAGTTAGCCTCGGCTGTTGTGAACTTCATAAAGGAAAACTTGCACCAGGATGCGGGTGTTGCTGGCTAGGTGTGCCTCTGCTGAGTGATAACAGTATATGAACTTAAACCTTTTTTATTTTTGACATCGTTTTTCTAATGATATAATTGTTGTGTGTCTTACAGTTTCGGGCCAATTGAATTTGTTGCTGATGGCAATTTTTCTTTCACGGATGAGCCTGCTTATGATGTTCTACAACATGCTTGAGCTCTTATAACTTTTTGCTTATTAAATTAGTGAATCAATCACAGAGAGAGAATAATGGCGAGTGCAATATCTGCCAATGTTATTTGCCTCTGATGCACATCGTTATATTTGACAGTATTGATTATGGTTATGCAAACAATTACCTCATGGTAAATTAGACCTGGGCTTCCTATGCCGCCGCCTATTTTAGCTTTCTAAAATTGATGAAAGCAATTGTAAGATTGATTTTTAGATTATCTGTGGCGTGAGCGTGAGGCTGTTATTTGTTGTATGAACTTGCTGTGTTTACCATCCATTGCTCACAAAGCATGTGAATGATTGATCATTGGCCTACTATGGGAAACGTTGACGTGAACGTAAAGTACATGTTTCACTAATATCGCTGTGAGAATAATTGAAAGGTCCTTAATTTCGAGTGGAATCATTTTTAGAATTATCTTTTCCCCTTTTGAATCTGGTAAGGACTTAATTTTAAATTAACTCTACCTACTTATTTTGGCTTCAGAAATTGGTGGAGATCTCTATTTTTAATATTTTAAATATTTGAAATCAAACTTCAGTAATTTCAAGAAATTGGATTTCAAACTAATAATTTCCAACAATACTAATGGAAATGAAAAGTAAATGAGTAGCGCGCAATTGATAGGGTAATAACTAGGTCGTTATATGAAAGAAAAATCTAAATTTGAAGGTTTAAATTGGAATTATTGTTGTATTGTAATGATTAATAATATGAGACAAAATAAAAATTTGACTATTTAAGTTTTGATATATTTTTCATAAAAACATCTTTCTAATAATATCCTAATATTTAGTAATATCCATTAAATAAAAAAGCAGCTGTATTAATATTTTATAGGTTTAAAAAAACATATATATATATATATATATATATATTTTAAATCACTAATATTCAAAATTTATGTATTCTGACTAATTTAACTTGAACTCAACTATGAGATAAAACTGTCCAGGCTTGGTTTTTCATTCAATATATTTTATTTAATAACTTAAAAAAAAAAATTAGTTAAAAGAATCTAGAATTATTCACAAGGTAACTGTCATAGTCTATGATTACTTGCTAGTAGTCATTAGTGGTCTGCTCGGAGTGGGACATCGAAAGGCAGCAGAATTTTGGAGGGTTGTGTTGTGCGATCGCTAAGAGGCGGTAAGTTACTCAATGTGAGTGATCCTTCACTCCCTTCTCTCAAATTTTTCACTTTTTGAAATTCATGAATTCTTTATAAGCCGGTTGGCAATCGCAGGAAAGGAAACCCAACCTAGAAGATCCCTGATCTTGAAGATGGCCCAAGCTGCACATAACCCATGTGAGCGAGTTCAGTTCTTTATTTTGCCTTCCTAATGTCTCTCAATTTCACTCACCATGTACACCATATGATATAAAACAAGCAAGTTTATTTTATGTTCATAGTCTAGTGACTTCTCCCTTTGACTTAACTGTTTTACATTCAGAGCTTACCTCATCTTGCCACTCTGCTGTCCTTCTTGGAACCATACACAGTTCACCACCTACTTACTATTGTGATATTTGAAATAAAGAATCACAATGGTTAACCTAAGTGGCATATTGAATGTTCAACCAATTTCAGTGAAGTTGACTGTTGAATTGTTTTGTCAGGTCTGGGGCAGCAAAAGGTCATAATACCCAACAAGCATGGCAATAAACTAGTGGGCATATTGCACGAATCTGGAAGCACTGAGATTGTTATCCTATGCCATGGTCTTCGGGCTTCCAAGGTTACTTTCCCTGACATATAAATTATGAAGCCACGATTGTATTATTATTACTATGCAACTGTTAATATGTTATCAGAAATTAATGATTCAATTATTCTCAGTTTTTAATCTTGTTCTCTTTTCCACAGGAAGACAATATCATGGTGAACCTTGCTGCTGCACTAGAGAATGCTGGAATCAGTGCTTTCCGCTTTGACTTTACTGGAAATGGGTAAATTTCTTGTAGTACAGAACAAAACCATGAATTCTGTGCATATTTATGCTTGTACATCTTGACCTAATGACCGTCAAAATAGGCATCTGACTTCAGTTTTTACTATGAATATTGATCTTATTAGATTCAGAACTATGCTAAATATGATAAGCTAAAAAACCTCGGGGAATTCCTCTGATGACAAGACTTTGGGAGTATACATTATAAATTGGTAACATTGTGAAAGAAACCACAAGAAAGAAAACAACAAAATAGGAAAAAGTATGTATTATTCACATTCCAAGTGATATCAAGATGATATCAGCTTGGCAGAGAGAAAAACAACGAGGAAATGCAAGAAAAGAGGGTAATACTTGGAGCACTAAGCAGCTCCACTCTCCAGCCTAGTCCCAATTGCCTACCTGTCTCGTCCTCACACCTATACAAATATTTCCTTACCTCACTCATCATACAATCAGCGCCCCACGCACACACAAGCTGAGTCAGCAAGTTAGTTATGCTGACCCTGCTCCCACTACCCCAGCATTCTGACCCAATTCTGTTTTTCCTTTAATACCCCTGTACTTCTTCCTTCTATACACTTTTATCCCTTCTGAAACTTGATCTCTTACAATACCCCCGCTTGAACCACCACCTTGTCCTCAAGGTGGAAAGAAGGAAAATTCAGCTTGATATCAGCAGCTGATTCCCAAGAGCTATCACATTCAGGAGCGTGTTGCCACTGGATCAGAACTTCTAAGTCTCCTCCCTGATTGTTTCTAACAGCCAAGACCTTAGAAGGTTGCATTTGTAGTTCCCAATCTTCAGTTAATTCTCTTGGCAGCGGATGCGAAGTTACATGAGGAGCTAAACAGGTCTTTAAGAGAGACACATGGAAAATGGGGTGAACCAGGGACCCTGGGGGTAGCTTGAATCTATAAGCAACAGAGCCAATTCTTTCCAGCACCTCAAATGGCCCATAATATCTAGGACTTAGTTTCTGGTTGATCCTAGTAGCCAAGGACTTGAGTTTACAGGGTTGGACCGTCAAGTAAACCATATCCCTCACCGCAAACTCCACTTCTCTTTTCTTCTTGTCAGCTTGTGCCTTCATCCTACCTTGAGCATGGTTCAATTGATCCTTGAGTTCATCTAGGATGATGTTCCTTTCAAACATCAATTCATTCGCCTCTTCAATTGCTGATGACCCTTGTTCCCCCTTGAAAAGAGTGGGAGGATCTCTCCCATAAAGAGCCTTGAAAGGGATAACTTGGGTGGATGCATTGTAATTGGTATTAAACCAATATTCAGCCCAACATAACCATCTAGGCCATTGCTTTGGTTTAGACCCAGAGAACCACCTCAGGTATGTCTCCAAGCACTTGTTAATCACCTCAGTTTCTGTGGGTGATAGGCTGAGCTGAATTTCAATTTGGTACCCGACTGCTTGAAGAGTTCTAACCAAAAAGTGCTCATAAACAACCTGTCACGATCAGAAACTATAGATGCCGAGAAGCCATGAAGTTTAACTACTTCCTTTATAAACAGTCCCACTACTTCCTTAGCAGTAAATGGGTGGCATAGGCCAATAAAATGTGCATATTTCGTGAGCCTATCCGCCACTACAAGTGTAGTATCCATTCCCAGAGCCTTAGGGAGTCCTCCAATGAAATCCATTGACAACTCTTCCCACACTTGAGTGGGAATGGGTAACGGTTAGAGTAAACCAGCTAGAGCTAAGGTTGAATGCTTGTTTCGGTTGCACACATCACACCTTTGTACATATTAGTCTATGGATTTCTTCATGCCCTCCCACCAGATTAGTCGAGAAACTCTCTTATAGGTTCTAAAGAAACCCTAATGACCCCCCAATGCAGTATCATGAAATTCATGCAGAATTAGAGGGATCCTAGGAGAGCCCTTAGGCACTACTAACCTGTCCTTATAGTACAATCGACCTCCTTTCAACTGGAAGCCTTCAGTAACCTCCCCTCCGCACAGTAGTGACTGCATAATACCTTTCAATCTGCTGTCCTGTTGGACTTCCTCTTCCAACCCTTCCCATTCTTGGAAGGTAACTGATGATATAGCTCCAAAGTAATGTTTTCGGGATAAAGCATCTGCAGCTCTATTTTCTTTTCCAGCTTTATACTTAATTTCAAAATCATATCCTAGGAGCTTGGCCATCCACTTCTGCTGCTCCTGCCCCATCATCCGCTGATCCACCAGAAATTTTAAACTTTTCTGGTCAGTGTGAACAACAAATCTCTTCCCCAGTAAGTAGTGCCTCAATTTCTGGATGGCTAACACTATGGCCATCAACTCTATTTCATAAACAGATTTCTGCTGAGCCCTGTCAGAAAGGGTTTGGCTCATATAAGCCACTAGACGTACTTCTTGCATCAAGACAGACCCAACACCTTTACCCGAAGCATCAGTTTCTATGACAAATTCCTTGTCAAAACAGGGAACAGCTAAAATGGGTAAGGATGTCATAGCTCGTTTAAGTTTCTCAAAAGCCAACTGAGCTTCTACACCCCAATGAAAGTTATCTTTCTTCAAAAGTTGAGTTAGTGGCCATGCTATCTTCCCATAGCCATTCACAAACCTCCTATAATAACCAGTGATTCCCAAGAAACCCCGCAAACTTTTCAAATCCGTTGGGGTTAGCCAATTTACCATAGCATCTATCTTCTTTGGGTCTGCAGCCACCCCTCCTTCTGAAATCAAATGGCCAAGATATTCCAATTGGTCCTGTTCAAAACTACACTTCTTTTTGTTTATGTGAAGCTGGTTTTCTCTAAATAACTCCAGCACCTTCCTTAAGTGGCCCTTGTGTTCCTCCACATCCTTGCTCAAAATTAAAATGTCATCAAAAAAGACCAACACAAATCTCCATAAATAAGGCCTAAGGATCTTATTCATCAAGGCCTGGAAGGTTGAGGGAGCATTTGTTAACCCAAAGGGCATCACAAGGAATATGTAATGTCCTTCACGGGTTTGAAAGACAGTTTTCTCAACATCCCTCTCCCTCATTCGGATTTGGTGGTATCCCGGACTTCAAATCCAGCTTAGAGAACACTTGGGCTCCTCCTAATTCATTCAACAACTCGTCTATCATTGGAATTGGGAACTTGTCAGGAATGGTGATCTTATTCATGGCTTGATAGTCCACACAAAACCTCCACCCCCCATCCTTCTTTTGCACCAAGATCACAGGACTAGAATAAGGACTTACACTTGGCCTGATTATCCTTGCAGCCAACATTTCCCCAGTAATCTTCTCTATCTCATTTTGCTGGAAATGGAGGTATCGATAAGGCCTTACGTGAGGTATCTCGGATCCTTCTTTGAGGTGATAGCATGATCAAGCTCCCTATGAGGGGGTAGACCCACTGGTGGCTTGCAAATGTCTTCAAACTCATCCAAAAGTCTTTGGGTATCACTTGAAACTAAGAGCCCTGCAACTGCCTTAGCTTCCTCCTTTTCAGGAGTGACCAAGAATCCTTCCCCATCATCTTTAAGAGCCTTGAGGGTGGCCTTCCATGAACATTCCGTACGGCATAATGCAGGATACCCCACCAATATCCTCATGGTGTTACCTTCTTGCCACCTCATGGTTAGTTGCTGGAAATTTGCAGCAATTTCCCCCAAACTAGCCAACCATTTCATGCCCAACACCACATCAACTCCACCCAGTTCCATCAAGAAGAAAGGCTGGGTAATGTTTATCCCCTGTACTTCAATCAACACATCACGACACAACCATTTGCTTGTTTCTTTCTGCCCATTTCCCACTTCAACAGTAAACATGGGGGTCTCCTCAATCATCAGATTCAACTGCTTAGCCAGTTTTCTAGAAAGGAAATTGCTTGTAGCCCCTATGTCAATCAAAACTATCACCTCCTTCCCTCCTAGACTTCCCACCACCTTAAAAGATTTGCTAGAGGTTAGTCCCTTGAGACTATGAAGAGAAATCTGCAAGGTTCTAAGCTCCAGCTCTTCTATTTCTTCCATCTTCTCTGGTTCTGCAACCTCCTGGAGCTCCTCATCAGAACCTTTGGCCAGAACTAACCTGTAATTCTTCATTTTGCACACATGATCCTGGCCCCAACGTTCCCCACACTTAAAACAGAGGCCCTTCTTGCTCCGTTCCTGTAGCTCCACTTGGGATAGCCCAGTCACCTCCTTACTGTTGCTGTTGGGCCTCACCCCCAATCCCCCATGATTCCAGATAGGCCCACGACTAGGCCCACCCATTCTCTCCACCGGAGCCAGCCCACCACCTCTCCATTCTCTATTCCGTCCTCCAACATCAGGGCCCTGTTCTTAATTTCTGCTAGGGAATCCAACTCCAAACTCTTTATCTCAGCCTGTAGTTCTCATTTTAATCCATTTATGAAAATACTCCTCATGATTCCTCTATCTACATCGCACAATGGCCCAGGTATTCTCTCAAACTGCTCAATGTATTCAAGCACCGAGCCAGTTTGTTTCAGCTTTAACTCATGAGCCGCACAACCTCATCCAATCACCTCTCCAATTCCTCCATTCTGGCCTCCATCGCAGCTTCAGTGATTAGCCCCCACAGCCTCAAGAACGAGGCTCTGATGCCAAATGAAAGAAACCACAAGAAAGAAAACAATAGAATAGGAAAAAGTATGTATTATTCACACTCCAAGTGATATCAAGATGATATCAGCTTGGTAGACAGAAAAACAACGAGGAAATGCAAGAAAAGAGGGTAATACTTGGAGCACCGAGCAGCTCCACCCTCCAGCCTAGTCCCAATTACCTACCTGTCTTGTCCTCACACCCATACAAATATTTCCTTACCTCACTCATCATACAATCAGCACCCCACGCACACACAAGCTGAGTCAGCAAGTTAGTTATGCTGACCCTGCTCCCACTACCCCAACATTCTGACCCAATTCTGTTTTTCCTTTAATACCCCTGTACTTCTTCCTTCTATACACTTTTATCCCTTCTGGAACTTCATCTCTTACACATTGTCATGCATATGATTTTATATTCAAAGAAACAGATGCTGAATATTTTTGTTCTCAAATATTGATTAGTATAGCATCAGACTATTGCCACTGAACATTATGTTATTATTACTGAGCTATTTTGCATATTGTTGGAACTTATAGTTTGTCAAGATTCAGTATAAAAATTAGAAGTCAATGGCAATATATATTTATGTAAATCTTGAGTTCTAGTTGACAAGGGAATGCGTAGAAGTACATACATTATAGCTCTGTACTTTTAACAAGGTGATTATTCCCTTCGAGTACAGGAAAACAGACAGCTAGCTTCTCCATTCATGCCATGTTCTGTGTGTGTGTAACTTCTGTAATCTAATCTTGACGGCTAGAATTGTTTCACTGTTTCATTTTGATTTAGCTTTTAATTTTCCTTCTAGGGAAAGTGAAGGATCATTTGATTTTGCTAACTACTGGGGGGACGTTGATGATCTACATGCTGTAGCTCAACACTTTCATGAAGCAAACCGTACAGTTAGTGCGATTATTGGACACAGCAAAGGTGTGTTGTGTTACATCGATATTGGTATATCCATATGTGATCCTACAGTTGAAAAAAGCTGAAGAAAGAAATGTCCAGATACATTTAGGTTATTGGTTTTTATCATCAAATATTTTCCAACATAGAACACATGATAAGGAGTGTTGGTCAATAATGATTTGGGTGTAAGCTAGAAATCTTGAATGATGCAATATGATGAGAATGCTGCAATTTCTTACATAACACTGGCCAGTCGGAAGCTTTTGCCTAGTTATGATAACTAATCACTGAAATGTCAAGCATGTGCTTAGTCTATACTCTAAATCAAAATACTTTTGCTTAATCTACTGAGCTACTCGGTAGAAATGCTAAAATTAAGCTGTAGTCTTTTTACTTTGTTTGTCATCCTGTGATTAGTTTTAATGGTGAGACTTGGTAAATATATAAAGAAGATTCATATGAAATTTTATCACTTGTTATAAAGAGAAGTTTACTGTTTATATATGTCTGAGCGAACATATATCCACTGGAAGAGAACAAATATTTGTTAAGTTGCTGCATATTTGTGTTAGGACTTAAAACATTGTTTTCCCCGCTTTATAAAGCTTGATAATAAGATTTTCTAACATCACATGCTTTTGTGTCTTCAATATAAAATGAGAAACAGTGACTCAATCATGTAAAAGACATTTAAAAGAATTCTCTGTTACTATTTTAATTAGAATTTTTTGTTTCCTTGCTGATATTGTTTTGAATAATTTCTGTATCTTGATGCAGGAGCTATTGCGGTGCTTCTTTATGCTTCAAAGTATCATGACATTAAAACAGTCGTCAACCTTTCCGGTCGCTATGAAATGAAAGTCGGCCTTGAAGAACTTCTTGGGAAAGATTTTATGGAAAAAATCAGGAAGGAAGGTTTCATCGAGGTGAAGACTGAGTCAGGTAACTGGCCATTTAATCAACCATGTGTTTGAATGCCAAAATTGATGGAGAATCATGTCCTAAGAGACGCTTTAAGAAACTCATGTTCCACAATTACTTGTTTCTCTACATTGAAACCTGCTATTTATGGCATCAGTCTTGTCATCTTACATTGCCATAACTTTCCTTTTGAAGGTTAAATAACATATACACAAGAAGAAAATGTAACAATATTACCGGTTGTCTTCAGTTCTTGACGATTTTCTTGAGTTTAGATGGACAGCATACTAAATGATGGGAGCACAGTTAATCAGTATATAGCACAATAGCATTTCTCTCTTGCACACACACATGCTTATTTCATTATAATTATGTGACCACTCGATGGACGCTTATTTTGTAGGAAGTGCTGATTATCGTATAACTGAGGAAAGTTTGGATGATCGGCTAAACATGAATATGCATGAAAGATGCCTGCAGCTTGACAAAGGATGCAGGTGAGGGAAAAATTTTCTGCTAGTTCCCCTGCCCCGTATCCTTTTCACCCTTGTCTCTCGTTTCATTTCTCCATTGACTTTGAACGTCTGTATTTAAACTTAGTAGTTGCAGAGTTATGTTATAATAATCTATACAGCAAAATCGGTAGAAGGGTGAGGGTGAGGGTGAGGGTGAGGGTGTTTTGGGTGCAGTACGCAGCAGATGAAATTTTATTTTTTCCCCACTTTCAAATCCATTTTTTTAAATATTTAATAGACGTGACTTTTTAGTGTTTTTCCCTCAACCAAGTTTTGAAATTAAAAAAGAAAAAAGAAAAAAAAAAAAAGGTCCTTAATTGATCATGTTGAAAATTTTGATTTTGATGAAAACATCCATAGATTTTTTATGAGGTTGTGCTTAAAAATAATTATGAAACACTTTTTTATCAGAATGAAAGTGACTAGACTTTCTATGACACTTCCACTTTTTTTTTGTGAGTTCATAGATTTCTGCTAGCAAGAAATTAAAGAAAATATGAAGTGGCATTTGTAAACTGTATTATTTTCATACTTAGTTTTCTTAGTTTCCTTTTCTTTTAAAAAAATGATTCTTGTTTGACTTTCACAAGTTGCAGTATTTATTACTCTCAATTAGGGAAAATTGGCTCCGAAAAATTGAAAGGCAAAACCTTCGACCTATATCAGTCTCTAACTTCGTATCTGAAACTTTTCAATTGCTATTAAACAGGGAGGATTAGTGTTGATATTTTATCGTAGGGTTTCTTGTTTTGATTTGTTCTCTTAGGTAGTGGAGGAGATTAACTTCGTATATAAATTTATGCTTGGCTCAAGCTTTGAAACATGCAAGATGTGATGTGTATGTATGCATGGACTAGTTATTTAGAATAGAGGAGGTATTCAGGAGGGAGATTTCAAGAGCCAGGACTTAGGTTTATGGTAATTAGTTGGTGAAAATCGTTAGCTTTTAACAAAGTTACGAGATTTCTATTATGCTTGGGTGTATAATGTAAAGCCACATAATGCATGACAGGGTCCTTACAGTTCATGGTTCTGCGGACACAATAATCCCTGTTGGAGATGCATTTGAGTTTGCCAAGATCCTACCTAATCACAAGTTACATATCATAGAAGGAGCTGATCATGTTTACACTGATCATCAAGCTGAGTTAGCATCAGTTGTCGTGGATTTCATAAAGGAAACATTGCAACTGGACAAGCCTACTGCTAATTAGGTATCTCTCTTGGCTTGCATATGAACTTTTTGTATTAAAATTATTAGCCTTTCTAAAAACATAGCAGTGATAGTCCATTTTACTATTTAGTCGATTGAAAATGGTAACAAACTTGCTTTTTGCAGGTTCCTGATGAAAACTGCCCATGATGTAATATCGTAGTGTACTATCCTTGTGAACTCTGTCGTGTGCTGGAGAATCCTACTTCAATGTATTGAATAAGAGGTGAATTCTCGGCCAAAAAAGAAGGGGGCCAAAAAAAAGAATGAGCGAAGTGAACCGTGACAGCAATATTGATATCTGCCAAGTTTAATGTATCAAGTCAATGTATAAGAATGTTAAAGACTCCTAGTACTATGCGATGCAAATACTTATCATATGGTATTAAATAAGGTTGGGGCCTCCCAGTTGTCCCATTTGAGATTTTAAAGAATGAAAACATGACCGTTATTTTGTGGATGGACTTCCTGCAGGTTCAATGATCCCAGGGTGGTGTCATAAAAATTTCGATTTATGTATTATAGGTTGGAAGTATTATAATTTTGAAAGGAAATTATGATTATTTGTGACAATAACCTAATTATGAAAATCCCCATGCCTGGGTTCATTATACAGCTGTTCTAGATTTATTATTACTGTTGCTATTATTATTATGTTAAATGAAGAAATGTTAGTGGAGGTAAGAAGAAAATAGTAATATAGTACAATGGTTGAGAAGGATGAGAAATCCTAACAAAGGGACAAAAAAAGAAATACAAATAATGATGTTGGGCTGTATTTTTTTTTTTTTTTTTTGTTATAACACTAGCTGATACTAGAAGAGAAATAATACAAATCATGTGTCCTACCAACAATGATTAATAGCTAAGACCGAAAATCAAGAATCTTTGACAGAAAAAATATTTACAGCAAAATACAAATGAAAGGACAGCAGTTCTGACAGCAAAACTGATAATAATCTGTGCTAACCTACAGTCTCGGAAAAATCTTACCGTGGGATGCATATCAGGCATGGCTAAAGTGCTTGCTCCTATCATCTTCATCGATCAGTGGCTTAAGCATTAAATTCTTCTTCATATCAGTCAACCACGATGCTCAACCTCAAGCAGTTTGTTTTGATTTTTCTCATCCTCACCACCGCCGTCATCTTCGTTAGAAAAATCCTCTGTCCCTTCATTCTAGTTCACCAAGTGAAAATAATGGAGCGAAAAATAAAAGGAAAAAGGAGAGTACCGTTAACAATCACTTCCTGAAAGTACTTTTAGCATTGATATTATATATTATTGGCGAAGTTGCCGTTTAAATGAGAAGCATTTGGTATTTGGTTAGGGAAGGAAAGTATTTACCTCTTTCAAGTCATCATCAAGAAAAACATTGTTATCCAGTGTTGAGTACAGAGTTTTGTCACCATCAATTTTCTTTCCATTTTTCATGTCCTCCTGAAAATTAACAACAAAAAGCATATGGAAGAACTTATAAACTATCCAAAATAGTTAACATTTAACAGCAGAATCATGTAAAAGTGATGCAACAACATACTAGCTCAGATTTCAGCAACCCAATTCTTTCCTTTAAGTCCGAGACATGATGTTTTAGTGCCTGGAAAAAAAAAAAAATCAGAAGCTTCATGAGATAACATCACCATGTAAAGATCTCAGTTAACTCCCAACCCATTGATCTGTTACCTCTCGTCTTTGAAGCTCGATAGATCTAGCCAATGCCTGCCTTCGTGTCAATAAATTCTTTGGTCTCAGAGCTTGTGGACGGAAATAGTTCTTCCCACGATAAATGATGATTATATAGCCTTTGGTATCCTTATCTACAGACACTAGCACCCCACCACTCTCAGCTTCCAAAGATATTGCAATATGCTTAACTTGGGCAGGATTCCTCCCTTTTACAATTATCTTGACCAATTCACGATATTTCCAATGTAGATGCATGTTTTCTACGGTGCCAGCATAAACATCTCGCCTCCCTGAAACAAAAAATCTCATGCTTCTAACATTTCTGGTACAAGCAATTAGCCCTATACAAAAGCAGCTATTCATAAAGCTAAAATAAATTTTTATATTCTTACCTAGAAGTAAGTATGGCTTCATACTCAGACCAATCTTCCGAAATAAAAATCTCTCTTCATCAGTTAGTGTTTCCAAATCAGTTGGAAGATCTGCTGGGTCCAGATCAGCCTGCAGTTTTGCTAAAGCCTTCTCAGCCTTCCTGAATCTTGCTTTTGCCTATGACCATCAAAAGTTAGATAGATGTGATCAAAACTGATAATTTTTGGGAAGTTATTTTACGTGGTCCCTTTGTAACTTACTAGAGCTAGTTTCTTTTCATGATGTTTGATTAAAGAAGCAAGTCTACTCAAGGCAGAATCTCTCATCATATGCTCAACTTCTTCTCTGCCTGGTCGGTGTCCCCAGTTGGTGGTTGCTGCCCTAGTCTCAGCAAGGGTGCCAGCTAATAACGGCACTCGAGATGCTTTGCCATTTGATCCATTAATAGGTGAAGCACTTTGTCGTGCTTTCTCTTCCTCATCTTGCTGAAGGAGCGTTAGTTTCTCTCTCTCAGTCAGTGCATCAGTTATGGCAGGAGGCAAGAAGTCATTGCCCCTGTAAAATACAATATATTCCTTATTTCTAGAGAGTAGAGTTCCTCCAGTCAATCTCTGCATGCATGAAATGCAACCACCATAAGCACAGAGAAAGGAATAATTTATTCACTTCAATAATCCACAGGGAAAATTAGGTATGAGAAAAGGTGTAAGCATGTCAAGTTCCAACACAGTCCTCATAATCTTACAACACTGAAGCAAAAATGGTAGTCCTATGCCTTGAGCATTAGAAAGGTCCAAATGCAGGCAGTCTTCAGGGTATTAAATGCAAGCAGTCTTTAGGGTATTAAGTGCATTGAAAAACATAATTTCTATGTATCCGTGATCCAAAACAAATACACGCTTTACACTTTTTTAGACTTCATCCAACACTTTCAACTGATAATCCACTTGAAGGAAGGTTAACTAACTTATCTGTGTTAGTATACAAAATATGGTTATATCTGCGAAAAGATATCATGGATATTAATGAATTATTTAATCAACTTGCCTGTGCTGGTTTTTTCCCCAATCAAGTCATTAGTTGGGCTGCATAACTCAGCAGTTGCTATGGCAAAGATTTTTTTTGTTTTTTTTTAAATGGCATTCAACAGAAAATGTAATAAAGGTTGTATGATCTTTCCTATTTTGGGATGAAAATAGTATCATGCAAATAGGCTTCCTGACACCAGAAAGTCCTTATTTTGATTGGCTCCTCTTCCTTTATGCTCTCTCTTCAATTGATACGTTAGACACAAATTTAATTGGTTTAGAACCCCAATCTTATCACTATATTCTCTTTTTAAAGGGACAAACGTCTCATTATAGGTCAAGCAGATGAGTAGATTTATATACTTTCCCAAGCATGGTAAAATTTGAATACAATTAAATTAAACAGTTCTGTTATCAAAATTCCAGCTGTTTGTAAGTAATACCCTGAGCTCTTCAGCCATCCTCTCGTTACATGTATGGGGAACACCTCGTTTGATGGCTATTTTTGCAATAGCACTTGTTTCCCACAGCTTCACCATAGCACTAGCCAGACCTTGCAGTTCTCTGTTTCTACCTGCAGTAGTAAACAAATAGTATCTTTTGAAAAGAGACATTTGCAAGACATGAATGCAAACAAATAGTTTCTTGCATACCAAGGGCAAAGTGTGGGGCCATTGTTCTTGTGAGCCTACGGAAGTGAGTCATTTCCCAGTTGCTTAAACAATGTTTTACCCCATAAGGAAGTAGTCTAAATGGGGTTTTATATCCTGGAACCACAGCAGGTAATAAGTCTGCATCAACAGGTAATGGCTCACGTCCAGTCCAATCTTTGAAGCGTGGGCCCAATTCATCTAACAAATGGTTGAGGTCACTCAGTTCCATCAATTCTTCTTCAGTCATGTCCTTCAAATACTTTGTAGAGTCTCGGGTTAACAAGACTGTTGCTCTAACTGGTTCTTTCTCACTTACTTGACCATCACTTCCACTTCCAACATGTACATTATTCTCCTTAGCATGATTCATTTTCGTATACAATTCTATACAGGGAATCTTGTAGGTCATTCCTCTATACAACACTATCGAACTGCCCGATCGCCATACCACTAAACCTCCAGTTTTACTCTGATTAAGCAAGAAGATAATATTGTTATTAAAACTCTCACGAATTTGAAAATCTATGATATATGTACCACATAAAAGCATGCTAGGCATGACAAAAGACCAGTCATAAGCAATCAATACATTGAAAATCAAGGCTGCATCTCCATCTTGTGATTTTGATCAAGTATTCGAGCAAAGATAATTTAGGCCGAACCTTGTGACCTGGAAGTCACGAGTTCAAATATTAAAAGCAGCCACTTTGCTTGTGGCTCCTGACTCTGCCAGGTGATAGCCTCATGCACTAGGTTGCCTTTTATTCAAGCATAGATAACTAAAGCAAAGGAACTAAACAATGATAAAAATTGACATACCTCTAGAATGTGGTGAGCCCTTTTCATGTTAGCAGCAAAAGGACTCTCAAACTTCAACTTGACAACTTCACTGTCCCTCCACTTTTCACGAATGGAAGCCACCAACTCCTGAGTGATGCCAGACACTCCTACTTCGAACCTCTCAACCATCCTCAATGCAACATTTCTGAGCCTCCGCAGTTCATGCTCAGGTATCAACCTCTCCGCCAACTCCGTGTTGCTTCTCCTTTTCCTTCCTCCTTCACGAGTATCCACTCCACTCACACTCTCCGTTACCGAATCATTCGAAAGAACCCTTTTTTCTTCCCTTGAACTTTGTGGTTCCTCGACCCCACTTGACACCTCACCATTATCTACAACAATTTCCTCTCTTTCATCAAAAGAACCATCAAAGTTGCCATTGTCCTCAGCAGCAGCATCAGACTCGGATTCAGAATCAAAGTGCGAGTAGGTGGGGTTGGCTGCTTGAGGCCAAGGAGATAAACGCTTTGGAAATTGAAAGTCCAAAGAGTAACTCGCTGAACTCTTCTGCTCACACTCCTCTTCTTCTCGTGGCTGTTGTTCTTCTTCATCTACTTCTTGTGGTTGTTGACTGTGTTGCGGTTCTTGCCAGGGGAATTTTTCTATTTGGGAGCCCAATTTGAGGGACCATTTATCTCGAATTTGATGAAAGAAGCTTGGTCTGGGGCTTCTCTTTTTCTTCTTCTTCCTTATATTCTTTGCTGCTTCTAAAGGCACCTTAACTGGTTGAGTGTCAGCTTGAGCTGTCTGATTCGAACAGCAAACTCGGAATTTGAGGGTGGCATGGCATTGGCGATGGGGTTGGAAAACTGGGAAATGCAGAGGAGAGGAGCGAGAGAGCGTGGAACAAGAAACACGACACGAAGAACAATTCAGTGGAACTGGTTGGAGCGCCATAGTGGCGGTGGAAAAAACCCCGGCACCCAGAAGCAGGGTGAAGACTCAGAGGTTTTTATTTTGTTCTTTCCTCTTTTTTTTTTGGTCTGGGAAGTTTTTTGTTTTGTCTTAGAAATACACAAGCAGTAATGGATAGAATCAGGTGTGAAAAATCACAGGCCCAAACTGATAAAAAAAGAATCAACTGCAGCCCACCATTTCGATATATTTCAACCAGGCCCATTATTGCTGATGATGAGAAGAAGACGTAATGAGTACCGGACTTCAATGTTTTTGGGCCTACCGGTAATAGTAAAGACTATTTGGGGCAGCCTGTTTGGAAGCTGAGCCTTGCTTATTACTGCTTAATTATGGCCTATTTTCAAATCCTATATTTAAAGCACTTATGCATTCCGACCAAAAAAAGCCAACGCACTTATGTATCAACATGACCGGGAAAAATAAAATAAAATAAAATAACTTATGCATCGCCTACTTGATGGGCATTATCATGATCCCTTCTTAGTTTTGGACTTTGTCATAATCCTTCAAAATAATTAGAAAAATTACCCCGTATCTATTTTTTAAAATTGCTAATAAAGTCTTTATGTTTTTTATTTGCAAAGAGAGTCAATTTTTTTTTTCAGTGCCTCATTATTGGAGTTGATGAAAAGCGGAATCGGAGGAGTTGGGCAGCGAAGTTGAGGTGCAAAATCAGTGTCCATTTCACAGGGTTCCCATTTGCCCCATCAAAAATCAAAGTAATCCCATCCAACCCCAACACCAAGACTTGCACAAAGAGGACATAGAGAGAAGACAATAGTACTGAAGGGCAACATTGGTTTTGGCCGACAACCATGAGCTAAGCACACAAAATTTCTAATGACCTCTAAATGTATTTGTATTTCCTTTGTTTGGTCTAAACAAATTTCATTGTAAAAAAGAGGATGGTCCATTTTTTGCTTAGTCTATGAAAAAAAATTTCAACAAATGTCTTCAATCTAGGCTCAGCTCACTACAGGGCAATCTCTCATGCTTCTAGTCTAAATACAAGCTTGCTTGACCTAGGAGACCCCACAAGATGCTTTTCAGTATGTTTGATTCTTTTTTTTTTTTGCCCTTTTCTACTTCTAATTCTAATTGGGTTCCTTTTTTTTTTTTTTTTTGCACTTTTCTACTTCTAATTCTAATTGGGTTCCTTTTTTTTTTTTTAACCCTTTTTGATATGTAGGATCTTTTTGCTTGTATTATGTTTTGGAGGGAAATTGTGAATAAGGGTTTGTTTGTGTTACCTAGTTGAGTAAAGTTTTGATTTTTGATGATAGCATGTATTTATGCTTGTGATATTTGGTGTGGTTTTGGTGATCCCTTGTGCATCCACTTATTCCACACCTCGATTGGGCTAGCCACCTTCTCCCAGTAGGCAATGTCAAGGTCGAACAATTCTGTCCAATTGGCAGACTTGGCTAATTATTGGCAATGTTGTTGTCAATTTTTTTGGATTTTACTTTGCATCCTCAATGGTGCAATCTTATATAGCCATACAAACAATCTTAATTACCTATACAAACTTAATCACCTTTACAATGTTAATTGGCTTTATATAACACAAATGACTACCTGACAACTTTCATAGGGGATTAGGACATTCTTCCCACTTGACGATGAATCCAATTCTCCTTCGATCAAAAAAAATAGGGACTACTCTGCAAATTAAAAGAGTTGATTTAATCCATTTGTTTTTAAAATTGTAAAAAAAAAAATATAGGTTCAGTATCATCCATTCGATTTTATTAAAACTTGTTAAAACTACATCTAATGGCTATGCGTGCTGGACTATGTCAAGGTCCAAAAGATGCGAGGGACTTTCTTTTTCGACACCCACCTCCTTCACTTACTTGAACCAAAAACAAAGAAAAAAAATGCTTCTCTTGCATGGGATTTAGAATGAATCTAATATATTCGACTAAAAAAAGGAATAATTCTAATATAGGAAACTAAAAATATGCAAAAAGAAAAAAAAATACGCCTATCAGAAAAGGAGAAAAAAAAAGAACAACTATATACAACAGAAAGTTTGAACCTTTAATTTATAAACTACTCAAATCTTTTGCTACTTATCCGATCATCAAGGTCTATATCATGATTATCAAATTTAGGTTATACAACTCAAAAATAAAGTTCTTTTACAAGGTACCTCTTTATTTTTCGAATATTGGACCAAATCTGGCTCAAACATTTGATCATATAACCTAGCCAGAAGGTATTTTCACTAAAATTCTTTATATTCAATTACAAATATAACTGACCTTTGGAAATATCAATTTGTTTTAATAAGATTCTTCAATTGTCAAACCTTTCAATTTTTGTTGTTGTATGCTTTGAATTGGGTATCTGGTATTTCATTTTTTTCGTTTTTACAGATATATATTCCCAACTTATATGATCTCCATGCATGTTGAAACCCTAGGACTTGCTCAATCTTTTTTGACAATCGAACTGATCAAATTTTAACAATACGCTTTGGGATTTAGTTTTAATATATTATCAATATAAAAAATTTTATACAGTCATTTAATTATTTATAATATATCTTTAAAAATGTTTGATTCTTATTATAATACTTCAAAAGTCATATAAAATATAATTAGCTCTCAGAATTTTATATTAGAAAATTAATCTTTAAGCTTATGACGAACACAACACTGTTTTTTCTTTCTTGAACTAGGAAGTTAGGTAGAAAAGGGGAAGAGGACAAAAAATTAAGTTAACAAGGAGAGAAACAGGCCACATCTTACAATTAGTAGAAAAGAAAGAAGTTAGGTTTAATCATGATTAGATGCTATCTTGATATGTCATTCTTTTTTCCATCTATTGTCAACATTGTATAATTCACAGCGTGTGAATGTTGGGATTCTGTCCTTGATTTTCCACAACAACTAGACATCGATCCGTAAAGCATATCTACAATTAGGCACCAAAAAAGTTAAAAAACAAAGGAAAAAAAAAATAATTAGGGCTGATTACTTTTTCTGTCTCCTGGTTGCCTGCAAGCTGGAATTAAGTGTTGCAACATAATTATGTACTCCTTAAATGTGCTGCCCCTGGTCCTGTGGAGGCCGCAAAGCACACTATCTCTAGGTAATTAACAAATTTTTTATCCATTTAATTTTTGTGTTCACATATCTAAAAGTAAAAGGAAAAAAATCTCACTTTTCTGGCCAAATGCCAGTGGGATTAGATCAGAGTTGCTTAAGTATCAGGTCATAAATCAACTTTCCTAAAAATTTAAGCGCTCTAAGTAAAAGAATATGAATGATTTTATAATTAACAGAGACTTTATTATCAATATAGGAAACCAAAAATGTAACACGTTACTGTATCATCTTGTTAATATATATGACAAGAATGACAACTAATCTAGGTTTACTTTAATTTAAATGATCATTTTGATTAGTATTTAGTATGCTAGAACTCGATCGTGCTTTATACTTTGTGACAACTAAAGCACTCGTGGGTCTATATCTGAACCAAAAGCCAAAAATTATTCCGAGGCCAGTTTGACAAGTTAAATGCCCAATTATACAAGCCTACCTAATTGATTTAATCGCATGGGGAAAAACAAAAGTTGAATTATATATATGCCCATGTTCTTCTTACAAATCCACCATTGCGATTTGAATCGTTTTACACTTGTGCGGACTTTTTCCCTCTCCTTTAATTTTCTTCAACTCCTAAGCTTTCTTAACGAGGAGTTGGCTAAGGTATAGGTGCGTTCTACGGTGCACTTCGTTGATTAAGAAGCATGGCGCACCTTACAATCTGATGATGAGATTGTGAGGTGCATCGATGCACTAATCATCTATGATACACTGTAATAATATTTAATTTTAAAAAAAATCTAAAAATATAATTTAAAATATTTTAAAAACTAATTATTATATACTAACAGTATAAAATTATACTGATAATATAAAATAATTTTACACTTAATATAATTAGAAAAATTTTATCTATATAATTTTACTCGTAATTTTATTCTGTCAATGTAATTTTTTGTAATTTACTCTGTTAGTATAATTTTACACTGATAGTATTAAATTATTTTATATTATTAGTGTAATTTTACACTATCAATGTATAAAAATTAATTTTTAAAAATCAAAAAAATTTTATAAGTATAATTTTATTCTGTGAGTATAATTTTATACTGATAGTGTAAAATTATTTTATACTGTTAGTATAATTTTATACTATTAATATATGTAAATTAATTTCTAAAATATATTTAATCATATTTTTTAATTTTTTTAAAATTAATATATTACTACAATACATCATGCAAAATATCTTAAAGTCGTGAGTACAAATTAATTGAGTTAGAAAGTCTAGTTATTTGAAATTTAAAATAAAAAAGAAAAGCACGATACCTTAGACTTATATGTATATGTGATACTTATATTTATTCACAAGTTGCCCCTTAGACATAGTTTTGAATTTCTAATTAAGATGTTTTCTTAACTTTTTATATGTAATAATAAATTACTATTATATTATTATTATTTTTGAATCCCACTCTATTATTATTATTATTCGTTTTTTATCAATAAAACATTGTATTATTATCTATAACAAATAGTACTCGTAAAATTGTTGTTAATAACAGTTTTCTTTTAATTATAAAAAATTTTGCTATTTATAAATTTATGGGAGATAAAATCGCAAAGGGTGAATGAACAGTATGATAAGTGGAAATTAACTATGGAGTAAAAATCAGAATTTATAGAAATAATACAGTCTCATGCCCGGATATATATTTTGTTTTAATGATCTTCATGTATGTAAAAGGAATACCCACACAACATCTAGCATCTTACTTATATTTGTCTTATATTTATGTAACAAACATGGAACATCTGTTGTATATATGGGTCTTAGTGTGTTTCAAACTTAGTTTGTTTACGTGTATTTAGCTACGGAAGAAGTCCCACATTGCTCATGAAAATGTTTTAATAAGCATTTATATATGATGGTATTGTCAGAATACCTTATGGTATTGAGGTAGCATTGTGGACTTGGGTCTTAGTTAAATACACGCGCGCCCCGCCCCGCCCCGTCGCGTCTCGTCCGCGCGCGTGTGGGTCTGCCAAACTTTTACTACCCATACGAATTTATTTTAATTCTTTTTTACCTTTAAGGCTCCAACGGCTCTTTTTTCTGACCGTTATTCAACGGCTCTTTTACAACAGTTATTTCTTTTACCTATATAAAGCCTGCTACATAGCTCAACAAAAACACAGAACTACAACCACCTCTCTATTCTCTCTTCTGCGCAGTAGAAGCTACCCCCACTACTTCTGCTGTGTTTTCTGCTTCTTGCAAGGTCTGCTGCTCAACGTCCCGGGATCATCGCGTGGACGAATTCTTGTGGAGACCCACGTCTAATCCTAGAGGGTTAACCGTCAACGCTATTCCACCGAGCATAGCTTTGGGTAGGGCGGAATTAAACCCTTATGACGATGATTTTGCGATTCGTGGTAATCTTGTTCTATTACTACTTCTTATTATTGCTATTGTCAATTTTATTCATATTACTTAAAGCTAAAATACTAGTGTTCAACATAATTTTCTACAACAACATCTACTCAATTATATGTGTTAATACCAACCGTCTTCTTAGTGTTCATTCTTCTTGCTTAGACTGCGCGGTGGTATGGACTGTTGTAGCTTCTTACTCTTCTTTGCATTTCATGCTTTTTAGGGTTACCGCTTCTCTCTTTCACGACCATATTCCAATCTTCTAATTTTGTTTTGGTTGGTTATTTTGTTTTTAGTGGTCGCTCTTTTGGGTGGTTTGGTTCAGATTTGACAACGTCTCGGTGTAATTTCAGTCGCATTGCCTCGGGATGCTCTTCCTGCCAGCTTAATCATTCTACGATGTGGTAGAAATATTTACAGGCATGGATATATCGATTTTTTAAATATAGAGGTATCGGAAGTTCTAAAATCATGCTCTCAAAGTCAAGAGTTATGATTATTATTGCCGTTATTTTTATTCCACCCTTTGCAAAGTGCAATGTTGTTGGGCTGTCCATGTTTTGTATTTCGCTTTGCCGAGTTATTTTTTCACGATTGATTTGATTTTATGAAATTTATCTTTGCCGGAAGAAAGTGTCATTTAGAATTTAAACATTCAAACCACAATACTCATTAGTGCTACTTGCGCTGCGCTACAGGGAAACTCTAATTAGTCCCATAAAAATGTGGAGAAATTCTTAAATACTATTTATAGTAAGAAAAAAGTTGTGCATTAATTACTCAATATAAAATTATTATCCTCACAAAAAAAAGGATAAAATTATTATCATCTCCTGTTTTTTATATATTTTTAATTAATAACTGATATGTTAAATGATTAGTAATAAAGAGCATAATTTGTTTTCTCTAGAAACATTTAAGAATTCTTGAAAAATGTGGGAGACATAGGATCCATTCAGTTGTGTCCTAATTATCAATGTCTAGACTTACTACATAGTAAACTATTATATACATACCCAATAAGCACTACAGTTCCATTTGTTTAATATTAATGGGCTATCTGCTTTCTTGCATATTCTAAAGCAATGTTATCTTATCTACATATGTCACGAAGAAAAATATTGACGTGAAGATTATAGTATTAATTTGATAGCATTAGACGTTATCATATCTGGCTAGCAACCTACAATGATTTATTATGGCACATAGCTTGAACACAATTATGCTCTTGTTAACCCCTAGGATCTCAATTATTGATGTAGGCTGCTCCATGTACGAACACACTGATCGCCCATTAAGAACGGAGGATCAAAATACCTTACATAAAATTCACCGAAACAAAAACTCCTTAAATAAAAATCCTAAATATGACAGTTTTCTCCATTATAGGTCGGAAAACTACCGGTCTCGGTGACTCACAAGAGTAACGATATAACGGTCTTGAACACATATATCATATGATGGACTCGACAAGTGGTAAATAGTAACTACTTGAGTGTAGTATTGTAGAGTAAAATTGTTTTACTAAAGAGTAATAATAGATGTATTCACTTTTTTTGAAATATTATATCGATTTATTATCCATCCACTATTGGATGGGATGTGAACTCAATCTAAATGGAGTCTATACTTCATACAATGGTAAATAGATGATGAGTCGATACGGTGTCAAAAAAAAATGAGTTCACTTAATATTTCTCATTACCAAATCATTTTCTTGTTGTCAAATTTATTTATTTTATTTTTTAATCAAAACTTAAACCACACTCAACTCAACTCTTCCTCCTGTACTTTTTATTCTCCTAACCCCAGCTTCAAAAACCCACTGCCCATACTCTTCATCTACTGTCAACAACCCAAAGGGACCACTGTTGTCACCAACACCACCTTTGCCCCGCCACCATCGTGATTATTCAAAGCCATCCATTTGATCCATGTGTGTTCTCCAATGTTCCTTTCTCTATTTCGTTCAATATGGCTCCCCTATCTTTTCTCTATTTCGTTTGATGCACTGATGCAAAGATTCTCTTTTATCAAGGAGTCAGGCCAATCGAAATAAATGATGCAGGGCAATCAAGCGTAATATTAGAGGATTTGCTTTTATATTCCAAGCTATTTTGGTTGTTTCATGAGGTTCTGTTATGCTTTCTTATTTTGACTTGTTTGTTGTTTTGTGCTTCTCCTCGTCACTGTGTTGTTTTATTAAGTTTGAGTTTGAATTTTATTGACAAATTGTAATGCTATTGATCCACTAATTATGAGCAAAATAGGCATTTGAGATATTTTATGTGTTTACTGTTTTTATTAATATATAATATTTCATTCATTGATTTATTATTTGTTCTTTTTTCTCATAACAGATTGATAGCATGATAGAAAAAGAATTATAATCAATAACAAGTACACAAAGATATAGCATTCTTTTTTTTGGGGGGAAGCTTTTATGTACTTCTCATTTTGTTAACTTGCTCAAATATTTTGTAATAAAAATTTGATTGTTACCTCTGTTCTTATACATTTTGTATAAAAAAAGTTGCCCAAATATTTTGTAATAGATTATGAAGCGTTTATTATGTATTTTTTTCTCATGATTTTATAATTTTATATTATCAGGATCTTTATTTTATTATCAAGATGGTTATTATAATTTTACAAAATTATTTCAAATATTTTTATTACCAGGATAGTTCGTAATGATTTAATAATAACATAATTTATTGAAAACAAATCTTAAATAATTTTTCTTGTTCAAATAGCATAAGTTTAGTAATATAAGACATTAAGAAATAGATATGGGTCTATTGTATTTTACTGAGTTGTTATTGAATGATTGTTTGTTTTTAGTGAGTGGTTAATGAAAATAAATATTTTTTAATATATATATATATATATATATATATATATATATATATAAGTTACAAAAAATTTTGCAAATAATTACTATTTTCTAATGTGCAAAATATATTTTCCTTGAATTTTACTATTTTTATCAAGAATATTTTAGTTTACTAGATAAAATATATTGAATTGTTAAATAAATTACATGAGATCATTCTTACTAATTTAAAAATTAAAATTTTTTAAAATTAAATATTCTTTATCAGTAATTTTTAATTTTCTCTTTAAATTATATATTAATTTATTTCACTTATCGGTAATATTGTATCAATAATATTCTACTTGTCTAATATTACTTTTAAATAATAATATTTCTCAAATAAAAAAGAATAAGTTATAATTTATTTTTGTATAATAATCATAAAAAATTTTCTATGTATTATCATTACACGTAACTAAAAAATGATATATAAAAAGTTTTGTATGATCAGAAATAAGTTTTTGGTAGATTTTATTATCATTTTGGTAGATGTCAAGAAATGATTCTTAGTTTATTTGCATTGATTTATACAACTTCAGCCATGTCTCGAGACTATGTTATGTTTGGCGAACTGGAGTCTTTTACGTCATTGCCCGACTCTCAGTATGTGAGGGACACAGATAGAGACAGCTGTACGTGCTTCTTGTACGTATGTGATTTTGTCAACCTAACGCATCTTAGCTATACGCAGCGTGTTTTGTATGGATGCCAAAATCATGCAACCTTGAACCCCACCTTAAATTCTCTAACAAAAACATACAACAGCTATGATCTAATTAAATTCTGGGTCACATATGTACATTTGTGCCACGCAAGCCAGCTAATTGAGGCAGTCCCACCATAAACATTCCCTTATTGTTTTCACTGGGGAAAATGTTTAAAACGCCGGCTATTATTGTTGTCAAAGATTTTTTGCCCAGGTGATAGAATCATTCTTGGGTCAAACTCATGTTTTCTTTCAAGAAAACTCCTCCATTTAGCTCCAAAATGGTTTGTCCAAGCTTCCTGTGTGCTGTGTTGGGGAAGATATTGCTTCACCTTAATGCCGGCATCACTACAAAACTGCAAAATTTCTCTGTTTTGAGCATCGAATTCCTTCCAACTATCAAACCCACTTGAATGCAAAAATCCAACGGTGTAGAAGACATCCTCATCTGGAATAGATGCTGACATTCTCTCGTCCCACCTGGGATTAAATTCCATATAATTAATGATTAATTTTTTACTAATTTAATTTAAGAAATAAAATTAATGGTGGAGTTGAATGGTTAAAAAATTAAAAGAACATTACATAATGTCACAAAGTGTGTGATTCATTTAGGGCTTACTTGCTTCTATTCATGGGGTAAACCAGGACAGGTCCAGTGGTGATGTTTCTTTTAAGAATAATAACCCTGAATACGCCTAAATTAAAATCCATGATTTGAGATTTTGGTATAAACAAGTTAAGCCATGGATGAGGAACATCCCAGAGTCCTTGTGACTGAAGCTTCAATTCTCCACTACGGACTCTATTCAAGAACTCAACATATGAGACATCTTTCTCATAATAAAATCCAGGGATATTGCCCAGTCCTTGGAGCAAAACTTGAATTTCCTACAAAGACAAAAGAAAAAGAAAATTATTATTGTAATCAAAATTCAACACCTAGCCAGGGTTATTAAATTGTCATCCAAGAAAACCCACATCATCTAGGCAATTGCTCTTGACTAGAGATGAAGCAGTGGATTTTATTTAATATCTAACTAGAATATATATATTATTACTCGAAGGTACCTTGTCCACAGTTTTTGCGGATTCGTCATCATAAAATTTGGCCACTTCGAGGCAGTATAGGATGCTATGTTTAACTATTAAGGAAGCTATTCTGGGATGGTCCGACGGAGGGAAGAAAGAGGATCTCCAATTATTTATGGGGCCTTGGTTCATTAGCAGTGTCCCTTCCAAATAATCCAATGCAGTATTTTGTTTCCTTCCATTGATTGAGATTAATCGTTCCTGGTCTTGGGTAAAAGCAGAAAAGTCATGATAAAGTAGTCTGATCCACTTAACCTGCTTGCCAACAAAAATATCAATTCACCATATATTAATGTCTATTTGTCTTGTACTAAACAACGCACTAATGAAATGGAATAATGCAGTATTCTATATAGAGAAATGTTTTTTATTTTGTATCATTATAAAAAAAAGAAATTATAAAAAAATGAAAAGAGAAAAATAATTAATAGAAAAAAATTTAAAAAAATACTAAAATACTAAAATATTAAAATTTTAAATATATACAAATAACATAATTTTTTTACATATGCACCGAGTCCCATTATATTAAAATTGGAAATAATACTTCATGCACCTTGTCTGACTAGACATCAAGTCTTCTCGGCTTCAAATCTCTAGTACTGTAAAAATAAATGTGCATGGACTTATTTGGAGGCCTTTTTAAATAGAAATAGTTGTTTCTTGAGTTTGGTAAAACCAATAAGATTCTGGGGATATGCTCATGAATATAATACAAGCCTTCCAAGCTATTAGCACAATCGCTTTAGAAAGGGTGACTCCTGCTCTAATAAGAGCCGCCGTAGTAAATTTCAAGAGTGACCTCTGGGTATTTTTCAAACTCGTATATTATGCTTTCAATTGTAGAATTCCACATTCGGTGGTTCAAACCCGTATGTACGAATGTCTTTCATGGATTATTAATGCATCAACATCATGTGAAATGTATGATACATGCATGGGTGCCAGCTGTCGAGAAAAATGATAACACAGTGGGTTATGTGCAAGGACATGTATTCCTTCTTTGGTAAGAGAAATTTTTAGAACAAGACAAAAGAAATTGCATTTGGAACTATTCATTAATTAACACATGTAATCAAAATGTAAGAAAAAGTAAGAGACAACCATAATTCACAAAATTAATGTGTTTAGTAATAAATAAGAATTTTTTTCATATTATAGGTATGTTTGATAAGAGATAAAAATAAAAATAAAAATTTATGAATAAATTTTATATATTAATTCATATATAAAGCTTATTTATATAAAAAAAATTCTTTATTTTTATCTCTCTCCCAAACACACCTATAAAGAACATAAAAACTTTTTTTCCTGTAGTAAAATGTGACGGTTGAACAATATGATAACTCTATCTGGCGTTACTATGAATTCATACTCGGAGGAGAAAGCCACAAGACAAAATCCTAGTTAATTCTCCAAACGTACCCTTTTGGGTGCTGGCTCGAGACCAATCCTTGCTCTTACTATAACTCCAAACTGTCCTAAACCCCCAAGAACCGCGTGAAATAACTCCGCGTTCCTCTGCGAAGAGCAGGTTATGAAATCTCCTTTTCCTGAACAGAACCAGGTAGAACACAACAATTATTAGTTAAATATATACATATATATATATATATATATATATATATATATATATATATATATATATATATATATATATATATATATATATATATAAATAACTTAGTTGCATGCATGAAATATGTAATAAACAATGACAGAAAAACGCTCCACCTTCGTATTTCATTTTTTTTAATTAATCTGAAAAAATTGACCATGTAAGACTTGGACCAACATATGAGTCAATCAAAAAAAGGAGGCTATGACCGTGTGAACTGGTTCTAATACGTAATCAAGAATTTTTCAAACACGGGATTACATCGTTCTCTCAAATTGTAGACAAAGACTTCTGTTTAGAATTCAACAACCACTACGTAGACCAAAATTGAGAGATGGATTCTACGAGCAAGATAACAAAAATATCTTTATATAAAAATAATTTTTATTTTTTGTGTGTGAAGTTCATATAAATATGTTGGATCCACACATAAAAATAGAGATAATTTTTATATAAAGATATTTTTATCATTTTTCATCTTAAAAGTCGCTTGAAACGTGTGAAAATAATAATAATAATAATAATATTAAGCAAAACATGTATGATACAATACCATCGTGCCATGTCATGAGAGAGAAAATTAAAACTACTTTTTTTGTGCAGAATATTTATTTTTCGCTCTCAACATGAACATGTTCTCAAAGAAAATGATAGAAAACACAAATCCTTTTGAAAAACCGAGAAGAAATTAATTAACTTCATACCAGTGACAACATCCATTTCGTGAACATTGCTGATTTGAGGTCCATAGCGGAAAGTCTGGCCGCTAATCCCAGCGTTAGAGAGTGTCCCCCCCACAGTCAAGTACAGATAATCGGTCCAAGAAACCGGTGCAAGTCCATGTTCAAGCGTGGCATGTAACACATCAATCCACAGTTGCTCCCCTCCAACATCAACATAGTACCCGACCAAAGGGTCCCAAGAGACACTAATTCCAACGCCATTTCTTTGTTTCCTGAAATTGGCCATGTCAACCACAACCCCATCAGGAACCATGGCTTGTCCACGAGTGGAGTGACCTTGTCCCCTTGCAGCTATGTTGAAAGGGACAGGGCTATTGTATGATAATTTTATTAAGCTTGCTATGTCGTGCATAGAAGATGGATGAAACACAGCTGCTGGCAATTCGTGCACGATATTGCCAAAGTCTTTGGAAGCCAATTGGAGGGTTTCATGGTCATCATGGAGTTTTCGGGATATGTTGTCAACACTGGCAAGCTCTGGTGGTAGCTGAGTTTTAAGTCTCTCTGTTTTTCCTACGGTGGATATCAAACGGGTTATGGTTATTAGTAGTAGTATGAAGTATGTAGAAAAGGGGAATGTCTCAGCCATTTTGGAGAATGCAATTGGTTATAGCTAGTTATGTTGAAAAGAAGAAGAAGAGAATAAGAGGAGAAGTTTGGTGTTATGATGTGGTAGTGGGGTGGAAGGGGGTGTGGAGGAGGCTGGGGTATAAATATAGAAGGGAGGAAGGAAGTTGCATGAGAAAGAGAGGGTTGGAAATCTGAATTTTTTTTTTGAATAAATACAAGTTTTAACAACTTATATCTAGCATCGCTCATAATAAAATTGGTAGGACCATAAATAAGTAAATGGAGATATTCTTAGTTGCTTAAAGAGCAAAAATAAGTTTTTATTTTAAACTATTCAATATTTCATATTTAAATAATTATATTAAAAATATAATTATACTAAAAAATAATAATAATTCATAAAATTAATGTGTTAAGTATTAAATGGAAAAGAACAAAAAAAAAAATTTATTCTAAAAGCACCTAAAAAATTTTCTAAGTGAGTGTTTCTCTATCAAAATTCCCGAAATGTGTATTGAGTTATTAGAAATTATGCCAACTTTTGTCTTTTGGGATAAAGGATAACGACATCGTACGTTGGGTAATGAAGTGGGTGGTGGCTAAATGTCAAGTTTCAAAGATACGATGGAACCGGATCATAGATTGTGTATTTCGCTTCCCCTTCCAAAACGTCATGAGCTTTCATGTGAAGGGAACTGTTAAAAATTAATTAATTAATTAATTGGTATTTGCATACGTGTTTCTTGTGATTGTTTATGCATCATCATGATCACGAAGATTCCCAGCAATTTAACATTTGAACCCACAGATTTCTACCATTGTTGTGGGCTCTCACAGGGATAACAATGGGATTCAAATAAGGCCGTTTGATTGTCATCACAGGGTCAACGTTGGTCAAGTTTCGTCAATTCAGATATCTTACCCCACATGTAATTTTTATATTATCACTTGTTATTGGTGTTTCCTATTTTAGGGATGAAGATAGTCAAAATTAGGTAATTATCATAAAGATCTCTCGAGATTTTGTATTTAAGATCAGAGGACTTGTCATTGATCAAACTATGCATATTGCAGTCAACTTTTCTGGTTCATGCAAAGGTAATATCATCAATGGGAACTGAGCGAGACATGAGACCGGATTTTCTTCTGGCCCAGATCTTGTCTGTAAGCATCTAAGGCAACATGTAATCAATGAAAAGTCAGGCAGCGAAATGAAACCATAATTATACCCACCAATGAGTTTTGTCTCGCTAGAGATAAGTCACTTAACACGTTTCCATGACATGATCTTCCTCATGTTTTAACCTGTTCAAAGCCAAAGGAAAAATAAAAAGACTTCAGAATCCGTGCCATTATTTGATTGGCAATTGAGGAGAAGGTTCATTGTCATTAATTAGTTGGCTCCTACTTGAACTATATCTAATTGACCAATCGTTCTTGCCCAGCCTTAGATATGGTATGTGAATACATATATACCTTATACCTATATCACAAGCACCTGACATGCATTGTATAAAAATATGGGAAGAAAACAACGGCATGCCATGCACACGCAAGAGGATCCAGTGAACTTATTATTATTTTTTTTAATGTGAATGAACTTACTATTGATTGCAATTTAATATGGATCTGGCTAGCTTCCCGGGCTCTTTTAATTAGTTGGTGATATTGAGTTTATAAATATAATGCTAGAAATGGCCCAAAAATATATTGTGTATACGGAATGTCAGGTTATTTAGAAATATATAAAATATAGCTATCAAGTTGTTCTTTTGTGGATTAATAGCTAAATTAAACCAATTATCCAAAGACAAATATGTGATCTCAGGTCCTAAGCAAACACTTCGGTTGGAACTATATATACAAGATTTGACTAACGACAAAGGGCGTTCAAAGAACAATCTTTGACCAATAGATCTCACAGGTAGGAGGAGCTATCAGATTATAAGACCCTTCACCATGCATGGCTCTGTGGAACCATATTCTGTTAATGCTTCCTATTGAAGATTGTAATCTTTGACGATACATGTGCTACATGCTTGACTAATAAATGCAACAATAAGAAAAAATGGACTAACAAGGCTAAGGGTTCATTATTATCGAAACAGACAGAGACACAATGGAAATTGAAATATGTTATTTTCCTCATCTTCAAACAGTGATAGTTAGGTCCTCGACTAAATGAAAACGAACATATTATTATTTCTTCAAAATAAGGGAGCAAAAAAAGACAAAAAGAAAGAGGAAGGTTAAGGGTTGGTCTGGGTATAGGAAATCCTCTTGTGCAAAACGGTCCTCTAGTTCTTAACATATAGTATATCAAAGTTTAATATCTTGATCTGTAGCACCATTATTTGTATCTTGGAAATGTTTGGTAGAGTTAAAATTCAACTTAAGAATAGAAAGGAGATGCAATATGATGCCACCGTTAGCGACTGATCATCGTATCTTTTTTCTGAAGTGAAGCTGAGATCGTATCTTTGACACACTTTCTCTAGTGTATTAGGAATACAATGAATTTACACTTAGTCACCAACATTCGACATCAATTCTTGTAAAGGCTCTAGTAAATCACACACGCAAATGTATATCTTCAACAATATACAAAGACATTTACAAGGGGGTTTGTCTTTTTGTCCAAAGTGGGTGTTGAGGTCAATTTTACTAGTTTTCCGATTCAGTGCATTCATGCCAATAGAAGGAATGAAACAACGAAAGCCAGGACCGCAGCAGACAAGATATTAGTTTAAAAGTTTATTAGTTTAATCGGTTTATTCATATTCAACCAAAGTATAATATATATAAATATGATTAATAATATATTATGAAATAAATAAAATTATTAAACAATATATGAAAAGTAAAAAAAAAATTAACATGATAAGTTGATGATAAAATGTGGAGCTAATTTTTTTAGAAACTTAATTACCTAGTTTATAGTTTATATCAACTCCATATTAATATATCAATTATATACAGATATAATTATTTTTTAAAAAACTTTTATTTTTATGATGCAAGACTTATTTAGAGGAGTTTAAATAGAGAGTACTCAGGTCTAGTATACTTAGATTGTCAATTTTTTATTTTTAAAATTATTATAAAGCACTCAAATTTCATATTATTTCGAATAAAAATCTTTGACTTATAAAATAATTATAAATATAAAGTACCCAAATATTTTTTTTTTTTGTGGGTAACCCAAATATCTCATTACTTTAGACTTATCTCCGCTCTTTTAGGTTTAATAGTATTTAATTTGATCAATATTCAAATAATGTCTTTTTTTTCTTTTTTAAAAAAAAAAGAAAAAGGTGAATCAGCCAACTGAGTAAACCGGTTTGGCTCAACTAGTTCACCGGTTCTAGGCCAATTCATACTAATTTCTTCCTATTTTTGAAATTCCTATTTTTTTTCATGTGATCGAATCAACCTGGGACCAATTCCCGATCGGACCGACCAGTCGAGTCCAATTTTCGTTTCTTAGATTTTGGCGATCTTTATGGGGATCCTAACCAGGCTCAGATCACGTGGTACAAAGAAACGGGAACACAATAGCATTTCAAATCTTCAAGTCAGTTTTACAGTGCGATGTTAACACACCATCGTATCCAGGTCGATTTTTGTTGCATATATAGCGTAAGATGCAATAAAAATTCTTTCAAAAAAACAAGTTTAACGTATCATAATTAAACAAATTCGTAATAAACTTGATGAAGTTTAAAAATAAGTAAATATATATTAAATAAAATTAATAAAATTTAATTTAATTATAAATATATCTAAATATAAAGTGCCAAATTCATGTCCATGTAAATATTTCTAGCCATCAATTTAGCCATCGAACACCATTTATAGTTATTAATAAGAATTGAATATAATAGCAAGCAATCTGCATTTTCAAAAAGAGGATAAGAGTTAAACCTTAAATCCTAAATTTTTAAAAAGATAATTATTAAAAAAATCTTTTAATCATAATAATGTCTAAAAATAAAAATATATTAAAGATTAAAAGAAATAAAATAGAAATATCATTCATAGTTTCACATAGACAAATATTCTTGAAAGACTCGTCAACTTTCGCCTTTATTGTTTATTTTTCTTCTTTTCCTTCTATATATTCTCCATATTAATAATTTGTCTTGTCTTTGCGAGGTTCTCTTTCTATAGACTCATTATACAAATATAACTACCCTAATCATTAACCGTACTTACTTGTATATCATATTTTAACGTAAAATTTATACTTTCTCATTTTTTTAATGAATAATTGTTTTATATTCGCGTGATTGATTTTTATACTTGCACACTTTATACTTTCTCATATTTTATTTTTATAGATAATTATTTTATATTTTAATTAAAATAACTAACGGGGATTGTTTTATACTTGCACAATTACATGCAATAATCTGTGGTTTTCCTAGTCAAGACAAAAAAAAAAAAAAGAGGAAAGAAAGAAAAAGCCAAACATGCATCATATCATCACATACCTATATTTGGCTAGTTTGTACTTGTGCAATGCATAGATTACAGCTAATTCTCACGTGTAGCTTGATTTTACAGGCACCAAGTAATCTGCCGAGAAAGGTCGGTTCCCACTTCCCACCCGCCGAACGAGGTGCAACATGGAAAAGCTGCAAGTATTCTTTCATCTTTTGACAAAATGAACACCTCCGACTTGCTCATTAATTATATATATATATATATATATATGCACTGTATTACCATAATAATACATTCAGGCTGTCCGTAATGTGGGATTTTAAAGATTGAACTTGGATTGAAAAAATAGAAATGCGTGTCAAGAAAAGAGAGAAGAGGCGTTGAGAGAGAGAGGTTATATTACTGACAAGATCTTCTCCTTAGAAGTAGACCCCGTACAATTTTCTTCAAGTGCAATAATTTTTTAATTTGATTTGTTATAGTTATTCTTTAATTGAGGCAATTCTATTTAAGTAACCATCAAATACTAGATATAGGTATTTTTTTCAACTAAAATTTGAATTATGATTCATCACATATGAGTAAGTAGTATTTCCATTAGACCCAATTTTCATTAGTTCAAGTATAAATGTATAATATTGCATAAAATCTCATCTATTGGTTTTAACGAATTAAGCTGATTATTAATTTCTAATTAAAATATAGTCAGAAGATTTTATTTTGTAGAAAAATAACTGTTTTCCAAAAGGCAATTGATGATGTTCTGTCAACTTATTATCAATTGGATTTTGGATATTATTAATTAGAAAATATCTTACATTGCTAATTATTAAATGCTAATTCAGAAGTTTAATAACGATTACTATACAGTCCTTGTTTAATTTAATTTTTTCTCAACGAACAGGAAATAATTAATTTTATTTTTGGGGACATTTTTTTATGAAAGTTACTTCTACAAAAGTGTTTCGAAAAATCAAATTCTTTCCTTTCTGTTGGACATCATTTAAAACAAGCAGCTCATATTTTATACGTGTTTTGTAGGATATTATTTCTTTCAAAAAAAAATTATCACTTTGTAGAAAATTAAGTAGAAGTACATTAAGTTTTCCTTAGGATCCATTCACGAACATGTTAGCTGATCAATCTAATGTAATCACTAGTGCTCAATTTCACTATCTAATGTCTTTGAACACTATGATTATCACGGACCGATGTTTCTCTTTAGATGCATAAAGTGGTACATAATAGTGTAAAGTGAAGTTATCATTCAATCAAAAGAATATGACATTCATATAAATAGATGCCCATAGATATATATTATACAAATAACTTACAGAGATCGTCATGTTTGCTTTTTACTACAAGTATGAAGTGTGCAAGTATTATTACCTGAAAAAGTTTGTTTTAATTATTATTAATATAAAAATTAAATTATGATTTATCATATATATTATTAAAAAAATGAATAATAATAATGGCTACAAACTGAAAGGTTAATCTTTTTAATAATATATACATAATTAAATAATAAATACTTTTACAATAAAAATAAATTAAAATCGAACTCATACGTAGGTCTAGACAAATACAACAAATGAATAAAGAAGAATTAGTCACACACAATTCAAAGGGTTATTGTGACTTGAAAACAAAGGTTGTTCCTTTTTTTTTTCTAAGAAAAACAAAATACAATTAATGGAGGACAAGGTCCAAAAGGGAGAAAGTATAGAGCAACTGCAGGCCACCCCTAAAGCATCTTCTAGCAAAAAGTAACGGAAATTATGAGTGGGACTCTTCCAGGCTTCAAAGCGAAATTCTTTATTGAAGGCTTGAAGCTCTAGATGGTAAGTCAAGTTTTGCAAGATTTAGTTAAAATTTAAATAAATTTGGTATGGATCTTGAATGTTGATGTGCTGTGATACATGAAAACGTGTACGAGTGAGATGTGTGTTTTTATATATTGTCATAGAAAGAGAAACCAATTGTAATCATTTGAATTTCATATGGATGATCAATATTAATATATAAAATTATGTAACTATTTTAAATAATAATCACGTTACTTTTAAAAAATTTTGATCATTAATGTGAGATTTATTAGTATGATTTATTTACTTCAATGTCATATTGAACACTCTTCGATCTCGGTCGACATATTTCCACCTAATTATATAAAAGAAAGGGAAATATTGTAGTGTCATCAGATAATATTAGGATTTGATTTTGACCATCCCATTCCCCTCCCCCACTCTCAATCCCCCTTCCCCTGAAAAAAAAAAAAAAAACGATTACTACTTGTGCATGCATATGTTAAGTATATATATAACATGAAAACGATCAAAATAAGGTTTTATAATGATTTTTGGAATTTTTTTTCTTTTTTTACTTATGTAAAAACGTATGAAATAAATTATTTTTTAGAATATCTATATACACTTTATTTGTAAAAGTAGACTTTTCTTAAAATTATAACATATAAACATCATAATTATATGTCGTTGATTTAAATTAAATCTCAATCAATAAGTGTAACATGAAGATTTCTCTTTAATGTATAGAATCAAAGTGGTCCCATCCAACGATCCAAGTTGATTGTGAACAGACAGTAGGTACTATAGAGCATCTCCAATATCAAGTCCCACTTTAAATCCTACATTTGATCTTATTATTTGTCATATCAATAATATGTCATAAAAAGTAAAATTGGATTAAAACTGGGATTTTCTCTTTAATGGAAGGTTCCAACCTTAATCTCACATATTTTTCAAATTTAACAAAAGATATTCATATATTTATCAAATACTTTGTTATAAATATGAAATTTTATTTTTAGATGGGATAAAATTATAAAATTTGATTTTTTGAATAATTTTTATTAAAAATTAAATTTAAAAAATAAATTATAGATAAAAATTTTGCATATTTATTTTTTAAGAGGGAAGAGGAAAGATAACGAGTACATATGAGATTTCAGACTTTTAACTGAATGAGGAGAAAAAATATTATAAATCAATATGGAAGTAGTGCTCAATATTTATGAACTCATTTTGAAACGACTAGTTTTATACTCAAAGACAAGTAACCCGTACTCAAGTATATGGTATCATGTATTAGGATACGTATTTAAGTATGTATTTTATAATCTCTGATATACTTAAATACAGAGAACTTGTACTTGAGTACATAATATTGTATACTCAAGTGTATACTTGAATACACATTTTATCAAATTCTTTGCCATAAATATATTTTAATATGCAAATATAAATTTTTCAAATAATTTTTTTAAAAATTAAATTACAGATAAAATTGTTTTGTAAAAAAGGAACTTGAAAATTGAAAGCACCTTGAAAATTAGAATTCTAATAGTTTGGAGAGTTTTGATTTTAAAAGAAGTTTAAAATTTAGAAATTTGGATTTGATTTTGAAAGTTTAAAGTTTGAAAATTTTAGATATTTGGATTATAAGAAAAGTTGAAATTTTGCAAGTAATTAAAAAAATTAGATTAATTGACTTTGATCTAATATATGTAGAAGAAGAAAATAATAAAATTTGTACTAAAAGAATTTAAAAAATATTAAAAATGATTGAAAAATAATGTAAAAAAATAAGTTAAAGAAGATTAATATCTATAAAATAAAAATAAAAAATTTAAAAATTACACATGTCAATTATTTATTGGGTGTTCTGAAACGGGACGCATCCATCTCAGCGGTGAGCTCCAATGGTGAATTAAAAAAATGGGTGTCCCACTTTGTGGGTCCCATCTTCAAAATGGGACGCAGCAAGCGTCCATTGGAGCTGCTCTTATTGGACAGCATGTACTATGATCTCTGTCTGAATTCTCTTCTCTCTTGTCATCACGTAAGAGAGCGCCATTTGCCGAACTCGTAACATAGCATGCAACTCTCTCTGCCTCTCTCTGAAGCTTTACTGGTTACTGAAAAGTCTAGCCAGCGTGTAATTTGTATATGATTTATATGGCCTGAGTTTAAAAAGATTATCATTAATTCATTATTGTATGGTACTAAATAAATAATTTTATGCTATAAATTTATGTAATATGTAACTCTTTTATATTTTAAGTCATCAATAATATATCAATATTTTGTTAACTCAATCTACATAAATTATATAAACCAAGTCTTCACGAATTTCTACCCCTTCTACTTTTAGCCGAGGTGCAGTCCCCTTGTGTGTGCGCGCCAGCCGCCATGGTCGAGCATAGTAAAATTTTGGTGAGAAAGCAGTCACATGCATTTGGAATTTTATGGCAGAAACGTCCAGTTTCCGTTAGAAAAATTTCGTATCTTTCTTTTGTATATCTCAATGTACTCAAACGCCCCGCCATGAAGGTTCTCCATAACGCATATGCCAGGAAAAAATTGGAGAAGAAATATATTTAACTATTACTATATTAAATAATTTTGAGTTTAATTGGTATGCAATGACAGTGTAAAATTATTTTATATTATCAATCAATAGAAATAGAAAAAATTAAGAAATTATAGTGGGTTCCTTATTATAATAGATAGTTATTTGTATGAGTTGACATTTTTTACTATTTCTATTGGCTGACAGTATAAAACTATTTTACACTATCAATATATTTAAATTAAATTCAATAACTTTTATATCTTTACTAAAAAAACTCGAAAAAGATAGCATTGAAAAATTTTTTCTTTTGTGATGTGGAAAGAAATTTTTTTGGGACCCACAAATATAAATATATTTTTATTTAAACTATTAGTACCTAAAATTTATGATATTATAAATAATTTGACTCAAGTCAAGTTGGCTTATTATAGGACATAAAACTTTATGCTAATTTTTAACTTTCATAATTCTTTAATATGAGATCTTGAGACCTTACTTAAAAAAATAAGTGTTAAATTATTTGAATTAACTACTTAGTACAACCATATTTTTCTTTATCCCCTGTTTCCTCTCCCATCTAATGAAATAAAATTTTAAAATTAACCCATTTTTCCACGCATTACTTTCTTTTTTTTTCATTTTCTATCCAAAAAATAATGGGTTAAGGATTAAAAAGACCGGTAAAATATCCATATCACACACCAAAAAAAAAAATTTCTGGATTCTTTCTTGTATTGAATTTGAAGAGTTGAACCGATACTTATATAGAAAAATACAATAGAATTTAAAAAAAGAGTAAAATTTTAAATTTTCATCATATTGAAATCTTGAAATGTTATATTTTTATTAAATTTTTTTGTTTTTTTAATTAATACCTTAGTTAAAAATTAACAAAAATTATAATTCTATTAATATTAGGAGTCCAAATCTTAGAATCACCAATTTGGAAAGAGGGGATGGTGTTCAAGTGATTCCCGAAATTTTCTTGCAAAAAAAAATCCACCCGTAAATAGTGGCTGTTAAAGTTATGCTTCATTTTATCACCTAACAGTTAGCGTTTGAATTGAATGATCTAACACATGCGTAAAGGTGTGTTTGATAGTTTGTAAATTATGGTTTAGTCTAAAGGAAAACTAATTTCCTTTCATTTTTTTTTTTAATTTTCACTTCCCCCCAAACCATGGTTTGATACTAAAACTTGCATTGAGATATAACTCAATGTGATTTTATCAAACTTATTGAAATGAGTTTAAACTCATTTTACACTCTTTAAACCATGGTTTGGACTTTCTTAATGTCAAACCAAACACATACTAAATGTTTTAACTCTCTTTTTTTTTTTCTGAAAAAGTTGATTCTTGACCTTCGTGACTTTGTTGAATTTTTTTTAGTGGTCTAAATCACTAATATTAGAATTTACTATACTTTAATTTGATTTGATTCGAGCCAATCTATTATAGAATAAATATCTTCCTGTGCTATTTTTCTTCATTCATAAGTCTCAAATATAAAATAAATACTTAAAAAAATAAATATTAAATTATTTGAACTAATCAAATATCAATAAGCGAATACAAAATTAAAAAAATTTGGATATTGGCCTCCCTTCATTCTTTTAAAGGCAATACTTGATTAATAATATTATTCTTTCATCTCTTTATGTGTATGCGAGTATATATGTTAATTATTTAATTTATCTATGTAATAGTTTAATTATAGATAACAACTTATGTACATATAATTTGAAATTTTATTTAATTTATTAATTAAGAAATTTTTCTTAATTTGAGAAAGAGATATTTTCTTATTCAAAATTTTAGATCCCCAAAAAATCATTATATAAAAAAATTTCAGTTAAATTTTTTAGATCTTTATTTTTTTTATTTGGTATATAAATTCAATATTATATTTATATTATTGTCAGTTAAAATACACTTACATATTGAAGAAAATAACTACTTCAAAAGAAATATTCAAAATAATTAAAAGGTATATTAAATTATCAGAGCAAGAGAAATTTTTTAAATATGTACCTACTTGAAATTAATGAAAAAAAAAAAGACTCAGATCAGTGTTATTCTAATTGAGAATATATACTATAAAAATAAAGTAAGTAAAAATTTTGAATAAAAATATCTTGATATAATACTAATATTTCTTAAGGAGATTCAAAATTTTAAAGAGGCTATTTGCCTTCTAAAACTAACACAAAAGTATTAATTGTTGAATAAAATAAAAATTTTATATTGAAATACATAAATAGTTGAGTACAAGTAATAGAAAGCTTAAACTATTAAATATACAAATTAAAGGTTATTTTAGAAAATTAAAATTTTAAACAATTGAAAGAAATCGTAAATAGACGGAAAAAAAATGGTACCAATAACCACGTCACACGTGTATGCTAATTTTTGAACAAGTTTTTTTTGTTTTTTGAAAAAAGGTTTCTAAGTAATTAAAAGAGAATTTAAATAAACAAAAAGAAACATTAATATGTGCATCCTGATAAATAAGGTATATAAAAAGTTTCAAAAAATTATTATAAACTTTAATTATTTAAAAGATATAACTTTTAAAGATGAGAAGTTTTTATGTAAGCATTATTTGTCAGATTATCTTTTAGTCACGTCATTTGACAATATAATTAACATGTACAAAAGTGTTTTTAAGAAATTAGTGCATTCTAATTAAAAAAAGTATTCAGACGACTATACTTTATGCTCTTTAAAAAAAGAATAATTTGCTTATTTGTTAATAACTTGTGAAATTATTTTTGAAGTTAATTACACAAAGTGATAGTGGCATTTCATTTTACAGCAATAAAATTGTGATTGTAGCCTTTCTTTTGATAAATATACCCAAGATCTTAAAACTATAGAAATCAATTTAGCAACAAGAAAATTTCAATAGAAGGAGCTATACGTCACTCCAACCAAGACTATAGAATTACAAAATTAAAAGCAAAATTAAAAACTGTAAAATTACAAAAAGGATTTATCTTTAGGATACTGATTAAGGAGTTAAGAAAAAAAATTGTATTAAAAATATGAAATTTTTAGGTTTTTTTATCATTATATGCATTAAAAATTTTAAAATTTTTCTTTTTTTTTTTAATTCATTAACCAATGCTCAAAACGCTTACTAAAAATCTGAAGGCAAATAGATAAACCCACGAGCGGAAATGCGGAATATCTTTGTAAGGTGTTTGTAAGAGGTGCTTTTCTGTTCGCTTCCCATATAGGTCCATCTTTTTCTTTTGAAACTAGGGTTATTAAAGTTAGACAGATCATGTCACATTTTTCAGTTCAGAGAATAAATTTCCTTATTTCCCGAAAAGTATTGATTATTTTGTCGTGGGTCATTTACAATATTGGGTCGTGATGTAGAAAAGACAGGATGAGATTCTTAGTTGCAATGATCTCTAAAGATTCTAAAGAAAATCTGCATGCACGAGTGAAGAAAGATACAGATTTGATGCCATCATAATTAACTGGGGAAAAGAAGAAAATCATGGAGTACTACAACGAAAGCAATATAATTAGTATTGCCGGGCTGGCTTGCTATTCTCTTTGCTTGAGTTTCATTATTTGCTTTAGCTATGTCTGGCTTTTGTGAGGAAACCCTTTCGCGTGTGGACCTCAACTTCTTACTTCGAACATTTTTAATCAAAAAGTGAATGAGAACGCTATGGATGCATTCACACTTACGACACAGATATGATCATAAAACAAGTTTTGCAGAAAGAAAATGGTGGATCTAGCTATATGGCATTGGACCACGCTACGTACGTGATACATGTTAACAGGTAGCATTCCTCATGAAAATTGTGGTGGATGGCCACAGGTCATTTTCAAAGAAATCGATATTATCCAAGATTCGCTGCTCCATTCTTCTAAAATGAGCCTTCATATGTCTAACTGGTCCATTTTTTTTTTTTTCTATGTACATGATTATGCTACCTATATGTACTGCCAAACTTAATTAAAAACTATCACCATCCTGTTATTTTTGGTCCCCTACATTTTTTAATTTAATGGAATTATATAGCTTGCTTAGCTTGAAAGTCATATCGTGAGGATTGTAGCTAGGGATTGTGATTCTCTCCAATTATGAAGATGAACAGATTGAGATAATGAATTTGTGAAAGATCGAGCTCCACGCCTAGACTTCTGAGGGATAGCGATCAGTCACATGATAGAAAATAAATTATAAGAGTCAATTGTCCTTAAATCTGTCTAAGGTCCATGCTAACATAATAGGTTTTTCAAAAGAATAGTGCTATTTAGCACGAATAGAGTTAGTAGGAAAAATGACAAATTGATCAGTATTAGTTGTGATTGTTTTATCAGTGTGTAATTTACGGAAATCAAGGGGTGATGGATGGCAAACGTTCTCCACATTATTCACATGGATCTTTGCACGAAAATTTTTCGTACTAACAAGCATATTCCTTTTCAAAATCCTCTAAAATAGTTAAGGATACAATATAAATAATTTACTCGTAATTCTTCATCTCATAATTTAAGTTTTGGAGTGAGTTAGTTTACGATATAAATGAATTTCGATATTAACAACTATGAACTATATATGTCTGTATATTTTAATTATATTTTTCATATATGCTTTTCACTAAAAAATACATGTGAAAACTAATCTAAAATTTTGGAGTAAATATAATATCTGAGCATCAGACATTGAAAAGATCAATTGATTTTTGAGATTAGGAATCATGGAAATTAAAAAGAAAAGGTTTAAATATATTTTTAGTCCTTGTAAATATAAATCATATTGATTTTAGTATCTGTAAAAAAAAAATTCTTCATTTTGGTCCCTCCTTTTTTAAATATTATGTTTTTAATCTTTGTTGTTCTAAATTTTAGTCCGAAAAATTATGTTAAAATATATGTTTAGCCTTTATAAATATTAACAATTTTACTTTATCCTTATAAATATTTTAATAATCCTTTTTTGTCCTTATAAGTATTATTGCCTAATAATGTTAACTAATAATAGGGACAAAAAACATAGTATTGAAGAAAAGAATGACTAAAAGCCAAACAAAAATTTAGAGAGATTAAAGTCAAAATGATCTATATTTATAAGAATTAAAAATATATTTAAGTTAAAAAAATAGATAAAAATATGTATCATGTTTTATTTATTTATTTTGACTTTGAAAATATGCATCATGTTATTTACCAAGCAAGAAGAACGTTCCCCCGCCTCCTAATTAGTTGGGAGCAGATTTTACGTGGAAGAATTAGGGAAGACATTTTGACTAGTAATAGTAATAGCAATAATCCTCTGCTGGCCGATCATACTCTGGTGGATATTACTTCAAATATCCATTAATAAATATTTGAGGTGGCTTCGTTATATAAATCCATGTGTAAAGCTTGTTTTTGTATTGTCTAGTAGATTCATACTGCTTATCTCACCATTTATAGTTTTTTTTTTCCTCTCTTTCTCATCTGTCTTTATCTTCAATTCATCTTCTTTGTAGGTTCTTCACGACACTCAACCCATTTTTTTAAAGGTTTCATTTTTCTTCGAAAGTCTCATTCATTATTGGTTCCTCCAAGTAAAGTTCCAATCTTTTTCTCAATCACAATTCTGGGTTTTCTCCTTTGCCTCAATTCTCTACATTCTTTTCATTCGATTTGCTAAGATTCTGGCTAGGTTTGGTGAAGCTCCAAAAAAGCATATTTTTTTGCTTCCGAGGTTAATGTTAGTCAATAATCATGGTTGAGTTCCATATTCTAGTATAACAAAGTGTTGGTGCTCATTGCAAAAGTTTACAACTTGTTTGACTTCACCATAAAGTGATTGTGATGCTTGAATTCTTAAGGTTCTAAGAATGAGCTTTTGGTTGATTTGCGAGATTGGTTTCTTTTGCGAAAACGGCAAAATAATTTTCTCGTTGAAGTCAAGTATGGATTTTGTATTTTGCAGAAAAAGATCCAACACACGGATGGTGTGACAATTTGGGTGTGAAAGTAATAGGAAAAATTTTAAGGAATAGCCTTTTGCATCAACCCAGGTTTACACCATTAGCAATAATGGATTCTTTTGCCAGCAGTGTGGATTTTTTCTGAGTGATAGGTTGGAGGTAGTGGGTGGTTTAGAGCTTTGTAGGTTTACAATTTGTCAAGGCGATTGCTTGATGGAGTTAAGTAGTTCTCTATTTTTTATTTTTTTGTTAATAATTTGAGATTATCAATATTAGGCGTGTCAACAGGGCAAGGTGAGGGTGGAGAATAGACCTTTATCCCTTGCCCTATATTCGCATAGGTACTTGTGTTTGGAGACTCCATAAATAAGTGGGTACTCGCAGATATCCATGAGTACCTATATATTATTAAAATTAAAAAAATCAGAAAAACAAAATAGACTTTGACAATGTTTTGTCTCTTATTCCAAGTTATTCCAATATTTGTTTCAAAGACTTGGACAAATTTACATAGACTTTGACCGATCGTTATATTTGATAATGATATCTTAACAACCCACATTCACAACCATTACCACCCCTGCCAAAATTTGTTTTCTAAATACATAGCACTGTTTTTATACTGATAGTTTTGGTGGTAAATTAAATTCCTAGAAAAGAAAAATAAAAAAAAAGGGAAAAAAGGTAGGATGTTAAAATGAGATAGCCTAACGATTGTATATACATAATATACAAAAGAATTCATCATAAAATTATATATTCATGGTATCAATGGGGAGGGAAATTGTCTTGTGTAAAGAGTCTAGAAGCAAAAATCCTACTGAGTAAAAACTCTTGGCAGTAACCATACCTTTTTTCTAGAGAACACGTCACCTCATAATTTTGGGGCCTTAAGGTGTCAAAATCAAGCATGATGTTTTTTTTGTAAAAATCTCTATAGTATATGCTAGACATAAACCTACCTTCCATAATCATTCCATCCCCTAGAAACTCGACAATCATAAGTGTCATAAAATGTTGGACCTGTTAACTAAAATTGTAAGGCAGCTATAGATCCTTCACATGGTATAACTATAGCATTACAACCAGATACATAACTACAACACTACAACCAGATATATTAGAGACAAATATAGCCATTTTATTTTATCATAGGCCATTCATCAACAAGACATGAACTTACAAGCTCTTATTTGATTCTATCCCTATCACTCAGATCTCTCTGTAGCCAACATTTTACCTTAGCCAATCTATATATCACAACACACTAAAATTAGCTCATTAAGTAGAGGACTAAAGAAAAAACATGAATAACTATGTGTTGTAATTTGGAATAGAAATAAGCATGGACCAACATAGAATTGATGATGAAAGAAAAGGGTGGAATTGTTAGAGTAAAGGTTTTACTCTGGACATTATGCGCACCACACACTGTTGTTCATCTCTTCCATTTTAAAATCGCAAGTCATCCAAGTATACATCAAATTTTGGGGCCTTAAGGTGTCAAAATTATACAATGTTTTCAAAGTTGAAGGAAATAATTACTAGAGTACTAGAGAGATATGACAGGCTCCTTGTCAACCAGGAAGATGACAAGCTCATGGTGGTAAAGGTGACCAGCAGAGCCAAGGTGATTTGGGACGATAGATGAAGCTCGAACGATAGAGCAAGGGAGAGGCACTGGCATCAGTGGTTGTGACTATGAGGTTGAGTTCTGAACTTAAAATGCAGAAAGCAATTTGAATTATAGAGAAGTAAAGAGAGAAGACCAAATCGTGTGTGCTCATTGAGGGTAATGGGGGGCAGCTAGAACAAGGTGAGAGAAACAAAGATCATATAGAATTAGGGCTTGCGCTATACATAGACATATATATAGGGTTTAGGATTCAGGATATATATATATATATATATAAGGGTATTTTGATAATTTTGCATCGACTATCTGTGGATATGGAGGTCATGATCTCTGCCTCTACCTTATTTAACAAATGAATATTTGAATTCCATATCTCCATTATTTATAAAAGAAAAATCCTGCCCCCCATACCTCCCCCATCATGGATATTACGTATGAGGGCGAGCAAAATTGACATCCCTAATCAATACCTTGAAGAGGAACCTCCAACAATGGGAAACTCCGAAACATGCTTGGATGATGCTGGCCATCGATATAATGTTTCAGTAACAAATAACTATAGATCAATTTTAATGTAAATCTAATTGTTTGTTATGGAAAGACCATGACTAGACCCTTGCTTATTGGGTCTAGCATAGACAGCTCCAGCTCAATAATGCAAAGGGCAGCTCTACACATGGCTTGATATTACGAAGCCACATCATATATTCACCTATGGATATTCGAGGCACCATTCACCAGAGCATGACCCTTAATCTGGCTAGGATAGATGACTATGGAGCATTGAAGGGCCAGGCCCTAGTGACCTACTCAGTATTCACTGAACATGGTAGGCCCTGCTGTAGGCACAAGGGCGTATCAATTTGGCAGGATGTAATAGCAGAATAAGTCAGCTGAACTTGTGAATTTATGATGGCAATAACATGTGATTTGGCAGCACTTACTAGCAGATTTCTCCGCCACCAAAGACAGATGGCATGTGCCTAGTTCTTCCCACTGAAACTAGCTTCGATTGTGCAGTTGCGAATGGAGATTAGCTGCATTTTTTGCTTCATCTTTCAGTTGATGGAAGTTTTGTTATAATAATTATCTGATTGTACTTAGGTGTGCTTTGGACAGTTTAATGTTCAATATCTCAATTTTATGTATTATTTCATTAATCTTTTGTTTTAACTATATTTTTATGCGGAACTTGAGATGTTTGGGCATATAAAACAGTTAGAAAATTCTTAGCTAAGTATTGTCTAACACATCATTTTTAAAACATACCATCCTTCAAGTACTCAAATTATTATTTACTTAACGCGTGCAAAAATATTTTTAATAATAGGTGAATTGTAATTCCTACTTGTACAGCTATCGGCATCCAAGGTCCAATAAGTTCTTAAGGTCCCTCAGTGAGGAGCCTGAGATAGGTGAAAAATAGAACATATTTTGTCCAATTGGATCTCAGGAGATGCTAGACGGCAAATTTGATTGCTGATCAGGTGGCCCAACAGAAGGTCACTTATTGTAGCTGATTAAGAGAATAATTCAAGTGTTTCATATAATTCACGTTCGTAGTGTGGTTCGGCCCAATTGAGTTCCACATGTCGGACCATACAAGACCAAATAATAGACGCACTTTTATTATAAACTCCACGACCTTGCACATGTGATCAAATAGTAATTTTCATGCTTATGATAGACTATGGTTATCTAAAAATTACTCTATTTTTTCTTGATATAAAAGTACATAAGAATTTCTCCAATTGTTTTTATCTTGGGCATGCCATGTGTCTAGTAGCCTATATACATTGTTGAGACAGTCAATCATTAATTTTTATGTTTGTACTTATACTTAATTAAATAAAATTTTATTACCAAAATTATAGCAAGTTAACCATGTTTCAAAGTGTTCTTATGTTGAGTGGTGCGTTAACTGTTAACTAATTATAAAATTATTCATATAGATCTATGTTAAATATAATAGCCGATCATAATATTGTACGGAGATCTGCATGCCAAATTAATTACCACCATTACCTATCATTAAAATGGTTATAATAGTATATATATGTGTAGTATTTAATTTTAATGCACTAATAGTGTAATCCAATCATATATTACAATATCAACAATTATATTTTACTCTCATGTCCACTATTTCAAATTTATTTCTAAAGTAGAATAGATTAATACCACTTGTAAATATTTATGGTTTTTAATTGACTTTCAATTCTATTAGAACTTCAGGATCGAAGAGCCATCTTATGCGAACCAACTTGATTTTACTAGCAGAACAGAAATATATAGTGACGCATTACATAGTATACATTCAATTGTTTGTTACAAAGAAATGTAAACTGATCGATTAATTAATGTACATCAAATAAATATACAATACATTAAATGAAAGACAGGAAATTGAAACCTAGCTTATTGTTTAATTAAAAATCCCTTGTCCCGGCGACAATATTCTTTTGGGATCAAATTCGTTTTTTCTGTCTTCGAAAACTTTCCATTTGGGGCCAAAATGTTTCATCCATTCTTCCCGTTTTTCCTTCTGGGGAAGGTATTGCTTGATCCCAATACCAGCATCCGCACAGAACTGTATTATCTGTTGGTTTTGAGCCTGGAATGCCTCTAACTGATCAAACCCAGTTGTATGCAAAAGACCCACGAAGTAGAAAACATCTTCATCAGGTGTAACTGCTGACATGTTATCATCCCACCTGCGAATTAATTAAAGCATTTTCATTCCATTAATTAATTAATCCCACATAACAAACCAATATATATATATATATATATATATATATATATATACACACACACATATTGAAATGGTCATGATTAATATCTATGACTAATCTCATAAAGCTTACTTCGTTCTGTTCATGGGGTAGACTAGAACGACTCCAGCGGTAATATTTTGCTTAAGGATGATGCCCTTGAACACGCCTTCATCGAAATCCGAGATTCGAGATCCTGGAACAAAGAGGTTCAGCCAAGGATGAGGGGCATCCCAAAGTCCTTGTGACCTGAGAACGAGCTCGTCATCATGAACTCTGTTCAGAAACTCCTCGTATGACACATCTTTTTCGAACATAAACGTAGGAACAAACTTTAACCCTTGAACCAAAAGTCCAACATCCTATATTCAAGAAACAACAAGATAAAAATAGCTAGGTTAAATTAATCTTGCATATAGATAAATTAATTGTAAGAAAAGGACTGGTTCTTAACAAAAGAAATTTAAAGAACATGATTAACTCAAATAATTACCCCGTCGATGTGCTCTTGAGTATTATTGTCGTAATATTTGACAAGCTCTAAGGTGTAGATGATGCCGTATTGGGTTACAAGGGAAGTTATGCGAGGCTGATCAGATTCTGGATAAAAGGAAAGGTCAAGTGGTGGCTGATTTAGCAGAAGGATACCTTCCACATAATCTGCTGCATTGGTTTCGTTTCTTCCATTGAATGAAATTAAATGTTCTTGGTCTCCAGAAAATGCAGAAAAGTCATTGTAAAGCAAACGGAGCCACTTTACCTGCAAGCAATTAAGCAATCCATTTTTTTTATTAATTAAGGATAATAATGAAGATTAATTGTCAATTGTAAGCACTTTTTTTTTTAAGTTTTTGACATGTAAATATGAATTACTAGCAAGCAACTAATTGTGATTGTGACTTACTAACAAGAATGATGCATGCGTGGAATTGTTTTTTTCTTTTCAAATGATTCTTGGTAATTTTGACAATAAAATAAAATATAAAACAATAAAATAAAATATAAAAGATCTGTACGAAAAGTAGAATTAAATAATATAATATGATACTTGCCCTTGTGGGTGCAGGCCCTAGAGCTATTCTTGCTCTGGTTATAACCCCAAATTGACCTAAACCTCCAAGAACGGCGTAAAATAACTCCGAGTTGTTTTCCGCAGAACAAGTCACTAGTTCTCCTTTCCCTGTAGAAGCCAAGTATAAACATGCATTTATAAATCGTGTACCCAAAGAAAATTTTTATATTACACCAAAAGAAAAATGTATATACGGATATCCAACTACTGCAATTTGAAAAAACAAAAGGATATATAATCAAAATTATATTTTACACTGATTTATAAATAAAAAAGATTTCAATCAAACACACTTAACACACTGTGGAACCGGCAAATGGAACATTTATTGTTTCTTGATGAAATTTGTGTACGATAATTTTTTCTTCTACTCTTTAATTTTTCTCAATTGTCTTACCACAGCCATTAAATTCAGAAAGCCTGTAAGACCACCAAATGGCAAAAATCAAACGCAGGAGTAGATCTTTCCATAGAAGAGTAGCCGACCTATAAGAAACAGTTGACTTCCGCCTTTTTTTTTAAGTGGATATTCTTAAAATTAAGCAGGGAATAATAAACTCTAATTGTTAATTTTTGAAGAGATCATTTTTATTGAAATGGAAAATATATTAACATGCCAAAGAAAGGCATGAATTCGTGCTAACAATTTGTTGGCTGACTTATTGTTAAGACCAAGAGATTGATCAGCATAAATTATTGATTAGGGTATACAATCGAAGCCGGTCGAATAGGATAATAAACAGTTTAGTATTTCATGCCCCACATCCTTGATGTAATCATTTATATAGAATCTTGATAAATATACGATGAAGTCACGTGACAATTACACTCATTTTAATTTTACATTTTTCTTGTCTTTGTGTAGATTCGTTTTTGAATAAGATTGTGAAAGACCCAACAATAAACTAAGTACGCCGAAATTAATAACAATACTAGCGAAGAATCAACAACTGAGGACATTCTTCTGTTTTGGTTTTAGTCTAAACCGGAACAACCCCCTCCCCGGTGCAAATTAAGCTAAAGTGCTAACTGCTGAGTAGAAGATTACCTAGAACATAGACTTGACTGATTTGATTCTTTTCTACTTTAGAGAAGTACATTATCTATATTTTAATCCACTATGACAATAGACATGAAGCTGTAAACTGAGATAAACCTCATATAGCTTGTAGACATTTTAGATTTTGAACTTAGCAAGTTCTAAAGAACTATCATATTATAAGCAGGTACACAGCTATCTTACATCAAATTTTAATTATGTGGTCAAATTTCACTTCATAAAGAAACAAGGTTAAAATCTTCTATAAAGATACGATGTGACTCGTCATTTGAGTTTGCTTAATCAATTTGTTACATTGAATTTAATTTGATTTAATAAAGTTATTTGTATAATATTTTAAGACGTTCAAGGGCCTTTAGTCTGTTGGATGTATTTACGAATTTTTAAAAGGTTGCATAGTCATATAAGAATCAAGTTAAAAAAAATCTAATAATAACTACTTATTACACGTTTGTTTCGCCTTCTTTTGACGTATATATGTGATGCTAGTAGCTATTGTTTGATCTCCTAACCAAATTGTTTACTTGATATAATCCAAATGTTTTATTTCTATCATCAATATATATATATATACTATGCCAGAATTCTCTCTCTCTCTCTCTCTCTGTATAGATTGACTTTCGGAATTTTGTGATATAAATTCTTTGTCTAATCATAAAAAAATTCAATTATCATGATTTTAATATAAAACTCAAAATATTTTCAGTCGGAAAAATTATTAGAGAAAAGAGTAATTCATACCTGTAACAACATCCAATTCATGAACATTGGAGATCTGAGGACCAAATCGGAAGGTTTGACCACTAATCCCAGCATTGGAGAGAGTTCCACCAACCGATAAGAACAAGTAATCAGTCCAAGAGAGTGGCGTAAGTCCACGTTCAAGGGTTGCATGCAGTACATCAATCCAAATCTGCTCACCACCCACATCTACATAAGGACCCAATGGAGTATTCTCAACGGACATTATAACAATCCCATCACCATTCCTGAAACCGTTGAGCTCAGTCATGTTCACCACAACCCCATGACTTGTCATGGATTGTCCATGAACCGAGTGGGCTTGCCCTCTGGCTGCTATAGTGAAAGGGATGGGAAGAGAATTTGAGAATTGTATCAAGCTCGATATGTCATTAATGGACGTTGGTGCAAAAATTGCTGAAGGGTTTTGGTGAACTATGTGGCCAAAATCGGTTGAGGCTAGTGAAATGGTCACAGGGTTACGAATAAGCTTTTGGGCTAATTTTATGGGTGCCTGGAGTGGTGACCATGGCTGTGATTGTGCATGTGTGAGCGCTATGCTAGTAGTCAGCCATAGCAGAACCAAAGCTTTTGGAAGTGTTAAAAACCTTGCCATTTTTGGGAGAGAAGATGAGTTAATGTGGTAATGTGCACCTATGCTTTGAATTGGTGATGAGAGTTTTCTTTGTTTGTATGTATCAACTCTCAATGGCTTATTGAGTATATATAGCAAAACTTGGAGAAGTGGATGAGAAATTTTTTTGGCGCATGTAACGACGTCGTGCCCGGCTATTCTGTGTGCTTCATTGATTTGTACGCCTTGTAAGTTGTATTGTAACCTTGGATCTGTAAATTTCCTTTTTCATTTGCACGCATGCACTTGGATTTTCTTTCATCACTTGTTAAATTGCCTTATCTTTCTCGCCGATCATAACGTTAATTAGTCCTTGGACGGAGTCTAAAAATCATAATCAAATGCGCTGAAGATTGCACGTTAATTTTTTTTTTTAATTCTTATTGTTCAGTCCTCATATTAATTTAATGGGCACAGTTTTGTGTGACAATATGTCAAAGTCAACGGCGATATGTTATGCAGTTGAGTTGACATAGTATGTATGTCGAGCTATATTATACGCAGGGAGGTTTCTACATACAAATTAAGTCTCGCACAACATTCCTGTAGCGGAAAACATTTCTGACATAGAAAAATTCGTGTTATATGTAGAACAATGTTCGTAGTAATTAAGTACACGCACACTCAATCACATGATAGCATTTATGTGAAATATGTTGTGAGTGTACCTCCATAAACGGTTAGTACGTATATATGGGGTTCCTTGACTTTTCTTAAAAAAATAATCCCAGCTCCAATTAAATTATATCTTATATTAATTAATCTCCTGTACACAAAATGTTATTTGTTTGAAGTCGTCTTCTTTTTTCTTTTTTTTTTCCATCTTTAATTTTTCTCTGTCCTGCTAGTCTGAAACGTGAAGTAACATTCAAGAAGATTTTATACAACTTAGGTCCAGTCTAGGAGCTAGCCTTTACAATTCATCACGTATGGTTGTGGGTAAACATAATATAATTAAATATAGTTGAGTTGTGTATTTGAAGAATAGAATTAATAAATGATCTTGCACGTGCTGAACCAAAACGAACGAAAACAAGAATAGGATAAAGTCTTAAAAGGTGTGTATCTTGTACTGAAACGTATGCCACTAGCTCTTTGCAGCTGCGGATATTCAGTGAAAATACTCGCTAAACAATGAATAGCACGTTTTTAACAGCATGACGACAAATGTTAAGGCAACTTCTCGCTTCGCAAAGCCTACATTGAAAATTCATTTCGTCATATCAATACTTATTCTCTTCACAAAAATTACAAAGTCTTCACAATTTCTCTTCGATGATTTCTTCATATATAGGAGCTCAAATGCTGAATCTCTTGTACATGAAAATGAGAGTCAAAAGTTACGGTGGAGTTACGTACCGTGCAACCACGTGCAATTCGTTATATGAAGACTTAATTTGTTGTACCTCTTTGAACTTCTGTTCCTGGATGAGTTTTCCTTCTTGGGAATTCGATCTTATCTTTAGCTTATGTTTCACTTTTCGTAATTCTTGGTTGAAAAATATTTAAATGTTCATGTAATAAGAAAAAAGTAATAGTCATAACTATATATTAGCTATTACATTAAAAATATTAAAAGATGGAAGATAAGGATAGAATCACAAAAAATATTCATTAAAAAAAAAGATTTCTCTTATTAAGAAAATGCTTAATGTTATGAAACATTATCGTACAAATACGTCACTAACTAATGTGTCATTAAAATATTAGTTTTCAGTTTTTACTCTCTCTCGCTTTTATATGGTCATTAGTCCAACGGTTATTGTCAAAAATCGTACTGAAGCTGTTTGTGATGTATAGTTGTACTCCTCTTCTTAATAACTAGCAAATTCACGGGCACTTCCGTGTTTGTCAATTTGCATTTTTAATTTTTTTAAAATAAGGGTATAATATGTGAGAAAGAAAAACTTATTTAAAACAAATCAAAGAAATTTCAGAAACAAAAAAAGACTTGGAGGAGTTATTGTGAATATGGAAGTTAGAGGAATTATTATAGAAGATTTAAAAGAGTAAATAAAGATAAGATGGGAAACATAATTGTGGACAAGAGATAGTTAGAGTGCCTCAACACCTTTATATAATAGTATAGATAAACATGTATTTGAGTGATTCTACTAAGCGGAGGATTTGACATGAATTTCTCATCTTATTGTATTAATCTACTTACTTATGGTGAGGGTTTACTAATTTGTGTTTCCATTCTCGATTTTCATTTTCATTGCATTTTGTTTTTTATTTTTCTTCTTAATTTTTTTTTTTTTTGTCATCTTGCAAGTTAGCCATCGTGTGATTCTGATTCTTCCCATCCTTATGTAATTCTATAATATCCTTTGCGACTGGTTTCAAAAGACTACTATATGATTTACTTGAAGGAACCTGGTAGCTTTCGTACTTAAAAGCAAACTGGATGTAATGTGAATTTGTTGCCTGCAATTGCTAGCTAGCTAGGAGACTAATTGAATGCTCATCATAACTTGACCTGCTTAATTTACCTCTGAATCTGTCTAAAGGGGAACTTGATTATCTGAGGGTGATTTTTCAACTTCATATACTTGTTTATTGAGACGTTGAGCCATATATAATAAGCTTAATTTTAAATCGAGATGTTGCTAGCAGCCACCGGTAAGTATGGTTGGCCGACTATATGGGAAGGCTTTAAGAAACATTGCTCGTGACATAGCGTATAGTTGTTTAAGATTGTATTGAACGCCAAGGGGGTTGAGGAGAAGGAATATAGAAGTTCCTTTCCATAAAATTGTATCTGAACTTGTGTTTGCAGTAGAAAAAAAATCTTTTCCAAATATCTCTAGCAGATAGTTCGTGTGTCACTGTACTGATTGCTGGTATTAGAACTTTGTATTATCACTAAGATATATACGAATACTAGCCAATAATTGGAACAAATATACAACACTCGCAATGTCATCCATGGATGTAACAAATTACAACAAGTATGGTCATACCACCGATATCATACCATAGCATCAGTAAACTACAGAACCAGAGAAGCAGCTTTTTATTTTTTTTTTTGGGGTCATTAAGGAGCTTTCCTTTGTTGTTTTGGTTATAGATTACTTGGGCTGAGCGTCATAGAATTCTAGCCCAGTTGTTGTTGGACTCCACAGGCCCAAAAAACCTGCCACAAAGCCCAACATTCCACAGGTAACTTGAATCTCACTCCATATTTTACACGTATGAGGAGTCTCTGTGAAGAATTAGATCCCCTTGTGCGTGTGCAATTCCTTGCAGTTGTCATTTGTTACCTATTAAAAACAAGCAATTGCTGCTGTTTGATGTTGCTCCGCCGGTGTAGATGTCTTTACTGATAAGCGAGGCTACAAAGTGCCCCCAACACATTATATAGGATAGTCAGACTGGTAATCCCACGGAAAAATTGTAGTCCAGCACGTATTCGTGTACTTGCCCAAAGTTATTGAATAATGCTGGATTAGCAATTATATAGAAAAATTTATTTTGGTGTTCTAAAAGTATACATCACGTTATATTATCTTTTTATTTATCAATTACATCAAAACTTTTCATAAACCCGCAACAATTTAAAAAAGAAATTGTGCAAGTTTTTAGTTAAAAGATAATTCACCATTATTGATTTGTAGAGCTTAATTATAATGTTGTATACCTTTATAATTGAGATTCTTGCATTCTGGGTAGATATTAGATAGAGTAGCATTACTTTATCAAAATTTGCCTTTTTAGAGACACTTACTTATTAAAGGAATGATTTCTTCCTTTTTTTTTAAAAAAAAACCTTTTACTTGGTTATTTCATACCTATTAAATGTGAATAAAAGTTTAAAAACTTTCTTTAATTGAAAAAACTCAATCATCTAATTATGCCCAAAAAAAGCTTGTTTATTTTATTTTAAAATTGCAACAACAACTCGTCGAATTGACAAGAGAAGAAAACATTAAAAAAAAAAATTTAATTTTACTAGAGTTTAATTGGTAAGTACTGACAGTGTAAAATAGTTTTATACTGTCAACCAATAGAAATAGAGAAAAGTGAAAAATAATGGTGGATCCCTTATTATAAAAGGTAATTATTTGTATAAATTGATATTTTTCATTATTTCTATTGACTGACAGTGTAAAATTATTTTACATTATCAGTACATTTAAATTAAATTTATTTTACTATATTATCAATATAAAAATAATTTATATAAATATTTATGGTTTGTTTGGTTTGAGACCGTAATGTAATATTCCCGAATTCCATACCAATTATTGATTTCCTGGTCCAGTTGAACAAAAGGAAGCTATAGCTTCATCCCAACCAACACAGTGTTATAAAAGCTAATTAAAACAGGCAGATCATGTATTAATATATTTCACTCTCACATTTATTATATTAAAATATTTAAATATAATAATATATAATTAAATAATATTATAAACTTATTTTATACTGATATTACATTAAAATTAATTTCTCAAAAATGTCGTATATTAAGTTTAGAAGAGTATATTTAGGTTTGTGTTAATATTATTATAACTTTTTGAGGATTATTGAGCTATCTAAAAATTACTCTTAAAAAATCATACTATTTAATAGAATAATATAAAAATTATTCTCAATAAAAAAAATTATAAAAATAAATTTTTAATAAAATTATTCTTAAAATTAAAATGATTATAATAGATATAAATATTTAAAAAATAATTTTTATTTTTAATATTATTAAAAAGAATAAAATTATATTAATTTTTTAAATTTTAAAAAATATAAATTAATTCTAAAAAATATCCCATAAAAACTTTCAAAAGTACCACCAAATTTAAAAAGTTAAAGGCAAAAACACCTCAATTTTTTTGTTTACTAAAAAAAAAAAATTAGCTATATTTTTCATAAATTAAAATACACTTCAAAAGCGCTACCGAATTAGCCTTTAATTTTTTTATAAATAAGAAGAAATACAATTAGACGGACAGCTAGTTTATGAGATGCCAAATTATACAATTCACAACACCTAACTGATTCATTTGATCTCATGAAGCTGGAATTTACAAAACGACGTCATAACACGCAACTGCAGTGCGGGGCTTCCCCGAGCACCGAAAGTTCTCACTTTTTCACTCAGATCAGACACAAACATAGCGGTTCCAAAATCCCAAGAGCTGCGTCTTCAAAACGCACCGTTTTCTTTCTTCTTGTGTGAAGCCTGAAACGCTCGTGCGCGGCGAGAGTGTGAGAAGGAGAAGTTGAGCTGGTTGCTCGTAACTGCAATGGCGGAGAAACCTGAACCGGTTCGGGTACTCTACTGCCCCGAATGCACCTTGCCCGCCGAGTACTGCGAATTCGGACCCGACTTCGCGAAATGCAAACCCTGGTTGATCCAAAACGCTCCCAACCTATACCCCGATCTTCTCAAAGGTAACATCATCATCATCATCAACAACTATTCTAATTCCTGATCGCTAGTGTGCTGTTTCATTTGATTTTCAATCCTATTTTGTCTCTAATTTTGATTTCCGATGGTACAGAGGGAAATGAAGGTGAAGCTGATAGAGTTGCTGACAAGTTACAAAGTACCGCCATATCTTCAGGGCCTAGTGATGGAGCCGCTGCCTCAGGTCCGTTAAAACTTAAAACTTTTATCTATTTGCTAAACTATGCTCCATATTCTTTGATAAAAGTGTACCTGGTTGGTTCCAGAGTGAACAGACTAAAGTTTGTTAGCATATATGTGATGGAGAGTGTGTGTGTGTGTGTGTGTGTGATTTGATGTATACTTGAGTGTCTTGAGCATTTATTTGGATGGAGAGGTATGTCTGCCTTGACACAGCTTGGATTGTTGGATAAGAACTTAACTCCTTCTATTAGGACAATCGGATTAAGAAGTCTTATCTTTTTAGTGAGTAGTTAGTAAAGGAGCTTTTTTCTTTCATTTCGGTATATAAGGGTTATTCCTATAGTATAGTAGAGAATCCATACGTAACTTTTAATTTCTAGAACTGATGCGCTGGGTTGTAGACCCTGGGTGCCGCAGCCACCAGATTATGGAAATCAATTTTTTTTTTGTCCGGAACACAATCAATTTCATGCACCCCCCCCCCCCCAAAAAAACACACCCCCACCCCCACCCGAAAAAAAAAAAAAAAAAAAACACAGGTCAGACGGTCAGAGTGGAATAAGCGATTGCTTTTGGCTTATTGTTAGATACTTCTTAAATTACTCCTGGATTGGTTCGATTGCAGAAATGCCATATATATAAGTATGTTGTGTTGTGCAGAAGTCCATTTCTTTTAGCATTGAAGGGTCCCATGTATGGGGACTAGGAGGCACTAAATTTAATTTAGATTCAGTCTTTTAGACTTGAGAAGACTCCTGTCTTTGTTGATTGTTTGCTTGAAAATTAGCAACATCACGTCTTTTGTTTTGTACCACAATCTGCACAAAGTGTTTAAGACATTGAACTATTGTCCTCGGATATATCTTTATCTTATGCTGTTATGCTGCATTGATGAATTATGATAGACTAGTGCACTTTCTTGACCAGAAGATGCAGTTCAGTTCAACATTCTAATTAGTAAATGTCAGATCCACCAAGTATGGAATGTGTGCCTCATAATATGCATAATTTCTCTTCTCAAGGAACATCTCATACCTTCCCAGCATGGACTAACTATAGAAGACAGGGAATGGTCTAAAAGAGGTGATCATGTTTATGATTGGCTTGAGTATGCCTTGGCAGAAATTCTGCTTGTGCTTTAAGGAAGAGAATGGCTCATTTGCCATTTAGTATCACCATAGCATTGATGAATTATGATTCATCTAATCTTCTGTTCTAGCCATATCAAAATTTCTGGAGACACAAAAGAAGAAGGAAACAATACCTAGAGGTTACTATCAATGATTTTATGAGAATTGATTTTTGTTTTTTTTTTTAAAAGGAAAAGACTGAATGAAAATAAACCAAAATTGATTACATATTTTCTACTGCTAGTGCTACTTGCTAACTCCTTGCCGCTTGTGTATTACAACAATGTTTTTGAAGTCCTCCTCATGGTATCTTTTGATGTTTTAGCACCCAAGCAAGAAGAGGTCAAACGCCTTCCTGGTGGGAAGATAAAGAAAAAGGCATGTCTTGGAATTCTTCCAGGCTCTGAAATTAAACATACTCATCATTTGATACATAATAGTTAATACGATAATTCTATTTCTGATATCTTGATGTGCTCAGAAGCTGCATTTCTTTTACAGGAGAAGCAAGAGATTGTTATTGAAAAGGTCATACGCAACAAACGAAAATGCATCACCACTGTAAAAGGCCTAGACCTTTTTGGTGAGCTATATGTAACTCAAAATTTTTCATTTTGTTTAGGTTACTATTTCATTGGTGCCATTGATATCAATAGCTGAGGCTCTTTTATTGCATTTCAGGGGTCAAGCTAAGTGAAGCTTCAAAGAAACTTGGGAAAAAGTTTGCGACAGGAGCCTCTATTGTTAAGGTTTATTAGCTCTTGTGTGGTGGACGTATAATTAGTTTTTAATAGATGTATCTGATGTCTTATAATATTTTGAATTGATTGGTGTCAGGGACCAACTGAGAAAGAGCAAATTGATGTTCAAGGGGATATAGCTTATGATATTGTGGAGTTCTTGACAGAAACATGGCCTGATGTAAGTCATTTTGATTGTCAGTTTTTCTATATTATAACTAGTGTTTGCGTCATGTGAAGCACATATTGCTATAGTGTAATAGTGTTGTCCTGTTGATATTGATTGAATTAATTTTAATATTTATTAGTGCTTGATTTTTCATATACAAGTGTAGAACATCTTCGTTTATATTTAAATTGTAGATGATAGAGGAGACCCGGTTCAATGTGCTGCGCATGTTTTTGTACATTGTGAATGTTACTGTACAGTGCTAGAAAGCATGGATTTCTAACTAAAAGAGGCAGGTTATTTGTCTTTTCGATCTAAGCGAGTTGCCTTTTTGCAGCCTGTCACCCTGTGCTCAAGTGTGTTATGCGTATGCTATTCATATCACTGGTTCTTTATAAATTCATTACTTCCTTTCCGCCAAGAATTTGGATATTTTTTATCCAAAAGCTGTGTTCCTCCTGCAGGTCCCAGAAACTGCAATTTTCTTTGTAGAAGATGGAAGAAAGGTTCCAGCTGTTTGACTGACTCTTGGCATAAATACCGTTTCCACCTGAGGCTGGACCTGCCATATTACTGTGCTTTTGAAGCAAAGTGTGGTGAACTTTTTTTTCTGGGTTATTTATTTGTACATATCCAAAATCCAAACACCCCAACACCCCCTCTCAGCTTTTTCTCTCTCCATCAATCATTTCACTCTTTTCACTTTCTTTTACAATTTTTTTTTCTCCTTTCTATCTCTGGGTGTCCAAGGTGTCTACCTATCCCAGTGGTACAAAAAATATTTCTCTTTTTTTTTTTAAATTCATTTTTGGGTCAGGAGAGTGTGGTGATTTTTTTTTTTTTTTGGTAGTTGAAAGTGTGGTGAACTTGAACAATGTCTATGGCCAATCGGGCCTCTTCTTCTCTTTTTTTATCTCCCTGTTACTAGTATGGCTGGGATGGCAAAATCGCCCCCTCCCTCCGCCTCTTCCGCCCCGTAAAAAAGGAAGTTTATATCCCAATTTCCCCACTGGTTGTATCTCAGCTTAGTGATTATTATCTATACGCATAAATTACTGTGCGAAATGAAGGCTAATACGGGTAGGGTATACAGTGTCTAAAACTTCGACTAGGATCTGCATGGTCTGTGTTCCACGCTACCACTATTGGAGGGTTGCTTTGCTTGATTGCATTTGACGAGTGTCTTCACGCCTCCTGGAAGGTGGACCACTATGCAAGTAAACCGCCCGTTACTTGTTGTTTTTTTTTTTTGTTTTTTGGGTCTGTGTTACTTGTTGTTTCTTATATGAGTCCAATTACTAGCATGCCTTAAGGGTTCAGCGAAAAGTAAATGTAGAGGAGGGCTCCCTAGTCTCGATACATTGGATTAGTTAATTTTATATTTAAGATAGCTGAAAACTTCTTTTGCAGTTTCTTTTTTTTAATTAAAAAAATAGTTCAAGCATATCAAAACATGCTAAAACGAAGTAATAATTGTATACCCAAAAAAAAAAAGGAAGTAATAATAATTTTGAAAGTAATTTTTTATTAAAAAAACTTTTTATAAAATAAAAACAAACAAATGCATTCTTAAATATTCAGTTTCGGATTAAAATAAAGACTACTCTTGTATTATCAAAATATAATTGAGATTAATTTAGGTATAGTTACTTGGCCAAGAAGCAGAAATAGTAGAAGAAATAGTAGAAGAGAGAGAATGTTGCTCCTTAAAATTAGTAAGCACTTTCTTTCCATTCAATTACAATTTTATTCTTAAAATTTTTAAAAACTACCACTCTCTTTCTACTCTCTCTCTCTCTCTCTCTCTTTAATTGTAATTTTATTAAATAAAATATTTCTATATTTATTATATCTAAATAATTTAATAAATTCTAATTTTGATAAAAAGTATTTATACAATTATATCTAAATATAAAATAATTTTTTGTTTTTATTTCTACTTCTACTTCTGTTTCTACTTCTTAAGAAGTACTTCTCCAATAATCTTAATCAAACAAATCTAATATAAAAGAGTTTCATATAATGGGTAGTTTAGTCAAATATTTTTATTAATATGGCAATATATGATTAAATATTTATTTAAATTTTTTTTTATATTAACAGTTTAATATAATTTACATCACTTCCATAAAGCAACACCACAAAAAATAAAACGATGAGTTTCTAACAGCATACTTTCAACAGTAAGTGATGATACTTATATAGAAAATCAAATTCACATGCTCATATTTTTCTTTAGGGTTTTGTTGGGCAATTGTTAAGAATTCAACCACTAAAAGCATTACATGAAAAATAAGATTTTTTAAAACCATTTAATATATTAGAAATTTAAAAGTTTTAATTTTACATAGCAATTTCATTTTTCACAATTTTTTTTATTAGTGCCCTTAAAACACTTGTTAACTAAAGAGATGTTCTTAGAAAGTGTCCTTCACTATTACATTTTTTTTCTTTAATATATTAACTCAAAATTCTCGATTCTCTTAAAAAATTGTTAATACAAGATACAAAGTAATTGAACATCCGGTAGTTTGACCGTTAAATGAACTGATTTTTTTCGTTTATGACTAACTTTAAAATTTGTGAGGCTCGAAGTTAGTTTAGTACGCTTGATTTGTATTTGTAGAATTTATTTGTGACAAAATAATGGATATTTGTTAATTTAAATTGAGAAGTGATTTTGACAAAAATTGAATCAAAATCTAGAAGTAATAATTTTTCACTTCTATTTATAATTGATTTTAAATCTAGAATTGTTTTTTGGATAATAGATCTAACAAAAAACCAAACAAAATGAAAAAATTGTAAAATTAATTCTTATATCCCAAAATCAATTCTGTAAGCCTCGTCAGAAAAACAAACATGCTTACTATTTAACCGAGGTTTCCCAGTTACCCTTCACAAATGACAAAGCACTAGCTCGCAAGAAGCTTCCACAATCTTGAAAGGACAAGATATAAAAAACAAAAAAACAGCTTTTTCTTTTTTGGCAAAAAAGCAAAAAAGCTGTTTATGAAAAATCTATCATATTTGATAAAGATAAAAATGAATTATGATTAAAGGTTAATAATTTTAAAATAAAAAATTAATTCATAATTATAAGTAATTTTTAATTATAAGTAAAAGTTAATATTTTAAAATTATAATATTTTTATCACATTAACCCTAAATAGAAAATATTATATTATATAAATAACTCACTTCATATATATTTTTAGTAATTTTTTATATAAAAGTAACTTCTTTTATATAATTAAAACAAAATATACTACTCTAAAATTATTTTTAAATTAATGAATTTAAACATAAATCAATTTTTATATAATTAATTATATAAAAAAATTATATTTATAATCGATTATTAAAAATAATTTTAATTTTACAATTTTTTCAAAGACACCGTTGAAAAAAAGCTTATACTCTTAAGTTCTGTATTGACCAAAAAATAAATCTTAAGTTATTTGAAATAATTTTGTTTTTTAAGAGAAAATCATTCCCCAAATTTTTATCATGCATGCCTCAAGACACTTCAACCAAAAAAGTCCCAGCTCTTTTTGAGAGCACATTTACTATATGTTAAGATATAAAATTATTCATATACCTCTATCTAATAATTTAAATCTTTGAAAGAGATAATTTATAATATAATATCAGTCTCTATCTATGATCAAGAGGTCTATAATTCAATTTTTATTTACTCCAATTCTTCCAAATAAAAGTCAAATTTTAATATAAGATAAAATGAATCTTTGCATAATTCATATTTCAAACCCAAAATATGCTCTTGCGTAAGAAAATATATTAAAATGTAAAATTATTTATATACCTCTATCTAATAACTTAAACTTTTAAAAAAGATTCTATTAGACACTTTGCAAACACCAAAGCTGAATGGAACGAGAAAAGCAGAAGAAAAATGGTAAACATCCATAATTTTTCCAAAATTTTAGTACCAAAATAATGTAGTATTATTACTAATATTTGAATGAATAGATGGATCCCATTACTTTATATCATCCAATTATCATCATAATTTTTGATAAAAATTCTGATTATATCCTTTTGACTATATATCATTGCTCAAAGTAGAAACACGGGGAACCCACAAAAAGACATAGTACATTGATCAAATATCTTGGGTCTACATATATGGGAAATTGATTGATACTTTATGCTAATCAAAATTTACTTTAAAAGGAAAAAAAGCAGCATCGTATATTAGTTATTCAATTTTTCTTTTATACAGGTTAGCTATTGAGTTCTCGATCAGCTTAGAGCCTTAGAGCCCCTCAGAGACTAGTGGAGGAGGGGAAGAAAGGGCATGAACATACGGCAATCACACCCCTAACCCAAGCCACCCGTCGATCCCTAATAACAGTGACCTACGCCTACTGGTCATTGTGGTATATATACACGCAATTCGTTACCGCACCCATAAATGATAAAATCCCTTAGCTGCTCATGTGTGGCGTTGTGGGGTCGTTACCAGAGAAGATTAATGTCCATTAAATGCAGGGAAACATTAAGATAATTTTTTGTCTTATGGTACAAGAACTTTCACCCAACTATGAAGTATGAACACACACACTACTAATGTTGACGATGCAGCAGCAAGTCAAGAAACTACAATAAGTAAGGACCATCAGTAACAACAGAAGGACCTTTCAGTCTTTTTACCCAAGAGCATCGCATCAACACAACAATGGCGAACCGTTAATTCTCAGTTCCCTCTGAGCATCTCTCTGTAACGGAGAAAGGAGTCAACCCTCTGCAACCTCAGCTGCTTCTTGAACCTGTTGATGAAGTCGTCAGCCTTAGCATCAACCTCTTCGTCTTCTCCCAACGACGTCGTCTCTACCCTCGCCGTCGCCGGCCTCCGCTTCTCCACCGTCTCTTCATCTTCCTCCTCCCACTCGCACTTCACCCTACGCCCCCTCTCACTCGCCGATTTCTCCATCTCCGCCACCTGTCTACCCGAGTCCTGACCCGGATCCGAATCCGCACACTCGGTTTCGGGTTCTTCCTGCCCGTGTGCTGTGTCGGACCTGTGGAGGCGCGAGAAGTTCATGGACTGAAGGCGCTGCAAGAGCGACGGAGCTCGAGTCAGCTGCGGTTCTTTCCGGTCGTCCTGGTTCGGGCACGGGTCTTCGGGTTCGGGTTGTTGGGCTTGGGCTTGGTCATATTCTGCTTCTGCATGTGACGTTTTGTTTTTGTGGAGGCCAAAATCGAAGGACCTGACTCGTTCCAAAAGCGACGGTGTTCGAACGAGTTCGGGCTGAGTGGACTCGGGTTCTCCAAACGGTGTTGACTCGTAGTTGTAGTATTGGCCGAGTCCAAAGGACCTGATTCGTTCCAAAAAGGACGGTGTTCGAACGAGTTGGGACTGAGTGCACTCGGGTTCTGCAAATGATGCTGTTGGCTCGTAGCTGCGGTAACTGAGTCCAAAGGACCTAACTCGTTCTAACAGAGACGGTGACCGAACGAGTTGGGGTGAGTCATAAGATCCCAGTTGTTCAGCATGGTGGATTTGCCTCTTGGGGGCGCTGAAGCGAGAAGTGATGGCAATGGTACCTATGACGAGGTTGACGAAGATAAAAAGGGAGGAGGGTGTGAACCAGCTTGCTATGATAACTGATACTGATGTTGGGTCTGCCATAGCGTTGTGAATGTGAGATGAAGTTTTTTTTTTTTTGGGTGGGAAAAGCTTGAATAAAAGTCAGAAAGCTGATAGCTGAGTATGAAGATGATAGAGGGCTGCATGTGTATATAATAAGATGAGCTAGCTAGATATCAGACGCTGTGGCAGAGTTGACGTTTACTTCTTGTAGCGGTTTGTCGTTTTCTGTTCTGTTTTTAATACGTTAACCGGCTCTCCGGACTCCGCAGCATAATTCTTTACTCTAAATTTAACTGTTGTTTAAGATTGGGAAAGAAAAAAGCACGAGTTAGCTTTATTTGTTTAAGTGGCTTCCAGCTCCAGGAATGCATGACGTGTACCTGTGCAATTATTGGAAATTTATGAAAGTTGGACATTCTTATAGTATATATGCTCCTATTTTTATAAAATTAATTTTAAATTATTTTTTTAAAATTAATTCGGATAAAAAATAAAAAATTTTATTTTTTTAAAATTAATTTTAGAAATAAAAATTGATTTTGATAATAGAAAATTAAACATCATTAAAAATTTATAAAATTAATTAGCAGAATCAATTATGACCCTTTATAATTGATTCTAAAGGTCCAAATGTATAGCCAACACAAATTTATAATGTATTTGATTCTGTTTTTGTAGAATTGATTCTAGATATAGGGTGTATTTGTTTAGGATTATTTTGATAAATAATTACCTTTTTCACTCAAAAAAATTAATTTTTGTATCTTTGAATAATTTTTTAAAAACTACCAGAATCTCAAAAAAATCTATTTTTAATTTTTTTGGATAAGTTGTAAAGAGTAACTTTTGGAAAAAATTAATTTTTAACTTTTTTTAATTAAATATAAAATTTAAGTTTTAAAATTACTTTTTTAAAAAAATTTAAACAAACGCATCCATAATTGATTTTATAGAATTGTTCTTGAGATAAAGTGATTTATATTTGATAGTTTTTCTAAAAGTGATTCTGAGAGAAAGTAAAAAAATTTTACTTCTTCCAAAATCAATTTTAGAGACAAGAATTAATTCTAGAAATATATAACCAAACAACCCAAAATTTGATCAAAATCAATTTCGACCCTTCAAAATTGATTCTAGTGCTGCTGAAAGTTTTTCCAAACATGCTATTAGTTGTTAGTGACTGTGATTTCTTGTTTGATAATAAGCGCTTAAGCTTAAAATATAAGATTTTATTGGCAACATTAGGTATATTTAATTTGTTTGGATCTACTTTACTCATAAAATAGTAAGATTGAATTGGGTGCGACTGCGAACAATGTTTTCTCCAATTTGGCCAACATATTTGCAAGCTATAGATTCGCTATTGGTGACAGCCTTAAGACTGAAACCCATATCAACCATTTTCTATAAGTATAATGATCTAGAAAATATTGAATAATTATAATTTATTGATAGAGTAGTATATTAGGTGAATTTAATTTGTCTGGGTTGAGTGAATTTTGACTGGAAATAACTCACCATTTGTGAATTGAGTGAGTCAAGTGGGAATGTCAAAATTGGTGGATGGAATTTCTCCTACTATATAAGGAGAAATTTTAACTCAAAATTGAAAAATTCTAGAACCCTCCCCTTCAAGGAGAGGCAAACCAGCTAGATAATCTCTTAATTAGTATTATTTACTTCAATTAATAGAATAATAATTAACATGCCGCGGCATGGGGCATAATTGTCTTCGACGAGGATATAATCGTGCAGAAAAGCAATCCATGGTCGTGTCGTGAAATGAAATGAGAAAGAGCAAAAGTAAATATCGATTTTGATCTTTAACAAAAATTAATAATATAAATTTGTATAAAAAAATTAATATGACTTTTTTTTAAGAGTAAAGAATCATCCAAAAAATTTTAAATTTTGAGAGTGCTAATATATCCTTTAAAATTATCTTCAGGGATATTATTCAAAGAAAAATATTAAAAGATATATCCGTTTTAAAAATGTTTCTCTTTGTATTTTTATATGTAACAAAATTGTGGATGAATGCGTTAAATAAATCGATTTTTTTAATAATTAAATGTTAAAAATATAAAAATATAAAGTGGTGCAATTATAAATGTGTTTATGTCTTAATATGAAGATAAAAATATATTTCTGCTGCTTTTTTTTATAGTAAAATCCCAAATTGATTCTTGAATTAGTTGTGGAATATTAATTTAATTTTTCAAAGATTTGTGATATTAATTTAATTTTTGAAAAAGTTATGTAATATTAATTTGATTCTTAAAAGATTTGTGATATTAATTTAGTTAATAAAAAATAATATTTATTTTAAATTAGTTAAATTTTTTAATATTTTTGAATTAAATTAAAGTAATTTTTAATTTTTTAAATATCAAATTTATATCACAACTTTTTTTACAACTAAATACATGTTATAACTCTTTTAAAAAATAAAATAATGTCCACAATTCTTTCTTTTCATGACCGATACGAGATTTTACTCTTTTCATCATCTCGTTTAGGTGTTGCACTTTTATTGGTACGAACGCGCTGCGCTGTTGCTCTTCAAATCTCCGGAGCTCTACTGATTTGGTTCGTTTCCCATTCAGAATTGGTACTCCGAAAGCACGTGACGCAAACTCGCTGATGTTATACCTCAGCGATTCGTCCTGTGCTTTTGGTTTCTTATTTATTGTTGACCATATTGCAGCCACTCGTTATAGTCTACTGTTAATAATTTATTGTTTAAAGACAACAGACTCCACCGGACATTGGGCATTTAATAGCGCATAAAAACCGATGATTTAATATTTAGAACACCAATTTGGTGTCGTCTTTTCCATTTTTAATACAATTTTTAAATTAAATTGTGGCGTATAATATTTTTTTGAAAATGGAGTAACATATTTTAACAAAATTTTATTTCACAAGTCATAATTTAGTTTTAAAAAAAACTATATGGCAACGATGCAAGAAATTAACCCTAGATTTTGTCTTTTATATTAATTTTTTTATCCTCCCGCATGAGTTCATAGTTCATACCGACTGATAGTATCAGCGATTTTGAGTTTTCTTTTTCATTTTTCTTCCTTGCAAACCAACCTGATAGCAACGTGTGTTTATGTATGTTCTATCTAAGATATTATAGACTCTACTATGAGTGATTTTGGATTTGGATATCTAATGAACTAATGATAACATTAGAAATTGCTAGGAACTTTCTTGAGCCTTACTCATCATAAATCACTCGCTCAACTGGTAATGTCTACTTGACATAACAGCACTAAAAGTTCCGCTAATTTAGATTCAGCAATTTGCACACTTGCAGAAAGATTACCGGCAGATCACGGCAGAAAAAGATGACTTGGGTAAAGGGGAAAAAAAGTTATAGCACATTGAACCAAATATTGATTGATCAAGAGTTTAGATTTATTTTAAACTTAATTCAAGGACATATATAATTACAATGTTCTTCTACTATATTTTTATCAAATTAAACATAAGAGTTTAATTGGCATGTACTAACAGTATAAAATAATTTTGTACTATTAATCAATAGAAATAAAAAAAAATAAAAAAATTATGGTGAATCTCTTATTATAATAGGTGGTTATTTGTATGAGTTTGCACTTTTCACTATTTCTATTGATTGATAGTATAAAATTATTTTACACTGTTAATATATTTAAATTAAATTCTAAACATAATATTATCAGAATATATAAAAATTTGACACAAGTTCGATCCATCTTTGCAAATAAGCTTTATACATAAAAAATAAGAATTTAATTTTAATTTACTGCTAATATAAAAAAAAGTGCTTACTTTTTATACCTATTACTTCAAAAATTTAATTAAATAATAATATAAATCTCTTTTATTATACTAACAATATATTCAAATTGATTTTTAAAAATAAAATTTTATTTTATGTAGAATCCATGTTGCCGTGCATCGAGCCAACATGTTGTGTGGTCTTTTTACGATGGATCCATCTTTGCGGTGGCTTTATGCATTTTTGTTTTTTGTGAAAGTGGGATTTATGATGCTAACATGAAGAAACTTTGCAATTGAATTTTCGCTTTCGTTAAATGGGAGATCGACGTTACCACGTTAAGTGCTGACATAAGGAGACAAGCACATGCCCGTACCGCCCACTTGGCCAGCAGAATCACCGTGTTCACGTTCACCCATTGCCGAGTGCTGAGCCTGGACCATATAAAGTTGAAACTTCTCCTTTTACGAAGCAGATAAGAACGAGGGTAAAACAAAAGCAGCTTAAAAAAATAGTGCTGACGAGCGGTTGAAAAACGTGAGGAAAATGTTTGATCCTTTAAAGTGGTTCAGTATATATTTATCAATTTATGTATAAAATAATTAATGTTAGAAATATCATATTTTATATATAATGAATCGATTTTATTTAAATTAATTAATTAATAGACTACATTTTCATCAGTGCACCACAACATCAATTGATTAATCAAACAAAATACAAGAGAGCATTAGTCAATTGATGCACTATAGCAATTGAATTGTCTTTTATCTAAGATAATATTATTTTAATTACATGACGTACAAGCTAATCAGTCTAGAGAGAGGGCCATCCAAAGCAAACTGTTTTTTGACAAGCGAGTGAGTAAAGAGCGATGATTAATTACGGCATTGACAGCCTCTTGTAACTAATTAATTAATTATGTAGTACTTTTAAAAACCAAAGCAATGCAGGTTCCCATTTTAAAGTTGAAGTCATGCCTGCACCAACCAGACCACGTGCCAACCTCATCTTTGTTTTATTGGGTAGCCAGGATTGAATTGTCATGTTGTTTTCTCTTCGTCGTCAATGGTATCAACGGTGAACGGATAATTGTTTGTTGTTGATATATATGATTTTTCATAACAATTCGTTCTATTCATATATATATATATATATATTGACATTTAATTAATTTGGTGGGTTATAAATATTTCTATTTTATTATATTTTTAATAAAATAATTGAGTATTACGTTATCAATAAAATAAAATAAGATTTTTTTCTCTAAACATACTTAAGAATTTCTCAGTAAATATCCTTTAAATGCAAGACTAATTTTTCTTTTCTTTTTTTAAGATGAAAATGATGCATACTGTTAACCCTCTTATTAATAAATGGTAATTCTAAAAAATTTAAACCTCTGTCTTCTCTTAATAGGATATTTTATTTTATCTAAAGTCTATTTAAATTATTCGAATTATTCCACATCAAGAAAAAAATTTATCGAATTATTATGCAAAAATTATGAAAACATAATAAAAACTTGCAAAGTCAAAGTAGATTGGGTTATTCAAAAAAATGAATAAAATTAGAAGAAAAAAGTTTTTTTCAATATATATTAAAAATTTAATTACTATATACTAATAATATAAAAGTTTTATATTATTATTCAATTAAATACCTGTATTTATAAAATTTTTAAAGTAGTGGATAGTTAAATCAAATATTTTTTATTGATATGATAATATATAATTAGATATTTATATAAATTTTTTTTATATTAACAGTATACATAAATTAAATTTATATTTTAACATATTGTGGCTTGAAATATGTTTCCCTTTTTTTAATTGACTCCATTAATGTCTGATTTGTCGAGTTTTCTTTTATTATCATTATTTTAACGGAATAAATGCACTATGAAGATCTAAAACTTTGGAGAATTTATAAATAACTTGAGAAAATATCTATATCAGAAGACGTGTAATTCTCACCTATGGTTACAACTTTACATTTGATTCTGTGGAAGACTACGACTCATGACAATCTGTTTATCGCATTGATCGAGTTTGGTGGGTGATTTATTTCCCGAAAAAGAAGAATAGACGGCACTTCATTAATTTAATATTAATCAAAGTTTTCATATGACAAGTGAGATCTATTGCCTAATATATAAAATTTGATTTATACGTACGGTTAATATAAAAAAATTTATATTGTGATCTAATTATGTATGTCATATTAATAAATATAGTTAAGTTTTATATTTATTATTTAAATAAATATATAAATAAAAAGATATAATTAATTAGCTACATGAAAATCTTTTATATTATATTATATTATATATATAAATTAAACTTTAATATATAACAACTTTTTTTTTGGGGGTCAAACGCTTGGTTGTTGAAAGATTATTAAAATATAAAGTAAAATAAGAGGCGACGGAACTTGACTTGTATAGTTCACCGCTTTATGTGTCAAGTGATGACTGACGAGGATCTATTTCTTACCCTTTTTCGTTAGTTGGCTGAGGTGTGTTTTTGAATTAGTCGTGGAAAATATTAAAAAAAAAAAAGGAACTATGCATATAATTGGTTTTAAAAAATATTTATAAAGAAATAGTTCATATTTAGATATGTTTGTTCATATTAATTTTAAGATAAAAGTTTGGACTGTGCCAAAAGAATAATTACTAAAAGAGATATTAAATGAGAAAAATGTTAGGGTAGGACTTGTGCTTTTGCACCACACAGCGCCACTCATTTATATTATTCCATACATACCTCTTCCGAGACACATAGTTTAGCATAGGCATAAGATAGAGACCAACTCTTCCTACATCATTTACTCAATGCTGCTAGAATTGGTGATTGAATTGGAAAAACACCCAATTAGATTCAAGCATTTAAATCCTCTAACAAAATCGAATGATATCATAAAAATAATTTCGTGGAACAATATGGAATACATAAAAAATTTATGAAATCTGAAAAATTATATTTTTCAAATTAGTCAATTTTAAGAAATTATTATTTTGTTAGTTTTTGATAAGCTAATTATAAAAGGGGATACTCTGGTGCAGACGCCGATCAAATCTTCATGTGAAGATCTGTATATTTTTTTAAAAACTTTTGTTATATCATCAAACAAATGCGTGCTGCAGCACATATGATAAGGGCAAGCAGCGTCCGTCTTCCCAGTAAAGCTTAGGACCCACGTTCAACTCTTATTGTACAACATTCTTTCCCTTTTTTTTTGTGATTTTCTATTTGGCAATTGTTTTTTTTTTTTGGGGCATGTATGTGGCAATTGTTATATACACACTAAAAAAAATTGTGATAATATACACATTGTAATACACATCATTAGAAAGAGATGAAAATGTATATATTAATCATTTAAATTAATACTTACTGACATATTATTGTACTATTTAAGTAAAAATTTAATAAAGAAATTGTTTATTTTTCTACCTTCATCTATTTCTTTAACATTATAATTAAAAAAAAATTCTTAAAACTAAAGTGAAACATACCTATAATATCTATCTATAAATTATTTTGTTTGTATTTAATATACTTAATCCCTATAAGATATATATAAAAAAATTTAATTTTTTATCCTACCCTCATACAATTTAATTTAATTATATTTTATGTAAGGCTTTTAAGCTTGTATATATAATAATATAAATAATTTTTAATATTATATGATAAAATGCACATATATACTTGTAAAATATTCGAGAATACATCTTTATATATAAATAATTTAAGATGAAATAATTATAGAAATAAAAACTATAATTGTGATATGATTTTGCTTAATGATTGTGGACTACCACTTGAAAATATTGAAAAAAAAAATAATATATGATAATTTATATTGAAAACTAGTTAGATATGAATTGCAATATATAAATTAGAAAGTATTAATATAATAAGATTTTGTATATTTAAAAAATGAGAAACGCACCCATTACAAATATAAATTTATATAAATTTTATTTATCAATATAAAATATTAAAGACTCAAAATTCAATTTGATTAATTATATATACATTATAATGATTGTTGGTTAATGGTTAAAATAAAATAAGAATACGATATTAAATCTCTTAGCTTTTGTCACAAAAAACACACTAAATTAATTAAAAGAATGAAATATGTGTATATTATTGCAACGTTTTCTTTGTAGTGTATATATAATTTTAACAATTATTAAATAAAATTTTAAACAAATAAAATAATTAAAAGTTACCCAAAAATTAAAAAAAACCCAACAGGTGTGGGAAGTGAGGACCGAACCTAGCATTCAAAGGTTATGGCAAAGACAAGAACCTGCGTGCTGATCATGCGAGCTACACCACGCGTCTAGTTACATTAGGTTCGCTTAAATCATATTAAAAGAAATGCAAATCTTCAGGTGAAGATTTGACCACCGTCTGCACCAGAGTATCCGCCAATTATAAATATCAAATTCTCAGTTTTTTCTTTTTCGGTGAACAATCAAATTACTGATGAATTTTTATTTTTCTGGTGATTGAACTGTTGGATAGTTTTGGTCTGACAATTGTGGTCCGTATGGAGCATAAACCCAACGAGCCCATGAGCTGGGCTTAAATCGAGCTAGCCCAATCATGTTGGCTTAGTAGGCGTTGAAAGTGTAAGTGCCATGGCATATGGGTTTGTTTTTTTTCGTGACCCAAGAAAACGGCGTTAAATATTTGTTAACTAAAACGGCATGATGGATAACTAAACTACATGTCGTTGAAGTTCCCCTTCGGCTCTCCCTCCCGCTAGGGGAAACGGAGTGCAAGCACACTGAGCTTCATCACCATTTCCCTCACAGCCGCCGCTTCGAAGCTCTTTCTTCCGTTATGGCTCCAAGAATCCTGCTATGCGGCGACGTTTTGGGTCGCCTAAACCAACTCTACAAGCGCGTCTCATCGGTCCCTCTCCCCCTCTTTCTAGGGTTTATTATCACTTGCACAGTTGCCGTTTCCGTTGTCGTTACGCCGATTCTTGTGCTGTTTTTCAGGTGAACAAATCGGCGGGTCCATTCGACGCGCTCTTCTGCGTGGGCCAGTTCTTCCCGGACTCGCCGGAGCAGCTCGACGAGTTCATGGGCTACGTTGAAAGCCGCTCTCACATTCCCCTCCCAACTTACTTCATCGGCGACTACGGCGTCGGTGCCCCTAAAGTGTTGTTGGCAGCTTCCAAAGACTCCGCCAATCGCGGTTTCAAGATGGACGGCCTCAGAGTCTGCGACAATTTGTTTTGGTTGAAAGGCAGTGGCAAATTCTCCTTCTTAGGTACCGTCCCCAATTCGACTTGCTCATTTTTTCTTGTTCGAAATATTAGTACCTCAATTGCGTTTTTACTGAGTGTTAATCTCGCGAAATGCTTAGGAGAAAAATATAATTGGTGATCAGCACTTAGCAGCAGTTTTAGGAAAATGTAATCGATTTGGGAATTTGATGTTGTGTCGTTGGTGTCTTGTCTACTTTACTTATATGCAGGGCTATCTGTGGCCTATTTATCTGGGAGGAAATCACCAGAGGGTCAACATTTTGGAACTTACAGTCAAGATGATGTTGATGCTTTGCGAGCAATAGCTGAGGAGCCCGGAATTGTTGACTTGTTCTTGACATATCCTTGAATTCATTTGCATTTTTGTCTTTTCTACTCTCAGTCATACTGTATTATGGCCTTGATGCTACTTTGCTAGTTTTATAGGAAGTGATCTGTTTGTTGACTAATTGACTTCCTTGATTCCTTCGTTACTAACGAGTGGCCAACTGGGGTCACAAATAGAGCTGCTGCTTCAGACATTCCTGCTGGATTCTCAGATTCCATTGACAGTGATTCAACCATATCGGAGTTAGTACAAGAGATTAAACCACGGTAATTGTTACTTAGGACTTAAGAGTTTATAATTATATAGATGTCTGGTTTTGCAGTGCCTAATCGGATTATCTGTGTTTCCTTGCCCCCACCCCCTAAAATTAAGAACAGCGGCATTTTCTTGCCGAAAGTTTCATGTGTAGCTGTATTAGTGGTGAAGGACTTTAACATTTTCTATTTAGCAAATGGAATTGTATGCATAAACCCTGAAACCTGATTTCATGATATTTGGTGGCAGTGTGTACTTCAAGCTTTGGCAGGATAGGGCATCAGGTTATTTGTTCAATTAGACTTTTGTGTTCAACCATGTTTTTTATATCTATCATGGGTTAGAAAATTTTGTTATTTTCAATCATATAATTGGAGATGACATTCTCACAAATGGTAAAAATGAAAACGGGATTTGGTTGGACTATCAAGATTAATTAAAATTATAAAACTTGGAGGGAAAATCTGGAAGTTCTTTCTCATAGGAGGTTAACTCCTATGCACTAGAAAAGCATTTTATTTTCTCATATTCTCTGGAGGAATTGGGTATGCCAAAAGTGCCTTATGTGCACTTTCTTCTGGCCTATTTAAAAGCAGGCCCAACTTTGAGGATTGCATTTATTTTTCTTACAATTTTGTTCCCTCTGTTTGCAGCTACCATATAGCAGGCACTAAAGGTATATACTATGCCCGTGAACCATATTCCAATGTTGATGCGGTGCATGTGACTCGTTTCATAGGGCTTGCTTCTGTTGGAAATAAAGATAAGAAGGTTTGGCCATTATTTATTCTTTCATCAGCTATCTATTTTTGTTTTTATTGAATTGAAAATTTAAAATTTATAAATTCTTTAATATATTTCTAATAGTGATTAGTTGTTCCTTGTCATCAAGATTCTTGTGTTGGTCATACTTGTGAAATTTCTTTTATGAACTATGCACATGTGTCTTCTCTGTGTGTGTCATTAGTTGCTCTTTATATTTTGAGTTTCCACATAAGTAATTAAACACGCCTTTACCCAATAATAATAATAATAAAAAGTAAATAAATAAATAAATAAAAATGTTCCTTTGTCTCTCTCTAAATGGTTAATAGCTTTTCAATACTGTTAATTGTTCACGTTTGCTTTCCAGAAATTTATTCATGCAATTTCTCCCACTCCGGCATCCACCATGTCTTCAACTGAGATTGCCATGAAAACCACAAACACCACCTTATCACCATACACATCTGTGGGGGAAAAAACATCTCCAAAAGATGCCTCTAAGAGATCCAGTGATGTTATCTCTGATGATCAATATTGGAGATATGATGTTTCACAAAAGCGACGGAAACATGAAGCTGGAGATGGTGAAAGGATATGTTTTAAATTTGTGTCTTCTGGTTCTTGTCCGCGAGGAGAGAAGTGCAATTTTCGACATGATACGGATGCAAGGGAACAGTATATGAGAGGCGTTTGCTTTGATTTTTTGAACAAGGGAAAATGCGAAAGGGGTCCAGATTGCAATTTTAAGCACAGTTTGCAGGATGAAGGTGATAAGCATCCGTCCAGGCGACCTGGATCTGAAAATACTAGGTCTTGTTCATCATCTTTCATCTGTGTTTACTTAATTCTTCCTTGTTCACTCAGATTTTTAGGTTTTTTGGCATTGACTTACCTATCCTACAATACAACTGCAGATCAAAAGAATGTTGGTTTTGCTTGTCAAGCCCCAACGTGGAGTCTCATTTGATCATAAGCATTGGAGAAAATTACTACTTGGCATTGGCTAAAGGTCCACTTGTTGAAGACCATGTGCTGATAGTACCAGTTGAGCATATGCCAAGTACCTTGTCTCTGTCATCTGAATCTGAAGTTGAGCTCTGCAGGTTTCAGAACAGTCTTGAGAGTTACTGCAAGAGCCAAGGAAAGGAAGTCATCTTTTTTGAATGGGCTTCTATACGTGGCACTCATGCCAATCTTCAGGTAAAATAAGTTACTGTTGTAACTTGCAAAGCTAGTTGGAATCCTGATGAGGAAAAGCTCCTTGCTTGCACTGTGTTTATCTAATGTGCTGGCTTGCCTCCCCTCCCCCAACCTTTTATTCCTGTCCCCTTTCCCATTTTTTAATTTGCTCAATTCCACTTTAGAGGTGCAATCTATTTTTCCTTTTTTTTTTTGTTTTTTTTGGTTAGCTATTTTCAGCTTTAATAACAACAGTAGTTTCTTAAGTAAGTTTCATTTTTATTCTTTATGATGATAAGTTCAAATTCATTTGATTAACTATAGTTTTATATTAAGTATATCTCTTATCCACATTCTACCCTTTCATGTAGGCCATTCCTATTTCATCTTCCAAAGCAATTATGGTTGAAAAAGCATTCAATTTAGCTGCACAAAAGATGGGATTTAAATTTGTGTCCAAGAAATGTAAGTATTAATCCTCTCGGTGTGCTTTATATTTCATTTCTTGTGCTGTCTGTTTCTGCCCTGAATCCATCAGAGTTTTTCTTAACCTTTCTTCCCCTTTACTTTCATGTCTTCAATTGCCTTGTTACTAATCCTCACTTACTGATATATGACTTTGAAAAAATCTACTCCAATTTATTTATTCTGGAAAATGCTCTACATTTTGAATTTTGTGGGCTTTTTGTCTGCATGCTTATGTTGTTCTTTATTGTGACTCAGTTGATAGCATTTCTGATGGAAGAAAATTTCTGAAGACACAAGTTGATGGGAAATCAAGTTTGTTCTATGTTGAAATCCCAGGAGGCACAATTCTCCTGCACCATGTTGAGGAGAAAGTGAGATTTCCTGCCCAATTTGGACGTGAGGTAGGCTTCTAGAAGTGACGAAATGCTGAGTATATATAGGATCATATTAAAATATTTCTTGAGCACTTATTTTTCCAGAATAGGACAACAATGATTATCATTCTTTTGTTATAAGGATAACTTCTATTTATCGATAAAGGTTTAAACTTACAAATATGAATCAGGTCGCAGCGGGATTGCTCAATATGGCGGACAATGCAGATTGGAGGAATCGCAAACATAGTAAAGAGGAAGAAACAAAAATTGTAGAAGATTTCAAGAGCCGATTTCAAGAATATGATCCAAACTGTTAATTGTTCATAGATCAAATTCTCAATTTACAGCAGCGCCATCATGATTATGGTCACCTTTTGGTTATATGTCCAATTGCTTCAAGTGCTGAATGCCAAACTGAAAGGTGCATACTTAGTTAATGTTGTAATCATCAACTTCCTGTTTGCTTGATTGTCAGAACCAACTGATTTTTACCCCATGAATTGGTGCTTAGGAGACTAATAGTCTGATTGGATTTCAGTCGGTGACTTTTTTATCAGCAGTTTCCATGGTAAATCTTCACTTTCTTAACACACATTCCCTGTGGCTTTCTTTCTTTCTAAGCCTGGGTGGCGAATTGTAATGTGACCATTAAATGCACGTTGTGTAGATGCCTCAACTATGCTATTGGATGTAGTTCAAGTGAAGAATCACCAATCTGAAGTTGCTATCCCATCACTTATGCTATATGCAGCGATCAATATGCGGTAGCTGCATTAAAGCTTTGAAACAGGCTGGATTTCCACCTGCTTTATATATGAAACTGAGGAGTTATTCATATCTGTTTTGAGGGGCTGACGTTGAGGGTGAGAGAGGTTTGTTTCAACTTTCAACTAGTGAATTTGTATCATTTGATTCAATATTCAGATCTTGCAATATTTGTGCTTGCAGTTGTCTTAGAGTTGAAGTTTGTATCATTTGTTGACAAATAACATGTCTAGTTTCTCAAAGGTCCTTGTTACGGAAATTGAATTTTGTAGACTAGTGGTTTAGAATTTTGATATTTATATAGTCTGATTTGTTTTCTTTGAAATTATATTGCCTTTTCATTCGTAATTTTCTGACAATATGCTATATAATATAACTTGAGGACTATAACGTACTTTTCTTCTTTGAACTTGCTGTTCCTAATCCTAAATATTTGCTGCATTGATGTCATTAACTTAATGTGTGCCCAATGGAACTGGGAGACTGTATCCTGCCACTTTAGTACTTCGATGGATCAGCTAACTCGTATGACTGGATTCAAGACACCACTGGGCTGCTGGAGGCCCAATTATATTTTGTGGAGGTTTCTGTGTTCGGCTTTGTAGGTAGGTGCTAATTCAACTCCCGTGCGGAATATGGGAAGAGCACATCCTTTTCAGCCTTAACAAAGGGAAAGAACATAAAGGAATATATGTAATATCTAAAACTCTATTGGAAAATGAGTTAGCAACTTATTTTGTTCTGGCACGTGGTTTTTATCATTGGACGAAACTTTCTTACCGTAAAGGTGATGCTGTGAAGGTTGAGTATTTGCTAAGGAGCTGTACCCAAGGAAAAAGAAAGGAAAGGCTCAAGATTCATGAATATAGGGGGAGGAGTAAGTAGCAAGAAAACGAAGGAATGCGGAGTTCTCTCGTGCCATGTGTACGTTCCTCTTTGTAATATGTTCATTTTGGTTCAGGTGTTAAGGCTTTGAAATATCAAATCAGAAAACTTAGGGGCTGTTTGGTTTGCCTATTTCTTATTTTCATTTTCAATGAAAATGAAAAAATGTCTATGAAAATATGTTTGGTTAAATTTTGTTGGAAGTATTTCAGAAATTTTCGTGATTTTGAAAACGTCGTGTTCACGTTTTCAACATTTTATATGCATGTATTGGAAATATTTTCAATTAGAAACGTGGTGGTACAATGGTAAATTAGAGCAAATATTGTCTTTTCCACTTCAGTGCGCTGTGTTTGAACTTGCTGGCAGAAACTTCTCTTATATTTTTGCTCTTTCCAATGCTTCATGCCACCTATTTAAATTGGCACTACGCCTTATGTTACAGTTTTAGTTGTTCGATTAGATATTTAAATCAATAAATTGCAATTGCTATCAGTTACTAAAAACTTGGTTTGATTGTGTAAAAACTTGATCTAACGAGTAATTAAAAATTTATTATTGGATTATTCCTTTTTATTATTTATAATCATATGAAGAAATTTTTCATATTATCATCTTGCATTTAAGATTTAATGAAAAACATAATTAAATTGAAAACATATCAATCTTTTTTACTATTCATAATCATATGAAGAAAATTTTCATATTGTTATTTTGGACAAAGTTTAAGTGTAGATCAAAAAGGTGTTGGTATTAATGTTACTAAAGCAACTCAAATGATACAAGGTAGAAAAATAATTGCTATTCAAATATGTGATAATTACTATAAATGATTGATGATTATCACTTTTTATATTTTGTTATAAGGTGATGCCTTTTTCTTTTTCTTTTTTTGTATTTTTTAGTTGGTTAATAAGTTAAAGTATGATAAAGACTGTAATTATAGATAGTACAAGTTACTTTGTTCAATTATATCTCTTTTTAGTGTGATTATAATTTATTCACAAATTAAATATATTCTAAATATATTTTGTTATTCAAGTCTGTAGTTGAAGTTTTAGTAGATGAACAAAATGTGAAAATCAAATATATATAATTCTTATTATTTAATAATAAATATAATTTTATTATCTCAAATTTGATTTTGAAAATATATTTTGAATACAGACAAATCAAACATAATCACATTGTTTTCACTTTTTGAAAACAGAATTTATTTTTATAAATCAAACATATTTCCTAAATTCAGAAAATATGAAAATAAAAATTATTTTCAAAAAATAAAAATATAAAATAAAAATAAGAAATATTTTCATAAACCAAATATACCCTAAAAATACATATTTATAGTAGGGTGTCGATTTTTAAGAAGAGTGGAGCTGTTTTCGTTTTCGAAGATTAAGTGGGCCTATTCTGTATGTAGGTGGTGGTAACGGCCCAACTGTGTATGCGATGTATTTGTTCCTCTTTGTGCGCTGTGAGGCCGGCGCATTTTGTGTATGTAGATTAATCTGTACCGCAATCCCAAATCAGATTTGCTGACCCGATGGCCGTGGAATCGATACGATTTTGATGGTTGAGGGACGCTGTCGGTGGATGCCAAGAATGTCGCATAGTTCTCGCAATCCCCGTATCGTAAATTTTGAGAGTTCACGACCAGGTTACTCGGGGTTTCAGTGGTCAACATCGTGCACCGTAATTCAGAAAATTTTAACCAAAACAGCTGTTACATATTTTGTTAAAATCCCGTTGACAAACACTGGGATAAATGCTGTAATTATGTGTATGCGTGCATGTACTATCAAAAAGTTCATTTTCTGTTTCATTGGAGGTATGTGCTTAAAATAATTGACTTGAGGCGCTGTAAAATGCTGCTGCTGTCTTTCACCAAAATGTTCAATATTTTATCCTGCAGGAACTGGCAACAGCAAATGAAGCATCTGGGCACTGGGTTCCACTAATATAATAATAATTATGCTTAGTGATACGGCTTTGTCAATGATAGTTATTGTTAATAAGTTTGGTGATGGACCCCACCCGATCAATCCTGTTATGTTACAGTGGTGCATGTGGACAGCAAAGCTTCCACACTAGCGCTCCACCACCAGCACCAACGCCATCTTGGTGCTAGTGCCCTGCACTACAATCCAAGAAAACTTTCACGGAGATATGTTGGTGGTGTAGGAACTTACTATTACCCATCAAATCTGCACCGCCTTATTGACAAAGCTGAGCTGCCCATATGTTACCCTAGTAGGACCCTCTATTCTGTATCTCTTGTCTCTGTGTGTCTCAGACCACTTTCTTTCATCGCATCCATGACCCTTGACATGTCTTCTATTAGTCCACCTTTTCTGTTTTTAGTTTCCATATGCCCCTGAACCGTGATTGAACAGCTGTGATTCTTATGACACTTAGTACCTTGTCCGAAGCTTTTCTTGTCATGGAAGCAGTAAATTTCTTAACATGATCCTCAGCGAGTTATAGCACTTTCAGTTGCCTGTCTCAGTTATGCCACTGCCAAGAATAAAAATTATGGCTTATTGTTATGATAATAGAAGTGTTCGATAAAAATCAGTGACCAATTTCTGGGCAATGATGAACCTGACAAGGTCGTTACTGCAATTTATACTGCCACAAAAACTAAAGTTTAAGAGGGCCAGGGATCTGAGCTAAATTCTCAATCTCTGATTTGGGTATACACTTTTTTGGTACAGATTTTGATAGAGATGTGTTATTTGAATTAAAAAAATGGCTTATTAATATTTTTTTATATTTAATTATTTAATTTATTTAATTTTATATTTTAAATTTTTTATTTCAATTTTTTTTAAAATTCTAATAGGATGTCTCTAACAGTATTGGATTTATAATGTTCAAAACACATTTCCCTTTTTATATACATTTTACTAACTGACAAGCAATAACTCAAGTTCCGCTTTATGTCCACCGTAAAGAGTGTCACGGGCGCCATGTTTTTTATTAGAGAAATAGTATTTGAATTAATTTTTTTTATTTTTATGTTAATTCATTCCCATTTATTAATAAATAAGGTATGAATTTTGTTTAATTTAAATTTTATACTCTATTAATAATAGATAAAAGTGAGTTAATAAAAATAAAAAAATTTAGCTCAAATAACATAATTTTTTTTATTAATCTCTCAAAGAAGTGAAGGAGTATTCTCATCAAATTATACAATTTATAAATTTTTTTTTTTTTGGCCCTTTTGTTTCACATGCGTGTGACGGAGGGATCAGCCAGTCACTTTTTGTGAGTTCTGACTGCGAAGCCGTTTTATTTAAATCTTGATCTTTACGCACTCAGATTCTAGTGGTTCCTTTTTGCTTTTATCCCGAACCATATCTCTCTAATTTAAAACTCGTTATGACTTTAATATCCATTTATTATGTGTCACGGAAGTCCTAGTAACCATTAGTAAAATGAGAACATGTGGGGGTGATGTGTCAGAGTGAGTTTTTGACACATGACACACCGTATTATCAAAATCACTATCTTATGATGGCCAACACTACCAAAAATTGAAGTAAAGCAACTATGCAACCTACATTGAACTGAACCAATAAAATACATGACACATCACATTAATGTAACTTTCTCACAGAATATTAGTGAAATACATATAGCAATACTACTTTGTTCTTGCTATAGCCTTTCTGCCTTACCTAACAGCCTCTCACAGAGAAGGACAAGGAGTTTACTATTCCACCATTTTTTATTCCTTTTGAGTTTTCTCAAAGTGTCTTTGGATTGTAAATACACGTGTGTTGTATTGTTCTCCCTCTGGGTCCTTTTTAACTTTGTTTAACTAACCTCAGGTGAAAAGAGTTCAAGTTTTACCACTCCAATGGAAATTTCTAAACCCTGCCAAATCCAGTGCTCATGTTCTCAAGAAACACATGTTTTGGGGCCTTGTCCTTTTCACCATAAACAGTTCTGGGTTGTTCCATAAACTGCCCTCTCATTGCTTTGGTGTCACTTTATGTGGGCCTCCTCCTCCTTTTGTTCTAGCTTCAAGTTACCAACTTCAAAGTCTGTAATTTATTCTCTCTCATTTGTTAAAGTATTAGTCTTTTGAGTTGCTGCTGAGGAGGTTGTCCTTGAAGACTGGTATGGGATGGGGCTGGTTTTGGCAATGATGCTGCAGCTGCTGAAGCTCTGCATCATTGGCCTTTCTGTGGCTGTCCAAGGATCCAAAGGTAGGTGCTTAATCTTCAGAATTGTTCATTGAAGTTAATCCTTTTGTAAACTTCTCCAGAGTCTGGCAGAAATTACGAACAAAGAAAATTGTTCTTAAGCTAGAAGTACTTGATCTGGGTCAATATAGTTCCTTTTTACAATGTTGTTATTATGATTAATACCATAGAGAACATAAACATCTGTGTCCATTTGTACAATTAAATTATTGGTTTAAATCGCCATACCTTAGTGTCAGTTAACAAATTCGATATGGGCTTATAGAATGAAGCATCAGATGTCTTCTTTCTGTTGTCCTTTTGCTTTGCAAACAAAATCTGATTTTGATCAATATATATTGAAGATAATGCATGCTGCTGCTGGGGTGTGAAACTGTTATCTTAGCCTCCACTCTTGTTCTTATGAGATGACATGCTATTAGAAGCTTAGAACCAAAGACGTTAGTTGCTTAGAACAGTGTGGCTGGCTTAAATTTTTTTTAACCATGGTTTTTAAGGTTCATATTTTTCCAGCTGCTGAAGTGGCTGAGAATTACTGATTTTTTTTCTTCAGGAAGCGAAGTCTTCTTGTCTCTCTGATTTTTGCTTTCTATGAGGAAATCTCCTCTGCAAAAAATGCAAATAGCTGCTTACAGATTTTTACTCGTTTCAAGACATAGAGGTTCTTCCTGCGTGGACACTTTTTGCCAATGGATTGATTTCTTATCCCTTTATAGTTACCCATTGTTGGAACTTGGTTATTCCTTAAGAATCTGATTGACTGCAGTATTAAAATTTGTAAATGTAGAAGAATGAATAAATAGTATCAAAATTTTCTTCTCAACTGGACCGATATCCTTTGCATTTATTTCGAATTTGATTATATCCAAACACTCTTCAAGACCAAAACGAAGAGAAATAAATGCCAAGATTCCAAAATGTTGAATTTTGTAGAAGAGATTGCTGATTGTGCCCATATGTTTGCTTGATTAATTAGTCATCTGATTTGACAATTTTTGATCTTGCTGATAAAAACTTCAATCTTTGGGTCCGTGGAATTTTGGGCATTCATATGATAGTATGTTCTTTCAGGGTCCATTATATCTCCAACACCAGCATTCCTTCCTGTCATTCCTCCTAGAGCAGAAACACTTGGTCCTATCCATCATGGACAGCCAAGGGAAAGCATTGCACCAAGCTTACCATCACATCCAGATGGTATATCACTATATCTAAATATCATACAAAATGTTTGAGCTTTGTTAACTTAATTGTTTGCCGCTCCTACTATAATTTCTGATGGTATTTGATACTTCTTTACCTTCTTTCAGGGATTGTTATATCTCCATCTCCAGCAAACTTACCCGTGTATACTTCCCCAAGTGAAACTCCTGGTCCTTTACACCCAAGAGATTCATGGACAACCATTGCCCCAAGCTCTCCAGCAGTACCAAATGGTAATCCCATTCCCTTAGTCCATTAAGTAATCTTAAGATCATCTAACTAAACAATTAGTTTTAAACAATCCAGGATCATTCTTGCACCCTCCAGCTGCATTACCACTTCCTGCATTAGTTCCAACTCCTCAGAAGCATATAGACATCGAATCATCCACATCTCCAAGTCCAAGAACTATAACATTGTCAACACCATTTGAGGTTGTTCCTTCACCATCAACAGTGAAAGGGAACGTGCCACCACCCTTAAAAGCAAGTCCACCTCAAAGAAATGCACCTGCTGTTAGGCATCCAGTCTCCACACAAACTGCTCCAGGTTCATGACATAGTTGTTTCTTTTGGGGAAGAAGGGGGGTGTTGAGTGCAGCATACAATTGATATTGACCCTGATTCCTGTTTGTCTAATATGCATTTCGAACAGCCCCGGTTGCAATACCTTCTGGCAGATCAGCAAACAATTCACCAGTCAGCCAACCAACTGAACATGGAACTTTGGCACCAAACAATGATAATAGGAATGCAAACCAGAGTCACACAGCAGAGCCAGTTTCGCCACGTATGTGATAAAAGCCTTAGTCTTGTCATGTTGTCAATAGAATTCTCACTGGATGGTTTTCCTTTTCATATTCAACAGATTCCTGTTGTTATTGACCCAAAATATGCTCTTCTACTGAATGCTTGAACAGCACCAGTTGCAACATCTCCTACCAATTTGCCCAAAAATTCACCAGGCAGCCAACCAACTGAAAATGGAAGTTTTCCTCCTCAAGAGGGTACAAATAAAGGTCACATCTCAGAACCGATTACACCAGGCATGTGATAAACGTCAAAAGTTGTCACCTGAATTCTTACTAGATAGTTGTAAAATTTTCTTTTATCCTCTCCAGCTTCAAGTCGGTTTTGAGCCATACTATGCTCTTCTATTGAATTTTGAACAGCCCCTGTACCAGTTAATTTGCCAAAAATTTCACCTGTCAGCCAGCCAACTGAAAATGGAAGTTTGCCTCCAATTGTTCATCAAAGGAATGCAAACACTGGTTATAACTTGAAGCCAGTTTCACCAGGTTTCTACTAGATGATTCCAACAGCTTCTTCTTCTTCCTCTCATTACCAAATTCCAGCTGGTATTGATCCAAAATCTGCTTTTCTATTGTATTTGAACAGTCCCAGTTGCAATACCTCCTGCAACTTCTAAAACAAATTCAACAGCCAGCCAACCAACTCAACATGGAAATGAAGGTCATAAAAGGACCGCAAGTGAAGGTCACACCCCAGAGCCAGTTTCACCAGGTAGGTGATAGTCTTATCAAATCACCTCTGATATTCAACTATGTGGTTCTAAACTTCCTCTTTTTCTTTGCACAGAATCTGTTGCATCCCCACCATGGAAAGTGGAACATAACCCACCAGTAGCCCTCCCTATTTTCCCAACAATAACTCCATCCATATTGTCTGGTAAATTTTATCACCTTAATTTGGTGAAAGAGGAGGGAATATAAAATTAAATTTTATATGGAAGCTTTCAATTCTCTTCTTATTTCTTCTTCTGTTGAATTCATGCAGCACCTGTTGCATCACCAACCAGTTCAGTTCCAGTAAATCCACCATTGGTCCATCCAATTGTTCCATCAATATTATCTCCGTCAAAATTACCAGGTACAAAGTTAGAAAGGATTTTGTTCTATTAACTCTTTCCCTTTTGTCATGTGTTTTAAAATATTACACAGTTTCACTTGTTAAATCTTTCAGTATCATCAAATACTCTCTTGTGCCTGTGGCTGTTATTCTAGAGTGTTCAACATTTGTGTGTGCTTTAATTTCTTTTATGCTCAAATGCTATAGTGCAATCATGCTTAACTTCATGGACACTTAATTAGCACAAAACATGTGGTGCAGCACCTGTTGCCTCTCCCAAGTCAGTTCCTTCCGGAAGCTTCAATTGGAAAAAAGGTTGTGCACCACCAGTTGGTGCACCTTTGTACAAATCACCAAAGCCACTTCCAGCTGTAATACATTCCCCTGCTCAAGGTAGGCGCTTATTGAAACAAGAGCATAAGCTATTGAAAGATTGTCCTAACAATGAAGTTCAAACTTAAAAATTTGCAAAACAGTACGAAATTTACATCATATTGGAATGTCTTTGGAAATAGTTACCAAATTTAAAACGGTGCTTTATATGCAACCATTTTTTTTTTTTCTGTAGCTCCTGCTGCACATAAAGCAATACAATTAGATCATGCTCCTGAGCCATTGATTTCATCTCCTAAATCTCTTTCCAATAAAGAATACCATTCTCCTGCATTGTCACCTTCAGCCTCATCATATAAGCATCATCCTACAAGGAACACAGCTACCAGCCCTGCTCCTGTTTCATCATACATGGTTTCTCCTCCCACTTCAAAACATCAAGGTTTGCTGAGCTACCTGATATATTAAATTGTGCCACGGATGAAGTTTTTTGCTGCTACTGAATATAGATAACCTTTTTTATTTTATACATCTGCTATAGATCAAGCAATTCCACCTTCATTACCACCAGCAAGCGGACCAAGACATCATGTTCCACCACCAATGAACCAAGGTACTATATAAGTATTATAAACTTCTTAGATGTTTATTCTATGAGAATTAGAAGTAAACAAAGATCATTTCTAATTGCTTAGTCTTTTGGCATGGTAGGTTCTTCAGTTCACCCACTCTCTTCCCCTATTCATTCACCCATGAGCCAAGTTTTGTCCGCTCCTTCTCCATCAATCGAAATTGCCCCTCACCCAACTGAAAGTAAGAAAAGCTGAGTCCATCCTTTTTTCTGTTGCAGAAATTCCATCCTTAATGTATTCAAAATAGTTTAGAAAATCTTGCTTTTTCATTATTGCCTACTTATTAGTTTGCATCGATCATTGTTTTTGCTAGTGCAAGTTCCACCTAAAGTATCTCCTTCTGCCCCTAAGGCACCACTCCTTCCTCAGGTTCGAGCACTGCCACCCCCACCTCCTAATGAAGGTTAGCACTTTATTTGCTTGATCTTTTTTGTGCTGAAGTTATTGCTGCTAAGTGCTAGTATCTGTACTCTTTGGATTGTCCTTAGCCTTATTCATCACACTGAAATATACATGTCCTTCATTTTTCAGAGTGTTTATCAACTGTCTGCATGGAGCCTTATACAAATTCACCACCTGGAGCACCTTGCAGATGTGTCTGGCCCATGCGAGTCGGTCTTCGCCTTAGTGTTTCTCTTTATACCTTCTTCCCTTTGGTTTCAGAGCTGGCTTCTGAAATTGCCACCGGGGTTTTCATGAAGCAAAGTCAAGTTCGCATCATGGGAGCCAATGCAGCAAACGAGCAACCAGAGAAAACTGTTGTCTTAATTGATTTGGTACCACTTGGGGAAAACTTTGATATTACTACAGCATTTTTCACTTCCGACAGATTTTGGTATAAAAAGGTTGTTATAGAAGCTTCCTACTTTGGAGACTATGATGTATTATATGTGAGCTATCCAGGTATCTATAAATTTCAGTTTCTTGTATAATCTCTTTTCTATGACTCTTTTGGTAAGAGGTTTTATGGGATCCTCCTCTGTATATAGGTTTACCTCCTTCTCCTCCCTTACCAAGTTCAACCATTACCATGATTGATGGTGGCCCATATTCCATTGGTGGCAATAATGGAGGGACAATAAAGCCCCTTGGTGTTGACATACAGAAGAGGCAGCATAGAGGTGGACTTAGCAGAGGCATAATTGCCATTATAACTGTTTCAGTTTTTCTAGCAGTTGTTTTATGTGCCGCTGCTGCAGTTTCCTTGGTCATGTTCAAGTTCAGAGATCATGCTACTCAACCAGCATCAACTCCTCGGCTTTCACAGCCTTCTCTTACCAAAGCACCAGGAACAGGTAATACAACTGTGATATTCTTAGAACCAGGTGAACTAGTTCCTTTGCCCTACTGGTTGATAATTAAAAACAGAATTGTATTTAGAAATTACAAATTAACTGTTTTCAATCATTTCATCTAATTGAAGTAAAGAAACAATGCCATAATTCTTCACAGAGAAAGACAAATGCAATTTCAAGATTTCAATAAAATCATTATCAGTAGCATGGTATTTTGAAATTAAATTATTGAAGACTTAATACTTCTCTCGAGCCCCTTTTCTTACAAAACAAGTGAATTCCACAGGTACTGCTGCGTCATTAATTGGAGGTGGGGTTGGTTCTGCTTCCACATCATTTCGATCTAGCATTGCTGCTTATACAGGGTCTGCGAAAACTTTCAGTGCAAATGACATCGAGAGAGCTACTAATAATTTTCATGCTTCAAGAATACTTGGAGAAGGTGGTTTTGGGCTTGTTTACAGTGGCATCCTTGAAGATGGAACGAAAGTGGCGGTCAAGGTTATAAAGAGGGAGGATCATCATGGTGATCGTGAATTTTTAGCTGAAGTTGAGATGCTTAGCCGTCTTCACCATAGAAATTTGGTCAAGTTGATTGGTATATGTACTGAGGATAGCTTCCGCTGCTTGGTTTATGAACTCATTCCAAATGGCAGCGTGGAATCCCATTTACATGGTACTTAAATTTGCTTCATATTTGCTTGCATCAGCCTTCAGCTAACATGCCAGTTGTTCTGCTCTTCATGATAATGGTTTTGTTCTTCTATGTGGTTTTCTGTAGGAGATGACAAGGAAAACAGTCCACTTGATTGGGGTGCTAGGATGAAGATTGCTCTTGGTGCTGCTCGTGGTCTAGCTTATCTGCATGAAGATTCAAACCCCCGTGTTATACATAGGGACTTCAAGTCAAGCAACATATTGTTGGAAGATGATTTTACACCAAAAGTATCTGATTTTGGATTGGCTCGAACAGCAACAGATGAGGAGAACAGACACATATCAACACGTGTCATGGGAACTTTTGGGTATAAATTTCCCTTCCCTTTTTCTTATTATTATTTGCGCTATTATGCATTTCTTGTTAGCTGATATTTTGTCATTTTTGATCTTTGAAAATTTAATTCAGTTATGTGGCTCCGGAGTATGCAATGACTGGGCATCTTCTTGTTAAGAGTGATGTTTATAGCTATGGTGTTGTTCTTCTGGAGCTTTTAACTAGAAGAAAACCTGTAGACATGTCGCAACCACCTGGTCAAGAGAATCTTGTTGCATGGGCTCGTCCGCTTCTCACGAGTAAAGAAGGATTGGAAGCAATAATAGACCCATCTCTGGGAGCTGATGTGCCTTTTGATAGTGTGGCCAAAGTTGCAGCCATTGCTTCAATGTGTGTGCAACCAGAGGTATCAAACCGGCCTTTCATGGGTGAGGTTGTTCAGGCTTTAAAACTTGTATGTAATGAATGCGACGAAGCAAAAGAAGAGGCAGGCTCAAGAAGTTCTACACAGGAGGGTTTGTCTGTTGATTTGGACGTGGGAGTTAGTACTGTTTCTGGACAAGAAGATAATTTCCAAAGCCAATTCTCAGCTGCTAACTTTGATTCTGGTCTTGATGTTGAAAGAGGGTTGTCTGCATCAGAACTACTCAGTTTATCAGCAAGATTTGACAGGCAGGAATCACGATCATTTAGAAGACACTCATATTCAGGTCCTCTGCAAACTGGAAGAAGCAGGCAGTTGTGGCAGATAATGAGGAGGCTCTCTGGTGGCACTGTCAGTGAACATGGAACTACGTTCAAGTTATGACCAGGTTCCCATAGAGAGATTGCATATTTTGAATTTTCATTGTGGATTTTGTTCTCCCTGGATTTCATAATCTGCAGCTCATAATCCCAACTTTGCAATAGACATTCACTCCTCAGCTTGAGCCTTATGGGGTTTAACTAGGGAATAGAAGCATGTTGTAAGTAGGTTGTGCCATGCTTTGCTTTGCTGCTAACCTGCATAATCGTCTGAAACTGGTACAAACTCTGTATAGGGGAAGCAATGCGAATCCGGCTAAAAGATGACTGAAGTAAGGATTCTTCCTCCTAGAAGAAATGCTTCCCCTTCCTCCACACCAACTCATCTTTGTTGGCTATCACCTTTCAACCAAATTTGTGTCCAGTGCAATTAATATAAGTGGTTAATCCAAAATGAAGCGGTTAGTTGGACTGAAGTTTGATTACTTATACATAATTTGGTTAAAAGGAGAGTTGTCATGTTCAAATTGGTCCGAAGGAAAGAGTAGCATTTCCTCCGGGAACCAAGAATTCCTTTGACTACTGAAGTTGGCTAATTTGCTTCGCTGGGACCTCAGTTGTTCTATACAACATCAAAATACAGTCTGTGCACTTGCAGCATTAAGAAGTTTGTAATGTTTAAATTGTCAATACACCAGTATTTTAGGGTTGTCTGGTTGGTTCTGTAGGATTTTATAAATCATGCATGCATATTCCTTTACACTTTACAGGCCTAGGATTTTTGAATAAAAATGTATGCTGATAGATAGGCCTGGTATCTGATGTGTATAAACATAGCTTAAGAAACTATAGAGGGGGCTAAAGAGGGAGGCCGGTAAACAAACAAAATTTATCATGCAGCTGCAGAATATAAAATGATGTAACGCCAATAAAAGTTGAGGGAAAAAAAGGTTGTGCTTCATTTTTAGTCATTTGTAATTGATGACCTATTCTTTTTCCTTTTTTTATTTCAATCTAAACTATTGGTATCCAAAGTCTATCATATTTTAATTAATTTGGTTCGATCTAAATCGGTTCATTATAAAGATAAACCTCTATAGTATTAGTCTCTTTTTATTCATAAAATTTGAACTAAAGGTAAAGTTATAATTATTGTACCCTTTTTTTTGGGTCAGGGGAGGGGGGTTAGGGGCAAGGGTGGGGGAAAGGTTGAGTAAATCTTATATTCGAACCCATGATCGTAGCGATATGGTTCTTTGAGGCAACAATATTAACCACTTTGTCTCATGCCTCAGTTTGAACTTGATCCATCAAAATGTTGGCATTAGTGGTGTAAGCGGATTAAACCAACTCGATGAACCCAATCAATACGAGTCGAATCAATTAAATTGGTTCGAGTTGTTGGATCAATTGGGTATGATTCAATTAGACCCGACTAGTGTTTGATTCAATCATCGAATATGGGCTTTTGCAACTCAATACCCAATTAGAATGACAATTGTTTAATGTTTGTATTTTTTTAATTGTATTAATGATAATATTAAAATGATTTAGCCTTTAGATATTATAATAGAGTATAAAATTTGTGTATATGAAATTTTGATGCTTTACTAGAAAAAAAAATTTAAACAAATAATTCAATCATCCAAACTAAACCAACCCGAATTTGATTGGTTTGGATTTGGTGAAGAAATTTTATGAATCCGAACCAAATCAAATCAATTAAAATTGCTCGGTTCGAAATTATTTTTCCTTCAAATTTAATCATTTTTTTTGTTGAACCTCAAACCTAATCTTTTTCTTTTTTTGGTCTGGGGGGTGGGGGCGATATGAGGGACTAGGGCTCTGCTCCTGTGGTTTGAAGCTGCATCCCTCTATATGTGGTTCTTTAGGGGCTAGCATATTTGCCACCTGATCCACGGCCTCAACCACTCAAACTCGATTTAAACCAACTTATTTATACCCCTAGTTGGCACTCTGCAATGCATTCAGTTTGTTGTAGTTTGGTTCCTGTTGGTAGGCCTCTGGCCCATTTGAATTTGGTAACAGAAGACATTTTCAGCAGAGTTTGGGCCTCAAGACCAGTGTGGCCTTGCAGTTGGGCTTATTGCATTTGTAGGATACTCTCGACACTGGATACAATATATACTAGACTCTGGGACTCTTGACGGAAACCGGGAGGGAGTCAGCGAGTGCGAGGAGGTTCGGCTCAAGTATAGAACGTGCAAGATCTGCCGTTGTAATCTCTACATTCTCTTCTCTCATGGTAATCCTCTAATGCCCCACAGAATTCCATTTCAATTTTCTAGCGTTCTTTCTGCAAATTTTTTGTATTCCTCCTATGTTTTCATTTTCTCTGATTTTGGGTTTATCTGGTGTCTGGAAGGCTCCGAAACCGATCACGAGTCCTGTCCCCGATTCATGGTACCCAACCCTCTCCGTGTTGACGCTCGCCATCGGCCTCGTCTTAACTGCTTCGTTCTTCATGTAAGTTCACTTCTCCATCGATCTGATCCCATCGTCGTTCGTTTTCCCATTCCCTAATTCCACATCTTGCTCGCACTTTGATTCAGTTTTTTGTTTTTTGTTTTTTGTTCGCTCTATCAATTTCAGTTTCGTGATCTGCGTACTGGACATTGTAGTCATTGCATCATTAGAGTGGATTTGTATCAATCTAGGAAATTAGCCTGCAAATTTCAAAATAATTGGAGTGGATTATTAGGGATTTGACTGAACCTTAGGAATATTGGCTTTAGAGCTCCTTTCGAGTCACTTATATTTTGAAATGAGTTTTGAAGTATGCCTAGATGCAAATTTTAGAAAATAAGGACAAGCTAAAATAATTTCTCATAAATGTTTATGAAAAACAATGATCTTACCTTCTGAAACAAAAAGAATAAGTGAGTTTTGATGATTACTTATTAAAAATTGTATCCAAATGCAAAGAACCTACAAATAAGTTATTTTTTAGCGTATTCAAATGAATCCTCGGTATATCGCAGTCTTATGACTACGATGAACTGAACTGAGTTATATTGTTTTGTGTCATAAAGGGAACCCTTTAAGCCAAGGGTAATCAATGAAAAGCAATCAAGTAGTGACTAGTGAGGGTGTGATACTGTTAGCAATGGATTTGGTGCAAGGTTAATATGGTGATGGAGGCCTATCAGCGTCAAGTGGATACTGTGGATTTTGGAGGTTATTGGAAAATTTGATCATTTTGGTGGTACAATGCCAAGTAAGTGGAAGTGAATATAAAGTCAAAATTTGATCATGAGGTGGAGGGGTACTTGTTTGCACTTTGCAATGGAGATTTTCTTATTCATTTCCCATAGTTAATAGTATGTAGATGCCCAGAGGGGAATTTTATGAGAAATATGTGTCATTAGTTGGATGCAGATTTTCCTTGTTGGAGGGTAGAACAATCTCAAATCCATTGGCTGTTTGGGGTTAGAATTTTTGCAAGTGTAGGTAGGAGTAAGCTTAGGAAACAATGTAATTCATAAAGTTTGAACGTACGTGCTTGCAGAAGGACATTCTTCTATGCCAAGGTTAATAGTAGAGGTATGTTTTTTAGGATGCTCAGATAGTTTTTTCCCCCTCCTTTTCTTTGAGGGCAATCGATGCTCAAATAGTCTATTTTCTAGTGTGTTAGTGATAGGTATGTCTTAGGCATGGACATAGTCTTATGATTTTGTGATGTATTAGTGATCTTTGAAGCTTTAATGATATCAGAATTTCATCTATCTCCTGTTAGCTGGATTTTCATGAGCTATGGATGCTCAGGTGACAGCTTATCATTGTAACTTAATTTCTCTTCCTTCATTCTGAAAAATGGTTGTGTTATTTACAGTTATGAAGCAACTACTTCTCGAAAGACCCGTTCCCTTGGTCAGGAGCTGACAACTGGAGCAGTGGCATCAGTCTTCTTGGTATGTATTGTTTGTATTTCCTTTATTCAGTCATTGATTGATATGAAACTGGTATGATATTGTAAACTTATGCTTATGTGTCTATCTCCTTGGCAGGGTTTTGGGTCCTTGTTCCTCCTACTTGCTTGCGGCGTTTATGTCTAATTATGAACATCGAACTGGATGAAATTTTTGCTAAGCAGATAGCTTTAAATGAAAAATTACCTTGGACGTTTTAGTTTAATATCTGTCTCAAAGTTATGTTCTTCTTAATCTATCAATGACGGTGTTGGTTGTGTGTAATGATGAAGAAGATTATGAATTGCTAAAGATGGTTTTCAAGCATGACCTTTCTTGCGAAAAGTTGCAATGTGCCATTGAAGATCATGGTTGATAGAATACATAGCATAGCTCGGGGCTTCCCATAAGTTGGCGATGGATAATTGGTTGGGCGTACATTGATGAGTACTTTTTTGGCTCCGGCGACACGGAACCCACTCCAATAGTCGCACATTGGATTTGTCTTTCTCCTACAAACAATTAAAATAAAAATAAAAAATGAAAGGTCCAATCGATTGAACAATTATCTTATTAAAAAATAGAACGAAGAAAGGGCCTAGTGCTAAACTTTTTTGAGGTGATGCTTGAACTTCAGTATTTTTTGCATTAACTATTCAGCGCATTAAGAAGAATTTTAATTTCTAGGGATGCTGAAGGTGATGTAATGAAGGTGATTTAGGAGTAGCTTTCTGTTGAATAAAATTGACTTTTAAGTTAAAAGTTCATTGTTTTCTCAAGAATAAAATATATAAAAATTTTACAAGTGTAAATAACCTTTCAAAATTACTTTTTGTAATCGTACTTAAAAATAATAATAATCCAGGGTCCTCAAATGGAGAAAAAAAAATTAACATTGAATTAAAGCAACTTAATGTAAACATATCCATAAATCTAAAGCTGGGAAATTTTTGCAATATAGAAATTTGAGCATATAGAAAATCACTGTGGAAACGGCGGTCCCATTCTAAGTTTCTAACGAAATAAGGAGTGAGGAACATTAGCCATAACTACTTTTAAGGGCAACAAATGTTTGAAAGAAAAAATGTCTATTATCAGACGCATCGAAGGCAACTAACTCAAAATTTATACTTCTTGCTTCATAAGAATTGCAGGAATGTAATCAAAAGAAAGGATACATGGCCTCCTAAATAATCCATCCCTAAAGAAGAGATTGTAGCTTGCGGCGGCATAAGGATATCAATGGCTGTGACAAGAATCATTATGCTGCCACTAACCTACGAAATTCACCTTAGAAGTCGCTTTGTCACTAACTTACAAAGCTCTTGAATTGGAATTCAAGGGCGAGGCATTCTTCCTTGCATTAGGGTTTTTACTCTTTCTTTTTTTTTTTTTTGGAGTCATCTTCACTGCATAAGTTGGGTGTGGGGAAACAATGAAAAAGCCAGTGTTATGTTGGCGGGAGGAACTTAGGGCATGTTTGGATTAGTAATAAGTAGCGGAATGGACTGACATATAGCTTGAGAGAGTGGAATGAAATAGAATAATTATCCCACTCTATTATTTGAATAAAATGGGATTCCATCTCAAGCCTCCCAAATTGTGAAAAACAAAAAATAAGGTTTTGGTGAATAGGATTGAATCTATTATCTCATTTACCATTCTGCTCTATCATAAATTTATCAATTCAAATAGTAGAAGCTCATTATATTTTCTGAGGCTCTATTCTACTCCATCCCAAATTACTAATCCAAATATAACCTTAATCACATGGCGTGTAAGATTTTATCAATAACTATATTTGAAAGAATATATTTTCATAATGAAAAAATTATTTTTGACGTGTTAATGTTAAAATTCATGGGAGTACGTAACGGACAAGAATATAATTTATTAGAAAACAATCTACAAACTAGTGGCTTATTGTGCCTGTTAAGGGTGTGTTTATTTCAATTTTTAAAAAAGTAATTTTAAAGTTTACATTTTATATATAGCTAAAAAAATTAAAAATTAATTTTTTTTCAAAAATTATTCTTTTTAAATTTCTACAAAAAAGTTAAAAACAGATTTTTTTTGAGAACTTGATTATTTTTTAAAAATTAGTCAAACATACGCAAGCTAATTTTTTTGGATGAAAAAAGTGATTTTTTGTCAAAATAATCCCAAACAAATACACTCTAAGTTGCCTTTCATTTTTTTGGATTAATATTAAAATTGTGAATTGATATAAAATTATTATTTATATTTAGAGTTTAATTAGCATATATTGACAGTGTAAAATAGCTTTATACTGTCAACTAATAAAAATTGGGAAAAGTAAAAAATTATAGTGGATCTCTCATTATAATTGGTGGTTATTTATATGAATTGGTATTTTTTACTATTTCTATTGGCTGACAATGTAAAATTGTCAATATATTTAAATTAAATGCTTATATTTATTAGATATATTTGATTATTATTATTTATTAATTTATCCTTTTTATTATGATTGCCACGCTTTTTTTTAACATGATCAAATTATATAAGGTGATATTATATTATTTATTTATTTATTTTTGTTATTTGCTTATGTACTTCTCTTACTCTACTTCTAAAAGCTTTGTTACACATAAAATAGTATAAAAGCTTAATTGTGCAACGTTAAAAACTACTTCTAAATGTTTGTTACACATAAATATAGTACAAAAGCTTGGTTGTGCAACGTTTAAAAAAAACAAAAATTACAACATGGGTACGCGTAACAAAAATGCAAAGTGGGAGAAGGCGGTGCTGGTGATAGGGGAAGAAAAGGCTAGTGAATATGGCAGTTGCATTTTTTTAAATTATTTTACATATTTATCCTTTATAAATTTTTTTTTTGGTTCATGATAATGATATTTGACATGGACAAACTCTGTATAATTTCCCTGCATTATGTAATTTTATTTTTTAAAACAAAATAAAATTTGAGTAAAATATATTTAATACCCTTGAAGTATTAAGTAATAACACTTCATCCCATTTATTCATAAAACATGCACTCCATCCCAATCTATTAATTTTTTTTTAGAGAAAGTTTTTTTTAAAGTGCTTTTTATAAATTTTTAAAGCTTATTTGGATTGACTTTTTTGAAAAAAAAGTATTTGTAACCAAAAAAATTAATTTACAATTTTTTCTAAAGTTAGAAATATCTAACTTCTAAAAAAAATAGAAATAGAAGTAATTATTAATAAAATTATATTTTATAAATATTATTTATCTTTATTCGAAATTATAATATATATATCATTCTCTTCTTATCCTTTACTAAACACTAGTTTTTTTTCCTCTCTTTGATTTTTTTTGTAATTTGACTATAAAAGAAGTATTTTTGTTCTTTTATATCCAAACATATTGGTACTTTTAATTATTAAAAGTGCTTCTCAGATAATTTTTTCAAATATAAAATAATTTTTTCTAATAAAAATAATGCTTTACTAAAAAAAAAATTAGAGAAAAAAGTTATTTTTTGTAAGTTTATCCAAACACACTACCAAAAAAAGGTGCTTTGGTAAAAAAAATTAATTTATTATTTTTTTAAAATTAGTAATGCGTAGGTTCAAGAAAAAAAAAAGTAAAAGTAGCAATATTTTTTAACAAAAGGCATGTTTGATTAAGATTTTAACATACGTACTTCTTTAAATATAAAGTCGAAGTAGAAATAAAAGCATAAGAAAGAAAATATTTTGTATTTAAATATATAATTATACAGGTATTTTTTATTAAAATTAGATATCGTTAAACTATTTGAATGTGATAAATATAGTGGTAGTTTTTTGATAAAATTATAATTAAGAATATAAGGAGAGAGAGTGTGTGTGTGTGTGTGAAAGAACAAGAGTAATAAGGGAGTAATGTTTTTTATTGAGAAGGAAGTGATTTCTAAATTGGAAAAATAAAAATTTCTCCTTCTATTGCTTATTTTGGGAGAAAAAAAGCCCATTTGGATTGTTTTTTCCAAGAAAAAAATACTTATTTTTTAAAAAAATATTTTTATAAATTTTTATGGATATTTGGATATAACTTTTAAAAAAGTGCTTCAATTAAAAAAATCAATATACCATTTTTTTTAAAAGTTAGAAATATCTAACTTCTAAAAAAATAGAAGCAGAAATAATTTTTAATAAAATTATCTTTCAAAAAATTCCTTTATCTTTAATTAAAATTATGATACATATCATTTTTTTTTATCCCTTATTAAACCTTACTTCTTTTTTCTTTTTTTAAATAGTTTTGTAATTTGATTATAAAAAAAAATATTTTTATTCTTTTGTATCCAAATAAATTTATAAATATTTTTAATAATTAAAAGTACTTTTCATATATCTATCGAAATATAAAATAACTTTTTCTAAAAATTAAAACTTTACTAAAAAAATTTTAGAGAAATAAGTCATTTTTTTAAAAGTTTATTCAAATAGACTGAAAGTTTTCTATTTATTTTTTAAAAAAGCTAAAAATTAATTATTTTTTAATTATATTTTTTTGGAAAAGCACAAAAAAATAATATTAAATTTTTAAAAGTATTTTTTTGGAAAATTTTGGAAAAAAATATTTTTTGTATTAAAAATATAAACCAAAAATTATCATTTAAAATCATATTTATTTTTTTAAAAGTTAGATATTATTAACTTTTAAAAAATTATAAATTAATTTTTTTCTACAAATAATATTTTTTTCCTAAAGTTGAATTTAAACACACTTTTTAAAATATATAAAAGTATTTTTGTAAACAAAAAAATATTTTTATCTCTAAAAAAATTTAAATACACTCTTAATAAATTAAAATAGGATATATATTTTATAAATAAATGAAATAAAATATTATTTTTTAATATTTCAAAGGTGTTAAATATACGTCACCCGCAAAATTTCGAAACATGATCAACCCAAAAAAAAAAAAAAAAAAAGATCTCGATTTCTTATTATTTTGGTGAAGTATTGAGTCCACGTAAGCAGAAAGGGGGCAGAGGGGTGCAGACTGCAGAGTGAGAAAGAAAGGGTGAAATAGAAAAGGCGGGACTTAGAGGAGAGGAAAGGACGCAGAAGAAGCAGCAGAAGAAGAAAGAAAGAGATGGAGAGTCCTCAGGAAGAGCAAGAAGTGGTGGTGAAGAAGAAGAGGGGAAGGAAACCCAAGCCCAAGAATGACGACCCCCAACACCAACAACATCAACATGGCAAGACGACGAAGGAAGGGAAGAAATCACAGCAACAGCATCAGCATCAGCGTGCCAATGTCACTCCGGAAGACAAGTACAACCAATGGAAGTCCGTTGTCCCTGTCCTCTACGATTGGCTCTCCAATCACAACCTCATTTGGCCCTCCCTCTCTTGCCGGTTCCACCCTTCTCTCTCTCTCTCTCTCTCTCTCTCTAGCTCTGCTTCTAGGGTTTTGCTTTTCCGAGTATAATGACATTTTCTTTTTCAATCGGAAACATAGGTGGGGTCCTCAGCTGGAGCAAGCTTCTCACAAGAATCGCCAGCGTCTCTACCTTTCTGAACAGGTAATTTTCCTCAACCCCCCCCCCCTTTCTTTATTTTTTATTTTCTCAGTTCTAATTTTTGTTAATTAAAATTTAAATGCTTAAATTTTCTTCACAAAAAATATTCCAGTAGATTTTGTTTGCCATGTACAAGTTATTGTTAATTAAATATGGGGTGGTAATGTTATAATTGGAGCTTCCTGTGTCTCTTTTTCAACCAAAGTATATCTCACTTTTTTGTGTCTAGACTGATGGTAGTGTTCCCAATACCCTGGTCATAGCAACCTGCGACGTTGTCAAGCCTAGGGTTGCAGCTGCAGACCACATTTCACAGGTGGGGCCTCTTCTCATTGCACATTGTTTGTTTGCTTTCATGTTTCAAACTCAATTAAGCATGCAATCACTTCTTCTGTATTTCAGTTTAACGAAGAGGCTCGCTCCCCGTTTGTGAAGAAGTATAAGACCATCATACATCCTGGAGAGGTACACATTCATTTGCAGCATATGTGAAGATGAAAGAATGAAACTTTGTTTCATCTTTCGTCCCTAATTAAGTTCCTTGGCATGACCTGGCTTTATTCTTCTTGATGTCTTATTTTTAATTTGTTCATGGCTGCCCATCAGTAATTTCTCTTTTGGCTTGAATTTCATTTTATTAACAGTCAGGGTGTTGGCGTTTACTGATCTGATTCGGACCTTCGAGTGCCATTTTGTAGGTGAATAGAATTAGGGAGTTGCCGCAAAAGTCTAATATAGTGGCTACTCATACAGACAGCCCTGATGTAAGAGCCTTATCTTTTACTTTTGTGGATATTTTTTGGAGCTAGTTTGCATTGTTATTTGAGTTTACCTTCCTGGATTTGTGATTTCTTATCTTGTAACTCGCAAAAAATCAGGTTCTTGTCTGGGATGTTGAAGCTCAGCCCAATCGTCATGCTGTCCTTGGAGCCACAAGCTCTCGTCCAGATTTGGTATGGCTGTATGATTGAGTGTTAATCTTCTGTAACATTCTTTCATCTCTAGAAGCTCAATGTAGTTTGTAGCATGAGATAGAGTAAAGCAGACACATATTCCTGGCTGTGTTAAACATGTTTCTATCTTCCTTAAAATTGGGAATTTGTCATTATGTGCGAGCCCGATTATTCCATATTTCCTTTAGTTGCATTGAGGAATAAATTTTCAGTCCTTCAATTTTGCATTTGAGACTTGTCGCTATAAAACAAAAAAGTGGGTTAGCAATGTTGCGGCCAGAGCGGGCCTTGTGTGCGACATACTTGAATGGATATTAGCAAATTGGCCTCTACGGTTTGAATCAAGTCTTCCATATTTTGTCCCCTTGAATCATCCATTCTTTAAGAAACTCCTGATGTTACATTATTGTTCTTTTCTCTTTTTGTTATTGTTATTTGGCATGATTTCTGCTTCATGATATATTCACTTTGAGCTTTTCTTGTTGCAGGTATTGACTGGACACCAAGATAATGCAGAATTTGCTCTTGCAATGTGCCCAACTGAGTCCTATGTGCTTTCTGGAGGTTGGAATACTTCATAAACATTCTTTAAACAATTAGTTTTGTGAACTCCCGCTCATTTATTGATGTGGTTATTCTCGATCTGAAAGAAGTAACTTACATTGCAGGAAAAGACAGATCAGTGGTGTTGTGGAGTATTCAAGACCATATAACATCTGCTGCCACAGACTCCAAATCTGGTGGGTCAATTATCAAACAGAGCGCCAAATCTGGGGAAGGCAACGATAAAAGTGCTGATGTCCCATCTGTAGGACCACGGGGTATCTTCTGTGGACATGAGGATACTGTTGAAGATGTGGCTTTCTGCCCTTTTAGGTAATTGATTTGCATACCCTATACCAACTAGTTATTTCATTATTTTGTGTTCCCTCATTCAAGTTGCAATTTTCATTTTACCATTCACTTTATAATGAACTTTTATGAAGTCTGCTGGAGATGTAAAGCTACTCATAATCCTCTGCCTAGCAGCTTAAGCTTTTAGGAGAGTAGGTTCTTGATGAATTCTATAGTGTCCACTCATGAGCTAAATTTTAATGTTAATTAGCCATCTTTTCCTAACACCATTGTAATCATGCTGAAGTGCACAGGAGTTCTGTAGTGTTGGAGATGATTCTTGTCTGATATTATGGGATGCACGTGTTGGCTCTACTCCAACAGTTAAGGTATATGTGCTTTTATTTATACTTCAATCATGCATTTAAATTTGTTTACCTTTTAATGGTATTTTATTCAGTGCTAGTTTTAAGGCATGTTTCGTTTCTTGGTGAACAGACCAACCTTTTTTCCCCTTTTAATTTACTTACAAACTCAATGATGAAGTATGAGGGTGCCTTACCATCAAGGTTTTGCTGCTGTCGCAAATGCATAGATAGATATTCTAAGATATTGATATGCACAACCCCTTGTATTTTATGTGTTATATAGTAACAAATCGTTGTCCTTTTTCAACTAGTTTAATTTCATTTTCCCGCTGCTTTCAATTTCGTAACAGGTTGAAAAAGCTCATAATGCTGATCTTCACTGTGTTGATTGGAATCCCCATGATGTTAATCTGATTCTTACTGGGTATTTTCTGTTGTTGTTCACTTCCCATTATCATTAATTCATTATTTAATTTAGTTTAAACTGGTACTTTGTTATACAATAGCATTATTAGCATGTTGATGAAGCACTGCAGCCCCATTTGACTGGTTCTACCTTCTCATATCCAGGTCGGCAGATAATTCTGTTAGTCTCTTTGACCGCCGCAAGCTTATCTCTAATGGAGTTGGATCACCTATCCATAAATTTGAGGGTCACAAAGCTGCCGTTCTTTGTGTTCAGGCAATTGGTTTTATTTTTAATTTCTATTATAATTCATTTCACATTCTAGCATTAAATGATTATGCTGCAACATATGCTAATTGCTCCTTTTTGATTAATTCAGTGGTCTCCAGACAAAGCATCCGTTTTTGGAAGTTCTGCAGAAGATGGTCTCTTAAACATTTGGGATTATGAGAAGGTGCAATTTTAATTTGATTGTGTTTAAATCATTTTAATTGGTTTCCAACTGGATAGTGTTTCACTGCTTTTGTGCCACAAGATGATGCTAAGTTGCTAACTGTCGGCATCTTTTACTTTTCTTTTGTAATGCAGGTTGGTAAAAGGATGGAGGAATCTGGAAAATCACTAAGTTCTCCCCCAGGGTTGTTTTTCCAACATGCAGGTCACAGGTATGAAGCTACTGTCCATCTAGAACTGTATCTAAGGGATTACTCGTTGCCTTTGACTATCTATACTGCTTTTAGGCCAGGCCATTAAGCAATATTTTCTGAATCTGCTCTTCATGTTATTTTTGTCCCTCATATCATGTAGCTCTGCAAGTTTCTTACCTTAATTCTTCCGATATATATTTTTTTATTATTATTTTTTGGTGCCTTATATTACATGTTCCCTAGTTTCCACAAATTCCTTTGCAATTGTCCATGGAAACCTTTATAATAATCCTGACTCATAGTATCTCTGTATACTATTGGACATCAACTCTCCTTTTGCTCAAAACATCTTGAAGTTTTTCCTCCTTTTTTTTTTGTTTTTTTTTTTTGGGGGGGGGGGTGTTGGATGCTTCACTTACGAAGTTTATATTTGTACGCAGAGACAAAGTAGTTGACTTCCACTGGAATGCATATGATCCATGGACTCTTGTAAGTGTGTCTGATGACTGTGATAGTAATGGTGGTGGGGGAACATTGCAGGTATGGCACAAAAATTTTCCCATTTACATTATTTATCTTACATGCTTTTGGCTTGATGCATTGAAATTGATTTGAGCAGATATGGCGCATGAGTGATTTGATCTACAGACCTGAAGAGGAGGTTTTGGCTGAGTTAGAGAAATTCAAATCTCATGTGTTGGCATGTGCTTCAAAGTGATCAACTTAGGCAATAAGTTCCTTCTTGCTTACGTCCTTCACTCTGGATGATGTATTCTTGCTGTGGACTGCGGTATTAATTTCGTCTACGTTTGCTCTGGATTTTTCTTAGTTTGTCATTAAAGTAAAACTCGGAAGGTAGCATGTTTCATTGCCTGGATGTTCTAGCTTGACCCAAAATTAACATAGCTTGCCGCTGCAGTGGGTCGACACACTTGAAAATCGTGATTGGCATGAATTGACACCTCCGGTGATTTTTAATTGAAATCTGAAGGCCACTTGACTCTTCTAACACTTGCTACTTTACCTTTAGAAAGAGTTTAATTTTGATGCATTTGTAAAAAGCATCCAATGAAATCCTTCTATTTATATTACCTTAAGTTGTGGGTGTGATAATATATGATTAGAAGACAATCAATGTATCAAAATTAGATCTTTTATATATTTTTTTAATAAAATATAATTAATCCATAATCTAAACCTCTGAGTTGATTTATTGTATACTTGACACGTATAGCCTTTAACGATCATGACTAAATCATTTAGTATGTTATGAAACATAACAAGACGTAACTGAATAAAGAAATGATGAAGTAAATTGAGAGGCGAAGATAAAAGAGAAATGTTATTCGATTCAAATTTTTATTTTTATCAACTTATTTTCATTTATTATTGGATATGTGAGTTGGTATGAAGGTCATTTGGGACCTATATTGACCGAGAGTAATAGTGTGTTTGGTTTTATTTTGTAGAATTAATTTTAAAGAGAATTGATTTTATAAAATTAATTTTAAGATAATGTGATTTATGTTGGGTAGTTTTTTTAAAGATGATTATAATAAAAAGTAAAAAAAATTATTTCTTTTAAAATTAATTATAGAGATCAAAATTGATTTTAAAAATGAATAATTAAATATGATCAAAAATTTTAAGTGAATAATTAAATATAATAAAAAAATTTTAAAATTAATTTTGAAGGTTTAAAATTGGTTTTAGGAAGTCTAAACGAATTTGCAAACATGCTATAAATCGATATGGAAGTCGAAAGAACTTCAATTCAAACAACGTAATTAAAGATAAAATAGAGAAGGTAACGTCACATCAAAAGGAAAAAAACGAAAAAAAGTGTGATGAGTGCTGGAAAGTAGTGAAATATAGGAGTGAGTCAGATTTTAGGGCTTACATAGTGCAGGGTATTTGTGGAGGGGGAGGTTACTTTTTGACTTGTAGTGGAGTAGTGGACTGGACTAGTACTAGTGGTCCACTCCACTCCAAGAGATGGGCGTTACGTTTACGTACGTACGTGCACGGCGCGGCGCATCCCTTCCCTTCCATTTTTTTTTCTTATCTCTCTCTCTCTCCCCATCTCTCTATATGTGAAAGTGACATTCAGGCAGTCACGAGAGTCACACCATACCAATACCATTCCTTCCTTCTCCCCTTTCTCTTCTCTTCATCAGTCAGTCAACACCACGTCAATCAGACCCTCATATTGCTGCCACGTGTCACATGCTGAAAGGCTCGTTGACTCAAGTCAACGACCTTGGCTGATGTTCACACACATTCACATAATCCACATCCATTTAGCCTAAAGAGTGACGGAGATGTGTGGGCGCCATGTAGTATTCTAGATCCATCCTTCCTTCGGTTGTTGATTATTTTTTTGATTCCAAAATGTCTGGTCCGCCAGAGCCTTGCAGCACGCCTCATCCCTCCACGGACCACAGAAACAGCAAGAGAGCCGAGAAAGGTGGTAGTGGTAGTGGTGAGGAGGAGGTTGTTGAGTGGCTGTTGATGGAAGAGTGCTGGTCGGAGGCGGAGGGAGACATGTTAGAAGGTTGTGCGGTGAGGTTCATCCAGGACCCATACTCGTCGCTGCTGGTGGTTCAATCGTCTTCCTCCTACATCACCATAAACGGCAATGAGGAGACTTGCGGGTCCTCCTTCTCCGATTGTGGGACCTCCCTCATGGCCACCCTCCACTCTACCACCCCTCTCAACACCCCCCTAATGCATGACGCGTTTTTCTCCGATGCTGATGATGATGATGATGATGATCATGATCATGAGGTGCTTCCCACATTTCTAGGGTTCCGGGACCATGAAAATGAGGAGCTTCTACCGCCCAACTCTCAACTTTGAACAACAACCATACCTCGCTCTTTTTCTCCTTCCTTTCCTCTCTCTCTCTCTCTCGAAAAATGTGGATGTTTTGTAGGAAGGATTGCATAGGATAGGAATGTTTAGCAATGGTGGGTGTGATGGAATTGCCAATGGGTACAAGTAGCTTTCACAGACACAGAATGGACGGGTTTGTTTTGTTTGAGTTTCACACTCCGAATATATTAGAGTGCTAGAATAGGAATAGGATACAGTAGAGGTAGCGAAAACAAAATGAGGAAGGATATCTGCTTTTTTCTTTTTTGGGAAATTGCGTTGCGTGTGAATGCTCTCTCTCTCTGTGTTTCTTCTCGCCCTTTTCTTCTTTCTCGTTGTAATATTCGCCGAGATTCTTTTAAAAAGGTTGATAACATATTATTTCTTAATTTTGGAGAGGTCACCTTGGATTACCCAAATAATGCATTGCTAATTCGCTATGCACACGTTTAAGTGTTTTGATCATAGACTCAGAGAATATGTGAAGAGATATTAGTATTATATCTTTAGAACTGCTTCGTAACATATTAAAAACATATTTTTGTTCTTAAAACAAATTTTACTTTGTAATGGCTGAGAATGTAACCAAAACCCGAGCCTAGATCAATAAGTAAATGTCGTTCTTCATCGAAAACAATTCCTCTCTCCATCTATAATGTTTCCCTCCCTGTTTTCTCAATAAAAATTTGTCATGCCTGTCCAAAAAAATAAAAAATTGTCATCTATAATATTATGAATAATTTTAAAAAGTTGGAAAGAATCACCAGTAATTGAGTAGGCTTTGTTTTTGGTCAACATCATGAGTATTGCTGTTACGGACCCATACCAATGGTTCCAAAAATGGGGTGTCAAACCTCGTGTCTTTCTTGGTCTTGGGCTGAACAGTCATTGATTGGGCCGGCAACTAAGATATGCCTCTCACTTCAATTTCCTTTTTTTTCTTTTTAGGTCTTTATTCAATTTCCCTTCTTCGAACTTCACAACATGATGGCAAGGCAACAAAAAACCTTCATAACATGGACGTAAAGCGATCAAGAAATTAAAAAACTTGCAAGTAAGGAATGATTTCAGACCAAAAGGGGAAATGTAAATAATGATTCCAAGAAACATAAAACAAAGAACTATGTTTTATTTCATATTATGAAAGAGAATTTCATAAAAAATTAAAATAAAAAAGACCATGTGAGAGATAATTATCAGTGTAACAGATGTGTGATCTAGCCAAACGGCTCTTTGGTGTATTGTCACAAACTCATTTTTTATTTTCTCACACTGTTTGAAGGTCCTATTGCAAACAAAAAGAAATAATTGAATATTTATATCTATATATTTTGAACTTAAAATGTTCACCTCCGATTGTTATTAAGGGACTGTTTATGAAAAGAAAGAGTATTTGATTATGTTTAGCCTGCCCAAAACACGTCATCCGAAATTATTGTGGAGGCTGCATGTTTGCGAACAGGACTAGTACATCATCTTCTAATAAATCTCATCCCATATGAAATCGACAAGACAGAAAATGTATAATGTTCAACCACTAAAGTAACCATTATGTTAAAACAAATTATCCCCCATAAATAAAGCTTAAACTTTTTCTTATACGTAATTGCAAATGTCATGTGAAACAAGTCCACAATAAATTAATTTGGAGACTCTAAGCTACTCCTAAGGGTATTTGGTACTCGAAAGTGATGTGAAAATGCTATATATAATTAATTGGATAAATAATTGATCACATAATTTCCTATAAGCATTTAAATCAATTAAATAAACAACTAATAAACTTGTGGTTAATGATATGCAGACAAAAAATTAGTTTAGGGCCTTTTGGCATGCCTGATAATATAAGACCTGATAGGATAAGGGCTGATAGTATAAGGTTTGATTGTATAAGGCCTGATAAAAATTTAATACTATACAGTGTTTGATATGTCACTGTATGAGATATTGTATTATATACAATATAACTAGAAAAAGGGATTATAATAAATATAATTTTTGAATATTAAATTTAAAATTTAAAAATAAATATAATTTTTTAAATATTTAGTATAATTATTTTAGCTATTTTTTATTAGATATAAGTATAATTTTATATTAAAAATTATTTATTTATTTTTAATATTTTTTCATAATATAAAAAATATGGGTGTGTGTGTGTGTGTATGTGAGAGAGAGAGAGAGAGAGAGAGAGAGAGAGTTTTTATACATCAAAATCTAAACAAGCCTAATATTATATTTTTATATTTGGTTATATTTTTTATTATATGTAATTAAATTTATATTAAATATTATTTATATATTTTATTAATAAATTTTTATTCTTATATTTTTATATTAGTTTGAATAGTTATTTTATAATTATTATTTTTTAAAAATATTTATTTGTTATTAATTTTTTATTAAATAATATTATTTTTTGTTTATATGGATTTTTTTTATTTTTTTATTTTTATTTAATAATTATTTTTCTTTTAATAAAATATAGTAAAAAGTAAAAGAACCCTTATATATCAACAGCTAATCAAATCTAATACGGCCTCTCCAGGTTGGATTAAGTTATCCATCATTTTAACATATAAGATAAATTTGATGGATAAGTTTATATAATACGTTGACTGCACCAAACAACGGATAAGATCATAACGTCTTATATTATCTTATTCTATCATACCTAATACGACATGTCAAGCACACCCTTAGTTTCTGTTTCACAATTGATTGGATATGGTGTGTGTAGTCCACTCAATTGTAAGGCAGCGCAAGCCAATTAAAATAGTTTCAGTTCGTCAGAAATGACAATAGGATTTCGGATTACAACAGGAGACAGCACTAGAAGGTTGGTGTAAGCAGATTGAATTAGAAAAAATTTCATGTCTCCTTTTCTCGTCGTTTTTAAAGTCTCATCGTCACCCTTAGTGTTCAAATGTTTTATATAAAATTTGTTATATTATTATTAAATCACCAAAAATATATTACAGCATGTATGTTTTAATACATTAATAAATAATCATTATCACTAGTATCTGTCATCCATTTTCATTTGTGAAAGACCCTTCAACAGCAACTAGGTTAGTAGTTACTAATTAAAACGTATTATTTTATTCCAGAGAAAGATGAAACAAGTATATGGTGTTAAACTGTTAATCAACTATAATCATATATACGTGTTTTGAAGTTTTTTATTTTTTGGTGCTTATGTTTTGAAGTTTTTTTTTTTTTACTAATAGTTCTTTCAGTTATTACTTATTTCTTAGCTACAGGCATACAACACACACACATGCTTATCCATATTAAAAAATAATAATAAAATAAAAGAGATCTTAGCTGGAAATATATCTCTCTCATCTTGTGTTGTTCATTTGCGGTAACATCCTCAGTATGGTAGGTGGGAGACAGATAGTTGGCAAATGTTAATTTAAAGAACATCATATGTACAAGTACTCTTTAAAATGAGAAGTGTGGCTGAGTACGTATGCCATCAATTGTGATTCTTATGTGGACATTTGTGTTATCTATGTTTTTTAAGCAATGCAATTGCAACTGTCTTCATTTGACCTTTTCTATTTCTTTTCTTGCTGAAGCCCTGAGCTTATCGTGATTATTATTATTATTATTATTATTATTTGGCATCAGTTTATTAATGTTATTAATATGCAAGAATAAGTTGAATTGCAAGAATAATTAATAGGAAAGGGTGAGATGAAAAAGTTTATTACAGCCTCGAGCTTAAATCATATTATTTTTTTATTAAAAAAATTGTCATCTAATAATATTCACATATTTAAAGTATAAAAAAAATTCACATATTTAAAAATGAATTGGCAATTTAAAAGGTAAATTCGTCGAGTATCGAAGGACTATAAACGTTCCATAGCATTCTGATTAAAATGAAAGAACAAACTCAAAATTTTCCCAGTCAAAAAAAAAAAAAACTCGAAATTTTCAAATATGAGGTTTGCCTATATATCACTGGCCAGAAGTTCATCATAGTTTATTTTGTGATTAAAAAATTATGCGAGGGAGTTCTCCCATTTTAAGATCAAAACGTGCATCTCATAAGCTACAACAAAAATTTGCAATAATACTTATAAATGATATATCAAAAAAATTCATAGCAAAATTCATTTATTATCCCTTTTGAACGGTATTAATATTAGATATTCTTCATTCCCCCACTTTAAGTTAGGACTTAGAAGGGGGGAAATAGACTTGGACGAACCGCTATTTATAGTCTTATGCATAGATTCTAAGTTATTTTAACTATATTAGAGTTTTTGGACTCGTACAACGTACGGGATAAAAAGTTTTTGACAAATATAAAAAAATCTTTGTAAAACTTTTGATAAATATTGCATAATTGCATAATAAAAAGATTATGCATAAAAATTGCATAATTTGATCTGAAACTAACAAAAATATTGATAAATATAAAATTTAATATATGATTTCATTACAATTTTAATAACTCAAAAAATAAAATCTAATATGAAAGATAATAAAAAAAATAAGAAAACAGTAAAATAAATTCTTTTTATTTGACATTCCATTAAAAATTCAAACTTCTTGTAAGACATTAAATTGAAATATATATAAAAAAATACATATGATATAATAATAAATTATTAAATAATAGTAAATAAAATTATCTAATCTCAATTTTTAAATGATTATTAAACAACTCAAAGAAAAATATTCTATTTTTTCTATTTCCTTGTTTTTTAACATTCTAGTAAATTAAATTTAAAAATAAAATTATATAAAACTATTCTGTATGACAATTAATTCGCATAAAACAAACAATTAATTATCAAAAGTATAATTTATTTTATAAAAATATATACTTCTAATTTTTAAAAGACATGATTGAAAATACTTAAAATCAATTTATTAAATTTGTAATTTATGTAATTTTTATATACTCTATTAAAAATAGAGAAGAGCGAGTTATATGTTTATTATAGCCTAATATTTTTATTTATTTCAAATTTAGGAATTTGAATAAGCCATATATTGACATTGATTAATTCTTAAAAAATTGGTTGTATAAAAATAAAATGAAGAAATTATTTGAAGAATATATATTAGAAGAATCAATTTCTCAAAACATGATTTCCAAAATTAAAAAAAATACTTGATATAAAAATAAAAATCATATAGAATTTTATTTCAAACTAGAGAATAAACAAATGTATATATAATTTCCATTACTAATTGAGAACAAATAAATAAATGTATTCTTTTGGAGCAAAATACATTCTTTTATAAATAAATTGAATATAAATAATAAACAAATACAGATATTATTCTATTGCTAATCAATATATATCTTTTCCTATGTGAATGCATCATCTCTTTTTAAAGGAATTAGAGTGTTCAAAATAATATAAAGAAAGTTCAGAAGCTTAAAGAGTAGCCCACAACCAAATAGTAAGACACAATGAAAAATCTCCTTCACAACATCAAATCTGTATCCATCCTGTAGAAAAATCAAAAACAAAAAAACCAAAAATTCTCAAACTCAAATTTCTAAACCATAAAATAGCATGAAATCATATAAATGAAAAACATAGATTCAATGATGGGAACATAAGTTATGATATAAACTCAGTTTTTATGGTTGTGCTAATAGATATATGAAGCTTTGAATGTTCTATCTATTGGCTATGCAATAATAACTCCAACAATATCTTCTAGTAGAAAATAAAAAATGTAAAGTAACCATTGTAGAAAGGAGACTTTGGAGTTTTGGTAAAAGAAAAAAAAATATATGAAGGGATAAATATGTAAGAGATATGAAAGCTTCTTATAAAAGCTTAAAGATAAAAATAATGATACTTGTATTACCTTTTAATTTTTGATAATGTATCTCAATAAATTATCATTAGCCACAATACTTGAAAAAATAAAAATATTTGTTGTTTTCCAAAGACATGCATGTGTGAGTTTCCATATCTTGCAAAAATAAAAGGCAACAAAATATTATTCCATAGATGGACAGTACTATGCTTTTAGAAAAATAATAAATAATATAGTTGAGTAATAAATTCTTAAATAATAAATGAATATGTAAAAAATTGAGAGAGAAATTTGATTTGTTGACTAATTATATAATAAAGTATCTAAAAAAGAATAATAATAAAAGTAATTGATTTTTAGATAGAATAAAAATTGGCTTATGATGATAAAAAGATGAGTAATAAAAATTGATTGGACAAAATACATAAGTAACTGATGCTAACAATTGCTAACACTAATTTTTAAATTTAATTTTACACTACTTTTTAAAATATCAAATAATTGGCTGGATACAAGGTCGGATCTAGAGGGCAAATAGAGGCTTTGACCCCCTTGAAAATTTAATTTATATATATTCCATAACTAAACCAAAGAAGTCGTTCAGTGTAATGATAGTGCTTGGTATTGTGTTTCATTGTGTGCGGAGTCAAATCCTTAGCTTCCCAAAATATGAATTTTTGATCCAAAATCTCATTCTTCACTCCTTACTTTTTAAAATTTAAAATTTTATTTTTACCTTTACTTAATCCCTTCACTAACCAGTTGATAGAAAGGGATATTTTCCTCTTATCTCATTCACTCTATTGCTTAAATAGAAATTTTGCCTTTTCGCCTATTTATACTTAGGGGATCAGGATCATGCCACTATTGGGGTATGAAGGAGAAAGTGCAAGTATGATTATTTTTTTTAATATTAAAATAATTAACTTTATTTATTTTCTTTTGTCTTAGCATTATGAGATTACTTTTGATACACTGATAGTATAAAAAAATTTTATACTATTATCTAATCATATATTTCTATTTATAAGACTTCTAAAATATTTCTTTATTGCATATTAAAGATTTGTTCGATGGTAAAATCCATTGCTTTTGGCCCCTCCTTCATACTTTTCTGGATCTGTCCCCGGCTATGGAAGGATAATAGAGTTGGTAACAACTATATTAATATTTAGTAAATTTGAAATTTTTATTTTAAATTATTTTAATTTTATAAAGAAAATTTAATATAAATTTATTTAAATTAACTTAATCAAGAGTTTATATTTATTGTAAGTTAAATTCTGAAAGTAAATGTTTCTTTCTGATAATTTTAATTTAAAATGTTTCTTTTAATAGTAATTTGAGATAGTGGTGGGGTTAGAATTGATATGAAGTTGACACATAATAAAAGTTTCCATGTTTTAAGTTTTAATTAGTCTTATAGATTCTTTAGTCATATTTATTGTATTTTTTATTTATATTATTATCTATTATATATTATTTATACTAAAGGAAAAATCTAAGTCATTAGAAATGGTTTAATGGTGAGGAGATTAAATAGTATACATGAAGTTAAGGGTTTGAATCTCATTATAAGTGATATATCAAAAAAAAAATCTTTTCTTTTATCTAATTATTTTTTGTAAGCATAAATTTATAGCCAAACTGATAATGACTACTCATATTCTCATTTTATTATTTTTCAAATTTGTTTGGGAGTAATGTAAAATTTTTTCTTTCACTATTTTTCAATATTTATACACAAACATATACATAAGTCTTCATAATTTAAAAATTATTAAAAATATATAAGCTATTTATTTTTTATTATATATATTATATTTTATTTATTTTAAAGAAATAATTTATTATGAAATAAATAATAAATAGAAAATATGATCAATCCACGATAGTTAGACTTTAACACATTGATAATATACAATGATTACTAATTTATGGATGTGTACGTGGCGATGTTCAGAAGCGTTGATCATTCCATCACTGATTGTTCCATTTTTTTCCCCCGAGGAAACACTGTAATCAAATTATCAGCTATAGCAATTTACAATAGAACAAGAACTCTGGGTCCACACTCCGAACAAACTAAGTTTTAATATAATTCTTAATAAATTATAGATTAAGATGATATTTAAATCTTATTTATAGAAAAAATTTATTAATAATTAATTTATATATAAAAAATATTATATAAAAAATTTAATGAACAAAATTTAACAATCATTTTGGTCCAAAAATTATTTTAGCAACATCCCTCGATACGATGGCAAGTTCTTATAAAGACATTCTAACGCAAGCCTTACTTCAAAGCTTGGTATAGACTGTCCCTGAAAACTTGGATATGTCCGCTAAACTCCAAGCAAGTCGAATGGGCAAGTTAGTGGCTCAATAATCCTGGTGCCATCTACAGTGCTTTTTACTGGTTAAGGAGTATAGTATATCTTATAATCTGATAGTAAGATTGTGAGGTATATTAATATATTAATCACTCATAATATATTATAGTAATATCTAATTTTAAAAATATAATTAAATATATTTTAAAAATTAATTATCATATATTGATAATATAAAATTATATTAATAATATAAAATAATTTTATATTATCAATATAATCAGAAAAATTTTATTAATATAATTTTATTCTGTTAGTATAATTTTATACTACTGATATATAAATTAATTTCTAAAAATTATAAAAATTTATCAATATAATTTTATATTATTAATATATAAAAATTAATTTTTAAAATATATTGATTATATTTTTAATTTTTTTAAAATTAATATATTACTATAATATATTATAAATAATTAATATATTGACATACTTCATAAATTTTCACCATCTAATATGTTATAGTCACAAAATACACTAAACACTTTGGACGCATTGCAGTCGGACCAATAATCCTGTGCCTGTGGTTTACTTCTCCGTGATTGATTTTACATGCGTGTACATTTATGTCTTTTCCTACATTTTTTTTTCTCATCTGACTAAATTTATTTCTGAATTTATCTTTTTTTTTTTTTCTTTTTTTAGGTTAACAAAGGGAAAGGACTTTCAAATCACCCGAATAGAAAGGCAGAAGCTGTCGTGGAGCTTCTTCAAATATAGCTCAAATTGGTGATTAATTAATATTAAATTTATATTATTAAATTTTAATTTTATAGTTAAGATTTTATATTTTTAATAATATTTAAAATATTATTTATATTCATAAAAATTTTATATTTAAAATTATAAAATTATATTTTGACTCCATTTTAATTTAAACAGATAAGATTAATAACTTAATATTATTAAAAATAGATTAAAATGATCCTCATATTATATTATATATTTATATCTTAAAGTAATATTATAATTTTTCATATTCTTGATACCAAAAGTTTCAATTTAATATTTCAATTCAGTATTTTTTATTTTTATTTTTTTCAATACTTATATTAAATAGTTGCACAACCAATTTTAAGTTTTTTCACTCATTCATTAACAATTATTTTTCTTTTTCAAAATAAAAATTTTCAATTTTAGAATAATTTTAATATATATTAATGACTCAAAATTTTTTGGATATCTATATAAATTTTTAGGTGCTGATTATGAATTAATTAAAAATTATTAACTTTACTTTTAAAATTAAAATTTTGGCCCACTTATTATTTTTTTTTATAATATTCACCCATCATCAACTTGGATCAAAATTGGAGATGATTTGCCGTGCACACTGCCAAAAGGAAGCTGCTGAGGCGTGAGGGTTGCACTTTCACTTTCACGACCATGATATGTAAGTGTACAGTTAATTTGGTGCTGAAAGCCACAGGAAAGTGGAACACAACGACAACAATTGATTTGTGATCAATCCTTTACCCATTCCAATACAATCGTTCTCACATGAATCACTCCAAATCAAATTGAGATGGGACACTGGTCTCAATCCTTTGTCCCTTACTCAGTCAAAAATTAGTTGTAACCTACTTGGTGTGATTAATTATTTCTTCTCTTCTTTTTTTTCCGATATGGAGATTAGATATGCCGATACGTGTCTCACAAGGTGGGTCAATTCATTTAATCTATTAAAATGATGGATTAAATTGCATTCCGTTCATTTCAATATATTTGTTAAGTTTTAAAAATTTTAAAATTTTAAAATATTTATTTATTTATAATATTAAGATGGTATTAATTTTTTAATAATATTATTAATCTAATTATGATAATTAAATAATTATTAATTATATATATTTACTTACTTTATTTTTAGCCAGAGGTAATTTTATCTATATATATATATATATATATATATAAAATTTTATATTATTATCAAGATTAATTTATTATTTTTTAAAATTTTTATTTTTATTTTTTTTGAAAATTATTTTAAAACAAAAAAATTTATTTAATTTTTTTAACTATGCTTGTCTAGTTTGGTCCATTTGATCTGGTGTTTAGTTTGTCTGTTGATTAAAAAGGAATGATTTATCTTCTTAATAAAATTTTCTAATTATTAAATAAAGAAAGAATTAATTATTTTTAAAAATTTTAAGATATTAATTATATCTATTTTTTATTTTATTTAACATATAAGAGAATATTTTTAAAAAAATTTAAAATTTTATAAGACTATATCATTACTTTTGATTAAAATACTCAGGAAAAATTGAACAATTTTTCGATTTCGTCCTGCAGCAATCCCTAGGGGAACGCGTGATGGCCTGCAGAACCTTTTGAAGTTTTTAATCGTAATTTCGTTCAGTGCTCAAGAAAAATTTTCACGACAGAGGATCTGGAGTAATTATACATGGGTTTACGTGGGGGTTTATGACTTGTGACTTGTGATTAATTATGCTTTGATAATGATGCATTACCCCCGGTTAACAACTAATCATGGCCTCACAATCAATGAGCTATCGTTACAAAATTGAGTGTAATTCTCAATATGTTCAAGATGGCTATGATTAAGCTAATTATTACCCATCTATATTGGCCTGTTTTCATTGGGTGCTTTGTTCACATAGCATTTGGCTGTAATATTATATGTTTCGCTTGCCCCTAAGTAGCACACTGCATTAAATAAATTTGCGCATCCTAAGATTAGTTGCTATTCGCAGATGGGTGAAGATCAATGAGTTTTAACTTGTGGTTACAGTTGAAAAGCCTTGGCTTCAGAAGAGAGAGAGAGAGGGGGGGGGGGACTAATTTTAAGATAATATTAAATGAAATATTTTAACATTTTGTTTAATGTTATTACATAATAATGAAGTTATATCTATATTTGTAGTTATGATGGCTTGAGAGGGAAAATCAGAGAAATATTTAAGTCCATGTACAAAAATGTGAAGAGAAAAACTAATCAAACTTATTAAAAATGTTATAGAAGAATGTCTTGTTTCTCAATTATCACTCAAAGCTTTTATTCTTCTGTCTATTTAAATTTCTTAAATTTGAAAATAAAATAGAAAATGTAATATATTTTCCTTCACTTATCTAATTAAAGTCATTCGATAATACAGGAAAACAACATGTTATACGTCATTCCTTACTTTCTCAATCATTTTATTAAAACTTACACACTTTTTTTCATTACCTTTAAAATTCCTAATTATATCCTAAACTTTCTTCTCCTCTCTAACGAGACTATGATTTACGTATCTGCACATCCTTTTATGAAGATTGAGAAGAAAGTTTGGGATGTGGTAAATAATCAAACAAGAACCTGAAGAAAGGGCTTGATTGGTAAACATACACTGTAGATGTGAGAAGAGCAATATGCATGGATAAAATTTTTTGCATAAGCTCCATAGTTTTTCTTTTTCTCCACTTTTTTTATCAATGAAGAGTGGAAAGAAAAGGCTTTTAAAAAATATTAAAAAACCCGAACTGCATGTTATTTATAAGAGTTGTATTATTTATATTCATTTTATGGACTCTTTAAGATATCTCTTAACTATTAATTAAGAGTGAATCTCACTTTTTTTTCCCAACTAATGATTAAAGGACACGCTATCGAGTTTCATAAAATGAGTGGCAACCATGAGTAATGTACTGCAATAAAGATGCATCATATTACGGATAGATAAACAACAGCCATCATGGTGATGGTGCACCGATCGCCAACATTCCTGGACTGGTCTTTATCTCACATTTTCGTTGCAAATACAGTGGTTGGAAACAGTCCAATTCGCTGACCACCAGTATCAAAAGAGAACGAAAGATGGGGATCTCACAGAATCTTCACATATAAAGAAATGAACGAAATAAATGGCTGGAGTTTTCACAACTTCAAAATTTCTTAATCACTTATTTTTCCTTAATTTATCAGGGTTTAATAATTACTTATACTATGTTATTAGGTCAAAGTGATAATTAGATAAAAATTTCACCAAATAATTACTGCAGAAATTGATTCCGATATTTGATTCAAGTTCTTTCGTTTCTTTTTCCTAGACCGTCTTGAGGTTTATCACTGTCGTTCTCAACTTCTCATTGTTTTAAACATGCTTTAATTAACCTGGCTCCTAATCCTAAGTCAAATGGTTAACTCCAAAATTAGTGATACATATACAAATAAAAGTGGTGTTATTCTGTATCAGTATTTTGTAAAATATGTCAGTAACATAAATTTTAGATAATAAAAATTATAGAAATAATTAGTGATAAAAATATTCAGTACTGTAATTACAACACCGTTAAAATACATACTACTTAGGGAGTCCATGCAGCAAATGATTGTAATTAATCACGATGTATGTTGGCAAACAGATTCTACTTGCAGTATAGAGACTTGAAACTCATTGAAAACGCCTAAATATTAGTTGAGTGTAGCGTTATCTAATAATTAAAAATAAAAAGTAGATATTGTAATTGTTAGATTTGCAGTTTCTCTTGCTTATGACTTATTTTAACGACACCCCATCCATCGATCAATCAGCTGGTGGTCCGTCCCTAACTCAATATACAAGTAAGGTTGGTGAAAAGCACTATCAACCTTTTTTTCGTTTGTCCATTTTAGTTTTGTTTTCAACCTTTTTTTTGGTGATGATGCAATTTGTTTCGTTTGTTTTCCCCTTTGTAAACCTGGCCGTAGCTTATATAGCTCAGTGCTCAGTAACTGTCTCTGAATTATTACTCACTCGTGGACAATGGAGTGGGGAAGAGGGGTTTGTCTCATACGTAGCAATTTCAAAGTGAGACTAAAGTTTGAGCTACTTTGTTAGTAGTTGTAGTCGTAGAGAGCTAAAAGAAAAGTAGACCCCTGTCTTTATTAGGTTGGTAGATTACTATAAAAAAAAAGTCACTAGGAAAAGGCCAGTGAGGTCCCTTTAATCAAGTGATTAAGTACCTTCTCTTAAAACTCGATTCCGAAACTTGGTAAATGTTGTCCGTGGCGTATGTTACTTTGAATTTATCCTGGTCTGTAACTTTTACCGAAAAAACAAAAGTACAAAACACAAACACTTGAATTTTAACAAAACAACAAGGTCACTTGCTTTGATTGATTGTGCAAAAAATAATGTGGTACAAAATAGCTCATAGCCCCTTTCAGTGAGGCAGCACAGTTATAAATTCATTGTCAGTGACTCAAATCTCACCTTCTCACCACTTGTATTGTACCACTCTTCTTTGTTTCTCCTCCCTCTCATTGTTTTTAGCAGAACTAGGTAGCAACAATGGTGGTCAAGAAACCACGGATTGTGATAATTGGAGCAGGAATGGCTGGCCTCACTGCTGCCAACAAGCTCCACACTGTGACTGCCTCCAAGGACTTGTTTGAGTTGTGTGTTGTTGAAGCTGGAACCAGGATTGGTGGCAGAATCAGCACCTCAGAGTTTGGTGGTGACCGGATTGAGATGGGTGCAACTTGGATCCACGGAATTGGGGGCAGCCCACTCCACAAAATTGCCCAACAAACCCACTCATTGGAGTCTGACCAGCCTTGGGAGTGCATGGATGGCAACCCTGATGACCCCATCACCATTGCTGAAGGTGGCTTCCACTTAGACCCTTCCGTTGTTCGCCCCATCACAAGGCTTTTCAAGAATCTCATGGATCATGCTCAGGGGAAGGAGCTCCCTGAACACACTGCAAGAGGTGAACTTCACAGTTACTATAAGCTGGCTAGTATAGCTTCCAAGATGTCACCAACAAATGGTGGCTCAGGAGGCCTTAGTATTGGCTCTTTTCTCAGACAAGGCCTTGGTGCTTACTGGGATTCATCAAAAGAGCAAGAGGAGCTCAAAGGGTATGGGGAATGGAGCAGGAAGTTGCTTGAAGAAGCAATCTTTGCAATGCATGAGAACACACAAAGGACATACACATCTGCTGGTGACCTGCTGCACCTAGATTACCGTGCTGAGAGTGAATATCAAATGTTTCCTGGTGAAGAAATCACAATTGCTAAAGGCTACTTCAGCATAATTGAGTTCTTAGCTTCTGTGCTACCACCTGAGGTAGTTCAGTTGGGTAGAAAAGTCACAAGAATTGAATGGCAACCCGAGAGGCATGAATCCATGAATGTGGAAAATGGTTGCTGTTCTAGGCCTGTGAAGATACACTTCTGTGATGGGTCTGTCATGTCTGCAGATCACGTCATTGTCACGGTTTCACTTGGAGTGTTAAAAGCTGCTATTCGTGATGATGACTCAGGTATGTTCTATCCTCCACTTCCCCTTTCCAAGGCCGAGGCAATTTCAAGGCTCGGTTTTGGTGTTGTTAACAAGTTGTTTATGCAATTGAGTCCAACATATCATAAAGGAAAAGATGAACACCCCAAAAGGTTCCCTTTCTTGCAAATGGTTTTTCATTCACCTCACTCAGAGACGAGGCACAAGAAAATACCTTGGTGGATGAGGAGGACAGCTACCCTTTGTCCCATCTACAAGAATTCCAGTGTACTCCTGTGTTGGTTTGCTGGGGAAGAAGCAGTAGCACTTGAGTCACTCAAAGATGAAGAGATCATTAATGGGGCTTCAGACACATTTTCAAGCTTTCTGTCTCATTCCCACTGGCAAAGGGGTTGTGGTTCACATAAACTTTGCAATGGCAACGTGAGTTCTGAGGAGAATTCTCAAGGAAATGAAGTGAAGATCAGTAAGGTGTTGAAGACGCAATGGGCAACAGATCCGTTGTTTTTAGGCTCATACAGTTATGTGGCAGTGGGATCAAGTGGTGATGATTTAGATACAATGGCTGAGCCATTGCCTAAAGAAAGCAGTTGCCAGCCTTCTACGTCACCACCCCTTCAAATTTTGTTTGCAGGGGAAGCAACTCACAGAACCCATTATTCTACAACTCATGGAGCTTACTTCAGTGGCCTTCGGGAAGCCAATAGGCTTCTTCAACATTATCACTGTGTTGGAATTTATGACAACTAGTATTTATTTTTCTCTTAATCCTTTTTTGAGTTTTTGATCATTTTATTCTCATTTTCATCTTAGACGTCTTTGTTTCTCTTTAAAAGGAAAGTAGTAAGTTATTGAGAAAAATCGAGAAATTAGGAGGGACAAGATGAAAAGTGAGATGGGGACATTTACATTTAGCTGTATGAAACAATTTTCCCCCATATCTCTTTCTTTTCATCTATTGGATGTAGTTTCTTTTCATTTGGTCTCTTTTTAATATTCAAAGCAAGCTAGGTGAGGTTTTCAACTACAGTCAGAATCTGATGTAGAACTAAAGCTTGGATGCTACCTACATGTGTGTTCTCTGGCTTACCCCAATGGTCAGGATCTTTTCAGCTTGGAATCTCCTCATCATCAGATATTCTACTGATACAAAATATGGCTTTGTCATTGCCCAGGCCTATCTATCAGCTCTTCATTCATTCAAAACAAAGCCCTCTATAACACCCTCTTAACAGGAAACTGAAATGAAATGCATTCCTTTGTTTGAGTCAGATTAGAGCTGGGAGTTAACTTGAAATAATGAATGAGCTGGTTAGGGTGGAGAGACTCTTGTGTGCTTTTAGAAACAGTTCTTATTTTGAACCGTTCAATATTTAATATTTTAATAATTATATTAAAAATATAGTTATAATGAGAAATAATAATAATTTATAAAATTGAAATATTAAATATTAAATAACCCATAGTAAAACTTTTTACTAGTTTAAGAGTAGCTAAGAATTTTTAGGGTACCATCTATCACCTGTTTCTGCCCACGTGAGCAGTAGCGGTCAATCAAAGCAAAATGTCCTTAACAATGAGACAGAATCGTATATGCTTATGGTCATCTGATTGCAGTGATCTTTTGTACAGAAGCTCGCTTGGTCAGGATTCATGAATGAGAGGTCCCATGTCCCGTCCTCCAGCACGTGACTACGTGTATCGGTTTGTTGCCAGACACACATCTAGACAGTTAGTTCTAAGCAGTAGCACGGAGAAATTTTTTATATTATTCGTAGTAGCATAGTCTTAATTTGACACGTTAATTATAAAATTAAAATGTAATGCAGTGACAACTTGCAATATTAAATTGTTAAGCATATAACACCAATAGGTATAGGTGTTATTATCGGATTCGGATTTCTATACGAAGCAAATCAACCACAGGCAGCACAAGCGTAGCAGCCCAATTTACAAGACATACTTCCATAATGTTTCAATGACTCAGTAGCATGTTTAATCCAATCCATCTGATCATTTTGTACTACCAAGTACTGTAAACTATAATCCAATTTTATGGTAGTAAATAGGCTAGGCCATATCTGCGTTCATGTTTGTTAAAGCTTAACCCACCCATTTTGCTTCCTTTCACCCTTCATACCGTACCAAAGCTCCGACAACGCATCACATGGAACAAATACCTGTGTCGTTCTGTCTCTGCAATTCTGCTTTTAGCATTATCCGTCGGCCTGTTAAACAATGACGGCATTATCAAAGAAATATCTATCTGGTAACTGTGTGCGGTCAAATCGATTGCTATGCAAAGCGACTCTATTATTGTAAGGTTTTCCTAGGCTCTGCCTCCTGCCCCTTTTAAGTTTTTAACTCTTATAATAATAATGATAATAAGTAATAATGAGAAGAAAAAAAAAAAAAAAAGATCCCCACTTGGTGTCCCTTTCTGCGTCTTGTGGGCTTCAATCACCCTTTGATGATTGCATGTCATAGACCCATCTGTCGCATTTTGCATGATACACAAACGAACAAATGAGAATATACCTTCTTTTACCCCACCCGTGTCAATTATCCCATTAAAATTTAGAACATTCAAATTAATCAGATAATATTTCGATTTAAGAATGATCAATGCCACCCAACCTACTCAATCTTTAGGTCTTTTTTGTCCTTTGATTTGGTTAAACTTGACTTGTAGGGGCCATTGAATGGAGGACAAGTGCAAATTGAGAGATTGTATTGCAAGATGTTACATCTTTCTTATTGATGTTGCATGCATCACGTTTGTTTGCTTCAATCAAAGTGTACTGTGTACTTGCCCGCATAATTTCCTTCCCGTTGAACAAAGAATAACATCACAATCATAAAGTTAAACCATTAGTGCCCGTTTGCTAGACTCCTAGTCCCATGCACTTAGTGGCAAGTGATTTATTTACCAATTGAAATAAGATCCAAAGACAAAATTAATCGATAAAGAATGTGAATCCCATCGTGACCTCTTACTTTTCTCCTTTTGGCAATGGATGTTGTAGATAGCCCGCGGTTTCTTTTCTTTCTTTACTCAGCAATTTACAAATGCCCATGTAATATACGTATTACTCAACCCCATTGCTTATTGCTTTTCTGTTTATTCAGTTGGATGTACTTTAATCATTCTTTCTCAATGTTCCTATCATATTCACCTTTGGACAAATTAGCATTTCTTTAACTTTACGTTTTTCCAAATTCTTTATGATCATAATGATCCTGCTTTTCCTTTTTCGCAAATCTTCGATTAAAAGCTTAATGACACATGATTAAGAGGTCTCTATGACTCTATCCCTTTATTCTTTTCTTAATGAGACTAAACTTTTTCCTCATTTTTGAAGCGCTAATGATGACAGAGGGGAAGATGACAGATTTAACTAAGTTATCACATTGGGGGTCTGGAATTTGCTTTAGGAAAGCCTTGGTGGTGATAGGAGCAGATCCTTTGGTTAATAGTAAAGGAAGATCAAGTAGTAGGGCACTTAAATCATGAGACTGGAATCTAGAGGTGTAGTGATAGTCATAGGCTAATATGATGTTTAGAAGTTGCCCATATTCTTTTCAAGATTGGCCATCACACTTCAAGGGGTCAATACAACTTACACTATCTTTCGCCTGCATTCACTTTTATGATGCTTGAAACAAAGCAAGCTATGCACAATATTTTAGCTTTACATGTCCTTAATATATAGTCGTTGAGAAGGACAGTCTTTCTGAAATATGGTCTTTTGACGAGCAATAATCCAGACAATCTTAGACTACCACTTGGGTAGTATAATATTGGGAAAAGAAATTATGAACTAAAGTTATTTTCTTTTTCCTCTTTTTGTTTTGATGAAAGAGAAGGGGTGAGCTATCCGGTGTCTGAAGCCTATTAGTGGAAGGTGGGACTCAGCAATCTGTTAAAGTAAACTTCAAAGTTCTAATGCAAAGATATTATTTCATGTATGAATTTATTTTTAATGAATTCTTAGTATAAAAATTATTTATATTATTAATTAATAATATATACTCACATTTAGTTGATTTAAGTGATTAAATGTTTATCCTCCTTGAACGTCTTGAATTTTAGTTTTTGTGTATGAAAAAAATTTACAATAGGAGAGTTTTATTCTATAATAAACTGGGATGATCTGATTTAAATCAAATGATATTGGTTGCTAAATAAACAAACCTTCTGGAAGAACGCTCTTACGGCTCATAAGGATGCTAGTCAGCTACTTCCCAGAACGTTTTTTTTCTTCATTTATCTGCTGGATATCTTCTTTTACTTTCTTTTAGAATCCCACGAGCTTAGGATTTTTCGTTTTTAATTTTTGCAGTCCCACAAGTTCATGAGTGGACAATTACGAAGACGGGGTGCAAGAAAAACATTTGAAATGCAGTTTACAGGTACTTATTAACAAGATTGAATATTTTAAAGTTAAAGTTTATTTGACTTGGGAGGAAGAGGAGAGTGGATCCTGAATTTTTATTATGGGACGCTTTCGGCCATAGCCCTTCCAATCCGCCTAGGTGAAAACAGGTGGCTCTCTGGTCTGTGGGTTCGCAGCTCATGTTTAGAATTAATATTTTAAGAATTAATTTAATTTATAGAATTTAATTTAAATGCACTGACAGTGTAAAATAATTTTACACTACCACCCAATAGAAATAGTAAAAAGTATCAACTCATACAAATAACTACCCATTATAATGAGGAATCTACCATGATTTCTCACTTTCCTCTATTTCTATTGGTTGACAATGTAAAATAATTTTACATTATCAGTACATACCAATTAAACTCTAATTCATAATTGAAATTTGTTTTTTGAGAATTTTAAAATAAAAATTTGATCTAATTTTATATTTTATTTCAGTTATATACAAATACAAATCTAAGTAGATTTAATTTATTTTACTTTAGTTAAGGGAATTGATAGTCGTATTCTTATTAATTTAGTCAATTAGCCTATCTTAACATGCGTAATAAATTAAATAAATAATATAAAATTAATTCAATTTTTAATAAACTTTAATTATAAAAATTGCTTTTCAAACATGAAAGTTAATTTATATATTAAATAATTTAATTTAAATTTTAATAAAATACATAAAAAAGATTAACATGTCGCAAAAAGTTAGTCTAATATTTATTCTTTTTCTCTTGAGAGTAATTTATTTATAAACAACAACCAAGTCCACAACTCATGTCAATTACAATAGAAAAATATTTGATAAACTCATCTTTTCTAAAATATCATATTAATTCATATTTCATTCACTATTCGATAAACTATTAATTGATCCAAAATCTCAAAAAAGATGAGTTAATGATTCGCTGGGTAGCAACATATCGCATCTACGGAGAATGATAATTTGTTGAACATAAGAATCCGTTTCTATGACTGACGTGAAGCCAGGACTGGTTCTCTCTGTGCATGGCATCACGAGCGTCATTGGGTTTGGGCCATATGATGTTTTGGAAAACATATTGTAAACACATTGTATATACCCGCATACTGAATAGGTTCATGTATTTGCATAGGTATTGATGTACGAAAAAATAAGAGAGAATTAATTAAAATTAAATATTAAAATTTATGTACTTATAAATTAATATTAATACACAAATATATGTAATACTATTATAATATCCATTTTTTTCCTGGAAAAAAGCCAACGTCTAGTCAATGAAGGCCGTGTATGCTCATTTATAAAGTTGTTTACTTTTTTTTTTTTTGGGGGGGTACCTTTTGAAAAGCTAATTTACAAGGTTAGGTTTACTCAACATTAACATTCCTCTGTTTCATAAAATAAAAAGGAAGTAAGCTTTGAGGGTGAAAGATACACTAATCCCCGGATTGCTTCAATTGATTGGCGCCCATGCTGCACTATTATTAACCAATGGGATTCTGGGGTAGAAAAAAGCCCGTGGGATGTTTATAAATTATAACAAAAGGTGTTGTTTGAAGTGCTTGTCTTTACACTGGCACAATGATTAATTGTTACCTGTCTTATCTTCATACTTTAAGTACCATCTACTTTCACTCTTTCTCGTCGTACTATTAGCATCTTTGGTTATATTTATAGAATTGATTTTAGAGTGAATTAATTTTATAAAATTGATTTAAATAAAATTAATTTTAAAATAGAATGATTTATATTTAGTAATTCTTTTAAAAGTAATTTTGATAAAAAATAAAAAAATTTTATTTCTTCTAGAATCAATTTTAGAGACCAAAATTAATTTTAAGAGTGGATAACCAAATATGATAAAAAACTCTCATAATTGATTCTGAAGATCTAGAATTGATTTTGGGAAGGTCAAACGGTCTCCCAAACATGCTATAATACTCCTTGAAGATAATTGCCAAATTTTAAACCAGCATTTGAATTAAAAAAATAATTTAAAAATTTGTGTGTTAAAAAATTTTAGATGTATTTTATAAAAATATTTTTTCTAATTAATCTTCTTTCTTTCTTTCTATTTATTCCCTCTTCTCTATTTAATAGGAATATAATTAAAAAAATTAATATTGTCTTAATTTTTTAATACGACAATTATTTATGAAAAAACAAATTTCAAAATAGAGGTAGTGCTAATATAAATTGATAAGTTTTAAGCGGTTCTCGATACAAAACCAAATAAAAATAAATATAGATATTTTGCAAATAGAGTTTAATTAGTATGCACTGACAGTGTATATTGTCAATTAATAAAAATAGAAAAAAGTAAAAAATTATAGTAAATCTCTCATTATAATAGAAAGTTATTTGTATGAGTTGATACTTTTCACTATTTCTATTGACTGACAGTGTAAAACTGTTTTACACTGTCAATATATTTAAATTAAATTCTTATAAATATAGTAGGGAGAGCAAAATATGAACTCTTAATTTGTTTTAATCTCAACATTAATTACTATAAAATCACTAGAAGTGACCTAATGGTGGAGAATTTAAATAGTTTACATTATGTCATAAATTCAAATCTCATTAAGTCCGATTATATATATATATATAAGTCCATTTTTAAATGACCAAATAACATATTTTGGTAAACAAATCAACCGGCCAAACAGGACCAAATGGGTGCCACTGCATTCAATCGCATAAAGCCAAGTGTTGTGTCTCTGTCTAAATGTAATGATAAACAATTGATTCATCCTATAGCCACTTGAAATCCCTAATCCGGCGCACAGAATTCCGCTCAGTTATTAGTAGTCCCACACGATGGTGAAAGAAAGAGAATTTCATCAACTTGAATTGAATTCAATAATAGCTTTCAGTCCTATGTATCTGTGGATAACATTAAAGGCAATGATCTGAAATTTGTTAACACTATCCCATAATATTGGAATTCTTCTCACTTTAGGCCTTCTCTCACATGCAGTTATGACTATCTAATTTTATAGGTCTGGGTCATAATTCCAGTTATTTCCAATTCAACTGGTATCTACTGCTTGTAGGTATATATCAGCCTCTTTTTACGAATGTCTCTTGACGTGTTCACTTCAGGCGTAACTATATGTGAATATTATTCAATAATCAAATTCAAAGCAAGCCTAAGCTCAACTTGGAAAAAAACGTGAGCCAATACCACTTGCATTGAGGGGCTCAGTGAGGTTACGGAATGTGTAACACAGGAACATGATGTGAACGCTGATGTAGCAAAAGCATAAAAGCTAAAGCCCCTTTAACAGATTTCATCAAGATTGTCTGGTTGATCATTGGCCTAGAATAAAAGCACCCTGAACTCAAAGAACAGTTTGGGTCAGCTATGAAGAATGCAGCATGTACCCATCATATTCATATTTTGGGTTGACAGATACTGTTGAAAATCTGTCTTCACTCCACATATTTTTGCTTACAAAGTATGGTGTGGGCACGCAAGCACTTGATCAAGTACATTAAAAAGACAACAAGTCAATTTAACAAAAATCTAAGGTGAAGTAGAGAATAAAAAAAAATTGTTATGATGGAATGAGATGAATATCCCAAATGCCGCTTGGAATCAACTATTTATTACCTTCAATTTGATTTACATAAAAATTCTATAGAAAAATAAAGAAATTTCTTTCTAGTACAATGGCGTAGTAGTCTGATAGCTTTTACGTGTCCAATCCTTTAATAGGAATGTTTATGGACTCAATGCTTCATTGTTAAGAGCCCAGTAATGTGTGAAGCCATATTCAGCAGAATAGCTTGACTATGTACACAGCATTTGCTGCCAATTTCTTTTGTCTACATTTATTTTCGTATTTTGAGGTGTAAAATTCAACTATCCGACGTGTTGGTGTCTGGTTATCGGACTTGAAATACTTTGTATACTGAACCTATTAAGATCCGCCCCACATTTATTTGGTAAAGTGTTGCTTCAATGGATCCTAGTCGCATAGGGCCTCAATTGAGAGCTTCTTTGCAGTTCCTGGACATGGGTCTCCCCCAAAAACTTCAGGAGCTACAGTTACCATGCAAGATTGCTTGCCAATGCAATTCTAGAAAAGAAAAAAAATACACAAGGACAACAAGCATCAGAACAAAAAAGATAATAATAATAATACGCATTACGTATAACATCTTAGAGCTAATCAGAAAGGATGAAATTATGAAAAGCCAAATGATTTATCCAGTAATTCCTACTTGTTGATGCCACCAGAAAATGGGAATCAGAGAAAACAAGAGATATGAAAGAAAGGGTGCGAATTAATACAAAAATCATGAATGTTAATAATTAGGATAGTTTGTAAGGCCTTCAAGAGAACTGAGTGAAATTGTTTGTCTGACTGAAACAACAGCATATATTAGAAGATATCTAAAAGATTCTAGGCCTAGCTGATGGTTTTATTAGGATTTATCAAATAGCTATGTGGAGCTTAGCATCAAATGGAAAGAAATGGTCGGAATACCCTTTGAGGAGCATCATATGATTTGTGAGCATGACAGCTTCCCTCTCGGAAGTTTCCACAACTTCCCTGTGGCAATCCATAGCTAGCAAACTTAATCTGGGAGATCTTTTGACCTGGTGGACACCACAAATGAGCTTTGGGTCTAATAACTTTTCCGGAGTCCAGCATCTGCCTGTTCTTCAGAGTTGGCTGCCCTTCATATATATCAGCACACACACTTGCTGTTGTTCTTTTCACCAAAGAAATTCCAGTAGGGTCACCTCCCCACTCTTCAAACACAACCAGATAGTTCCCACCTGGGTTCAGCCACGACCGAGGAACATGGTACCTGTCCAATGCCAACAATAGGTTGTCATGATATTCAAATTGCACCATTCAACAACAACAACTAAGCCTTGTCCCACTAGGTGGGGTTGGCTAATAGATCAGATAACGCTACAGTATTCTGTCATAAATTATATTTACGTTCAAATTGCACCATTCAATGTTGTGAAATAAGTTGTTTAAGCTAAAGTTCTTACCATCTCTGGGAGGGCTCTCCACAGTTTGTCCTGCATTTCTTGTCAGTGTAAGTTCCAGCATAATAACAATCCCCACAATTGCCATGTGCTATATACCCAGGCCAATGGCGTCCAATGCTCCGACCATTTATCCATACTTGACCTTTTCCCATGCTGATCATATCTAGAGCCAATGGATCATTGCCTTCTGGTGCGGTAAAAGTTGTCTAATAGCACAAAATGACACAGAATACATCCAGATGCAGGTGATCATCTATAATATAACAGCGACTGAAATGCAACATTTGTTGAAATTGAATCTTACCTTGTACCATGTCAAAGGTTGTTTTCTAGCCAATAATGACCCTTGTACCCATTCAACAGAGCTACTCCCACTTACAGTATGAAGGCTTAAGGCTTCACCTTTCAGACCAATCTGCCCAACAGTGTGCAAAAGAGTAAATCTATTACTGCTGCTATTTCCGGAAAGCCAAACAGCTTTCTTCAATTTTGAAATGACATTATGCATTTCTTATCTATCCTAGAACTTCCATGCTAATTGAGTGGTAGTGAATCCCAAAATGTCACAGATGCTTAGTCTTCACCTCATTATTTATTTATTTGCTTGTTTATTTGTTTGTTTTTTGGGTGACATGCACTCACAAGTCACGATTATTGGCACAAAACCTTTCCATAATGCTGCCAAGCTAAACAAATCTAAATAACAAACCTTATAAGACCATTTCTGGTGAGACAAGTCTCTAGTCCCCTCATTTAGACCCTTAAGCGTGACTGGGCCTAACACCCCCGCATTCCATGTCTCAAAGTGTGTGCCAACATTCTGGCATTAATTGAACATACAAAACGATTAACAAGGTTAAAAATATCTGAGAATTAAAAATCTTACAGAAATCACTTAGATATTAGGAATGTGAGAAAACTAACCGGGAGACCCACGGCAACACTGAGTAAAGAAATCTTGTTATTGCCAGCCCTGAGGTTAACATTGTCACTAAATGTTAATTTAGGAAACTCCAATCCCCCATACACAGTTCCTGCATTCATACAGGAGATGGATAAGTAAAACTGGAGTATCAAAACACTAAATAAAAAAAGTCACTAATTTCATTCACCTGAAAGTTGACCATTAATGAAAACATGCAAAGAATGGCCTGCTGACATTACGGTAAGAAGAGGCCATTGTCCACTCTTGATAAAACCTTCATTAGGATCAATGTTGACACTGAACAAGGGATGCTAACACTAATTAGAAGGAGGGAGGATAAAACAGTATGTATCAAGAAGATGAGCATTGCAATTATTTGGGTTTTAGAAGTCAAAGACATGAACAGTTGAAAGACACTTACTCTGTCATATACCACAAATAATCTGTAGAATCACGGGTGATATTAACCTGCTCCCAGAGTGCATCTGCTGTGATGAGATCATCTTCACTGGATGATGCAGGTTCTTCATTGTATGACTCCCAATCAAATGCACTGTTTACAGAAGTCATCTTCATCTGGGAGCTCTGAGCACCAAGCTGCAAAAAATTGGGGAACATATAAGAATGTTCATACTTGAAAAAAGAATCTCAATATAGTGACTGCAAAGGATTTCTGCTCAAACACTATTTAACAACTCAAGTGTTGAACTCTGCGGCTTTTACGAGAAATATGTGCGTGACAAATTCATTTCTGCAAAAATAATTTCACCTTACATTCCATCATTTGATAATAGAGCTGAAAATCAGACCAGCCTACCTTCAGTTGAATTATTTTCATTCTTCAAAAAAAAAATAAAAAATAAAAAATAAAAAAATCATACATTGGACATAGCAAGCATTATTGTCTTACCCTTGCAGTATTGAAAACTTCAGTTTTGCAGTCAGGAAGAATGCTTATGGACCAAGGTGGTAGGTCATATTGCCCATTTTCAAATGTAACTTTTGCGGAAGATTTAGTGTCATAATTTGCTAGGAATGCAGCACAAGCACCAGATGTCTTGAACACGTGTGCCTAAGATATATTAACAAAAATAAGCAAAAAAATTTCAACAAAAGAAGCCTGTTGGGTTTCTTCACAAAGCAGCTTAGGGATATTACCTCCAGGTTATTTCCAAGCGATGTCACTGTGGGATCTACAGACACTAAAGCTGGCTCACATAGCTTTATTGCTTTGTGCAAATCTCTCAAATGCCCCCATTTTGGTTCATTTAGAAGTCCTGGTATACAGTTGAACAAGCTTCAGACTAATGTGAAAATATATCTCACTCAACTTTACCCGTGTGGATGGCTAAAGCAAATATGTGCAATTTGCTAAAACATAATGATCACATTTTTCCCTAATATCACTGAACAATTACAAAAGCTTCTCCTTCTTTTAAAGAGATTTGAATGTGTATGCTGTCATCATTCAAAGATTGTAAACAAGTTCAACTTTACACCATTTGCATACCGTATTCATCAATGGGGGCATCATAGTCATAGCTTGTGGCAATGAAGGGGCCACCGGATGTCCGCTCAAAGTTAGTTCCTCCATGATACTGGACCCCAAAAATGACATATTAGGCTCAAATCAAAGTTTCCACAACATGAACATGTATGTATGTTACCAAAAAAAGGTGGGAAATATTGACAAAGTATACATCATAATTGCAACTGGCCAACATACCATATAGTAGTTAATAAATGAGCCACCATTTTGTATGAATCTGGCAACTGAGAATGCCAAGTCTTCTGCTGGTCTAATAGGGACTGCACCGCCAAACTCAGTGTACCTACCAAACAGGAAACATAAACCTAAATACAGGATTCCGGATAAAGGTATTTTTGGCATATGCATTAGCATTTATATTTGTTCGACTTACCAGCCTGTCCAGTTCTCTGTCCACATTTTTGGTTTGTAGTTCTTGTTGGGTTTGAAGTTTTCACAGTAAAACGCATTGCAGGTGTCAATCTATTGCAAAATGTAACTCACATCAGAGATAAAGATGCAAGCAAGTGGAATCAATTTCCTTATGAAATCATAAGTTGCTACATAAGTTGCCACCCCAGAAAATGTTAAAAAATGCTTACAACAGGATCAGGGGCATCTTCTTGCTTGCACATAATCCAGGGGACGCCAGTATCTAGACCTACAGCCATTTGAGCTGCCCATTTCGTGTAAGCTCTCCCAGGAGCACCAATTTCCCACTCCACTGGTCCAAACTCGTTCTCTATCTATCATGTTCAATTAGTAATAAAGAAAAAATAACGATTAATTGAGCACCATTATTGTAATAAAATAACAAAAAGCAAAACTGAAAGCAATAGTGCGAACAAATATCTGATTTAAATCCCATATCCCTTGCCTGAGACAGAATTATGGGACCTCCCTGCGTCTGAAACAATTTCTCTGCCTTCATCATGCTCACAATCTTCTCAGTGAATTTTTGCATTGCTGCCTACATTATTACAAAATTGGATGGTTGCTTAGACAAAAATTAATGATCTTCATAATCAAATAATAATAATAATATTAATAAAGTATGATGGCCAAATTGATAATTCAAACCTTGAAAGGCTCATTATCTGTTCTGAAAGCAATGCCCGGAACATACTTGAGCCAAACAGGAAATCCCCTGAACAGTAGACAGAGCATGTGACCTTTAAGTGTTGACTAAGCATTACTAATCTCGTTTTTCTACAAAGGTTATCCTCATTTCCTAATATTATATGGAATTATAAGGCAAATTATCAAAACCATTACCCAAAGTTCCATTCAGCACATATGTAGGGACCAATGCGGAGATTAACATAAAGGCCAGCTTGCTGCACCAACTTGATAAACTTAGCCAAGTCGTACCTATCCTCGAAATAATACTGAATTTTTTTTCACAAAATATGGTAAGGAAAAGAATAAGTTTTGTTTTAACTTTTTGACAGGTGAAAACAAAAAATGAAAAAACTCAGTGATGCGTTTGGAAATTGCATTACCTTTCCAGGAGAAGGCTCGTGTCCATTCCAAAACACATAGGTTTGTATAACATCTAGGCCTCCATCTTTGGCCTTTTGAATAAGGTCTGGCCACATCTGCAGTCACCAAGAGACAATGACAAACACAATTAAAAATCTGTTCACTCTTGACACCAGAGAGGTGAAAACTCTTTGTTGAATGAATGGAAAAAAAAAAAATGGAAGATTAATTAAGAAAAACAAATATGAGGCAGCTAAGCATATATTGCCATGAGTGAGTGAGACTGAGAAAGTACCTCAGGTGTGCTTCTTGGATAGTGTATGGATCCAGAAATCAGAATTCTTCTCCGCCCATTAACAAGAATGGCTTTGTGATCATATGTCACAGAAGCTGTGACTGCATAAACACATAGAGATAACAGCAAGATACAAAGCTTCTTCCCACTTAGTAAACTCTCCATTGTGACCCGTGAACCCAATAACCAGCTCTGTTACTTCTCAAAGCAATGGACTTTTGTCTGCTTTACACATTTGAAAAAAAAAAAAAACAAAAAAACAAAATTCAAAAGAGAAGAATGGAACAAGAGAAACGGACTTGTGTTTTTTGTTTCTGAGCTATGCCTTTTTTATTCTTTTGAGATTGAAAAGGCAGAGGCTCAGGCTTTAACTGTGGCAGGTGAGTTTGGCTAATGCATCTGGTGAGATAGAGAAGCCCGCAACTGCTTTATATACATTTGAAAATCCAAAGCTATAAGAGTCTGGGACTGGGACCCATTGCCTCCTTCCTTCCGTGGTACTGACCCCACACGCAACCATGGAGACACTCTTAGGTGAAAAAATTATACTTTGTTCTATTTGATGTTGAATATTTTAGTTTTGTGAGTTAACTTATTATAGTCTCTTATTATAATTACATAATTACATATTTAACATAATACCTGTTGAAGTGTCAAATATAAAAAAATTTTCTTACTTTAAGGCCATTTGGAAGTTTTTCTGGAACTACTACTTCAAATACAAAAGATAATACTTAGCCTATTGCTTTTCCCTTTGGTAAGTGTAGCTTCACTTGCTTTCTTACGATGACTGTTCATTTCATTTAAGACAAAAATATGGTGCTTTGGGTGATCTTAAACGCGACCTGATTCAAGGTACCTTTCACTGCAACATGTTGCTCCCCTTGCTCATAAAGGAGGATTCCACCCATGCCCACGCATTATTTTAAGCCGCTTTGAATCCAATCCTGTTATTCTTATGAGCCTTGAGGCAGAAACAAAAGTCCTGCTCTTTTTAGGTTCCACCCAGTACATTATATAACTAACAAAATCCTTTGAATGAGTTCTTTTTGTTACCATTAACCCTTTTAGGAATAATTATCAGTTTTATGAAAAATATGCTAGACCAGTTTTCAACATCTTTGACAAGAAACACATTTCATTTTGTTAGTGTAATTATGTCTAGATATATTGATTCAAAAATAAACTAAGTTGTCCAAACAAACAGATAAATTAAAACGGAGAAAATAATTAGTAAATTATCTTGGATGATGATAAATGAAGAAATTTTAAATAGGAAATTTAAAAAAGAGCACTGATGGTTTCTCTTGTGAAAAATACACTAAAAATGTAAATATATTTTTTTAATTTGCTTCATGAATTGGAAATTGGAAATTGGAAGGGATGAATGGATTGGGACTTTAACTTCGCTACAACTTTTTTTTATAGGATATATCATACTATTTTGTTAAAAAGTTAGGAGATTTTCCAGATAGATTTACTTTATATACATTATTAATATAAAAATATTTTATACAAATATCTAATCATGTATTACTAGCTCAGCAAAAATGTTTCACTTAATCACCTATTATATATATATAATGCAACTGGCTGGTAGGAGAAGCGAACAGCAAAAACGAAGACTAGAAGGAGAAACGCCCATGCCCATTCCTAATTTTAGCTGGATGGATTTATTTTGTATGAACATTAAATTCAGGTATTCCATAATAAAAGTCTATAAAAGTTGTAAATTTGTAATTGAATTCGTTTTAAATAATAATAACTATTACACATAATTGCAATGATAGTCAAAAGACGAATATGTTCCGAGTTATGGCACATGATTTACATATGAACACAGCCACAGTATGGCAAACCTTGTGTAAATTATAATTAAGTTAGAAAATGCTAGTTGCATTATCCCTTTTTATATTCAAAATTTCAGATTCTCACACGTGTTTAAGTAGCTTATTTGAAGTTAAAGAGAAATAATAGATGCAACTACTAACCAGTTGAAGTTAATACTAAATGCGTTTTAGAATTATGCAACTAGTCTAGGATATGTGGTGATACATATGGTCAAGATTCATTCCCTCCTATTCCCATCTAATCTAATATATATATATGCACACAGCTAGCCTTGTCACTTCCAAAAGAAGGGGAAAAAAGGAAGAAGAAGAAGAAAGAATCTAGCATTAACTTAATGGAAATTTATTTTTAAAAGTGGTAAGAACACTTAATACGGTTGTTAATGAAGTATTCAAATTTCTTCATAAGAAAAAAAATCTGACACTTTATGAAGATCAAACAATTTATTACAAATTATAAATTTTTATTCTTTTTTTGTTCTTGTTAAGAAAAGTCCTTTGAGACTTTCATTAGGTATGATAAAATAAGATAATATAATATATTATGACCTTATCCGTTATTTGGTGTAGTCAACGTATTATATAAACTTATTTATCAAATCTTCCTTATATGTTAAAATAATGAATAACTTAATATAGTTTAAGGAAATCATATTAGGTTTGATTAGCTTTTGATGTATAAGGGCTCTTTCACTTTTTTATTTTTTAATATATTTTACCAAAAAAATAATTATCAAATAATTAATAAAAATAAAAACTATCTAAATAAAAAATTTATTAAATAAAAATATTGTATAATAAATAAATATTTTTGAAAAATAATAATTATAAAATAACTATTCAAACTAATATAAAAATATAAGAATAAAAATTTATTATTAAAATATATAAATAATAATAAATAATATTTAATTTAAATTTAATTATATATAATAAAAATAATTATATATAGTATAAATGCAATCAAATATAAGAATATGATATTAGGCCTGCTTGGATTTCAATATATAAAAACTCTCCCCCTTATCTCTCTCTCTCTCTCTCTCTCTCTCTCTCACACACACATATTTTTTATATTTATGAAAAAATATTAAAAATAAATAAATAAATAAATATTTTCAATATAAAATTATATTTATATAATATAAAATAACTAAAATAATTATAATAAAAATAATAAATATTTAAACAATTATATTAATTTTAAATTTTTATTTAATATTTAAAAATTTATATTTATTATAATCTATTTTTCTAATTATATTTTATATAATACAATATCTTATATAATAACATATCAAATATTATATAATATTAAAATTTTATCAAATCTTATATTATTAAGTGTGCCATACGAGTAATAAATGATTGATGTATGTAATTATAAGTTTTATGGAATCTAAAGGAGAATGGAATTATTAATTACTAATTAAGTTCAACACTTAGTTGGCTGATGAGTGCGATCTATTTTATGTCATTCTACTCTCTTTTCTCTCTCTATATATATAAAAAATTAAGTCCATATGAACTCTTTATTTTCGATGGAATAACCATTTCCACCCTTTTATGAAGAAGTAGTCATTACTAAGTATGTGAAATCATATTTGTATATTCTTTTATATGTCAAACTGAAAATAAAATCTGGGGGCAGAAGTTTGAGTGAAATTATGCCATGCCTTATTTAAGGTTTTTACAAGTAACTTTCCAACAAAATTAATAATTATTGCTTAGCTTGCAGGGTGCAAATACAGAGAATTGTTTCTTCTCACTAGCTACTACTGCAAGATGCTTGTCGGCAAGGGTTCGAATGTTATAAGCTATTACTTATTTAACAGAAAAGTGAAAACGGAGTTATCACGTAAAAAGAGTACTTACAATATTACTCTATTAAATAAAAAGGGTTATCAAATTAAAACTCTACGGTTCTTCCTGTCCATTTTGCCTAGCGTTTTAAACTTTATTTTCATGTTTTATGACTTGTATCATTAAAAATTAAAGGCAATCTTTTAGCCTTGGAACGCATCAAGATTATAGATTACAAAGTTCAAAAAGCATTCGTTTGTTGATCACAAGTAGCCGTAATAGGAGGAGGATAACGTGAGCAAGTGAAAGATGAATTCAAAATGGGCCCGAAAAGTTCCTTTGCTAGTTATCTTAGTTACATTTCATGTACAACAAAAGATTTATTTACAGTAGTCTAATATTAATATATTGTAAGTTTAAAATTTTTTATAAATATCTCATAATCATATGCTATTATATATATGATTTTTAGTCAAATATTCTAATAATGCATGTAATATATAGTATATGATTAATTGAATAATTATATAAAAAGTTTTGCAATTACGGTGTACGAAATTATATTAAATATACTTAGTTATAGATGGGTAAACATAATATTATTTTGGAAGGGGTGCAATGCAATACAACTTGAGGCCCCACTTTACTTTCTCCGCTGCATCTCCAGCCATGAAAGAAATATTGTTTTATCATCTTATTCACAAAATTTTCAAAAATAAAAAGTAAAATAATAACAATGTGACATTTTTATGATTATTAATATAAACATATAAAATAAAAATGAAAAGATTCATCAAGTTAATAAAAATATATAGGTTCTCATTTGAGTGTCTCAAGGGTTAGGAATAGAATAAAATTAGGGTATAACATTTTGATTCCTGTTATTGCTGTTATTGATGTAAATAGATTCGTCATATAATTTTTAGTATTTGTAGAGGACAAGAATTGAGTCCTACATTTTATCTTTCTACAGGAATAAAACTTTCCAAAGCTCAAGTTTAATAAATTTAATTTTTAATAATAAATAGGAAAATCTCAACGTACATTTTATATTATTTTGTCATGAAGTGTCGAATGTCATCTTACCTTTAGATTTTTTTTTTTATCAACAAAAAAAAAGATTTTAAATTTGTAATATCACCTAGTGTAGCATCTTCAACTTTTCATAGCAGATAAGACATTTTATAATTTTCATGATTTGAAAGTGCAGTTTATAATATCAATTATATAAATATAAAAAGGGAAAAGCAAAAGCCTTATGGCCTTATGGGATTTGTTCATAACACTACATCAGGCAAAGGAGTGAGCCCCATTATCCCCAAATATTCATACCTGGCTTTCTTATTTTATGCATGACCCATCATATGACTGACCTCACGCTTTATCCCCTCTGCATGCCCTATTCAGTAACCATTTGGCACTTGAGGAAGCAAAGGCAATAAAAATAAAACATCCTTTTATCTAAAAGCATAAAGCTAGCCTAGTAGTTTCCTTTTCCTCCAATAATACTTAACTTGATTGCTGCAAAGCAATGGATTTCTACTATATAAGTAGATGATGAAGATGACACATCATCTTTGGAAGTGGAACCTACTCTTTAGTATAAACTTTCAACTCTAATTCTGCCAATATCAAACAAAAATAAGTGTCCATTACAGATTTTTAATATTGCTAGCTCCACGCAAGACAAGGATGAATATTGCAATAGAATCATCATAGGATAATCTAATCTATTCTAACTGGTAAGGCAACAAATGACATTGAAGTTTCTACTTTCTTGTTTAACACGTTGAAGTATCTAGTTTCTACCAGCAACAAATGACAATTTGTGCCGAAAAAGAAACGGAAACAACAGAAAGCAGCTGCCATGGCGTGAACCCATTGAAATTGAGGAAGCAAGGTTTTAGGGAGGGACTAGGGTTGGGTGATGCGAGGTGAGAATCAGATGAGGGTGCCACGCTTATCACACCAGCCACCACTTGATGCTCAAACCATAAGACCATAACACATTATTCAACTTGTGGATAATTGGGGCCCATTTATTCCTTTGCTCAGGGACCCTCCCCTAGAATTCCGAATTCTCGACATTGTCCCATGAAATAATAATAATTCATGTTGACGTACATGGGTCACGTGCGTTATGATTTGCTCGTGGATTTTATGTGATGAAAGAGGTAAAAGTCTAAACGCACCGAGCTAATTATGACTTTTTTTTGTTTATATATTATTTAATTTTAAAACTATATCTTTATTTGATAAGTGAGAAATTAATCTACCGAATACAATCAAGTATTTATACGGAGATCCCTTCCAATAATATTTTTTTATATACATAAATTTTGGAATCAAATTGTATTATGTGTTTAAAGACGAGTATGCCGTTTTTTTGGACTAAGTTACATACTAAGACTAGACTGTCACTGGCGAAGCAATAAATTTCCAGTGCAATTGATCGATCAATTGCATTTCAATCCCATTTTTATAGTCCCCTAAAGTCAATCTATCGAAGTTTTCAAATAAACTTCAGCCCTCCACTTATGATGCTAAAATTTTTAAATATATCTTGTGTAGACTAATATAAATTCAACGAGGACCACGAACGTCACATGTTAATGACACAAACAATATGGCATATGCAAGTTGTAGATATATTGTTCAATGTGATTAAATGCAATGTGTGTTGAAATCCATGGTAGAAAGGGAAACAAAAGACAGAGAAAATAGATAGAGCTGGAAGTTTACTGATTAGAATAAGAAAAATGAGAAAGGTAATTACAATGAATCTATAATATGACTTGTATAGTGGAAGAAAAGTAACTAATTATTATAATCTTTTAACTAATCCTAATTAACAATTTGTAATTAACAATTAACAGAGCAATAGTGCCATTTTTTATTCACGATTTGATGAGAAGGACATGTCAAATATTTTCTTTTTCTTATGTTTCCATAATCTATAACGTAAGTCTACCATAAACATTACTACATATTTAGTTTTTAGCAACATTTATTAACAAAAAGTGATGTTAATGATTTTTAGTATCATTTAAAAAATGTTAAAAATGTTAAAAATACAAAAAATGTTGTTAAACTCTTTAGTAATATTTTTACAAGTGTAGTATATAAGCTATGTTACTAAAGAATTTTAACAATACTTTTATATAATTTAGTAACATTTTTTAAATATTAGTAAATCTTAATAATTTTCTAGTGAAAATGAATTCCATAGATTAAATATTTTACAATTTTTTATATTGGAACTTTCTTTTCATGAACAATCTCGTTTAAATATTTAAACTGTTGGATGAAAACATGTTAATGACTTCATATTTAATACGTCCTCTTAGACAAAGGTTTATTGAACTTGAAGTATCTAAATTTAATTTTTATTTAAAATTATTGGGACAACAAGATGCAATTCTAAATCATTTAATCATAAAGGTTTTTATATTATATTGTGAATTATCGTTTTCAAAAGTTCAAATTCTTATTTGAACTATCTCTTTAAAAAATTAAAGCTATTAGAGCAAGAAATATGAATGATCTTGTGTATGTCTGATAATAGCTTATTTTAAATAAATATATCATTTTTTAAATTATTTCAAAAAAGTTTTTAATCATAAATTGTTTAAAATCTAAAATTAGCTAATTTAAATACATACTTTATGTCTAATATTTGATTGGAGACGGGGGGTTGTGTGTCTTTTCCATTGAATACTTAATGTTGAAGTCTTCTTTCTCCCTCTCTTTAAAGTTATAACTAAACAGGGACAAACTATGTAGTACTAATTGAGAGTGAAACAACTTAAGCCTCAGCTAATGAATTACGTTGTCCGGCGATGAAAGAAACCCATTCCTAGCTTCCAACTACCGTTCCTTTAAGGTAAATGGGCCGGGCTGTCTGTACCCATCACCAACTTCGGCTGTGCATCCAATGGGTCTCCTACATTGATCATTTACAGCTTTTTGTTCCAATAGAAAGGTGAACCAAATACAAGCTCAGAGACATATTATTGGTGATAATGGAGTTGGAGATTGTTTATTTCAACCAAAAAAAAAAAAGTGCTTTAATTAATTACGTACCTAGATATTTTTTTTGACAGTGGCAGTGCACTGGGGTGACTACCACCCATGCACTTCGATTAACGCTGTGTTCATTGACTTCCTAACAATACTTTAGTAGGTATCGGTCATTAAAGAAATGAATTCTGAGCCAATAATAACCTTGTTTTCCTAGTCAGGCTGTCTCCAAGTCTCAATAATTATTGATCAACGTCGCTCGATTACTTAAGGGTCGTCCTTTTTTTATTCTTATTTTGGATCTGTTTTATTGAGCACAGTTTTACTTGACTCTCAAACAAAAAATTGCATTTGTTTTCCTTTGTTTCAACCACCAACACACACTTATCTCAAAGCCATCTACTTTTCTGCAATTTCTTTAACAAATTTTCACATATGGTGTCTACTCACCAATATCTCTTGCCAAATTATGAACAATTTTCCTTGTGAGAGAAGTTGGAAAATGCATGGGTGTCGGTTGAATTGGGGCAATGTCTTTGTCAAGCAGATGTGTAACCTGGCCAATAAGAAACATCAGGAAGAATAGGGAGTTCTAGATCTCTGCCTATGTGCTAGCTGTTGACCGATCTCACCAACACTGGGAAAAAGACGGTTTCCATATTGATTAAGCTTGGAGGAGTTGTTGCGTAAGCAACTAATCCTAGTTGGTATAATAGACTAATAGTGGACTGATGAAGTGCTGAAACCATGTGAAATGATGGCTGTAACAACTAGGCAATACTAATTTTGAACAATACGTTTGCATTGTTGTTCCATATAGAATCAACAAAATATTTAGTGGGACTCATTGAATTGTTGCAAGTGTGTAATTAAATTTAGAGAGTTATGATATATCAAGCTAAAAGAGTGAACTATATTTCAATAGGTAGCTTTAATATAAGCAAGCGGGCCCTTTTAGATACCAATTGAACGCAAACAATTTAATACAAGATATTATTATCGCTCAAGACATGGCCCTAAGATCAATCACATCCTCAAGTTGGTTTGTGTCTCCTGTTAACTAAGAGAATCGCATACATTTGCAAAAAAAAAATGTGCTGTCATGAATTATCTGCAAACAACGTGGATCCTAAACTAATAAAATAAATATCTCAAGTTGTACTCATTACATGATGGACTGTAATTAGGAGCAATTTCTTTTACTTAATATGAACTATAATGGAGTGATGCTGAAGTTATACGTACTTCTTGATATAACTATTACTTTTGTTTTGTTCCATTTGGAGAGGCGTTGCGGAAATTATAGAGAAGCAAACTAGGTGGCTTTCTTTGTCTAATTCGTTGGTGGATGATGCATGATATGTTCCGTTTGGAGTTGATGTGAATTGAATCTGATTCGTAAATTAATCATAATCCAACCCGCAAACTCTTGGAGTTGGGGGACCTTTTGCCTTTTGGTTGTCACCATAAAACACATCCTAAACTAACTTGGCTTCGCTGTCATTAAATTTGCTCATCAGTTTGCACTACTCCACACTTGCTATTTTTCAATAATGGCATTGCATATCTTACATCCCTATAACGTGCATCCTAACCTTTCATAATAATTCTCCAGAGCAATACGTAACATCATTTCATATGCCCGTGCTTAAATTTCGTTTCTTTGATTTTATTTAAACAAAAAAAATAAGGATACACAATGAAGGTTTCTTACGGTTGAGTATTTTATTTTATTTTATTTTGTTTAATCTACACATTTTAGTTATGAAAATGTGTATTTATTTTTCCTTCTGGTTTTGTGCCAGCTGAGTTACGCAAAATTTTGTCTAAACCAGGTTTTTTTATTCGGGGGTCAATGTCTAAACCGGATTGGAGCAAAACGCAATACCTGCTCCTGGAAAACGGGCTAAGAAGGGATTCTGTTTTGGTTGCCAATGCTCTTAGTAATTGGGCCTAGCCTGCTTTTAATTCTGGGCCTTCCAGTTTAAGGGGTTTTTGTTTTTTCACTCTAAGTTTAAGGTTAACTAAATGCTTTTCGCTAAGATTGTTAGCACCACCATCACCATCGCCGTCCCAATCCACAATATCTGTGGTCGCCGAGGTTGGTGGCGGTGCCCAACTGCCAAACCTTGATGCCACTACGTGTAACCAATGACATCTCATATTTTCTTTTGATTTTTTGGTCGTGTGAAAAAAAAAAAGAAAACCTTTCACACAACCAAAAAATTAGTGTTAAGAATATCGGATTGGACCGATTGATCAAATCGATTTGACTAGGAACCAGATTTCAAATCGGTCTGGTTATCTCTCTTAAAATGCCTATTCTCAAAATTGACGAGGAACTAGTAAGAACTAGATAAAATCGGTAAATTGGTGCAAATCGAACTAGTAAAAATTTGATTTTTTTTTTGTCAAAATATTGTTATTTCTTTTTTTTTAAAAAAAAGAAGCTCGGTCAAAACAAAAACTTGTTTCTTTTATAATCTTGATTTCTTTGATATGCTTATTCGTTATATACTCTTAAATTAATTTAAAAGTAAAAAATTGAAAATGATTATTGTATTATCTGTGAATACTTTCCAAAAAAAATATAAATAAAGATTAAAGTAAATAAATTTTGTATTTGAGATATTTGATAAAGTGTTCCACAATAAATGTCATTTTATATTAGTTATGTTATTGTTAATAACTTAATATGATTTTTTGCTTCTGATCGAACTAGTTGGACTTCTGAACCCTTGAACCAATGTCTTTATTAATTTGATATCCGGTCCCATTTTTTTAACTTTGCAAAAGAACAAAAGAAAATATGAGACTCTTTCATGAATTGGTCACCGGACTATCATTAACTCTTATCTTGCCGAATAACATATTTTATGACCCATTTCAATTGTTCAAGTTACGTGTCATCAATATATTGACCCAAGCAAAATGACCGAAGGAAAGGGAAAAAAAAAAATCCTTAGAGCTATGGATTAATGGATATGAAAATGAAATGTTTGGTATGATATTTGATAAGTTATGTTATTTATATATAATTTTTTAATATTAAATACAATATCTTTCTTATATAAATATACATAACATTTTTTTATATCGATATTAATATACACTTACATCTATCTACTTTTGTCCATACTATATCTATACATAATATATATATATATATATCCAAATAATATTTCTCATTCAATGTTATTCTTGCCTGTTGATATATAAGGTGTAGCGATTGCTTTGATCCTTAACGTACATGCCGGAGAACTTTCACATCGGACAAGAATTGTAGCTATAGATATCTATAAAAACATTTTTATGTCCAAGTCAATAAGAGATAGAAACGAGACTGAAAATTATAGGAGAGAATAAGCATAGCTGAGTGTTTTACCTGAACATTTTTGTTTTGGTACATTAGCAGTAATAACATTGAAAGTCTTGATTTCATGTATATTACCTAAGTTTTTCATGATTAAACCAATCTTAGTAGCTTATTCGAACATTTTTATATAGAAAGGATGAAACTCTATGATGGAGGATTGGGGAAATAGATTTTCTCATATTAAAATTGAGTTAATTATCACTTTAGTCCATGAAATTGCATATATATTTTACTTTAGTCCCTAAAATTTGGAAATTAACTCTTTAGTCCCTGAAGTTGCATTTCGTCGGTCACTTTAGTCCTTGCTTAGTCAACTATTACGATTTTGCTGATGTATTACATTAAGTGACACGTCAGCATGCCACATGGCACAATATCTAACGTGATATGCTAACATGTCATCAATTTTAAATTAGTTCAAATCAGTCTTTAAAAATTTTAAAATTATCAAATTAGTCCTTGAAATTTTTAAATGAGTGAAAATAGTCCAATATTCTTAAATTTCTTCTATTTCCCTTCACAAGCTCTTTAATCTTCTTTAAACCCACTAATTTTTTTCCCATTTTCACACCCTATATAAACTAGATCCTCCCTATATAGAATAATAGAAAGAGAATATATAAAAATGAAACAATAAAATACAGTAAATAATTTTAATGTAGTCATCCTAATTCAAGATCCAAGAATATTTCTAGACTTAACGAATACTTATAGGCATACTTACGTAAAAAGTATAAATTTAACATGTTTTATAAAAAAATAAATAAATAAAATATTAATTTTTCAATAAAAATTAATAAAGAATAGATTATAAAGGTAAAAGTAATAGAAAACTAATTTTTTTAAAATATTCAAAATATTAAACATGTCGAGTTATTATCTATATATGGACTAATTAGTTATTATTCACTCACCAAAAATTGATTCACTTGGTTGATCTTTTACTCATACTTTATTATAAGTTGGGTTTAATTTGTTATTACCTTATTAATTAGTTATTTGTAAGTACTTATATAGATAGGCACTTACTGAATTTGAACATATTTTTTGCTACAAAATTAGGTCAAGCCTTTTTTCTTATCTTAAATTATAGTTTTTTAATTTTAAAAAAGAAAAAGAAAAAGATAAAAGTTGATTTCGATTTTGATTAGGCCATATTGATGGAGCTTTTATGACAAATGTATCAATTAAGTGCATATTTGAAAATAGTTGTTCCGAGAAAAATAATTATTTTTTAAAATTGTAGTTTTAGAAAAAAAAATTGATGCATCAATTGTATTGGAGTTTTAAATTATGATATCATCTAATTACCAAATCATTCACCATTTTCTAGTGACGTGTTTTAAAAAAAATTATTATAAATTATTTTGAATTTTAAATTAATTAATCATAAACTTTAAATCTTAAATTAAACGGGACCAAATAAATATTTAGAATATCAATCAAATCTATTTAAATGTTAAGTTTGAATTTAATAATTGTCAATAATTTTGTAATTTACCAATCTTAATTTATTTAAATTTATTTGTCACTTTAATAAGATGTACAAACTTCTATGTAGGGAGAATCTAGTTTAGGTAAGGTGTGAAAATAGGAAAGAAATTAGTGAGTTTGAGAAAGATTAAAGATTTAAAACTTGTGAAGGAGACAAGAAGAAATTTAGGAATTTTGAACTATTTTGGCCTATTTAGAAGTTTCAGGGACTAATTTCGCACATTTAGAAATTTCAGAGACTAATTTAACATATTTTAGAAGTTTTAGGGACTAATTTAAACCAATTTAAAATTGATGATGTGTCACTTAACATAACACATCAGCAAAATTATAACAATTGATTAATGATTGATTAATCAGGGACTAAAGTGACCAATGGAATGCAACTTCAAGAATTAAAGAGTTAATTTTCAAATTTCAGGAACTAAAGTAAAGCATACTTACAATTTTAGAAACTAAAGTGGTACTTAACTATATTAAAATTTTCACATAACTTAATCATGTGTAATTTTTTATTATTAATTCTCTTTTATCAAATATTATATATGAATTTCACTTTTTTAATCAACAATAAAAGATTATACATGACCAATAGTCATGTGAAAATATCATACAAGAGTATCTATTCCGGTGGATTGGACATGCACCATCGGTTTGTGCTCAACAAAGATTTATGACCCATTCTGCATACATCCGAACTTATTAAACTATTTGAGGTTGGCATGATGCAATCGTCATTGTTCAGGCTCACCTGAGTTTGTTGGTCATAATATAATCCAAATATACTAACCAGATATTTTGATATCGTAGGTTTAATTTTACAAAATATTAAAATAGTAAGAACATATAAGGGGTGTTCAATACAACGAATTTTTTTTTTTCAAATATGAATAAAGCAAATTTAATGAATTTGTAGTAAACAGTGTACAATACGCACCGTACCACATGCTGTGCTGCTGCTGCTCTTTTGCTGGTTTTTTTTTTTTTAACTGTTATTTCTGTTTTGAAATAATTGTTTATTTTAAATTTTTTTTTTACAAACAATTGTCCTTTTAGAAAATTTAGATATTATTAATTTTTTTCAGTTATATTCCTATTAAATAAAAAAAGAGTAAGTAAAAAAATAATTAAAAAAAGAGAATTAAGTAAGAATAATTTTATAAAATATATTTGAATTTATCTAATATTAATTTTTTTAATTATTTTCTTAATTTATATATGCATTAAAAGTTGGACAATTATTTCTAGACAAAGATAATACTTTTTTTCAATTTTGGATAGAAAGCTGTTGGCCGTCATTAATGGATTATTTTCTTCTATTATTTGATCTATTCTACATGCCCACATTAAAATTATGGCTTGCACAAAGGCCCATAAGAACGAAGCATGGCTACTAGTTGACAAAAATTTCCAATCCATACAGTATATATAATTCTGTGCGCCTAAATTTTATAAAACGAGGTTTAATTTTAGTCACTTACAGCCTATTTTAAACAATTGCGCACCGCTACATCACAGAGATGCGGGTGGACCATAGTCCACTTTTCGTCCTGTGGGTAGCTCTGCCCCTAGCTCGAAGACTCGTACCCAAAAGAAGTCATATTATTGGATCATCACATGGAAATATTAAGGTCAAACATTTGAATAAAGACATAAAAATAAGAAAAAAAAGTGTCACAGTAATATACACCTATTAATGTCTATGTTATAAATTATAGAGTCTCCATAATGATACCTAACAAATTGATGAAAAAAAAACACATTTCTCTTGGAAAAAGGTGGTTAGATCTATCTATTGCATGTAACACTATTTGCTTAAAATTCATCTCTGACTGTTTGAAGTTAAGGTAGTTCTGGACCTACAAGAAAAGTTGACCCCCTCGAGTAGTATCTTTTAGGGATAAAACTATAAACTTTATCTGAATGTGTCAAAGCGAACAATACTACATGAGTTCGCATCCACAACAATATTAGCCTTAGTAGGATAACGTATTCCTCCAAACTTCTTTGACATTGCCATATGTTTTCCAGAAGCATATAACCCTACAATGTAAGGGTCATCCCAAACCCAAATGAATCAAATTAAGCGGGTAATTAATTTATGTATATATATATATATATGTAACACTATTTGCTTAAAATTCATCTCTGACACTAGCATGGTTAAGCCTCTTTTTTTAATTCTTTCAATTTGATGAAGATGAAATCCAATTTTGTTGACTGTAGTGTAGAGTACTGGAAATATTAGACCTAAATCGTCATTACCGGGATGAATTTTTTTTTTTTTGTCTTCTTTATAGTTTTTCACTTACTTCTATCGTATTTATTCCTTTTGGATTCAACTCTTCTGTATAGTCATGATCAGTTTCCCCGCTAAAAATCATCATAGGTATAATGATCATCACAATATTCGTGATGATGATGTATGCTCCCACAAAACCACAACCATTCAATTGAGTTACTCGCCCATTCGTGTCCATACGATTAGCTCATTAGGTTAGTAGCGTCCCATACCACAATATATTATGAAATCTATAATTTCACCCTCAGCCTTGCTTTTGCCCTTGAAAATTCTGCACCCACCATAACACACTCAAATCTTGTGTGAGAGAGAGAGAGAGAGAGAGAGAGAGCAAGAGGGGGCCATGGACCTTCTGGCATTGAGGGAAAATATACTGTCATGTAGCTTAAAAGCAATGGCCCCCTTGCCAATTTTGAAAAGTACCATAATTTTGGACTTACTCAGTATTACAGACAGCAAATACATGATAATTTCTCATGATGTCCCCATCAGCGACAGCGTTGACACTAGCATCAAACATTTACAGGAGTGATTTACAAACCGCATACGTAGCCTACTTCTTGATCGCAAAAATTACAATTGAATATTATATATATGGACAAGAAAAATTATTTATTTAATTTGTAGAAAAAGCTCTTCCATGTTCCATATTGTTTATGGGCCATCAGTCATGCTTCGGATAGAAGCGTCGTCCAAAGGGTTTATTTATGTCTGAATTTTGAAGTTGTGTGCTCTAGGATACTTTTGCTATTGGCTTCCTTGGGTTTACTAAATTAACAATAGAGTTATGGTAGATAGTCAGTTATACATGCACCCCAATCAATATAAGGTATTTTGAGTTGACATGTTATCTTAAGTAATAGACATATAGTAATTACACTTCCAATGAGTGTAACTTTTAGTTATATAAATGTTAAATTCACATGTTGAGCTCATAAACAATATATATTCTATATCAGCTAATATTATGTTTCATATTTATATAACTAAAATTCACACTTATTTAAATTATTATTATTGATTATTAAATAGGTATCCACTTACTATATATAATATATAAATAACATTTCCCTTAATAATATAGCAGGACTGCATTATGTTTATCTATGTAGGGCAACGAGGAAAAAGAGCCTTCAGTTTATATGGTACATGACTCCCCGTCGATTTGTCGTTGTTATCATATACATAGAACCATACAAAAGACACAAGATGCTTATTGGTTTAGATCATAATCAAGCCCTTGCATGTGTGAAATCAACATATGTATTACTAAACTTCAGAGAAGAAAGTTAATAGATTTAATTAAGCAGAATAATCTTACTGGTTACCGAATTATGTAGAATATATTTATAGACACAACATTAACTTTTTTTTTAAAGAGAAAAATTATTATCTCTGTCTAAAAATTATTATCCAATTTTAAATACGTACATAATTTAGGAAAATTATTGGAAAATTCTTAATATTACAAAATTTTAGGTATATTTTATAAAATTATCCTTATTTAATTTTCTCTCTTTTTTAATTATCCCTTTTCATTTATTCTCTCTTCTCTATTTAATAAAGGTACAACTAAAAAAAATTAATGTTATCTAGATTTCCTATAAAAGAACAATTATTTATAAAAAAGTAAATTTTTAAAAGTGGACAATTATTTTAAGAGAGAAATAGCATATATTTTGTTTTCTAACTGCAGTACTAAATTTTGTCACTTATGTACAAAACATGAAATTTAGGACTAATATCTATCTTTATAGAGTAATTATAATATGAATCTATGTTAAGCAATACTATTTAGCAAAAAAATTTTGTCATGAGAGTGATTAGATAAGATAAAGTAGTAAGAACACATTTATTTAACTAAAAGTTAATAGAATATCATATCAATATGAAAATTTACTCCTGGCAACAAATTTTGGCTCTCTAGATTTTTTCATCTACTGGATCGAGTCAAATGGAATTATGGCATTTGATAATAGCCAAATAGACTTAAGTAATAAAAGTTATGCCTTAATTAATAGCTATAGACAATGATAAGTACTTCATCCTATAGGTTCTATATAAAGGACTCAAGAGTCGATATATATGTAAGGGAATTAATTGTCTTGTTTTCTCTTCTGTTACTAATGAAGATCGAGATGGTATCTACATAGATGAAACATAGAATGATGCTACACGTCACTTTGCATCTTTGCAACATTTGAATATATGATTACATCGTCTGGCCTCAATTTTCATACACTTGCATTATGTCACTTCTGTCTGAAAAATAACGAGACGGTTTGTGGAGACTGAAGAGGATAAAGCTTAAAAATTGTGTCTGCCGCCTCTCAAAACAAGAAAAAATGTTCACTCTGCTGGGACGTGTCCATTTGCCTGCACCAGCATTCAATGTTTTTTGGCAACGTTAAGGTTATGCACAACACTAAGAGTCTAGGAGGTTCTCATGCAACTCTTTCTCTTTCATCTTGCCCCAACCCTCCAGCAAGAAAAGAAAAGGAAAAGTCTCAAGTTTACGACTATACAGCAGGGTTAGCGAATAATTATGCAATGCGCTGTGTTGCAATAGTAAAATCTTTCTGCAGATAAGGTTTTGTCATACGTATGGGGTCAGCGCAGTAGCATTCCACACACTCCTTTTAGTTTGTCTCTTTAACTTGTCTTGTTTGGGTGTCATGAAATCACGTGAATGTCTTACTACAGCGATGGTTTTTGTTACAAAATGCTTTCACTTAAGTCAGTTCTCTTTTCTATTTTTATTTTTATTTTTTTAATTTCTTTTATGCACATAAAAGATAAGTGTGAAAGAAAAATGTAAAGGAATGAGATTCTTAGATATTTTGAATTATTTTTTTATTTTATACTATTAAATGCACAACATATATTACTAGTTATAACATTAAAAATAATTAAAATAATAACAATTTAGTGTTTATTTGATTTAAGTTCTTCTATCCAAAATGCAATATTATTTGTCGACATACTTTTATTAAAAAGTATTTCGAGTGTGTTTGTTTTCCAACCCAAACCGAAAAAACACAAATTTTTAGATACCTTTATTTAAAGCTTTCCATTGTTTTCTTTTAGAGAAGTATTATTTATGTATTAAAAATTAAATTTTTTAAAAATAGATAAACATAATGCGTTTGATTGTGATTTTGGAAGAAGAGCAGTTTTTTTAAATTTGTTTATATTTTTCAAAAGAAATAGAAACATAAAACAATCAATTTTTTTGCTGTTGTTGTTATAAGAAGTAGGTAAGAAGCTACTTTTTCTAAAAGCAGAAGCAATAGAAGAGAAAAAAATAATATTAAATTTTGAACCTACTATTTTTTCACATTATTTTATCATTTTTTTTAAATTTTTTCTTGAAAATACTATTTCTTATCTATTAAATTGTAATTTTATACTAAAAAAGTACTTTTATTTTTATCATATCTAAACAATATGACAACTTCTAATTTTAATAAAAAATATTTCTACAATTATATCTAAATATAAAATATTTTCTATTTCTCCTTTTATTTTCATTTCTGATTTTGTTTTTGAAAAAATACTTTTTCCAAAACTTAATCAAATAGGTGCAAAAGTTTTTTTTTCCTCAAAATTCACTGTTCCCTAAAACTTTGTATCTATTTCTATTTAAAATATCCATAAATTATTAAATTTTTTTATATATATAAATAACACGTCTCTTTATTTTATCCAACGCCACTTTTGAAATCTAAAACAAACAAACACTTTTTTAGTTACTTCTAACAAAAATATCTTCAAAGGTAAATTTCTTCTTTTTTTTCAACGACAAAAATTTAAACAAATAAGCACTTATATATAATCACAGAAATACCTATTCAATGATATAAAATATAACAATAACATTCATGCTTTTATGTGGCTTAGGCTGTTAATCTCCGCCCCTTTTGCATTCTTATGAGTAGCCTACAGGACCTGTTTGCCTTCTCTTTCCTTTCTATCTTTTCTCTTCCTCTCAATCCTCTTCCACCTTTGTTATTGGACAAAAGGAAGACTGTATCAGTTGCACGCTTACACTGATCCATCTCTCTCTCTCTCTCTCTCTCTCTCCGTCTGTGTGGCTTGGTTTGTCTGTGTTTGTGTTTGTTTATGCGTATGTATGCGTCCATGATGCCATCTTACTGCCACTCAGTATCTTCTCTTTTGCCTCTGGATCTTAATGAAGATCAAAACCTTGAGCCCTTCACTCCAAACCATCAACCCTCCTCATTTTCTTCTCTATCGTTTCCAATTCTCTTCAACCCGCCAGATCAACATCAAGATCAAGAAGCATCTTACTACGGGGAACCTAAGTCCTCACCAAGTGATGAAAAGGTGGCACACATGTATATAATTAAGATTCATATAGAGATAATACTATTAGTGGCAGAATTGATCGCTTTCCCTCATAATCTTTATATATCTCTTTGTTTTGAAATTTGATCCTTGGATCATGTGATCTTCAGGCTGATGAGAAGGTTATTCCTTCAAGTGGATCATGGGATCATTCAGCAGCAGAAAAGCACGAGAGCAGCGGTGGGAAAGAAGATAAGGATGAAAGTTTCGAAGCAGCTGAGGATGGTTCAATGAAGTGGATGCCTTCAAAGATGAGGATGATGCGGAAGATGATGGTGTCGGATCAAACGGGTTCTTATATAGCAGGAAACTCTATGCAGAAGTTTGGAGATCAACAGCAACCATTGTCACCTCTTGGAACTGACAACAATTGCTCAAACCACAGTCATATCACTGTTAGGGTTTGTTCTGATTGCCACACCACTAAGACCCCTCTTTGGAGGAGTGGACCAAGAGGCCCCAAGGTACATCTTTAAACTGAAAAAAAAAAGGGAAGAAAAGGAAAAAAGATTCACACTCAATAGTTTTCGAAATAACTAATTAAGCTCTCTAGGTTTTTCATTTTTTGCCTCTTTGCTACCTCTTCTGGTCTACAACAAATCAGTTAAATAAGCTCTTTATTAATTAGGCTTATAAATTCACTTAAGTAGAATTAGAAGAACAAAATTCATAATGATAATAATAATAATAATAATTGTTACTACTATTATTATTGTTATTTTATTAATCATGATATTGAAATTTATTTTATGTTGGTGAAATGATCAGTCACTTTGCAATGCCTGTGGTATAAGACAAAGGAAGGCGAGGCGTGCCATGGCTGCGACGGCTGCAGCATCGGAAAATGGTACAATTCTCGTGGCGGCTGAGACATCTGTGAAGGGAAACAAGTTTATGAAAAAAGAGAAGAAGTCCACAATTCAGTGTGCACCACAGTTGAAGAAGAAGCGCAAGAATGGAATTGGAGGCAAGCAATCTCAAGGTAGAAAGAAGTTTGGTTTCGAAGATTTGACATTGAGGTTAAGTAAGAATTTGGCTCTCCATCAAGTTTTCCCTCAGGACGAGAAGGAGGCTGCGATCCTTCTCATGGCTTTATCTTATGGACTTGTTCATGGATGAGGTCTCTGCTTTTGTATGCGATAGAGCTTCACCACTTCACTTTCAGATTGTTTAATTATTGGGTTTTTGGTATTGCTAGCTATCTTAGAACTAGTTTATAATTAGATCATAATTGTGTGAGATCAATGGTTTGCGTTTGTATGAGAAGAGGTCATGTAATGAAGTTAGTTAGGAAATGATAATAGGAAAGGGAAGCGAAGAAAGGACAATGAAGTTACGCGGATTGTGTTGTGGATGGTCTTATGAACTTCATTGCATATGCTTGATCTGAACAAGTAGACAACCAAAAAATGTTGGTCTCCTGTTCAAGGATTTCTTGTTATCTGAGCAAGTTCTATAAAATTTTCGGGGATTGTATGCTGCACTCATCATCGCCTAATTTTTTCTAAACGAAAGATGTGATTAATTTTCAGTGATCCAATTATATTTAATGAAGAAAAGCTCTCATAAAGTAAATTTTTTTCTAAAGCATGGTTTAAATTACACTTGCAATCACAATTATGACTACGCTACAATGCAAAAAATTGTGAAAAAATATATCTGATATAACTGTAATTGCTGGGCCGATGCAATTGTGAAGAGCATTATAGCAGTAGCCGTAATTATGATTACAAACCACAATTTAAAACCATGGTCTAAAGTAAAAGTATAAAAGATATCTACTATACATCATTTAGTAACTTCTAATCATGATATATTTTATCAATGTGAGATAAATTCATTTTCTCTCTCTCTCTCTCTCTCTTTCTTTTTTAATACTCAAAAAATAAACTCACCTTGAAAGAGGGTTTTCTTCAATTATGAAGGCATTATTTTTGTGTAAGTAGCTCCAGTATTATAGTTGGCAAAGTTGCCATACAATATATATGCGGAGTATTGAGATTCTGTTAACGGTAAAGTTAAGCAGAATGTTATAGCTATACTCAGAGCTTCAGAAGAGAAAGCAACAGGACTACTTTTTATTTTATTTTATTTTTTCCCCCACATTCTTTGGCGTCTCGCTGCATCCCCGCTCCCCACAGTTCGTTCACTACGAACTGAAATCTTTTTGATTTCACATTGACGTAACGAGCTTCTCTATATCATCATGACAGTGATGATTCATGTTCGGGATACAGCTTTTTTGTGTGTAGGTAGACCTCTTAGAGGGGTGTACTCTTGATTCAGGCTTTGTCTGCATCTCAATATTAGTCTTGACTCTTCAGACACAGAAATAGTATACACAACAAGAGCGGCTCCTTCTGCATGCCCTATATATTAATTCCACTTACACTTAACATGTATCCCAAAACAATTACTAGTTCAGGTGCAGATGCCCATTTTTGTTGGGAGACTCCCAGTTACCCTGTATGTTACTCTGATTAAAGAATTCTCTTTGTGAGTGCACATTCATTGGTTTCTGCTAGTAGTTTTCCCTCGTCTTAACCGAAATATTTTACATTTTGATTAAAAAAAAATGGAAAACTTTCAAAGTATCTTTCTGTAACAGCAATGCAACTTATACAATGAAGCCTTGATTTTTTTTCCAACACTTTAAGATTGTGGGGAAAATTGCTTTTGCAATTATGAAGGATGGGGTATTTAATGTTACTTCCTCTCCCAACAAATGTTCTCTCCAAAAATCAAGTTTGTGTTTTCGTCTTTATGGAAATTAAGCGTTTTATTTATTTTTACTTCAGAAAGTTTGGTTTTGTAAGCAAAAGCATTTTCTCTTTATTTTTTTAATAAAAATTATCAATACTTTTCAATTATTTTTTTGATGTATAAGAGGTAACCATAAATTTATTATTTATTTCTATATATTTTTTTATTAAGCGTATATGTTGGTATGTTTCATGAATCCAAAAGTTAAATGCCAATAGAAATATATGCTTGTTATAACTTCTTCAATTTTTATATATTATTCTTCAGTCTCAAAACTAAGCATCTAGTTGTTATTGTTTTTCTTATCAAATTTGCAACTATGCTTCGAAATAAACTTTTATCATGCACTTTACAATTTTTTGGGTCATATATATTTTCATTTATAAGTAACCAACAGTAATAGCCTATTTACATTAAAAATAAATAAATAAATAAATAAATAAAATCAATACATCAGAATCTAATAATATACAAGTTAAACCTATAATTGGAATAAACCTAAACCCTATTTACGCAGCTTTTCTTCAATGTACCCAGTGGATTACTTTTTTTGGTCAGATTGGGCCACACCTACTGCCCACTAGTAGGGACAAATGTTTCCGTCTGTGTACCCAATGGGCCCTAAATTAGAGAGGGGAAAAACAGGAGTCAAAGTCCAATGTCAGTTGAGTTGAAGTGAAGGAATGAAGCATCAAAGCAAGACCAAGAAGGTGAAACTGTGAAAGTTTCACTTTTGAATGGTAGCGAGCAGAAGAGCGTGATCAGTGATATCATCATTCATCGTTTTGGTTGTGAGAGATAATGAGTGAGACTCCACCATCTGCGCCTCCAAGTGAGTTGCCCATGAAGCGCTACAAGCTTGTTTGGCGCCTTCTCTTGCTCTCTAATTTCGCCCTCGGAGGTCCCTCTCTCTCTCTCTCTCTCTCTTGTTTTCCCATTTTCTTACCCTCTTCTTTCTTTCTTTTGTTTGGTCTTGTAGTGCTGAATAATGGGTTTTTGCTTGTTAATGTGACCGGGGGCTTCATTGCCTTGTTATGGGTTTGCCTTGCATGTGTTTGATATATTGACTGGCACAACTTTCTTAGCTCTTGCTTTCAACACGATGGGCGCATGCTTATGCACATGCAGCTTCCTTTTTATCAAATTCTTTGTTTCATTAAGCTCCAAAGGAAAGTATAGGACAGCTTCTTTCAAAAGATATTTTGATTAAGATCTTGAGTGCATTGTTCATATAGAGATGATGACATTATTCGAGATATACTTCATTGTTATGTACTGAATTTTTACATATGCAATTTATGGATTTCGCTCAGCACTTTAGAGAGAAAAGTACACAATCTTAACCATTATGAGAGAATTAACGGTTTAAGAATTTATAAAATATAAACACCAACATAACATGTCATACATGTGTAATAATCTATGCTGTTGATTTTTTGTTAACAGTCGAGATTGCACATGTTACCCTCTAAAGTGCACACCACACTCTAGGAGCCAAAATTTTTTGGTTTTCATAAATTCATCCTTGTTTATTACGATAGTTATTTGTGTTCATGCTTCATGTGATGGAAAGCACTACCTATTGTCTTTATTACTGATATTTAGGCCTGAAGTAATATATATCAATATTCAATAGTGTTCTGTTGCACTCATATGGTATTCAAGAAAGGAGCTTCTCGAATCCGAATCTGATGAAGCTGAAATCATACAGTGCAATGTCTTAGTATGGTTATTTGGGCCATGGCAGGAATCAATGGTTTAATTGAAATAACTGGCACTTCTCAAAAATTACCATTGCCATTCAGTCCCTTTTCTTGGTAAATGAACACTTAATTATTTAGCTGGTATCGCTGCATGTTATGATGGAGAATAGGCTTTATTTGGACTTGTCTAACATGAGTTATCTGCAACTCGCATACAACTATGTCATGTTCCAAAAGAAATTAAGAATAACTCAGTGCAGTTCGGTGGGTTCAAATATGTTTCTATTTGAATGTATGAGTCTAAGAATGAGTGGGACTGTCCTTTTTCTTTTCTTTTTGTTCTTGATTTCATTGATGAAATTATGCAAAAGGACTGGTTAGTGATAGATACCTTCTTGTAAATAATAGCTCAGTACTTTGGAGTTTGCTCGAGTGTCAATGTTTAATAATTCTACCATATGATGTCATTAACCACTTGAAATATTGCCGTTGCAATATCAAGGCATGGCTGCCATCATCAACTTACCAATGATTTAACGCCATAGATAAAAATTAACTGTCTTTAGGACATTATTTTAATATACAAATTCGTGAAGGGTGGTATGAAAATGATCAGTCTGACAGATAGTATTCATTGTGATCATTATTCATATCGCATGATGTTGCATCATAAGTACAACCATTTATGTGATTGATCATTAACTTCTCATATCCTTTCTAGCTAGGCTTTTGATGCCATGAAAATTTTGAATGGATACCTTAGTTTATGACTTACATTTGGCTTTGGTTTAGAGGGGCCATTTGACCTTGGTTCATGACTCACAATTTGCTTTTGTTGCTCTGTGATTCATACTCCTTGCAGCTTTTCTATTTGCAAGGGCAAAACGGCGAGAGTCAACAGAGATTCATGGAAGAACAGCGCATAAATTGCAAAAGGGCAAAGCCACTGTTGAAGTCCCTCCTGAACCTGAACCCATCATAAGTTCAATGGACTTGAATTATGATGATTTCTTTGTCCCTGTCACAACGCCTGTGCAAGTGCAGGCTCCTATCCCTGAGGAACAGCAACGTGAAATTTTCCAGTGGATGCTGGATGAGAAAAGAAAAGTGAAACCTAAGGACCGCATAGAGAAAAAACAAATTGACGAAGAAAAGGCCATTCTCAAGCAGCTGCTGCGTGGAAAGTCCATACCAAAGTTTTGAAGTTTCCAGGCCAGTTCTCTTACATAACCTTGTCACTAACGGATTAAAGCTTAAGCCCGACAGATAGGCTTTGACTTTGACAATCTCATCTCTTGCCAAGTTCATTTTTTTTGGGAGTTAATGGCATTGCATTTCCAAGAATTTTACATTTGGGGATGACTTTAGCCTTTTATACATACCAGCAGCTGAGCATTTGGGGATGATTGTAGCCTTCATCTCATTTGCATGGAATATGGGATGCAAAAATGTTATCCAGTTTGTGATACATTATCAACTCTCATTCATAATGCACACCGCTATGCCCTACTACGGGTAGCTATCTACACACTTATATTTCTGTTCTCCTAACATGTGATATCTCTTGGTTGTGTGTAACTGGATGAATGAGGTACTTCCCACTCTAATGAGTAAATCGTACGTTGAAAATCAATGTGGGAGAAACAGCCACGTATTGGCAAAAAGATATTTAACAGCAGAATGTGACTCGGCATGTCGTTATGTACTGCATTTACGTTATTTGTGGCAAACTTGTCACGGGAAAATGGTGAACACATCAATCTTCCAAGTGGGTCAGGGTGTACAGCCAAGGTGCTATTTTGGGACTACGTGCTTCGTTTGCTTCTACTTTCAGTGTATTGGTTCCAAATCCAAATTGTTTTTGGTTTGTCAACAGTGTCCTATAGCATTAGCTACATATTTAACCGTTTTAACAATAATTACCCTTTTAACGACTTAACATCTAGCAGATTAGCACTTCAATTTTGAATAATGGGAACTGATTGACCACGAGATATGCTTAAAAATTAGGCCAAAGAAATGGCTATCAAGAGATGAAAATTTCACTTTATTGTTTGGCCAACAATGTACAGGACTCTGAATTATGCTAGTTTTTGCACTTTTGCTTGAGCAATTTGAGATCGGAATCCAGATTTGAGGGTCTAGCTCATTACTCTCTTGTTTGGCCAGCTGAAACAGTTCTTTATTGAATTCTCTCTGCAATGCCAAGAACCATCCTTATCCTAGGCTGTAGCTCGAGTACCACAGCCAATCAGCCGCCACATGGTTTTTCTTCTTTTCTCTATTCATTTTCTCTGCTCATTTAACCATGGATCTTCCATTATCTTCGTCCACATCGATTAGTCTGGTAGCCTTCTAAATGTTCGTGAAATTTGAGGGATTTTTTATTTGAAAAATTTTAAAAATATTTATACAATCCTGACTCTAATATGTAATTGATCTTGCTTTTAAATTTAGCCCTACCTATCCCCCTCCCTGCCATAAAATGCCAAAGTTACTGTGGTAAAGGGGAAAAGGCAATACGAGATCAGTGATAAATGAAACTTTTCCTTGAATGATTAAGAATTCAAGCATTTTTTTTTTAATGGTGATATCTGGTTTCAACAATTAAATGTCTTTAAATCCATAGAAGAAGGAATTTCTAGATTCATTATGGCGAATAATTCTAGTAGTACCATTATGATTACCAATGAAACTTTCCCATTGCAAGATTTCTGTCTGCTATTTTTTTTTTTTTTTTGGTGTTAAAATAACGAACACCCTTGCATTCCTGTAAGATTAATTCTCATTTAACTGCAAGAGTGTAAAAATTAAATAGTCTTCCTATAAGAATTATTTCCTTAAAGTTTGAACTATATCCTCCTCTTTGAGATCAAGATTACTTATTATATCACCTTTGTAAACTGTTTATTATTTATTCTGTTTTTAAATGATATCATTGATAAGTAAGATTTTAATACATTAAATAACCTTCCTATTTAGTTTATTGGAGCTTTTTTTGTACTTAATTGATCAATATTGGACACATTTTATGAGTTCAAGCTCCAATTGGATGTAATTATATTTTTTAGCATTATTACAAATTTATACTATTTTTGTATTTTGAGTATATCTTGAATTATAAATTCCTAAAAATGATAAATTTTATATCATAGAAAAGCCGAGAGAAAAATCTACAACTTTAATAAGAAATCAAAAGCTAATTCAAATGTCTTGTGGGTTGAATGGGGCCACGAAGTCAAAATAGGGATGTTATCGCTAGAATCAGAGTAGTGTGCACTAATTAGACCATAACTTAAGTTGTAGACATTGGATTAAAGTGAAATCGGTGTCATTTGAAAGCTAAGACATAAAGGTTCAATTTATATGAGGAGCACTTTCCAAAATAATGACATCTTAGTGAATTTACTAGCTGTTGAATTTGATTGATATGAATAAAGATATATCCTGAATTTGCTACAAAGATTGACCCATAAATCTCTTATTTCAAATCTAAATTAAGTAAATTGGGTGTCCACTTAAAGAAAAATTAATTTTGGTTCAAGGATAATATTGAATTTTCACATTTTAGGTTTGATAAGTAATGAGAAAACAGTGACGTGAATTTCAAGGGTGTTCCTATCCTTCTCTTCTTCTTTACCCCTCTCTTCTTCTTCTTCTTCTTCTTCTTCTTCCTTTCTCCTCATCTATTTTTGGTGTCTTTTTCTATAGAGGAGTGACTCCTCTGCTTTTTATTTTCTACTTTTGGTGTATTCTTCTATAGAAAAGTGACTTTTGGCTAGTTCAAGACTCATTGAATGTTGTAAGTTTATTTTCTTGAGACTTGACCTTATGAAATTTTATGTTTATGTGCTTATGATTCTTTCCTTTTCCTTTCTTTTCAATGTGTGAATTGAATGCATGATCTTAGTTCATATTTATATATTGGGTTGTATTTGTGTTCATATTTATGGATTAATGAATATGGATATAAATGCTAGAAAATTTAGATTCAAATTTCTATATTGATAATTATTTTGATACTTAAATTAACATGAACATGTTGAAGTTGAAATCTCAATATCTAACTCACTTGTGTAGTAATTGGATGCTAGAATATCTCCTAGTCAGAACATCCTTGCTAATGTCATAGACTCCAATTTAGAGAAAGTCAACATCATATGCACATGAACTATTCATATTTTAGTGTCAATGATTGAATTCATTACAATGTTCTTTAAAATCTTGGACTAATACTTTTTAATTTTGTTAATTTTTTTTTTTTAGTTTTCTTATATACAAAATATTTAATAAAAACACCCCCAATGCCCCCTTTTTTTCTTTATAGTTTGGATCGAGTAGCCTCTACATATCCACATGAGACGACTCAGATTGCGCATCATACTACAAATCTCATGCAATTCAATTTTTAATTAATTTGAACAAACCTGACACTCACTACTAATCATGTGTCATGGTCAATTAATTGGATAAACGCAATTCACCCCGGCATGAATATATATTAATTCTACAATAATGCCTTCTTTATCTCTATCGATCAAAATAAAGTTATTTTATGGTTACAACTATGAATAATTGACCATAAAATTAGGGCCATCAAAATTGTCCAAACTCATCAGGCCCAATTGTTTACCCACCAAAAACAGATAGACTAAACTTAAAAAATAACAACCCATTTAAACAAACCCATTTTTAGCCCAACCCATTTAACCCGCAAGTTAAACGGGCCAGCCCAAACCCGCATTTCTTTTTTTAGGGAAAAGAGGCATAAATTTGAGACATAAAAATATGACTTAATAATCAAGCTTAGGACATTTTCATTTTTTTAATAAGAAATAAAAAATTTTATATTTTTTTAATCAAAAATAATTTTTTAAAATCTAAAAAGCAAAAAATAAAAAAAATAAACAAGTTGGCTCATTTAAGACAGTAGATCAGTCTTAAAAGAATAGGCTACTAAAATATGACTTACGGGCAAAACGGGCTGGCCAGTTTGTTTCACGGGCCTAAATAGACCGAGCCAGCCCATTTGACAGCCCCACATAAAACCTTTATAAAATAACTAAGTAAAATCATATACCAGGATAATAAATATACTTTAATGCACGAGAACACATTTGAGATTTTCCAACATTCAATAAAATAAACTGTTGCCTAAAAATCCTATGGAAAATTAGCCCGCCATCACCATGCCTTCTTGCCCGTATGAATTCTAGAAATATTACATGATAGACGTTGCCCCTAAGAGTTGACAGGTTTTCCATTTAACTTAGGGAAAGGGTCCTGCTTACTCAATACAACCACTTTGCTTTTGTGGGCAAAGTAACCTTTCACAAGATTCTTATATATCAGTATGGCCATTATACACTCTACCTGCAAAAGCATCAAATATAAATTTTAAAAACACACCGAAAACAGCACGACGCTTCTTTGTTTATTTAATTGGTTTATTTTTGAGAGAGAATAGAAGTAGTAAAGAAAGGGGGAAGAAGTTAAAGTAATCACCTCATCCACATCCATGTCAATTTCAAGCCATTTCAATGCTTTAACAATAACCTCCAACTTCACCTGATGAGCTTTGCTCGGGTCCTTCTGCTTTTGAATGATGTAACTGCCATTTTCCAACCAAGCAATAACAAGAAATTAGTTATTCGAGTAAGCAGCCAGGTCATTTATCAATCCTAATATACATTGGAATGGGAGGATGCAAGGTGATACTAGATACTTACATCTTCTTTACTAATCTCTGGTATACTTGAAGCTCTAACTTCTCTAGGACAAGATATACACCTGACCTCAAGAACCTACAAAAAGATGTGAACCCAATTATTCTTTCTAGAACAAATTTTGGAACCACATCAATTCCGTATCATGAAACAATGATGGGCGGTTCTACCTGTCCTCATGATCTTGGAGTGCACGCCGAAGAAGTCGAAGATCACCCCTTCTGAGAGCTTGCACAATATCACTGTACTGTCCAACAATAGTAGAGCAGATTATTTATATTGATACTCCCAAGGCACATAATTGTATACAAATGTCAACTATCAAAGCAATCTTTGATTAAAAAAAGGGATTTTTTTTCAATAATTTTTTTTTAAAAAAAAGGGAGATTGCAAAACATTATATTAAAGTAGGATATAAAATGCCCAATTACACAAATTAGAGAGGAAAGTGCAACATTAGGATGGTGAAGTGCATTTAATCCATGATTAAATAAAGAGAATAAAAGTAGAAATCGTCAATAAAGAGGAATAACATACCTCAAGTAGGTTGTACTTCTCCAAGAGCCTATCTTTAGGTAATATGCCTATTGAAAGCTTCACCGGAATAAGATGTTTAAGAATCATCCTATGTCGAACAAAAACAGTAAGTCATACATCCTTGTACCTATATAAGGATAGTTAGATATGGCTATTTTTTAATAGAATATTTATGGATTTCTTTTCTCACTTTCCTTTCACAACGAGATGAACAACAGGTAACTTCATTTTTCACATGGCCACTCCTCCCTTTACGTTTGTAGGAAGCTAAGACTTGGATTGTGTGGTTTTATAGAGGGTTTGGTACCCACCAACAAGACAAACATTTGACACATATGACATATCCCATTCAAATTCTTAATTTCTACCAGCCTAGCTGATGTTTCAGAGCAATCTAGTACCAGAGCAAATAACCAGTTTGCTGTTAAGATAAACACAGAGCTGAACAGTTAGAAAAACATCTGTTGATCAGAAAATGCTTTACTTACATCAGGCCCATTACCAAATTTTTTTAAGCAAAGCTATCCAGCCTCTATTAGGTGTCTACTCATTTATCTTCCTCATAAATATTTCATTTTTGGCTCTATAACCAATAAGAGCATTACACTGATAACATATATACAGAACTGACATCAAAAACAATTTCTAAGAGAATGCAACAAGTAATCACATTCTAAATCTATGTCTCAACCATCCATAACAATGTGCATCTTTACTGTAAATTTATAGCTGCAAGCAAATCATAGACAACCTACTAAAACCTCACTTCATGCAAATGCAATGTACACAGTTGGCACAGCTGAACAAACCTTATATTGGCTTCACTCTGTGGGTTGCAATGCTTCAAGGCATATGATAACTTATGATCGGCCTGTCAAGTTACACATTAGAAGTGTATTAATTATTTATAAAATTGAAGAGGTGTCAATATTCTTTGCCATTGCACAACTGGATAAGTATAATTCAGGTAAAATGGCCCACAAGACAACAACAACTCGACAACAGTAGTAATAGTATGGCATAAAAGCAACATTTCCATTTATTTTAGCCAACATGTTGCAACCATACAGAAAATTTTTGTTGAAAGAAGCATCAACTACAAAGTCCATGAACCAGAAGGTACCATTGCAGAAAATTACAAAGACAGCAAGCATTGCAGAAGGTTGTAACAACGCAAGCAGTACATAAATTATTTTAAAAGAAATGTGGATCACTTACAGCAGGAAAGTTTTCGTTAAAAACTTCAAGACGACCAGTATAGTACATGTAAGTGACCTGAAACACATCATAAAGATAAATAATCCAGAGAATATATGCATGTATATGCATATAAATACTTGCCTATAAAAATTAAACCAACTCTAACCTTGTCTCTTTTAGGAAATTCCTCAAAGTCAAATATGCGTGCAGTTTCTATACTTCTTATTACACTGCGGCAAAGATGAACTGTACCAAGCTGCAAGACATTCATAGAACAATACTCAAGCTCTAACTTCATCCACAGATGTCAAAGCTATGAAGCATGGATATAGCAACTTTTAAAATATTTAGGACACGACACGGCTACAGTATAAAATATTAAATTAGTCGTATAAAATTAACATAAAAGCGCACACCTTAAATTAAAAGAGAGAAACAAAGCTTTAAAAGTCAGCATGAGTCATTGTAAACATAATAAAATGTTATTATTTGTCTAATCATTATGATATATATATATATATATATATATATATATATATATATATATATAAGTAAACAAATTGTAAAATGCAGCTAGGGCCTAGGAGTATCTTGAAGTGTCTGTGACGTGGTTGACACGGATACAGTGAGTCGGTGACTTATGACGTAACCATGCTTTCTAAATGTTTAGCCCCAACCTTCCATGACCCCATTAAACATGTCATATAGTTTGTTTGTTAAGGCCAACTGCTCCAAGTTCAGACTAGTCCCATTGCATATCAACAAATGAGATCATAAGAAGAGCAATATGAATCACCAATAAGGAAGCACCAGGTAACCATAAATACCTTAAAGTAAATCTTGAATAACTGGCAAGTTACATATAATGCTCCAACACGCTTAGAGCCTTTTCCCTGGAATACAAAGCAAGCATTTAACAAGTTACTGGAGTAAACCAATGTAAAATGAACTTAAAATTGAATTTTCTAAAAAAGAACTAGTTTTAGGCTAAAATTTATTTAAATAAAAATTAGTTTTAAAAGACTTTCTTGCGTACAAAATAACATTTATCTAAAACCTAGTGTCATTGTAGCTACAAATTTGGTTTTTCAATATTGACTAGAGCCCACCCTTGGTCTTATGGGACTTCAAAATAAAATGAGTTTGATGAGCTATTCTTACAAGAACATACCGCAAGGGCACCAAAAACTTTCATAAGGAAGGAACCAGCGCCTTTCAACTTCTCCGGGAATTTCCCATTCGAAGACAACTCTTTATCGGCCTACAAGCAAAAAAGATAGCACGATCAACCAACCAAACAAACATAACCCCACCAACCATCCAGAAGAATATGAACATTTGAAAAAAAAAAAAAAAAAAGAATAATCAAATCGACAATGATACCTTCTCTGCAAGAACCCTAATATCATAAACAACGACGTACAAAGCCTCCATAGCCCACGCGGATTCCCAATTGCGAAACTCCTGGATAAACGCACTGAACTCCCGCCAATTTCAACACACGAGAAGTTCAATCGAATCAAATCAAAATTAAAAAAAAAAAAAAAAAGAAGAGAGAGTAGGAATATTTACTTGGCGGTTTTTTCGAAGGCGTTGTAGGCTTCGATCAAATTGCCCTGCCTGTAGTTCTGGAGGGATCGGAAGAGAGGGAGGACGATGTCGGCGTACTGAGAGTAGGTGTCGGACTGCTTGAGGAGCCTGGGGGCGTCCTGGAAGAGGTTGAGGGCATCGGCGAGGGAGAGGAGGAAGGGGGAGTTGGAGGAGACGGCGAAGAGGGTCTTGAAGAAAGCTCCGTCTTGGGACGAAACGGCGTCGGAGAAGCGGTTCAGGTAATCCGTTATCCTTCTGTGGGCTTCCCCATTGCTCATGTATGCCATTGCTATTTGCTATTTGCTATATGCTGATGTGAGCTTCAATTTCAGTAATTTCTTCAACAACAGGAAGGGAAGACGTGCGTGTTGTCACACTGAACTCAACTCAACTCTCGTTTCCTGGGAGAGCAAAATCCGAAACAAAATCCCAAATCCCTTCGTGGTTTTGTTTTTTTTTTGGGTCAACCCAAATCCTGTTTCATAGCGGCGCGGCGCAGAAACTTGGGCTTCCTCCTCGCTCGATTGGGCCCATTTACACGTTTTAAAGATTATAGTTCAACTAAAAAATATTGTAATGACCAACAAAAAACCTAAGAAATATTGCCAGACCAAAAAAATTTACAAAATATTGATATTTAATTATATATTTTTATTTATAAAATTTTTAAGATAATAGATAATTAAATTAAATATTTTAATAATATAATACTTATATAATTTTTTAATATTAACAATATATATAAAATAAATTTAAATATATTATCAAATATTTTTATTGAAATTTCTCCTATACCCTCAACTTTTTTAAGGGTATCATACCTGGTAAGAGTTAGTGGCTAATATTAAGCCATATGTGCTATTTTTCTTAAAAGAAATTGTGAAAAATCCATTTCAAAATAGTGGATTTATAGTTAAATAATAACCACTTATTTGTAAAGAATATTGGCACCCTTAAAACTATCATGGATACCAAAGGAATCTCCTGTTTTTATATTAAAATTAAGGTCCTTTTTTTATGAAACGTTGATGAGTCAGTTTTATTAAAATAATTTTAAGTTAATTTTATCTAATATTTTTTATTTAATGTATTATTTTTTCTTAGTAACTTGAAAAAATAATTAAATTAACTTTTAAGTTAAATTTAAACCTAACATTATTTCGTTAAAAATTAATTTATTTTTATAAAGATTAACATGTCAGTTTATAAATTATTCGTAAATTGATTTTAAATGTTTTAATACACAAAACCTCATTTTCTGAAGCATATAATTAATTAAATTACTAGTTGAAGAAAAGATTATTTTATGCTATCTTTTAATGAAATATAAGTAAATGTTATACTTTAAATTGAAACTGTATAATAATCTTTTGAATAAAAAATTAACTATGTAAAAATGTTAGAATTTATTGTATGGTATACCATAGGGATTTTTGGTCGCTCAACTTGTGGCTCAAACTATAATTAAATGATGTATGTGAAATAACACACATTCAAGGACCTAATTTACTAATATTTTAATTCAATTTGATTTAATTAATTAATATTGTCAGATTTTAAATTGTTTTTATCTTTCCTATCCACTTTATCCTAACTATTGATTTTCAACTATTTTCTTAAACATTTGTGGTTAGTATGTACCCCCAAAAAAAAAATTGTGGTTAGTTTTAGACTTATCTTAAAGTTGAAGATGAATTTTCTAAAGAGATTTTATCCAAATCAACAACTTTATTCAAATCTCAAATTCCATACAGATGATAAAGCAGCTCTTATTATCATGAGAAAAAAAATCAAGGAGTTCCAAACCTATAAGAACTTAAAGACTAGGGAAATAAGACTTCTCAGCCTAATATACAAATGAGAACATCAAGAAGCAAAAAGAGAGAGCCATCGACATTGAACAGCCGTTGGTTTTTGAGTAGGATAGACATCCGGCTAGGGTTCGAGAGAAATATCAAGGAGGACCATTGGGATTAATGTAGTTCCATCTGTTCCTTTTTGTTCTCCCAGGTTTTCTTTTGATTGATTGATTGATTTTTTTTTTGTTTACATTGATTGATAGTTTTATTTTTTGATAAATTGATTGACTGTTTTATTCTTGTGTAGCTAGTTTTCTTGTTCCTAAGATTAGGAAATTGAGTTATCAATGAATTTATAATCAATTTGATTTCTTTTCCTAATTTATAAAAGATTTTTTTAAGACCGACTATTCTTACAAATTCTAGCTATTTAAATCATTTATAAGACTAATCATTGCTCAACTGCGGAAGTACAATTTATCTTCCTAAGATTTGAACTTACATCCTCTTTTTAGAGTGATTAAAATTACTTATCACCTCAATTAATATTTTGTAAAATTTTATAAAAGATATTTATTTCTTCATCTAATTACAGTGTTTTTTAATGCTTATCATATACTGCACATCATATATGCATAAATCTAAATTTGATCGAGTGAAGGATCCAAAGAATAAATTAAAATATTGAAATCTCAGTAATTTGACAAAAACATGCATTGATTTAAATTATTAATATTCAAAATTTATTAGACTTTAACTAATAACTCAGATTAGGTTAATTTACTATGCAAATAAAACCCTCCCAATATTAATTTTATTATTCACAAAACTTAAACCTAATATATTATCTAATAAAAATAAGTGTCAAAGCACTTGAATTAATAAAGTATTAGTCTTGACCTATAAAATTAGACATATATTTAAAAACTCTGAGAACTAATGAATTATTAAGAAATTTAATGGGTTTAATTAACGTAGTACCATTGAGAATTGGTATTATTTTAATTTTAACCTCTTTTTTTTTTTAGAGAGATCTAAACTATTACCTTACCATAATTCATTTTCAATAACAATATCAACATTAACTAAGATGATATATTATTTGACATGAACTAGTTGATATATTGAAACTCTAGTCAATATTTGATCAATATAATTTCCTTAATTATACTTTGTTACTTATTTAGTTTCAATTAGCTTAATTTACTTATTGGTTTCATTAATTTTAAATATACGTTCAATCATCACTTTAGATAATTAAAATTACTACTATTTATTAATTACACAATTTTCAGAGAACAACATTTTATTCCTCATTTTATTATTACTTTTGACGGCATATGCGCATTTGTGGGAAAATTGATACATTAAAAAATTTCGATCAATTTTAAGTTTCAAAAATCAAAGCAGATCATGAATATTTGGGTCAAACGTTTTTATTTATTCTATATATGGAACTCAATTTAATGGTTATATATCATCAAAAATGATTGTTATTAAACGTGTTAAAAAAAAATACTATTGGTGCTTTGAAACAAATTTGAATAGTTTAGTTGGAATGAAGGTATAGATACATTTAAATTCTAATGGCAATTTTTCGTTTTAAGAATTATTCTCACAATTTTAAGCAAAGTCTTTTACAAAATGAAGAATTCAGGATTTGAACTAAAGATATTGCATGCATATAAAATTCATCTCTATTACAATCCACTTCTAATAGGATGGACCATTTTTGGGTTTCAAGTCTAATTGTACAATGATTAATAATAATGTATATACTATTTATTTAATGATTGAACAACACAAACTGTGAATACTAAAACCGAAAAAGTAACAAAACCGTTAAAAGGGCTTCGTGCAAACTTGTGGCCATTTGCTAAAGGCAGAAAGAAACGTAGTTAGGCAGTGAATCTATCAAATCCTACTTCTCCTTTTAGTTGAAAATCACAATCACTGAGGTATCGTAATTCAAAACCGTGGGCCTCAGTTCCTGTATATAATACATTATAGCGGTAGAACTTGACAAGACCAAGTCTTTCCTTCTCTTCGACTTCTCATTTTTTCAGTGCAGCAGGACAAAGGAAACCGATTACTTTTAGCTGGATCCGCAATGCGTGCAAGGAGCAATTATGTTATGCTGTGACGATTGAAGTATGGCTAGTCCAAAAGAAAAGCCGCGAAATAGTGCTTTCTGTTTTGTAGGCTCTCTTTGCTCTCCTCGGTGACTACTACTCGACATGTTCAACAGACGCGCCCTAATTAATAAACTAAATGAAAAGGATCATATAGTAAATAAGTCATTAGCAATGCATATACTGTGACACAGATTTATAATTAATTAAATACAACTTGCCACTTGCTCCATTGACATTGAAAGATGGCATTATATTTCATGCATGGTTTTTATATTTTCGCCAGATTATCCGATGCAAAATCTTTCGTGCCAAATCAGACCAAAGTGGTTAAAAAAGAAAATGTGAAATATTGAAGAGGCAAAGATTAAAACAAGACGGAACTAAAGCCATTTTTATCGTTGATAGTAAGGAAAAGGCAAAACACCGTGGGCCCAAATACCTCTCCATAGCGGCACCTACTTCACAAGAAACAAAGGGGATGCTTCTTTCCCTTATCTGTGTACAGAAGCACAAATAGAAGAGGTTACTTGTATTGTATGTGTGGTAGCAAAACAGCAATAATGTTTCAGCTGCAAAAGAAACTCAACTTGAAATCCCTCTTATTTACATACATGTGCAAAAGAGAAAAAAAAAAAAAAAAAACGTTCACATTTCACTGCAAAACTTTAGTATCATTCACAGATTTACTGTATGAGGCTCAGAAATTAAAGCAACTATGGTCTGCAAAACTGTGTACGCCAAAGATGTTATGGTCTATGGTTTGTCCAAAAGAAAAGCCTCGAAATGGATCTGTGCTTGCAGCTACTATGCTTGGGAAGTTTGGCCTTGGTGGCTTCCATTTGATCATGCTGTAGGCTTATGCTCAACATGTTCCACATCACCTCCACATCTCTGTACCCACACATTTGTACATCATCTCGGAGCTTCAGCAGCCCAACACCACCGGCACCTCCACAATCGCCGCCGTATTCAACCCTGCCGCCGCCTCGGCCTCCGGCAACCCCTTCAATGACATCAATGGTTCATTAAATCTATATATTCAAAATCAAGAATTAAATAATGGTAGAGAAGAAAGGAGGACCAACCAGATTTGCGAAGCTTGACTCTGGCAGAGAGTGCAGTCCAAGTTCTTCTGATCTTGTGCCACCAATCCATCTATCTGTGAAGCGATCTGGCGCAAGCACAGACAAGGCATGTATACATAAGATTTAATGTGAGACTATATATATATATATATATATATATATATATATATATATATATATATGATATGTGCATATATATAGATATATATGTGGTGGTGAAGTTTATAAGCATTTTAGAAAAGAGAAGAGAAGAGGAGTAAGGCACTGAATAATCCAACATATTATAACACGTTGGATGATGGAGGTGCCAAGCGTCTTGTGTAGGTACATTCCACAAGGTCCACCTTCTCTCCTCCTCGTTTGAATTTGGTGCCAATAATTCAGATACAAACGAGGCTTTGGCTCGCTCTATTCCTATTACTTCTTCATGTATCCAAATGCTGCCTATTAATATTGGTTCGGCAGCTATTGTCACTCACATTCTATGAATCTCTTTAAATGGTCCACGTTTGCACGCCTACTCACATGACCTCCACCTATTCAGCAGCCCCTTCATTTTTTATTTCTACCTTTTTATTTTTACGAGAAATGAAATATTATTCATAAAGAAGTTTACGGTTATTCATAAACTTAAAAAGATAAAGTTAAATTTAATAAAAAGTAAATGCATTTTTTGAAAAAAAAAAAATACATTTTATACCTTGAATTAACTAACGATTTATAATTTTGTTCCTTACTTGAAAACTCTTGCTAATCTTGTTTTATTTTTTATTTCTGACTTTAAATTTTAATTGTTGTCCTTGTTCTTGTATTTTTGCCCTAATCATATTATTTTTCGATTAATTATTACAATATATTTATTTTTAAATTGTTGAAAAACATAAATATTATTATTCTTATCTTATCTAGTAAATTACGTCAATATATATAATATAAATTTAAAAAATAAGGAAAGTAATACATGGAGTATAATATATTTTCATTTTGAAGCCATTTGAATATTTACAAGGAGAGATTCTTATATGAATATAAATTTAATATTTTATATTTAAGTGCATACTTACAATAAAATTAGATCTTATTAACTTTATTTAAGGTATGATTATTTATTTCTTGGTTCTACTAATTTTAATGTGAGTATAACTAATTATGAAGTACTTGCCTATAATTTCTGGATTCTCTCAACTTTATCGTGAATATTGTTAAATTTTTAGAATTAATTTTAATATATTTCCAAAGTAATTTTTTTTCCCAATCATTCAAACTTGTATATATGACTGCCATGTTGTCAAAACTGTTTAATTCTCTTACTATAATTTTCTCAAAAGTTATAAGCCAAATATTTGATGATAAATGATTAATTGATAATATAAAATATTTTTCTACTAATAGTGTATAAATTAATATCTAAATTTTTATCTGCAATATTTTTTTTTTGTTATGTGATCTGTGGAATATTCTTTCATTTGCCAAATAGTGATATCATATTAGCTAACGGTTTTCATTTATTTATAAGTAGGATTTATTGTAATTTATAATTGACCGATACATTACAAAAAATAGGAAAAAAATGTAAAGTATTTTTTTTTATCTAAATTACTAACATTTTTGCAAAATAATAATCTCATGTTGAGAGGCTTAATTTACAATTTTATTATTTGTATATTAAAATTGAAGGTCGAATGCAATTTTTTTATATTAATATAGTATATATTTATTTATCTATTTTTAAGGAATTATTCATACAATTTTGAGTTGAGTGATAATTAAGTAAAGTATTTTTTAAAGTGATAACTTCAGAATCTGATGTCTCAGTATATTTTTACTGTGATCAATCACTTTTAATTATATGATATATTTATTTCTTTGATTTTTAAAATATCTCTATTATCAAATACTGTTGCAACTAATAAACCTTAGTTTTTTTTTTTTTTTTTTCTAGAAATATAGCTCATTTACCATTTTACCTAACCCTTTAGTATATGATATATTTATTTGACTTCAACATGCCTTATGTCTCAACATCTATTCATTCTCACATTGAGAAAGTAGTACATTGTAATCAAAGTCAACTAAAATTTGTAACCTCTGCTGAGTGATGCACACAAAGACATACGGAGTTAATTTTCTTTCCTTCTTTCTTTCTTTTTCTTTTTGTAAATCACTAGTATCTAGGATTCATTGCCCTATATATAATTAATCTAGTTGAGTCGAGTTGGCTAATTATATGATAAAGTATTTTTAATAATATCTTTTAATTTAGAAAACTCAAATATAAGATTTTAATTCATAAAATTCCCATTTGCAGTTTGCCGATTATACCTTACTGTTTTGCTCGACTAAGAAGCAGGTTTTGACAAATTATAGGAGAATTCTACACTATTTTAGTCTCATGTTTGGTTTGGTGATCAATTTCTCGAAGTCTGCCATTATTTCCATTAATTGTGGTGCATTTTGGGAGGATGAGGTTAGTCAGAAACTCAGTTGCTTATGTATGAAGTTACCAGTTATGTACTCGGGCATTCCTTTTGGTGCAAATCCAAAGAAGAGTGTGGTCTGGGAGCCGATTGTGTAAAAGGTTTCAAATAGGTTAAAGCACTGGAAGGCCAGCTTGTTGTCAAAAGCTGGAAGATTAACATTAATCAAGTCAGTTTTAAACAATTTGCCAATATGCTACATGAGCTTGTTCAAAATGCCTAAGGGTGTTATAGATAAAATTATTAGTCTACGAAGAAATTTCTCCTGGGCTAATGATGACAAAAGGAGGGGAATTCCTCTTGTCAAATGGGAGGTTACTCAAAAGCCTAGAAGTCTTGGTGGGTTGAGTGTGGGGGATCTAGTTATCAAGAATAATGCCCTTCTTTTCAAGTGGTGGTGGAAATTTTCAGATAAATCCATGCCACCTTGGAAAAGAGTTGTATGGTGTAACTATAATTTAGATGGTTGCAGGGCTATCCAGGATCAACAAGTTTTGAAGAGAGGAGGACTTTGGAAGCAAATCTGTGGTATTCCAAATCAGAACAAAGAAGTGGCTAAAGTTTTCAACTCTGGTATGACAAAGAAACTGGGCAATGGAGCTTCTACACTATTTGGATGGATACTTGGCTGGGTAATTTGACTCTCAAATGTAGGTTTCCAAGACTTTTTAGTATATCTATTCAGCAATCTAACAAAGTTGCTGATATAGGTTGTTGGGACGGCTCAAACTGGTGCTGGAATTTACCATGGAGAAGGCGACTCTTCTCGTGGGAAGAACCTTAGTTGCAGGAGTTATTGAGGCTCCTTCAGAATTGCACTTTGGACATTCACTCTGATGATTCTTTTTCAAGGCTTATGATTCAAAAGTTTTTTCAGTTAAGTCTTTCTCCAAGCAGGTATCTTGCTTAACTTATAATAATGATCAGATTATGAATTCTTTATCCAAAATTTGGAAGGGTGTGGCCCGACCAAGAGTTGAAATATTGGTGTGGTTTATTCATCTCGGAAGACTAAACACAAGAGACAGGTTATCAATGTTATGTATCATATCTCCCATTGAGACTGTTTGTCCCTTTTGCAAAGCTGAAGTGGAAACCATTAATCATTTGTTTTTCCATTGCATCAAGTCTTGGAAACTTTGGAGTGCTTGCTTAGATTGGTGGGGGTTTATCTTGGTGTGTATCGAATAATGCTCATGGTTTTTTGGATTCATGGTCTGCTGTTCCATGTGTTTGTCTTGAAAAGAAATTATGGCTTTCTTTGTATTTTGCTGCTGTTTGGTTAATTTGGAAGCTCAGAAATAATGTGGTTTTCAATAATCATTACCCGGATTGGAACTATGAGGTTATCATGCTCAAGACTAGTATAGGTCATTGGATGAAAGGATGGTTTCCTGGTTCTCCTTTTTCTCCCCTGTCCTTGATTTCAAATTTGGAAGAAGTGAGGTGTTATTTGCGGTCTCATAGGTGAAGAAAGGTGCTCTCTATGGTATCATCCTTGCTGCAGCTGCTCTTTGATTAGTTGCATTTTGCTGTTTTTGTTGTTGCAGTTTTTTCTCTTTTTGACTTTGGTTTCTACTCTCGTTTTGCTCCTCTTGTATCTGAAACTTTGGTAGCTTCCTTTGCTGTTTTGAAGCTTGCCTATTCACTTATTAAAAAAAAAAAAAATTACTTTTTAAAAAATTTAATTTAAGTGCACTGACAGTGTAAAAATTTTTTATATTGTCATTCAATAAAAACCTTTCATGTGCATAACTATTCAAGTAGTAGGTGATTATATAAAATTTTTTTATTGATATGGCAATTTATAATTGAATATCTATATAAAAAAATTTTCCACTAATAATATATTTTAATTAAATCCTAAAAAAAAAAAAATCAAAACACTTAAACTAACCGACCATAAGCAAATATCTGGAGTTAATTGAGAAATAGTAGGAATGCACCTGTAATTTATCGTGACGAAACAAATTTATCATATTTTGAAGATCATGTTAAAGATATATTATTTTACTAACTGTTTATTTAAAAAATAATATTTAATGCCAAAAACCGAAGAATGTCATTCGTACATGTGTTCTTTTGTCGAATAAAAATTGAGGTAAAGAAAAATCCTCACCTCAAGTAAAGTCACATTGTAATTTAGATTTTTTTTTTTCGGTGAACACGAAAAACAAAAGAAAACAAAAACCAAACTACAAACATCAAAATTTGATATTTTAAATGAGCGGAAGGCCGCTTCAGTCAACCCGTTATGGTCCCTGAACGTACACGCAGACGTATAAATGGCAACAAGGAAAAGACGAGGATGTGGACTACGGAAAAATGTATAAAACTATTTATCTACGGATAAGATAATCCATTTTCTAATGATGCGGTGCCTTCGTTGTCCTTCAAAGTAACAAGCAAATATGAGAACAGCCACAACTCAGCCCATAGCAATCGCATCAGTTTCAAGCCGCCAGCACTTGCTGCTAGGAACAACCGCAACAATTCAACTTCACTCCCCCGCAGCCCCTATTCCACGGCGGCGGCGCCGCCATTGGGCTGCCACTTCAAGCCTTCAGAACACGCCCATTCCAATTTCTAATACTCATGAGAGGTTTGCACCTTTTTTCATTTTCCACGTTTTACTTATCCTCAGAACTTAGGCGCATAATCTTAATTTGATTTGTTCCAACATCTCGATGGCGTCAGAGGAATCCTGGATTCTTTAGCTGAGTTTGTGCATTCCTTAGTTTCCGAGTTCTGAATTCATCATTTTTATCGAGTGCCTTGCCAAAGATAGAGATGTTACAATTGTTCTTATTTACAATTGTGATGGGAAACACTCCCAATTGTGCCAGCCTATGATATGATCCATAAGTGATATTGTGTTATTTGGGGTTCCTAGGTTGTGTACTGTGAGCATACGAAAAATAGTTCATTATTAAAAGAAAGTCATGGAGTGTTTTTCGGTTATTTTCCTTAACTACTTGGTACAAATTTTGTGAAGCTAACTACTGTCACCTTTTGTTTAGGGCCTTAAGGGGACAAGTGTGGCTAACGTGTTTTAATATTTGGTGGAGATGGCTTTCTAGATTTATCTCCTTTTACTTGCTGTCTCTCAATCTCGTTGCTGCAGCAGCCTCTGACTATCCAGCTCCCGCTACTACTTATGCCTGTGAGGACATCACTGATTATTATTCCCCCGTGAAGCATTTAAGAGGTGAAGCACTCAAGAAAAAATTGAGTAGCATCATTGCCCCTCACCATTCCTTGTCCTACCAAGAGGTCATTCCGCGTTTTAAATGTTCACATTGTTTGGTTTCATTGAGTTCTGTATGGTATTTCAAATCTATTGATCTGCAATGCTTATCTAATTTACAGGTGTGGGATGCCCTCAAGGTTCTTGATGCTGCTGATATTGATCATCCAGAAGCTTCAGCGGTAATGTATGGACTTATGGTGGACATTATTGCTTTACATTTTACATTTTGTAATGTCTTCTGTTTATCATATTAGGCTATTAGCTGATTTTTGTATACATGGTGATTTATGCTGCGTGCAGAGTTGAAATATACTCGTTGAGAGTTGTCCCAAAACAGTTGTCAGGGAAACCACAGGGATGGAATAGTGAGTCAACTAATCAATTTGTTGGATTTTCCATGATTTGGATGTCAGTTTCTCACCAATCTTAATTACCTTTCCTCTGTTGCTTTTAGTGCTTTTTGTAGCATGCTTATTCTCTGTTGATACTTTGTAGCCAAAGGGTAAAAATGCTGCATATTTTTAATGAGAAAACATAAATGTATTTGATCAAGTACTCTTTATAGCTCATGCCACTGCAGCAAGCTTTTTGCTTAACATCTTAACTAGTGTATAACTGTATATGAAACTTGTTTCAAACACTTGATCTATGACAGTCCTGGAGCCTACATAAATATTAATGATAATAAAGAAGGTTTTATCTGAAAAAAAGGTTTAATAAATAAAGGAGGTTAATCACATAATTGGGGATAGAGAAGTAATGTGTTTAACTTGCCCAGGTTCTCCTATTACGGGATTATTGTTAAGTTTAGACCCAAAAAAAAAAAAAAAGAAAAAGATTTACTCATTTACACTAAAGCTTTTACAGGGGAGCATCTATGGCCTCGTTCATATGGGCTGACTAATGGTCCTTCTTTGACTGATTTACACAATATTCGCCCTGCTGATGTCAATGGTAAGGAAAGCCACTGCTCAATATTTTACTAGTCAAGATTGCAATTTCAGTTTATGCTACAAGTTTCTTTCAGTCAATTCATCAAGAGGAAACAAGTATTATGGTGAATGCATGACTAGCTCGACCAAATGTTTGAGGCCAGCAAACAAAGAAGCTGCTTTGGACACTGAAACAGACAAGGAGACGTGGGCACCACCTATGCAGGTAATCTTTTCTGTATATTGATTGCTGATCGTGCCATAAATTTGAAGGGGATATCGCTTGGTAGTACAGCCATATTGTCAATATACATATTGTGTTATCCTGCCCACTGTTAAAATTATGCCATCTGAGCTATTTTGTATAAAGGCATATTGGATTGGGGTTGGAGTATTTTGCTCTAGACTAAGCCTATCACGCTAAGATTTCTATTCAGATCTTTTTAATTGATGTTTACAAGTAACTTGTATTGTACCTGGAGAACCAATAACAGCTGTTAAAGCATAAAAGAACCATGTGGGTATGGTGAGAATTCCAGTATGTTTCTTCGCCTGGACAATTAATTTATTATTGATTCAGCTTTCGTTTTGGATATACCTCTTTCATTTATGTCTTGAAGTTAAACTAACCTCAGGTTAGAGGGGATATCGCAAGGGCATTAATGTACATGGCAGTCTGTTATGGGTTTCAACAACCAGGGGGAAGTCCAGGCCTTCGCCTCTCGGATACTCCAAATGTTGGTAGGTTGAGCTATTGAAGTTTTCCTTCAACTGTAATATTTCTTCGATTCACGACCTAAATTTCCAAGGGGGAATGCATATGCTTTCCATGTATTGTCAAATTTTCAGTGTTTTGTCTTGCTAGTTATGTAGTTGGTTATTAGATGGTTAGTTTTATCATCTCATTTATTTCTTTTGATCGTAATTTTATTATCTCTTGTTTAGTCATAACTGTAAGAATCTTTAAAACTTGGCATCTGATATGGCAAGCAGGATTCAAACAAAGCTATATATACACATCTCTTTTTCATTTCTTGAGTTTTTTTATATTTTTTCTTTTCACAACAGTTTTAGACTTTTAGTTCTTTTGTTCTAAGTTAAAAATTAAAAGGAGTAGCTTATGAAAAAACATCTTTAATAAAAGTTATAATAATATTTTTGAGGTTTAAACAAACACACGTGAGCACACTCAGTGTTTTTGGTTATATCTTGTCCTTCTATATTGTCAAATTGATGCCTTTGTTTGTAGAAACTAACTGATGCTCTCCAGCTTCCATTGACCTTTTTTTTTTCTTTTTTCTTTTTTTAAAGTTGAAATTTACGTTATACCTTCAAGTTGAAAGTAATAATTGTCTCTTTAGTGCAGGAAACAGAGAGATGGGGCTGCTTTCCACATTATTAAAGTGGAATGAAGTGGATCCCCCTTCGAGGGAGGAGAAGTTGAGGAATGAAAGAATATGCAAATTTTATCAGCATAATCGGAATCCTTTTGTAGATCATCCGGAGTATGCCAATCTTATATGGAAGCCAGTTGTTTCAAGGCGTATTCCTCACAATGATAATAATATTATCTCATCAAAGAAAAAACAGTTAGGACCAAGTGTCTCGACGAATATAGTTTTTCCTCACTCATGATAGTGCATCCTCCTTTTCATTGTCATATTTTGTACTGTATATATAGATTTTTCTAATTTTTCTAAAGAAACTTGTAATCATTCACCTTTTTTGGATAAAACTCTGTGTCTGTCTTATTTTATTTTATTTTTAAAAACAGATTGATCTCAGCTTTTTTTCAAGAGGAGAAATTTTATGTGTTTTTAGAGCACTACACCTTGTCCACTATATTAAAATATTATATAATAAAATTAAATTGAATCTTAATCTTAATCCTTAATTATTATATTTTGAGAATACATAAAATTTTCTCCTCACCAGCATCTAAATATAATAATCTCTAAGACTTCATAGAAACATAATATGCATTCCGTTGTCAATATTACGGTTTCATAGAGAAAAGTTTTTTATTTGAATTTTGTGAAGCGAGAACGTAAGTAACAGGAGAATTTTACTCTCTTTATGATTGATAAAATTTGATTTAGATTTGTTAAGGTTCAGTGTACTCTAATACGATTTAAACAAAAATTATTTGATGCCAAATAAATTGATAGATTAGTCGCTGAAGTATGTACATAATTTTTTTTTGGGTATCCAATTGTTAATTAATTCACAGATTTTTTCCTGTAAAACATTAATTAATTCAACAAGCCATATATAACATGGACAAGTTCCGATAAGTTTTTTAAAAAAAAAAAATATTAAAATTCTTTTTTTTTTCTTTTATATGAACTTTCTGAAGGAGGTTTTTAAAATAAAATAAATCCATTTTATAATATTATTATAAAACCATTTACTTGTTACTATTACAAACAAAATTTTTATTCTTATTTTTTGAGTTATTATTTAAAAATAAAATAATAGAATATATTTCATTATTAATTATCTAATTTTTTTAAAAAAATATAACCATTTAAATTGTTATTCTTCATTTATAATTAGTTTTATACATTTTCAAAATTTTATAGAATTATAATTTATTTTATATATTAGGAACATGATAATTTATTTTATATATTAACAAAATAAAAAATAAAAAATAAATACGGACATAATAATAATTAATTTGCTAATTATATATGAATATAGTGTGTTTTTATACATTATAAAATAAATCCCGAAAGCAGTCCTAGCAATATCTTCGACGAATATATTGATTCTTGACAAAAAAACAATTGATCCTTATATCTCTAATAATTGTAAAAATTGGATACTTTACTCCCTGATTGACTTATAATCAATAAAGAGTCTAATATAAATATAAAATAATAATTAGAAAAAAGTTCTAAATGCACTATTTTAATCTATCACATCCAACCTTAATCTTTTATCAAAGTGTGTTTGTGGAATTTTTTAAAGTTATTTAAGGGTTTTATATGATATAAGGCTAGAGAAGTATTAATCATTATTTTACCACCACAACAAACTTTTTATGGGTTGTAAGTGAATTAGGGACTATGAAACCTATTATTTTTTGTTTGAAAGTAATATATCTATCAAAGATGTTGCTAAGGACTAATTTTGGACTTTATTCTTGTTATATATTAATTTAATTAAAAAGAGTGCCTACCTGAGACTAAAAAAAATATAAATTTGTCAATATAATTAAAAGCAAGAATAAAAAACATTTATGATAAATAAAGTAAAATCAGCAATTTTCATCACAAGCATGCCGTGAATGCCTAAAGGCTCAAAGGAAAACCTGAAATGTAACCTTTTTTTTGTTTTGGGTAATATTAAAAGAAAAAAAAACTTAATTTATTAAAAAAAAAGAACCCATTTAAAAATTGCGATGCTTTAACCACAAAAAAAAAAAAAAAAAAGGATTGCGATCCTCTAAAAAGGAAAGAAATATTTTTCTTTCCATTTAGGGTTTTAGTGTTTTACAATGCGAAATTTAAATCCCTAGAGCCCAAGTTCCCCTCGTCGTCCTCAACCTGGAAGAAGGACCCCTTTAGGGTTTTCTTTCTGCATCTCCAAAACTGCAGAGCTTTCCCATCTCCATCCCCATCCCCGAATGGAGAACGATTCACAACAAGTGGGTCGTTCGCTGATAAAGCAGCTAGCCTGCTGCAACAAATCCAGTCGCGACAAGGCCCTCCGCCTTCTCCTGAAGACCTGGCTCCCTTCCCTCCCCCACCACCACCAGCTCCCCGACGACGACGCCAAGAAGCTCTGGAAGGGCCTCTTCTACTGCTTCTGGCACTCCGACAAGCCCCTCCCTCAGGCCGACCTCGCCAACCGCCTCTCTTCCCTCCTCCCCACCCTCTCCCTCCCTCTCTCCCTCCAGTACCTCTCCACCTTCCTCCTCACCATGCGCCGTGAGTGGCCCTCCATCGACGCCCTCCGCCTCGACAAGTTCTACCTCCTTATCCGCAGGTTCGTTTCCAAACTCTTCTCTCTCCTCAAAAAACATTCCTGGGATTTGGACCTCACGCGCCGATACCTCGACGTCTTGGACAAGGGCACTTTCTCCGCCGAGGACATGCTTCACGGTAATGGCGTTAATTACCATGTTGCCACTGTTTTTCTAGAAGAGCTTAGGCATTTTATGCCTCTGAGAGTGGAGGTCCTTGAGGTGCTGTTTGAGCCCTTTTTTTCTGTTATGGGGAAGGTGTCTGATAGGGTTCTGTTGGGGAAGGTTAGGTCTGGTTTGTTTGATGTGCTGCTGAGGAATGGGAGGAGGTTGTTGGAGGCTAGGAAGGGTGGGGAGGAGGTTGGCTCTGGGGATGATGTTGTGGTTCTTGGGACTGTGGCTTTGGTGATGCGGTTCTCTGGTAGGTTTTATGAGATCGGTTCTGATCCTGGGTGCTGCCAGGGGAATAGGAAGATGCTCTTTGGGTTGCATGAGGAGTTTTTAAAGCTGGAGAAGGATGCCGCCGCTTCAGGGTTCGAGTTCTCGATTCCTGAATCTGTTGATCAGGATGATGATGAGGAGGTGCCGATTTTGGTTCCCATTGGTAATGGCATGGAGGTGGATGCTCAACATGGTGAGGGTGAGGGTGAGGGTGTTGCTAATGGTAAGGTGTTGAAGAAGTGCAAGAAGGATAAGAAGGGCAAGAGTGTTGATGGTGGCAAGAAACCTAAGAAGAAGAAGAAGAAGAAGGGTGATGCATCTGATTTGGCTTCTGAGAAGGGTGATGCTGAGAATGACAGTGAAAATGTAGTTAGTGAGAATGGTGGGAATTCGAACGGTGAACAGGTTAATGACGGGAGTACCATACCATTGAATGAAGCCGTGATCTCAAACCTCCAGAAGCAGTTCGAGAAGGTTGCTGCAGAAGCAGGTTTGGATGATGGTGTTGCAAGTGCATGTGATAGTCCTGATGCTACATCTACTGGAACTGTGTCTAAGAAGAGAAAGAGAACAAAGAACTTGAAAGGAAAGACATCTCAGGATTCTGATTTGAATGGTGGAGATGCTGAAGACACTGCGGTAGCAAAGAGTGGGGAGAAGAGTGCAAAGAAGGTAAGATTTTCCATGAAAAGTAACTTGGTGTGGAAGCCACACACTCCTTTACCTCCTCAGAGTTTGAGGTTGCCTCCCTCTGTTGCACCCAGAGGAAGTGCACTCAAAAAGGGTGTACCCCCAGGTCCCATCAGGGAGATGCTTCCTCCTACAAAAAAGACAAAAGCGAAGAAGGCCAGGAAGGCAATAAAGGGTGTTGTCCCATCTGTCAAACGCCTGAAGAAATTAAGATCTCGTACTCCATGATTTCCTTCATGTTGTTATAAGATGATGTTTCCCTGACATGTTTGTCATACATTTCGGTGTCATTATTATGAAATTCTTGAGATTGTATTTTGATAATTGAGTTCTGCATCAAGTGGAAAGCAAATTGGCTTGGATTTAAGACTGTGCCTTCAAGATTGCGATGTTGATTAATCTTTTGTTTATCTACTTCTCACTGTCATGGCTTGCTATCATATGTTTTTTTGTTTTAATCAAATTGACTTTTAAATGCTTGGTGATGACATTTTTTCTTATGTTTTTGTGGCTGAAAAATGTTTAATCCGGAGGCAGAGGATATGTTTTCTTAATGCATTTTTAGTCAGAAACCTGTTTCTGAATTCCCAGCTCTTAAGTCTTAAGCTGTGGGATTATCTTTATTATACTATCAAATCATATTGAGACATCAATTGGTCATACTCAAGGAGTATGAAGACATTTCACTTTTTACATTTTTGGCATGTTTATCCTCACAATTATATAAGAGAATGGATCTTGAATGATTGAGGATTGAGCATGCTGGTCCCCCCCCCCCCTTTTTTATTCGAATTCAAGAATTTTGTTGGCGCCAATCTCAAAGATGTTGATAGGAAGTAAGGGATTTGCTTTATTTGGGAATTGCATGAAGACTTTATGAATGAGTCTTGGATCAGCAGTGCCTCTATTTGCTGGTGTTTTATGTTTAAAGCTGATGAGAAATTGAGAATAATGGTTCATTTGATTTGCATTGTGTTGGTGTTATTTGAATGATAACCTGCTTCTGATGATTAACAGGGAAGTCGAAAGGGTCTGTTGAAAGGGTGAAGTGCTGATTCCTTGGTGGTCATCAACCATATTACATCTGGCATGGTGTTTTAGGAAAAACGGTGGAACGCCAGCGCATTTGGACGTGCGGTACTCTTTCCTCCTGTTGAAATTTTGAGATCCTGTGTGATTCTTTTTGTTTAGTGGGTTAAGTTTGCTATTTTTGTAGATGTTTCTGAATTTTGTCTCTGTACATAAAAATAGGCCCTCGACTCTAAAGATAATAAAAATCAATTTTGGCGCAATAGAATAAGGAGTTTCAGACATAGGAAAAGTTGGCATTTATCTGTCACGTTGGTCTTCTATGTTAAGTTCTTGGGCTATTATTTTATATATGGTTTTAGTGATTCTTAAATTCTCGTTGAGTTTTCTCAATATTGAGCTCAATCACCCTTTTATTTTGCCTGTTGAGTTTGTCGCCCTGGATTTGGGTAGCTGAAGATGTCTGACCGCTGATGAATTTGATTTTATCAAATCGTAATGTAAATTTCAATTTCCAGTGGAAGCATAAACTTGTTCTTTTTGGGAAAGGTGGATTTCTTGCATTCCCATTAAGTATTTTCGCTTTCTTTGTGACTTCATGGAATGGCGAACTGAGCACGCAGGTCACCATCGAATGATAAATCAAATTAGCAACTTATGGTGATGGCTATTGTGTTCTTTTCTCTCTTTTCTTCTGGTTCAAAAAGTTGATTAGTAACTCACAAATTTTCGGCCCGACTTGTCATTGTGATCACGACTCATTACTGCGTTCTGGTTCATGGTACTTTACCAAATATTCGCCCAGTGAAGAGAAAATATGATCAGATTCCGCGTAGGGAAAATAAGAAAGCAAAGTGGATTCCCTTCTCACATACTTGACTAATTTCTTCTTAATGAAGTAATAAATGTAATGCTGTTTGTGAATCTATAAGGAGTTATCCACTTAAGTGTGCTTTTGTATTTTCTCTTTTCATTTTGCCCGTGTCCTCTGCAAACGTACTGTATTGTGTGTACGAACTTATGCATGAGAGAAACTATTGCCTGGGCAGTGTCTGTATCTCGCAACGAGGGAGGTTTAGAAAGTTAATGATCGTCGTCCTATTCATATGGTCCATTCACATACTTGTATTCAAACATTCAAAATAAGAGGGTAAACTCAGCCAGGGAAGTATCTACACCAATTAAACTTTAATATGGAGTTTTGTTGACCAAGTTAGAACGTAAAACAATATCATATTCTGTTATTCTAGATCATGTTTCTTGTTCCAAGATTTTTCTTATTTGACCTCTGACCTCTAGAAGAAGAAGAAAACACAGCTGTGAATTCGTAATACATTGGTCCACAATTCTTTTTTAATTTTTGACAATTTCAAACAGATTTATTAATAACCAAAATTACAATGAATCTCATTTGCAGACAAAGGAATACGTAATAAAGTATAAACCGAGAATCCTAGTTTTTTTGCATTAGTTAATTTATACAAGAGGGAGAAAAGAAATTAAATTATGGGCCGTGAGGGTTGTATATAACATGAAGTAGTTTTGTTGCTCTCATGCGAGTGAGCATTCAGGAGGGAAGCCTTGTGGGAAGCGCTTGGTGTCAGTGCAGTAGTTGTAAATCATGTAGTTCTTTTGCACCCACTGAATTCTGGCTTGCCCTGTTGCGTCCAGTGACTGGCTCAACCATGATTGGTTCGTTTGGGAGTTTTTGGAAGAACAAGAGGAGCCTGAAGAAGTCCAAACACAAGCTTGGGCATTGAAGTTTCTGTATGAGGCAGTGAATGGGGCTTGGCTCCAATCTGTCTTCACCAGGCCACCCCTTGTGGCCCAGTTATCTGCGTCCCACAGGCTCGAGTATATCCTCATGGCTTGGTTTTTGGGGAAAGGAACACCTTTTGATTCAAAATTCTTGAACTCCCTAATCGGTGTGCCGTCCACAGAGAATCTGATATTATATAAAGAGAGAAAAAGGAAAAATGGTTAATTATGAAGTTAAGATATCTTCTAGTTATAGTAATTTGAAAAATTGGACGCACTTAGAAAAAGAAGAAAAAGGAAGTGAAAATGATGTCACCTTTCTGCCAATGAAGCATATTTTATCTTTTTAACTTCGTAGATTAAGTTATAATAAATACGTAATTATCATTATATATATATTTTCACTTGTAGCTCTATTGAATTTATAAAGCAGGCCGTATAAGAGGGTAGGCATATGCATACATGATGCTTTGAGGATTCCAAAGAAGGGAATATGTGTGGAAGTCCTTGGTGGGGTCGAACCACAGATAGAACTGCTGTTCTCTATTGCCTTTCCCTTGCGTGAATACGTTCGTGTGGAGAATATAAGGATCACCACTCAAGTTACCAAGAAATTCAAAGTCTATTTCATCATGAGTATCACCAAGTGAAGATAGCTGCACCAATTACAAGCAAATATATAGTTAATATCTGATTTCATGTCATGTTGAAACATGATTTAGCAAGATTAACTAACTGATAAAGAATATACACATGCAAGGACGCTTACATAATAGGCTGTGACTGTGCCTGCAGAGTTACCAGGCACGAGCTTTAGCTGCATGTCAATTTTTCCGAACAGGTACTCGTTCTTGGAACGAAAGCCGGAGCCAGAGGCCTTGTCAAGGGACAGCGTGAGAAGCTGCCCGTTGTCAAGGATTTTGGCACGACCATCACCCCATGTTATCTCAAAGTCTTGGTTGAAGTTACCTGCGGAGGCTGCCACTACAAAGGCTAAAAGGACAAGACAATTAAGTATCTTACTCCCCATTTCAAATAGTGATATCTATTTGTGGTTGGTTTCAATTGATTTGCTTGGCAAATAGGAAGCAATTTTAGATAGAAAGAGAGGGACAAAAGAAGCCAAGAGAAGTATTTGGTTAAGAGTGAGGTGTGCATGCAAAGTTGTGACGCTATATATAGGGAGTGTGCATTAAGAGGGGGCAATTATGAATGTGACGGGTCATTGGGGTTTGGAGGTGGTGGAAGTGGTTGGGAAGAAATTACAAGCGTGTAGAATCAAAGAGAGAAATTGGTTGACTTGGCTTGGGTGAGTGGCTAGCTGAGGGTAGGGACCATGCCAGCTAATAAGGGATTGTATATCCAAGTGTTCCTGAATTATATGGGTTCTCAACACAAAGAATTTTCCACGCACTTGAAATTGAAAAATATTGTCTTTCAGCCTTCAAATCAGATGGCAGCTGTCGAGGTTATTACTAGTCTTCCTTCGGCTACTTGTTTCATAAATCGACAAATCACTATATGTTATTATTGAATCGTTAATCTGATCCTTTTCCTCTAGTTTGGAGTGCCTTAATTAACACCTCTCTAGCTAACGTCAAACTTGTTCTTAATTAGTTGCGAGACTAATAATTATATCCTAAAGCTGTAACACACTCCTATCCTTAAATGATTTTATTAATGACCACGATAGCTTTTGAGATATACAGAAGGATGCATCATGCATATATAGCTTTCTGAGAGATAAATTTCCACTTATTGTTGATTAATTATGTGAAATTGATAACGGAATAGTTAGGTCACGTACTAACTTTTATGAGTTCTTAGCAAAGAAAAACAATTGCTTCATAGGTCGATTTCGTATTATGTCGTCAGATTATAGAAAAAGCGGTATACGGGGAAGTTTCAAACGTGACGTATATACAAACGAGGGTCACTTTTAGATGGAAGGTTTCAATGGATACAGATGTTTTCTGGATATCTATTATGGGTATAAAAGGAATCACCGGCTTATTTGGACTTGGGGGCTTAAATATTTAAAGGGGAAGGTAGGGAAATTAGATGTAACTTGTTTCATCGTATCAGCTTTGTGCCGAGATGGGGTCTTACGCTGGTCAAATGTTGCTTTCGTGCAAAGCTGGTTGTTAACAATTAACAAAGTATATGTTCGTCACCATTTATGAGAAGTGGAATATCGCGTACACTTTCCTAGCTAAGACCATTTCCTTCTTTCGGGCTGGTGTTGTGAGTTGTGACTTTTTGAGTTTTGATCGAGGCTGTGATTTCTCATTCATTTATTGTGTGAATTAAGGAGTGTCATTTCAAAATCCCCCCCCCCCCTCTTTCTCTCTCTCTCTCTCTCTCTCTCTCTCTCTCTCTCTCTCTCTCTCTCTCTCTCCTCCAACAAAAATAAGCGTGTATAGTATAGTATACAGCATAGAGTTTTGTTATTTTATATTAATAATATAAAATTTTTTTATACTGTCACTCAATTAAATATTTATATTTATAAAATTTTTAAAATAATAAGTGATTAAGTTAAATATTTTTATTAATATGACAATACATATTATATATCTATATAAAAACCTTTTATATTAATAATATATACAAATTAAATCCTATAATATAAAATTTTTAATTTTTGTCTATATTACCAATATTTAACATCTATTAGATTTTAGCTAATCTTATTTGAGTCGAATCAATTTACTATTAAGATAATTTTTTCTAGTGAGAAGAGTAGAATTCGAAATATTACTTAAAAAAAATAAATATCAAATTATTGGAGCCAATTAAGCGCTAATTGTAATATATAGGTTTTAATAAGTTATTTTAGAATTTAATTTTTCACACAAGTAATCTCACCATTGGAATTTGAGAATAAGCATTCAAATTCATTGAATTCCGAGTTTGAGAACGATAGGAGAAGGAGAAGAAAGAATCTATGGCTTTATTGTGTCTTAAACATATTTTTTCTTGATCGCCGTCACCTCAAAGCAAAAGATCATATAAGAGAATTCGAATCATATATTGTAAAACGTGCACCAACAATAAAAGAAATAAAAAAAAATAAAATTGGTGGGTCATTTCAGAGGCATCGAATTTCTAGATGAAAAATGGGCAGAATTAGGTATTGGGACACCCATGCCATCGAGGGCCTGGACCACACGGAAGAAGTGGTTGCAATGTAAGTTGCACCAGATTCTCACCAAAGACAGTTTCATGGCCCCAAGTTATAGCAATCATGCTGTAAATGGGTTGTAATTTCCTTTGATCTTATCCTCATGCATCTTCTTGATAATATCAGTGACAACTGAAATGAGAATACTATTACCTTTTCATGATTGTTTATGGTCGTTTTAGCCATATCCACATATCACGATCGCTGTTTCTAATAATTAATTGACCAACCAATTAACAATTGAGCAGAACGCAGGGCGAAGTTTCACGGTTTTAAATGTATAAATAACTGTGTGCATGTCAAGGACAATACAATGTGCATTAGGCAGTCAATTCTCATTGTGTTAATAGGTCTTACTGTGATATTAACAACGATTATGGAAAGGAACATTCGAATTTGGAATTCCCCTCTTATTAGCAAGTTGGGGCTGGCTATTCCATCAAGAGCTTATTAAAAATTGCTCTGGCACTCTACTTTATAGAAAAGGAAGAAAAGAGATATCATAGATATATTGACATCGTCATTGGTTGCTTTCAGTAATAAGGCTGTCTTCCACTATGAACACTCATGGTTTAAAAGCACAAAGAAACCCCACTAACAGCAACATGCATAAAAAATATCTGAAAACGAAATTGGCCGCTAATTTATTAGTCTTTCGCTAGTTAATATAAAATATCCAAGTTCAGTTTTGGTGGTGTGGGTTTATTTAATTAATAATTTGGGATCCCTACTTATTTGCATCATGGTAATTTATTTGAACATTACATTTCAATACTACATGTAATACTTATTTTATATAAATATATATAATATTTTAAACCATTAGAAATGGTTTAATATTGAAAGATTTAAATAATATTTATGAGGATTAAAAAATATATACATTTTTTTTTAAATTTTGATACAATGTATTCTGATAAATATTTACACTCATGTTAATATACGATATTTATACAATATCTATACAGTTATGAGCAAATAGAAGGTGATGAAGAGATTTTATGATCCTCCAAATTAGTCATTGTTTCAAAAATTTTATTTATATGAGATTAATTTCTATATATATATATAATGTAAAATAATTGTATATTATTAATCAAAAATTTAATTTAAATGCACTGATAGTATAAAATAGTTTTACACTGTCAGTCAATAGAAATAGTGGAACATGCCAACTCATACAAATAAATACCCATTATAATGAGGGACTCACCATGATTTTTTACTTTATCCTATTTCTATTGGTTGACAGTGTAAAAGAATTTTACACTATCAATACATACCAATTAAACTCATTAATCAATAGAATTACAAAAAAATATCAAATCATAATAAATATTTATTATAATGAATAGTCACCTACCATGATTTGATATTTTTTTATAATCTATTAGTTGATAATATAATATTATTTTATATTGTTAGTGTATAAATTATGTGTTTATTGAAGAGATGCTCATATATCAAGATCCTGTACAATGGTATTCTCGAATAAGAACAGGTGACAGGCAGGTTTTGCTGAATAATGAAGTATGATTTGGGAAGTTTTATGTAGGAGCAGATCTTCCAGAAGTTTTGGACAAGCATCTGGCGTTGACATAGGCTTAGAAGCACAGGACAGTTGATATACTAGGTGTATTGGTTTTGCCTGTTTTTGGCATCTTGTTTTTTTAATTATTTCTACAATGTACTTTTTTCGCGCTTCACTTCTATGCGGGTGAATGGAGCTTCTTCATACTTATCGTGAAAAAGTATTATTGGTATATATAAATTAAACTCTCATTTATATACTAATTTATTTGCCTGATAAAAAGTAAAAATGAATAAAAGAAAAGAAAGACATATATACTTTACGCGTATATGTATATGTGATCTATATTTTATATTGATTATAAATATGTTTGTATACTTTAAATTTTATTAATTGTCTCATATAATATACTTTTATTTAGCAGTTACTAAATTTTTTACTTCACCCTATATACAGTATAGATTCAGAAAATATTTCCCTTTGCAACATGGAGTCGACTATACCCTTAAGTAGCGTATCGAAATTAATCTGACATTTGACTTTGTAAAAAAGAAAAAAAATAGAAATGAACTTTTCTTATGGATTTAATTTTGATAAAAAAATTATATTATCATCTAATCATATATTATCACATTTTTAAAAATATTTAATTTTTATAATAAATTTTTAAAAAATCACATATATAATAAAATATAATTAATTAATATTATAAAATATTTTACACTAATAATATATCAAAATTATTCTTTTTAAATATTGATAGATAGACATTGTCATTTGTTAGCATAAATGATATATCTCTGCTACATGTAGATGACTCAAAGTTTTACGACTAAATGGATAAGAAAGAAACCCAAAATGCCCAAACAGTAAAAACATAAAACCAAAAAAAAAAAAAATATTTGAATGGCCGCTAATCTTTATCTACTTAATAAAATAGCTAGGCTTATACTAACACTTCGTTTATTTACCTGGTTTACCACTATTCTTCTTAAGTGGGATTTTGAATTTGAATTTTATAGATTAACCAAAAATCAGGGCTAGGTTACTTTGATAATAAGCCGACTCAACTCGAATCAGATTAATTGAGTTTAGTGAACTTCAAATATTCTTTCTAGTTTTTTAAAAAATAAAATAGGCTTATTAGAGGTGGGGTAAGTGATCTAACCAGTAGTGACCTACATTTTCAACCTAGCATCACTCTCAAATCTTTAAAACCTTAGGGTGTGTTTATTTCTTTTCTTTTTTTATTTACAAAAAGTGATTTTTAAATTATTAAGAAAATTACATTTTATAAAAGCTACTTGTTTCAGCTTTTATTCAAAAATTAAAAATAACTTTTTTTGAAAATTTTTAATAGAAGTTGAGATTAATAACTTTTTGAAAAGTGATCTTTTCAGTTAAAAAAATAACTTTTTTTTTTAGTAAAAAAAACCTGAAAAAAAGGCACTCTTAATTTAGTGCCAATTGAACTACAATATTGGTGGTATTTACATACTATATTTTTATTAATTTTTTATTTAATTAAGCCTATTTAAGTTTGATTGTATAAAAAATATTATCTATCTAGCTTTTGCACGGGTGATAAAATTAACTATCATTGTATTATTAATTAGAAGTAATTTTTGTCCAAAAAAATTTATCATTCTCTTTCAAAGATATGTGGTATCGTGTCACATTAGTTTTACACGCTTAAATCAATACAAAATGACAAGAGCATGTAAAGTAAAAGATGGCTTAATTGATTAATTCAAAGTTACATAAGAATGGTTGTTACAAATTAAAATAATTAAGTGGGATCAAAATTAAACTTTAATAAAACTAGAATGAACAAGCTTTAAAAAAATCAAGTTCACATATGATTTATGTGGATTTAATTACTTAGTTATTAGTAGATTGGATATTATTTTCTTTGTTATCTGTTCGTAAGTTGAACCGGATATGCTTGTTCTTAAAGGTTGTTTGGTGAGGGGTCATTTCTACAGCTCAGTTCATGTCTATCTTTGGCAACAGTTGCGTAGACTAGGTTGGTTCGCATAAGCTTAAATATGACCCAATTATTGTTCGAGTCCAAGCATGCTTACTCTCACGAATTAGGCATGCAGTGATAAAATTCTGTCCTCAATAATTGTGAAAATAAAATTGCAATCCAGTTCAACATCCAAATCCAATCATCATCCACTGCCAAAGTGGTGTTGTTCGGGTCAAGTTAACGAATAGTCCCTAACATATATAATTGCCAAATGTTCCTTTTCTTTCTTAGATTGATGTTTATGGCAATTGTTAAGAAGGGACTCGAAATAATATAGAAGAAATAAAAAAGAAAAGAAAAAGTGGGGAGAGGAGGTGGGGGAGGGATTCGTATGAAACCTATGCTTGGTTTTTTATTTGAATGAGAAGTTTCTTCTTTTTAATTCAAAATAAAATTTAAATAATTAAATCAAAACCGATTTATTAAACATTTTTCTAATCAACAAACAAATCTTATCCAAAAAAAAAAAAAAATGGGAAAACAATTAATTAACAATACGTTTCTAATCAACAACTAAATTTTATCATGTGGTAGCTGTCACGTGAAATGCACCATATTGATTAATTTAGTCTACTTCATGAAAACCTTCTCCATTTGTCTTCCTATGGATACTCTTTTTTTGGTTTCCTTTTATGATTATAAAGTATTATCACAAATTTTAAGTATAAGACTAATTCTTACTCAAATGCCAACTTAAATTTTGAGGAGGAAGTTTGAGTACTAGTAGTTGAAAGTATGACCTTGTAATTCCAAATTAAGGGGTTCTATCCCTATCTCGCACCCCTCACCAAGACCAAAAAAAAAAAAAATGTCAACTTAAATGCTAATTACAATATTCTTTTAATAGATTTTAGAATTTTATAATAAATGTACTCTTTACATAAAATTTAGTTTATCAATTGAATTGTTCATCATATTTAAATAAGTTATGAAATCATCTCACCATATTATTCGAAGTAATGTTATATTACACGAATTATATCAATTAGAATTAAGTCTAGTGGAAGGGGCTAATCTTCCACAGAGTGATAAATCACAATTCGAATCTTAGCTAAAGAAGGTACCTACATTTAATATCTAACTATATTTTAAATAATATTATCTTCAATAGAAAATATATGTGAGAAATGAAAATAATATTACACAAATTGCTTTTAACGAAAACAACTACAAAATGGATAAGTATGAAAAAAGACACACTTTACTCTCTTTTTACTCCCATCCAAACACACCCTATGAGTAATATAACATATCATATGTTTAGTTTTGTAACATATTTCGTTCTATATTTTCGTGATAAAACATTTTTATTTTTACATGTGTCACGTCATAACTTATCCTTCTCTACCTTCTACCACCTCCCACCTACTGGGATAGTTTTACGGAATTTCAATCCACCATCCACATATTTTTCAATATTGTAGCTATCATTAAAACTTCAATTCACTAGCATATAACCTCATTTTTCACCCGTCAAAACACCCCAATTTTCAACCTAGAGTGTCTCTTCAGTCACTTGCATTGTATGGACCAAGATTAAGCAACTCGAAACACAGGTGAAGCACTCCAATTATTGTTCATAGCCACAATGCATCATTATTTTGTGTTGATTAAATAATTCAATGTCAAATTTGACAAAAGGAAGGGTAAAAATATTGAGACTAATTTTGATATACTGTCAGTATATAAAAAAGTTTTATATTATTTTTCAGTCAAATATTTCTATTTGTAAAATTTTAAGATAGTAGGTGACTAAGTTAAATATTTTTTATTAATATCATAATGTAAGATTAAATGTCACAAATTAAATCCAAAAATATATGCAGGTTGAAAAACGTGTTTATTATGCCCTACACTATAAATTGCGTCATAACAAACGATGCAATTGACTTAAATGACTAGTCCATATTGACATAATTATTGTAGAATATGTGTCTGTTTGTGATTGGATTAGTACAAACAAGTGGGGTAGCATTTTACTTATGAGAGTATTTTGATAATTTGCTCGAAAAAATTATCTTATAAGATTAAAAAGGCCGGGCTTAATGAACCTTCAAATTTAGGAAAGTTTTAAAATGCCCACTCTCAAGAAAGTGAATATCAATGTTTACCTATTTGTAGACCATTAAATATAGGAAAAGGATACATCTTATGATTAATATTTATTAAGTTAGTTTATAATGATAATATGTAATCTTGGAGTATTGTAATCATCAAGTTGCTATCAAGTAACTAGTAAATTTTGTTGAATTTTAAAGTTTTCAGAAAAAAAGGAACTGAATTTCCCAAGAAGTCCAAGAACCAACTCCACCCACCATCATGGACCACCGCCCTCACCTCTTCAAAGGTCTTCATCGCCCACCAAGACTGCAAGATCTGCATTTGGCTCATCACTCCCTCAAAACGACACCATCTCCTCTCCTCCCTTCCAACCGTGAGAGACCGCATTCGCCACTGCATTGTCCCTGCAAACTACGCCACTGTCCATCACCATTGTAGTAGCCTCCAGATCCAGCACTGCGACACCCTTTCGGGCTTAGTGGTGAATGAAGGGCTCATGTACTCAGTGAGCTTAAGTGTTGGAGAGTCTCTTTTTCTCTCCTTTTCAGCTTTAAAATTGTTCTTGAAATCATACGACTAGTTCATGTGTTTAATCAAAATAGAAAATCTGAACTGCAGTTGTGTTTGGATGCACATGTTTTGTTTTGTGTGCTTAATTTCGGATGATGATGGCTATTGGCTACTCATTTCTAAGTGGGACTTGTTTAATGTTTATTTATTATCTACCACTGTGTTTGTTCTTATTTTGGGTTGAATATCTGCGTCGATAAAAATGTGTACTTAGATGAATCATGATATGTTTTTTAGGGAATGACCATCTCTTTCTTTTGTTAAGAGTAGACCTGATGTGGTTGGAAGGGAGATCCGAGTTTTACTTAGAAGAAAGTGTTTGGGATGGTGATAAAACAAAATTTTGATATAAAATAGAGTAAAACAGTCTTTTCATAGTTATTAAATAAAAAAGTAAAAGAATAGAAAAACTTGTTATTAACACATGGGGAATATTTAATGTTCCCTTCTTTGGATGAGGATTGTATAATTGTCCTTCAATCCGGACACAATAATCCCAAAAATCAACTATCAATGCTAAGATGTATAATAGGTATCAAGCATAATAGGTTTTTGGCCCAAATATCCTCTTCCAAATAAATAAATAAGTAAATAAAGAGTAAAATCTCAAATTAGTTGTCGAAATAATTATGATATATCAATCTAGTTGTCAAAAGAATTGTGATATTAATTTAATCCTAAAAAGACTCATCAATTTAGTTATCAAAATATTGGAATCAATTTTAAATTAGTTCAATAGATTAAAAAAAATTTGGACTGATTTAAAATGAATTTTAATCTTTTTATGACCAAATTGATGTTACAAATCTTTTAAAGACTAAATTGATATCCCACAAAATTTTCGAAAATTAAATTAATATCACAAATATTTTATAGATCAAATTGATGTCCCACAAATTTTTTAAGAATCAATTTTGAATTTTACTCCATAAATAAATTCCAATGAAGAAGAAATCAATGAAGCATGAAAAAAAAAACAAAAGAAAAGAAAAGTGGGCCCTATGGTGCCACGGTGGTAGCTGGGGAACACTGACGCAGCAAGTGGCAAGTGGCAGGGCAAGGCGGCATTAGAAGAACTGAACAGTGATCAGAATTCAATTCAGAATGAGAATGTTTCAAAGTGCAGCATAAAACTGAGAAGTGGACCATATGTATCACCAGCACTGGCACTAGTCATAGTGATTGGGATGGAGATACTAAGAGAGGATCCCTCTAATACTAATTTATTCATTTATTATTAATTAATTAATATCTATAACTTACAACCAAAGAGAGAGACAAATATGGAATTTGGAATTTTGTATTGGACCGGATTGTATGTGTCCTCCAATTGAATTGTACGACAATGTTAACAATGTTTCGATCAATTCTATGGGACACCCTTGGAATGATTCTTCAATCTCTCCAAGTTTCATTTTTGTTTTTCAATGCAACAATTGACAACAATAAAGAAATACAAATCCAAACAGAAAAATAATCGGAAAATGGATGGTGTTGCCAGTTGTTGAACTTACTTACACCTTCATATTTGGCCATGGCAAGATTGACCAAGTCTGTTGTACGTCAACTTCAACCAGAATGCTTGCATTTCTCCCAAAGAATGTCTCGAAGATTACTCCAAGGTAGTTGCATTTTCTCAACTTGTATTTGCATTGGTTTAGTTACCTGGCTCAGATTATTTGGTTTCATTTTCTATGCTCAACAGCATAACATAAACGATCGAAAATTCATGCATTGTGTGCATCATTCATTTTTTATTTTTGAATAAATTAGTATTATTTATTAGCAGTCGATTCAAATGTTGTAGCTTGCTCACCACATTCTCACAATATATTGCCTTTAAAAAGGTATTCCATTTGATACCTTTGAAAATCAAGGCATGTTAGAATAGGATGTAACAAGAGATTCTTTTAGCTTCATCAGATTTTTCATGCTATTTAAACATGTTAAAACATGTTCATCAATGATGAAGTCTTGTGACTGATTGCAGAGAATCCTCCTACATACTCTATGGAACTCCAGAACTCCTCGTCCGGGCACAGCTCTGGAGCATTGTTCTTTTTCCTTGGAGGGGTAGTAGTGCTTATCATACTGCTGATTCTTGTGTTTCTATATTGGATGCGTATTAAACGGCCACCAGAGGCGAAGGAAAAGGAAGCTCCAATGAGTCAACAGCAAGGTAAAGTATTTAGGGCCTCAATTGTCTATATGGTTGCAGCATAGTTCTTTTCTATTTGGCTGATGGTTGTGCTTATAAATCATCATATCTCTATTATTTGTGCTTGGCAATTGCCATTTGGAAACTATATTGAACCAGCTGCAGAGGTGGTGAAGATGATAGCTACAACCGAACAACAGCGAGGTAGTTGAAAGAAAGCATAAAAGTATCTGACTCTATACACACACACACACACGCATTATATCATTAGAAGGCCTCTATTGAATTTTTTGTATGCATACAGGACCCATCGACTTCTTTAGTGGGAACCTTCGGACAATTAGCTACTTTGACTACCAGACATTGAGGAGGGCCACCACGAATTTTCATCCTAGAAATCTTCTTGGAAGTGGTGGATTTGGGCCTGTCTATCAGGTATAGGTACTAAATCTAATGACGCTTTCTTTGACAGAGAATTTGGTTCTGAGAACCTGGCCTCTCTTAATCATGATGCAATGCATCTATGTTATGTATATTACACAAATATATAATTTGGGTTTTGCTAAGGTTAGCTTTTAAAGTTTTTGATGCATCTAACGTATTGAAAACTTAGAAAACTTACTATTAAATCAAAAACTTTCCACTCTTTCCACTCTTGGTTTCTTAATCAAGGCTCTTGAGGCAATCGCCAATATAAAATGCAATTACTCTTATTGTGGGTTACGATCCTAAACTGCATGTGTTTTGACAGGGAAAGTTGACAGATGGAAGGCTAATTGCTGTTAAGCAACTGTCTGCTGACAAATCCCAACAAGGAGAAAGAGAATTTTTGGCAGAGGTGAGATTGATCACAAGCATCCAACATAAAAATCTGGTTCGCCTTCTCGGATGTTGCACAGATGGGTCTCAAAGGATGCTTGTGTATGAATTCATGAAGAACAGAAGTTTGGACCTCATAATATATGGTATCCCTTCTTTAGTTTATTTCTTTGGTCCTCAATCAACATGATGTTTATTAATGTGTAAAATAAAATCATGTTTATTAATATGTAAATGAAGTCCGTGCTTGTTATTGGTAAAAGTTCCTTGCTTGAAGCTGAAGATCTTGTGTTTACCATGCGCCGATGAGTATTTGAAGAAACTAGCAATAGTTTTTAACAAAAGAATTCCTACTTTGGATGTTCTTTTGATCAGGAAAAAGTGATCAATTTCTGAATTGGAGCACTAGGTTCCAAATTATTCTTGGAGTAGCACGGGGATTGCAATACCTACATGAGGATTCACATTTAAGAATTGTTCACCGAGATATCAAAGCCAGTAACATTCTCCTCGATGAAAAGCTTCAGCCTAGGATTGGAGACTTTGGGCTAGCCAGGTTCTTCCCTGAAGACCAAGCTTACCTCAGCACTCAGTTCGCTGGAACATTGTAAGTCCTTTATTCAAATGGTACTCCTCAAAAGCATCAATCAGTGATCAAATGAAGATTTCCTATACCAGCTGTAGCTAATGATGTTCGTCACTCATATCACAATGTCCTCGTCATGATTTTAGTGCTTTCAACTACCAGGACTATCAAAACTTCTATGCCGAGTTTTAATGTAGACATTGCAACCAATATGAGCAGAACAATAATCTCTAGCAGCACATTAAGCTACCATTCTTGACCCCGGAATGAACTTCCAAAGTATAATTCCCAATTTTTTTTTCCTACTTCAATATACAAAATGATTATAGGGATTGGTGCAAGAAAATAAACTACGTAATTAGGACAATGCTGAGATGGTGACTTCAAATTCCGGTTTCGAGACCTTCACTGTAATAAGTGAGCTCTACTAAGCACTTTCCTGTGCCGTCCAATGGTTGCATGGTTAAGTATTATGCTATCGAATAAATCACGATAACCTTATGTAGGCTGTTTGATGTTCCTAGTGTGTAAATTGTCTTTTCTCTTCTGACCAAAATGTGACGATGTCTTTAATGATTTAAATGAGAGATCCCTGAATTCATTCCTGACAGCTGGGTTATTACCTGTAGTCAAGTATTCTTTTGATGTTCTTTCTTGTCTCTTTTGGTTAGAGGTTATACGGCTCCAGAATATGCCATTAGAGGAGAACTATCAGAAAAGGCAGACATCTATAGTTTTGGAGTTCTTGTGCTTGAAATCATCAGTTGCAGGAAAAACACAGATCTTACTTTACCATCGGAAATGCAGTACCTCCCTGAATATGTAAGTTCTCACCCTTCTGCTAAGATTTGAATTATTATTTATACCATTTTTAGCTATCAGGTGTATTGATATGCTTGTGTAAATCTTCATTATAGGCATGGAAACTTTATGAGAAGTCAATGGTGATGGATCTTGTAGATCCAAAGTTGAGAGAACATGGATTCGTGGAAAAGGATGTTGTGCAAGCATTCCATGTGGCCTTCTTATGCCTTCAGCCTCATGCAGATTTGAGGCCTGCCATGTCAGAGATCGTAGCATTGTTGACATTCAAGATTGAAATGGTTTCAACGCCAATGAGGCCAGCCTTCCTTGATCGGAGGCGCAAAAAGCATGATGAGGAGATCAACTCTTGGGAAGCCATATCCGAGACTTTCTCAACCCCATTGAGAAGTGACTCTGTGTCCCTACCAAATGCACCAATATCTGAAGACCACTGATCCAACTTCTCTGTCAAATAAGGAGCCATGTCCTTAAAGAAAGAAAGGGTTAGGTTTGAAGGTTCGGATAAACTAAGGATTTCCTTTGCTTCAGGCATATATATGCATATGGGCTCCGAACTGAACTAAACTAACTGTATTGGCAGGAGTTCTGCATTACCTACAAAAGAATATATGTCCTAACAGGAGAGTTATGTGAAGTTTTTGCTGTAAGATTCGTGGTAAGTGCAGAAATTACTTCAGCAGCGGTCATTATATGTGGACAAATAGCAGTCTTCACTTTGAGCTTCCTGATGACTATGATGAGTTAATACTTAATAGTACACATGCACTAGCAGTAACTACTAGCCATGCGGTCGATACCTTTCAAGTTTCATGTCTCTTAACATATTTATGTCAACGATAAAAAAGTGTATCAATGTTTATCAAAATTAAGGCGAGACTTGGCTTTATTATAACATAAAGTCTTCAAAGTCAAGCAAAATCTTATAGTTCCCCTTCATATTTTAGTTTGAAAAATGTTTTTAAACCCATCTTTTAGTCATCATTTTGGACATATAGAGGTAGAGTTATGAATAACTGGGAATTTCAATTACGTTAATAGATGTGGTAAGATAATTAATAATAAATGTAAAATCTTTTTTGTCACAATCATTCTCAAGATAATTGAAATTCCCAATTAACACATAATTTTCTGTATTTTTACCATATTCATTAATAATATAACTGAAATTCCTAGTTATTAATACATAACTCTTTGAGTGTCTTAACAATATCTAGAAATCTCTCTTAAATTTTACCAATCACATATATCCTCATATTTCTTTTTCTTTAGACACATATACATCCTTGTTTGTAACACATATATCCTTTCATTTAACAGTCGTTCGGTTTTGTTCATGAAAAATATTTAAGGAAAATAAGTGTATTTTTTTTCTTTGGTAAATAAAAGCTTGCAGCGAAAAATAATGTTGCTTTTTTGTGAAAGAAAAAATGTTGATTTATTAAAGGTTGGAATATGTTTGCAATAGTATTTATAATTTCTTTTTTTGAAATCAAAGTTGCTCCTGTATGTATTATAGGCGATTGCAATTGATACTTAATCTAACTGGTCTTTGAAGTCCCTCGATAAAGAATATGAGGTAAGCAAAATTATATATGTCCTGCTTAGTTCTGAAGAGGGCCTTTTATAAGGCAATAATTTCAATGAGATAACGTAACAAAGACGACTCATCATAACTATTTAATGAGATAATCCAAAATCTTCTATAATTAAATTCCGTTAATTTCTTTTGGGCTTGGTAAGCCTTGGTGACATTTGGTCCAACTGGATTATGTCAATACTGATAATCCAGGGCTAAATATTGATCTGGTCCAAAAGTAATACTTATAGATAACTTATCAAAATTAAATCTAAAAGAGTTTTTTGTTTTACGTGATTGCTTGGGTGCATATTTGAAAAAATATGCACTATGTTGATCTTACATACAAGTGTTGGAATTAGTGAAAAAAATGGTGGACCTCATATAACCCACACCCTTGTGTTTCTATCAGTATGGTACAGATTTTTTGAAGAATCACCCTCTGTTCCATTATATAAATTGTTATATTGAGTCAACTTTTGTTTCATTAAAATATACTTTGATGTGAACATTCTTAATTAAATTTTCATTTGAGAAAAAATATTTAAATTTTGAGTTTTCAAATTCAAAGAAAGCCCACCAAAGAGCCAATTTGGGAACGGATCTACACTCCTCAACCTTGGTAGGAGAGCTCACATTTCACAGCTTTTGAAGTATATCATACTTGATTGATTGATTATCTTAATTTTAGTATACTTGTTTACGCATATGGTGTCACACACTAGATACAAATTCGCAGACACACACAATATGGTTACTAACTAGTAAGTATTGTAAAACCAATGATTAACCAAATCATTCCGCGGCCCCCAAAAAAAGTCAATTCTCTCCCAATCCCTCATCACACCTCACTAATCTTCTCTTGCCCATTCTCCATTCTTCCATGTTCTGAAAGGTTTCATTACACGATTATCAAAGCATCTTCTCCGTTTACGAGAAAGACAAAAATAAACAACGAATGAAAGAGAGATAACATTTTCTCTGTCCACCTCTTGACTTTTTTTCTTTCCTACGTGCCATTGGTCCAAAGGGTTGAGACGATGCATACAATACGTGAATAACATAGCCTCGAGATATACAACATGAGAAAGAGACTGTAAACAAGAATGGAAAAGCACCATGGTTTATGTCAAAAAGTAGCTTTTGGTATCATACAAACAGGGAGACAAAGACAAAAGCGAAACGATCTTGTGTATGTGTTAATCTCACTCCTTCGAATTTAATTCTAGCCACCGGCACCTCATTCAATTCTCCTCCGACACTCATTCAATGCCGTTTCTTGATTAGCAATGCAGGTTATGGATCATATCACAACCACCTGTTTTCTCTTTTTAACCTATGAATCAAATCCACACCCTCCCAAAATGTATGTAACACCTCATCTTACTTCTTTTATGTTATTTTCTCTTAATTCTGTGTTTTATTTCGCACCATTCCATTCATTAAAAATAGAATTAATTGCTATGCGCCCATTGAAAACAAGGGTTATAAAAAAAATAACATTTTGGCCTTCGACCGGTGGGGCTTGAACACAGCACAAACATGAAAATTGTTACTGCATTTACATACAAGCCTGCTTTTATGCTCACACAATAATACAAAAAGGTAACTTCAAGTACTGCTAGTGTCATAGAAACCTTTCGGTAATTCATTTACAAGATACAGTAAAAAAAAAAAAAAGCCAAAAACAAAAGAAAGGGGACGAAAATTCAAGTTTCAAACCAAGAAAGGAAGTAATTTATAAGAAAATGTATATGTATACATTTCTTCCCAGAATCAAGTTGACACAGCAACAACGAGAAACTCTAAATTTGCTGACAAAAGAAAAGGTTGCTACTTATGTTATTTAATATTTAACATCTCATTATAACATGTTAAACATTAAATAATATATAACAAATTTTTTCATTAATATAAAGCATCTAAGAATTTATGGCAACATAAATGCCACTGCTTCATGGAAGAGAGAGAACATGTTGTGGATGATGTGTTGCTGAATTAATCCGGTGACTTTACCTGTTGTGTAATGGATTTGGACCTGTAGGAACGACTCTTTTGTCATCTGATAAGGTGGTGGTGTTCTCGGAGCAAGACAAGTGATGATGGCCAAGTTGGTGCCTCTTGGGGTTGCTCTCGTGTGCATCATCGAGTGCCACGCTTGTGTTCTCCTTCTTCTTCGCTCCATCAAACAAATTGCTAACAAGACCGGTCGTCCTTGCCATGGTGTTGGACCCAACACAAGCCCACAGCAAAAGGCACAGCACAAGTACCACCTCTGATAATCTCATCGCATCAAGCTAAGTTCAATTGAAAAAAAAATGACAGGAATTGTGGAACTGTGTTTGACTCACAAAAAAAGGGCGGAGAAAAAGATGAAGACACAACACAGAGTAGAACAGCGACCAAAGAAGGAGAGGCAGAGAGAGAGGAAGAGCAAAAGGAATTGATGGTGATATTATTAGTGACTAAGAAGGGGGAAGAGGTGAGTATATAGGAATGAAACATTAACTATGGTACCTCGGATATGCAGTAAAATATTACTTTGATGCATCACATTTGTGTGGTCAGAAGTTTCACCAAACCTCATTAATTGGCTTTAATTTCTACATGACAATTTAAAGCTTATTCAAACCAAACGGAATTTGCATGGAGTGGAGTCCAAAGCGTAACATTCTGTTCCTTAAGACAGTTAGACTTTGCAGCCTAGGTACACTAGCTATATAGCAAGTCTTTAAAATGTATATCAAGAAGCCGAACCCACTCGGGATAAGAGAAAATTCTTCTTCAAAGGAGCTGCACCCACGTGCAGCTCGATTTGAGGGCCATACTTGAAAAGCTGACACTCTATTGAGAAAAAAAAAAGGGGGGGGGGTTGCAGGAGAGGACTTAAATGGGTGGCTTTGACTATAGCATGCATTGAATCAATGGTTGCTTCAGGAGCAAGTCTTCCTCCTGCCTGAGAAATTTGATTGAATGAATGATGGAAGTGACATTATGGTGTTTGTGGCTTTGTGTTGTGTTGTGTAGTGACTTTCTTTACGTATATGTTAGGATTTGTGTGGGAATAGAGACAACCTGTGAATGTGGGAAGAGGTTAATGGCAATGCCGGGGTTATGAAACGACAGTTGGTGCTTCATTAAAGCCGGCCATTTCTGTTGAAACAGGAAGGTTAGTTACCCTATCTTCCTATCCTGTCTTAAGCTTTGGACCCTCTGCTCCTCTTTGAAAAGGTACACAAGAGAAAAAGGGTACAGAGGTCAGCGTTCGCCCATTTGCCGCATATTGGGTGACGATGATCGAGTAGTCGTGTTCCTTTCCTTTCCTTTCCACCATTGGATAGATAGACAGACACATCATTGGTCACAAGCATTTAGCATGGATTTGTACAAATTTAAAGGTAAATTTGATGATAAAAGATGGTATATGATTGGTTATTTCTTTTATTTCATTTTGCAAGTGCAGTTTACTCAAATTAACAAAAACAGAAGTGCCGGCATCACACGATTCAAACTTTCAAAGCTCCATGCTCCATGGATAAAATGGCAAAAAAAAAAAAAAAAAGCAGAGAGAGAAAATTGGCCAAAAAAGCTACCAAAAAAAGAAAAAGAAAGTTCTGTACCCAATTTTTTTTTTTTTTTAAAAAAGGGCTTGTACCAACTTAAGATGTTTATAACTTGGTTCGTCATTCCTATTAATCCCCTTTCTCATTTTCACTCTCTTTCCCTATTTATTTTTTGGTCAGGACTCCCTTTTCTTATTAATCTTTAGGAAATTTACCTATAAAGCATGGACACATTATTTGAGAGTCATGTCTACGTGTAGACATGTGTTCATATTAAATCTTGTATGATACACTGACGATGTATATGTTTAACTCCAATACATAAAAATGCTATAGATAAAATCATTGAAAATTTGAAAAAAAAATAATACACAAATTTTAAATTTTTAAATAATTTTTAATATTGAATAAAGAAAATAAGACATAATGGAAACTTACATAAATGATATTATATAATAATGAGTCTTTATTTAAATTTATACATATCTACACGTCTGAGTCATATACTTTTTAAACTTTAGTGTATTCTCTATTATCCATATCATATCATGTTCTGTAAATTTGTGTCAATATCTATGCTTTATAGAAATTTACTTTTGAGATATTAGTATTGAACTAAACCTGAGTCTAAATAACCTCTTTTACAATATCAAATATCGAACCAACTCACACTACCAAAACATAATGTAGATGATACTTCTATTTAAAATATTGGATAAATATTGATGTATTTTTCTGTGTTTGAAGAAGAAAAAACAAACATTTTCCAAATTAACCTCTTTGTTTGCTCGCATTTTGTTCCTCCAAACATATATTCTCTCAAAATTATAACACTGGCTTGTTTCAAAATTTATCATTTGCTATGGAAAAGATCTTTCAAAGAGTACAAGCAACATCAAAACCAAGCTTTAATTGAAACCGATTTGGGAGCTTATCGTGATTATGATTCACACCATGCGCCCCAGAAAGATTAGGACCAACCAGACGAGGTTGAGCTACTTGGCCCAATAACCATGTCCATAACAAAGTGTGTCTATATATAATTTGAGTGATGGTATGTTTTCCTAATGATGTGCTTACAAAATTTTCCTAATTCAAAATTCCATTCACAATAGCATAAATTATAAATTACACAATATTCAAGAACCATTCAATAGATGTGAGTGAGATTTTGAATTAGAAAAATTTTTAGACATACCAATTAGGAGATTTATCATTTTCTCTTTGTAATCTATATGATATATATAGAATTTGTCATTCTCCACCAAAAAAAAAAAAAATGTCATTCTTTCTCTTTCACAACCATATACAAATAAACTTAACCAATGTGTATTAGCTCACATGCTATTTTGCTCATATATTGTCATTATCATGATTTTGATTTAATTTTCAAGTTTTCTTACTAGTGGATTATTTATAAAAATATTTCTTTTGCCCCTAAATGCATACTATAACTTTAGACTGGGATGAGTCTTGTACTCAATTTAACTTTTTCTAAGAAAATTATTTGTGATAACTTGTTTACCAAATAATAAAATAAATACCTCTTAAATAGGGACAAAAATAAGATTTTAATTCAAGTGGAACTAGACTAAGAGCTAGATTTATGCCTTTGATTTCTTTTATGTCAAAAGAATCTAATTAACTTTTACCCAAATCATAGTTTAGAACTTTCAAAAACTAAACCAAACATGCTATGAATTGTGTATCATTAATATTACTCTCCTTTCTCTTAAAAAATATATGAATTATTTTCTTCTTAAATATATTTACACTTAAAAGGAATTACATATATTACTTTCTTTTCTTTTTATATTAATTTATAACTTATTTTTTAACTTCCTTAATAATATAACATACTTACTTTTTATAAGTAAAAAATATGAAATGTAATAAAACATTTTCTTATGTTAAAGAGACCAACAATCACATTCACGAAAATAATAATAATAAAAAAAAAGAGGCCAAAAATCAATATATTTTTTACATGTATGAAAAATTCAAATATTTGAGAGGGGATCATAGCTCACACATGTCCCCTTTAGCCCTCCCCCTACTCTTAAAGGATCTAGGTACTAGTAACAAGATATTAAAAAAAATGCAATATTCCAAAGAAATTGCTAGACTCCATTTTAGGGAAATCCCTTGTATTAGGATATTAGGAAACATGGTGATTACTTACTTATTATAAGCAGTTTGGTGAATCTATGTTGTTGAATCATTCACCTCGATGCTTGGTTTGAGCAATAAAATCTAAAGTCTATAATTACGTATGGTCGGCTTAAGATATTTAGTAATTTTTTATTTTAGATAAAGTTATAGGTTTAAGTAATGCAAATGACAAAAACTACAACTAAAAGAATCTAGATAATAGTTCGACCAGCCTCAAACTATACTAACGAAGATCAATAGATTTCAAGTATTGATAAATTTTGGTTGAAATTATACGGAAAAATTACACTTTAATTCTCTAATTTATAGGTTATGTGTATTTTAACTCTTATATTTTAAAAATATATAAATCAACTTCATAAGTTTTTTTATATATATAATTTAATATCCTAAACTTACTTAAATATACGATACTTTTGTTAATATTGATGAAAAAATTAATAGAAGAGTAAATTTATACATCCAAAAAATTTTAAGGAATTAATTTATATATTTTTATAATTTAAAAACTAAAATACACAAAGTCTATAATTTAAAAGAATAAAATATTTTTTTATCAAATTATAAGCAATTCTATTCTATTCTCCCTCTTAAATTTTAATGGTTCCGCACATGAGGGTTTCAAAATCAAAATTGTCTATATTTAAAGGTGATTTTTTTTTTTTTTTTTTAAATCTGCGGTCGAAGGGGTGATGTTCTCCACATCCAACACCCAGGTATAGTGAAGAGGCATGGGCTGGGCTTACTAAGTTTAGAGCAGTTGGGGAAAGGCATGGAGTTGGAAACCATGGTCATCCTCTCTTCTCCCTCCTCACCTTTTCGAAGGATCAACGAATCTCACTGAACGGAACGGAACCGAACATGCTCCTTCTCCCTCTCACACGCCCACAATGGCATCCTCTTCTTCCTCTTCCTCTTCCTCTTCTTCTTCTTCCACCCACAAGAACCGTTCCACTGTCTCCACCCTCTTCTTCCTCACATTGTCCCTTCTCTCCATCTTCGTCTTCATCTTCTTCTTCAAAACTCGTGACCCCGCCCTCTCCCTCCACGCAGATCTCCTCCTCCACCCTCCCCCTCTTTCACTTCCTTTCTTCTCTCCTACTCACACTCTCAACACCACCCAAACCCAACAACTCATGCAACAACCCGAGCCCGTAGCACAGGATCCTGCCGCCGACACTCACAATAACACCCAAACCGAACAACCCGAACCCGTAGAAGCGGAGCCTGCCACCGACACCAAAATCTCTCTCGATGACGATGAACAGACTCTACAAGCTTCTCAAACCCAAACAGTACTGGTTGATGATGCTAATGCTAATGCTAATTATAATGTTACTAATAATGGCGATAGTGATGGTGATGATGTAGCGTTGAAGCAGCAGTTAGAGTGCGATTTGTACAGGGGAGCATGGGTGAAAGATGAAGAAAATTACCCCCTTTACCAACCGGGTTCATGCCCTTACGTGGACGAGGCTTATGGCTGCCAAATCAACGGAAGGACAGATTCTGAGTACACCAAATGGCGCTGGAAGCCCCATGGCTGTGATCTTCCCAGGTATCTATCTATCCACTTTCTTAATCAATCCCTTTTACTTTCATGCCGCATTGGAGCTTCACTGTGTTAGTTTTCAGCAATTAGCGTGTAGTTATGTTGTATGGTTGATTTGCTGGCACCAATGCGCTCGAAATTACTATAATTGAAATGTCCTATCTTGTTAGATATTGGTTAACACTTAACAGGGTTGGAATAATTTTGGTTTTGATTTTGGATGTTAAAGTATTATGATTGCACTTTTATTAAGAAACTTTGGATGGAATTGGAGTAACTTTGCTTCCGTTTCACATATTACTGTATTAGTGGACCTATAAATCATCATGCACGCTTAGAACCTCTCAAATTCTGTTGAAGTTGGGAGTGGTATGCTTTGTTGTTCATTATTTCCACAGTTTGTTATGAAGAGTATTCATTGGTCATTCAAGAAGTTGTGCTCATTCTTGTTTGAAGAGAAGTGGAAGTGGCCAATTATGCTGGGAATGGTATATTGATTGAGCTGGAACCGGTTACTTTTAGCTTCTCTATGTGTTCTGTTTGCAGTATAGTTAAGCACTATGGTGACCTGCTGTTATTATTGTGTTGGATATTATGACTTTTGTTTCAGTATATCTCACATTTTTTTTCCTTGTCAAATGTTCAACTTTTGATTTATTGCATAGCGTTGCTGAAGTGTTCTCGAAATAGCTATCCTTTGCTTCTCATCTTTCAGTGGTTTACTGGAACATTGACTATTCATATCTTCTTCATTCACTTCTTCCACATGTCACTTGTAGGTTTAGTGCCATAGACTTCTTGGCAAGACTGCGAGGTAAAAGACTAATGCTGGTAGGAGATTCTATGAACCGGAACCAATTTGAGTCCATTCTGTGCATACTCCATGAAGGCCTGCAAAATAAGAGCAAAATGTATGAAATACATGGATACAAAATAACAAAAGGAAGAGGCTACTTTGTTTTCAAATTTGAGGTAAAATTTTCTCCCTATTTGTTAAAATCAAGTGTGGGTGGACATACTGTAGTTCATTTCACTAAGATTTTGAAACACTTGGGCAGGACTATAATTGTACTGTGGAATTTGTGAGATCTCATTTCCTTGTGAGGGAAGGAGTTCGAATTAACGGACAAGGGAGCTCAAATCCTACATTATCAATAGATCGAATTGACAAGACATCTCGCCGATGGAAGAGGGCTGACATTCTTATCTTTAACACTGGGCACTGGTGGACTCATGGGAAAACTGCTCGAGGGTTTGTATGCAATTATTTTGTGTTTTGATTGATCTATGCATTGAAATGGGAACTGGCTGTCTGCGTTTGTTTGCTTCCCTCAGTTGTTTATTGAGCTTTAACTTGGTTAAGTATTGAAGGAGCCATGCAAGCATTTGCTGCCCATCAATACTGACCTATTTTCATAGCTTCTGCTGGCTACAACTAATGTTGGTATATATTATAGTATAAGTATCTAATTCATGTCAGGAAAGATTGTACATTTGTGCTTATGTATCTCATCACTTTTTTGTTTTTCCCCTTTTATTAAATTAGCTTTTACACTGCTATGTGTTGGGCCCGTTGGCTAATCTTTCTTTCCTTGATATAAACAAGTCATCTGTTAAAATAAATAAAGTGATTTGAAAAAATAAATGAACAATATTGGTAAATTGAAAAAAAAAAATGGAAAAGGTAAACACTATCTAGAAAACAAAAAAATTGACAGTGTCTAGTTTGTGCAGGATAAATTATTATAAAGAGGGCGATTATCTATATCCAAAATTTGATGCAGTTGAGGCATACAGAAGGGCTGTAAAGACGTGGGCAAAATGGATCGATGATAATATCAACCCAAGGAAACAGATTGTCTATTATCGTGGATATTCTTCTGCCCATTTCAGGTATGATTTTTTTTTTTAAAAAAAGAAAAATAGAATTCTGTAGCATAAATCCTTGTCTCCTTCCCTTTCCAATTTTTTTGTACCAAGGTTCATGAAAAAGAGATCAAGACCCTTTTATTTCAACATCACAATAGAGAAAAGAAAAATTAAAAGAAACTATTGGAAACCACCCCCGATTGCTCTCTCAACCATATCTTCTTGCTCATGAATCTTTAAGAGGTGGAGATTGGGACTCAGGCGGGTCATGCTATGGTGAAACTGAACCAGTTTTTAATGGTACCATCCTGGATAACTATCCTTTGAAAATGAAGATAGTAGAGGAAGTAATCCAGGGAATGAAGGTTCCAGTGAAGTTACTGAATGTCACAAGGCTGACCAATTTCCGCAAGGATGGCCACCCTTCAGTCTATGGAAAGAGTACAATGGCTGGAAACAAAGTCTCAACGAGGCGGCAGGACTGCAGCCATTGGTGTCTTCCTGGTGTCCCTGATGCTTGGAATGAGCTAATTTATGCCACCCTGGTTTTTCATCAAACGAATTGAAGGAGTTAAATGATCCTTCTTTGCAGACTCAAGAGGTTACTTTTTTGTGCGGGAAAGAAGGTACGGGGAAAAAATAGAGAACCTGGGCTTGTACATGTCTACGTTTTGCTGTCATCTAGACATCATGATCATTGGGAACAGGGAAAAGTATAATATATTCCACGCAATCAAGTCGATACAAAATAGTGATGTTATTTGTACATTGCTAAATATGCATCATTGTTATATTTAGTTATTTATATCAATTATCAATTTATGTTAAATCAATGGCAAAAAGGTAAGTTAAAATGAGGTGTGAGCCCGAGAAAAGCTCAATTGTTTACTGCACATTCAGTTGGACAACCCAAATCTCTCCTCACTAAATTCATGACATTCCTGATGATTTGTCTCGAGCTGTTCCTATTACCATTCCTACGACTGAGCATTGCCACCACAGTGACAAGAATCCATTTCTAAAATGATCCTCCTGTAGCCTTTGTACCGGGCCAAATTGAGCCCCTACCAAGCACCCCATACCTCAGCCAAGAACGCAGTGTTGTCACCAAGATCAGTAGAGAAACCGGCAGTCTATATACCCCTCTGATCCTTAACTAGCCGCCACGTCCAGCTTTTTCGAGATCATGCTTACATGCGCCATCTGTATTAAATCTTAATCCAATCTGCCTCAGTAAGAATCCAAGAAATATTCAAAACCAGATAACCCACAATAGAATCCATCAGACCAGATACATCACTTTGTTTATATCATGATTTGAAATATAGTATTCTACAGTTAGCTTTTCTTTTTTTTTTTTTTCATTTGTATTAACTAATATTAGAATTTATCATGAAAATAAATTGAATTTATTGGGTTTAATGTCTTGATGATGAGTATTTTGTTAATATGTTTAAATTTGATGTTAATATTGTTTGATTATATTCTTATTAAAAGAAGATATTGTATTTGAAAGTTTCCTTATTTGTCTCATTGAAATTAATCATTTCTTGATCTATAAATCCTTCATAAAATAAAAGTAATTCATGGAGATATTCTGTTGTGTTGTTTCACTCAAAAAGGCAAGTTTAGGGAAGGAAATTAAGAGAGCAACAGTCAAATAGCATGATTCTTGCATGGTTGTATGCAGAGAGAAAAACAACAACTAAGCCAGTAACTATAGGACAGAAACCAATAACTACATATCACGAAAAACAACAACTTGAAAATTACATTCGGAAAATCTCCTAGACTGAATTTAAGTCAAAATCTTCACCAACGATTAGTAAACATAAATAACTCATCATTTATATAAAGCTTTGAAGAATAGAGAGGAACACACAAAAACCTCCATTAAGAAAATTGAAATAATATCTTGTTTTATATCTTATTTGTCATAGCTCATAGGCTTTGTATCTAAACTTGCTTATCATCTCTTGAGAGACTTTGAAACGCATTGTAACTTAACTATAAGAGCAATTATATCTTGTAAAGCTACCTTATTTTGGTTAGAGATAGGAGGTGATTTTGTGATATCCTTGTGAAAAAGAAACCATAAGTATATTCTAGATAGAGGGAAATTTAGTGATATTTTTATGAGAAATAAACCACAGAATACTCTACTTAAAAATTGGGTAGAGAAAGATCCATTGAAATCCTTGTAAGCAATACTTTGAGGGTGAACAAAAATCCTAAGCAATTAGGAATTAAATATAGGTCACACATTATAGCTGAACCAATATAAAATCGATGTGCACTACTCTACTCCCTTCTCTATTTTATTTTTTGCTTTATTTGTATTCAAATTTTTTATTCTGAATTGCTAATTCAATTGTTATAAATTTTGTGGTTAAATTTTCTGTTATTGAGCAAAGAACCAATTTACCCTCTCTTGGTTCTTTCAGAAGTGTTATAAAAATCCCATGAGATTCTTTATAAGATATTTTTTAAAGTTGGTTTTGTGCTATCTAAATTTTAAAAGATTAATATAATCTGGCTCTTTTTAATGACAATGAAAGTAGAAATTACTCTATTTAATATTTATATCTATTATAGTTATTTAAATTGTAAGAACAATTTTACCAAACATTAGTGACTTTTGCTTATTGAAAATATCTTTTACATGATTTTACTAAACAGTATTATTATAATTTTTAAGAACAGTTTTTAGATAGCGTAGAATATTCAGCAACTTTAAGAAAATTACAATAATATCAAATCATGTCTATTGTAAAACTTTTAAAGTAATAGATTGTTGAGTCAAATATTTTTGTAAATGTGAAAATATATGACTAAATATCTATATAAAATTTTTTTATGCTAAATAATATTATATAACACCAAATTTCAAAATTAGCGTAATGAGACCTTTTTCTTTTTTATTTGGTCTATGCACAATGAGACGTCTGATTCTCTGAATTGCGTAAGTGGCGTTACAATGGGTACAAGGGAGCCCATTTTCAGTGGGCCCAATCTCAAATCCGAATTACGATCCTATGAGTGTTACAGACTTTGATTCATTGTTTTCGCAAAGTTGACTAACTTCTTAGTGCAGCGGTCGCTCTCTGCAGCGTCTGTGGGATGTTACATAGAATTTGGGGTTTCTCTCTCTCTATGTATATATACTAATAAGCATTGAGTCAAGTTCAAAGAGTTAAATAAAGTTGATGAGCGGAACTTTTCAGGAAAGATAATATTCAACGCGATCTTACGAGTATATATATTCACGTTCCCATGAAGCAATGCCCCTTTCACACGTAACAAGCGCAGGCAAAATCATGTTGGTATTATTCAATTGCAACGCTAATGGAGTTGGTGGAGGCTGATGAAAGGGGATGACTAATTAGGGTAAATGATTAGATTAGTGGGCAGGCTCATTGTTTATGGTTTGTTCCTCTCTCACCGCCAACCACAAGACTCCTATCACCTGTGTGGGCCTTGCTTTTATTGCATATAAGAAAAGTATTATGTACTAAAAATAACATAAGAAAAAGTACTATATTTCTTTAATCATATAAATTTGGAGATGAAAATTATTCATTCATATAAAGATTTTAAAATAAATTTATAACAGTTTAATTTGCATATCCTATCAATAAGTAAATTTTACATTATGATTTATTTTTTATGGGGATAATTTTCAATTATGATTTGATAGCGTATTATTTTTTCACATTGTTTTTATAAACTTTTTAAGAACATTTAGGAGTTGTTTAGCAAATTAAAAAAACCAGATAACTAGGTAAAATGAAACCTAATTTTTAATAAATGTTATTTGATAATTATTTAAATATTTTAAAATTAATTTTTATCTGAATCAATTTGAATCTAAAATCAATTCTTAAAAAAAATAATTTTAAATTAATTTTATTTCATTCCAAATTTTATTTTTATTTTATATTTTTTAACTACTTATCAATTGTCCTCCATTGCTGTCCACCATTGTTCACTGCCACAGTCCACCATCATTCACTGCCGATTACCACTGTTGGCCCCGTCCGCCACCATTTGTTGTCGTTGACAACCACCTTTTGCCACCATCCATCGCCACCAACCACCGCCATCCGTTGTCGCCGCCGGCTGCCACCATCTATCATTGCCGGTCACCACCATTTGTCTTCGCCGCTAGCCACTACCGTCCATCACCATCGCTGCCAACCACCACTGTCGACCACCACCATCCCACTACAGCCGCCATTATCTGTCATTGGCAACCACCACCAACTACCATGGTTTGCGCCCACCACCCCTGGCTGCCACCGTCTATCGCCGCCGACCATCACCGTCCGCTGCTATCTACTAGTTTAGTTTCTTTAATGACATAGTAAAAAAGAAAATAGTACAAAAGAAAAATAATAACATATATTAAAACTAATTTTTAAGTTATGAAACTAAACGACATTTAATTAAAAATTAGTTCATTTTTATACCAGTTAACATAATCGATTCTATTTTGTATCATATTAACCTAATTTTTTATGTTACCAAACACTCCTTTAGTGTACATATTAATTATATTTAATTAAACGATTAGGATAAAAGTCAAATTACACGTGTAAATAGTTATTTATTCTTAAATAGCGAGGGACGACTTTGCTTCAATCCCAAGCTATCAGTCTCAAAATCTTGCACGGTGGGAAATGGGGTCCTCAAATAATCATGTCGTAAGAATCCTTGTTAAAAGTTTTGGTCAATCATTTTTTTCCAAAAAATCCACGGCCATATTACTCTATCGAAAACTCTAACGTATTTTCAGAATAAGATTTTTTTTTCAACAAAATATATATATATATAATATAAGACTTGATATTTTTATACTATTCAATAATTTTCTAGCCATAAAATATAATTTTTATCAATTTAGGTGTTAAATTATAATTGTCAATCATTTAGATCATGTTGTGCCAATTTTTTTTAAAAATTAAACATTAATAAAAATTTGATCAAATAATATTTAAAATTTTGAAACATAATATAAAATTGTATAAACATAATCTACAAATTATGAGCTCTTAATTTAATGCTGATTTTTGTCAACAAATTCTTAAATAAAAAATTATTTAATAGTGTAAAAATTTTAACTTACACCGATATCAATTGATCTCTTCTCTTAAAATATAATTAAAGTGTAATAACTACAATTACGTATACATATTTGATAATAATAATAAAAAAATCTTACTTTAAAAACGCATAACAACTTCTCTCAGTCCACTTGAGAAAAAGTCAATTGTATAATGAAAGTCATTGGATGAGTTTCGTGAACCTTTTCTTTCCTCTCCTTTCCCAATAAAATTGGGCAATTGCTCCAACCAGCCATTCGTACCTTTCAAATGGAAGCATTGTATAGACATGTATGGTCTTTTACTGCCCAAAAAGGTAGATAACAAAAGGAAGGGAAATGGTTTAATTTATCAACAAGGAAAACATGCATTCCACGGTATATATTACTCCCTCCGGTCTTTTTATTCGTCATTAATTTTATTAATATACAAAAGGATTAATGAATTTAAAATTATGATTTAATTATAAAATATTTTTATTAAAATACTTTTATTTAATTTTTTTTTACATATAATTAATTCATTCTATTAATTTCATGTTATATTTTTTCGTTAATATTGTGTTTAGAATTTTATAAAACATAAAATTAAAAATTAAAAATAAATTTTTTATTGATATATAAAATGATAAATAAAGTAGATCGAGAATTTGTTTCTCAAAATTATAGATAAAACAAATTAGAGGAAGTAACTTTTATTTTTCGAAATGACCAAAATTAGCTGAATACAAAAGAAGCACGTATCGGTCTTTGATATTATTTTAAAATTATTAAAGATGTTGACTAGCTTGCAACAGTCAAATGTTTAATTAAATTGCGCCCAGGGAGAAAGATAGGAAGTTGTTGAATTTCTCATTCATAAATCATAACTTATCAGTTACTCTACAATTTCACTTGTTATGACAGTAATCACTGACGACTAATAACATAACAAAAATATATACTAGTATATTTAAGTTAAAACTAATTCATAATGGTCATTATGGCACTAACTACATCGATTAATTGTGGGTTATGACTTACTACCGCTTGCTTATCTTTTTGGGTTAAAATTGGCATAATATTTATTTGTAGGCAGTTGAAACTAATTATGCTTGGTCAACTACATAATTATGGGAGCTTTTCATATCGATGATATAATATACAATATGTATATAATGGTGTCCATAGAATTGAGGTCCTTTTTGTAAAAAGAAAAAGAAAGGTAAGAATTTAGGCCTTTTGGCTACCTCATTCTCCCATATAGTTTAATATTAATGCCCCGTTGAACGTGATTCAAGCAGTGGATTGATATTTGACAGTGTGTTTTGGGGAGAGGACATTTCTTATTAATTCACGTTGGGTAGCCCCCCCCCCCCCTCCTCTCTCTCTTCTTTTCCAAAAACAAAAAAACACGCTATAATAAATTTCTCCATTACCTTTTTGCACCATGCATTGTGTATAATCGCATCATAAGCGCACGCACTCTCTGTTGGTAATGATTTTTTTAGATTACAAGTATTGGCACTTGCTTAGATGGTGTTAGGATTGTGTCTCACTCTTATGACTTACGGAATATCCCATGCATTTTCTCTCAATGGGCGTTAGCCCTATTGTGACATGCGACCCTACTTGTGGGTTGGTTCAATGACCAAATTTAAGCACACCAAGAACGAGAGAGAGAGAGAGAATTGGTGGTGCACTTAGAATTAAATTTGACATGCACATATCGCTTGACAATACAGGTGACAGAATCAAAGATAAAGATCAATTTGGATCTTTGTTGAGATATAATACTATAATAGTTAAGAACAATCATATTTATTGTCTTTTTTTAATTGAACCTGTTTTCTACACGCGTAAGAAACTTCTTATTGTTTTTAATAATAAATTAGTTATATATGTTGAAGACCACGAAGAAAAGTATAGCACAAGTTATCTACATATAACTTATTACAATCTCGTCAACAAGGAAATCATATGAAATTTTGAGACGACTTCCTTACGACCAAACACCAATAATACGAAAATATATCAAGAACTTATTCATATGGAATCAACGTATCCCTCAATCCTCGTGAGCTAAGAAAATTTTAAAAAAGTTATATTATATGAATATATTTTATGTTGAATATATATCAACTTACATCTTATTTATTATTATATAGTGTGTGGACTGAATTTAAGTAGAATTTACATTTTATCTGATAATAAATAAAATATAAATTAATATGATATCTAACATAAAATATATTCACGTAATATTTTTCATCTTAAAATTATGACTAACATTGAGTTAACTAGGGGGTCATGTATATGTATATGGGTTTGAAGCGAAACACCCATCTCTCACGTCATGGATGACAAGTATAAAACAAAATCCTCTCCATCTCAATTCAATATTCTAACCTTTAACCTTAGTTTCTAATTAGTGGACTGACTTAGGGAATTGTTTTCTCTTTGAGTTTCAACCATTCAAACACTTATTCCTCATCCGTACTATACCTAACATATATAGCTACATTTTCAGGGCAAAAAAACAAAACTTTAACGAAAATGATGAGTTAATTAATTTTAATTAATTTGCAACTTGAATCAATAAGAGAGGCACCTATTTAATTAGACCCAGTTCTATATATAATCTATGTATTTGATGTGGGGACTGGGGGCATATATATATCTATGTGCTTTTTTTTTTTTCCCTAATTGATTAACTGGCTTATGTGGTACGTACGTAGCAATTGGTGTATGTTTGATACTGAATTTTTAACACCCTTCATCCAGTTATTAATTCCTACCCTCTAACACTATGCTGCTCTGCGACTTGTTGCTGTTGTTTTGGACCACACGTCATGGCAACATTGTTCTTTCATTGACCATTGGGCTTTACTAGTTTCTCGCACGAAGAACAAATTGTCAGAGTTGCCGCTTTGGAGAGTTGAATGTATAATGGCGATGTTCCAACTTTTAGTGCACGTAGTTCCTGCAGTTCCTTCTTCAACCTTCGGTTCTCATCCGTTAGGCTTTGGCACCGTTTTTTCAAGAACTCGCAATCCACCTCCGTCTGTTTCAGCTTGGTCCTGACAAGTTAATATATAACATTCATAAAATTAAGTACGCATAAAACACATATCTATATAGTCAAAAGAATAAATAACTAAATAACATTGAAGAAGTTATTTTCCCGTCTAGACTGAGTTAGGAAAAGAACCCAGATAATTAATCAAAAGCAAAATTGATGAAGAATAAATAAGGCTGCAATAAGATCAATGAAACGGATTAACCAAAAAAAGATCAATGAAATGGAAACTATATGACATCCTACAACATACCTCGCTCTTCTGTTCTGAAACCAAACTTCAATTTGTCTAGTCTTTAAATTCAACTGGTCAGCGAGTGCTTGTTTCTGGGCCTGCATGTGGAACCAAAACCAACGCATAAATTCCTTTTACCTTGCGGTAGAAATCAAAAGAGCAAAACAACTGTTATATATATATATATATATATATATATGCACACACGAATGAATAACAAAATAATAGGAAGTATTACATATAATATGCCTTATAGTGCCATGCAGCACGCAGTTTGATTAATTAGCTTCCACACAAATAAAATTAATTTATGAAGAATAGTTCTATGACATCAACCCAAATGAAAAAAAGAAAAGAGGAAAATAAAGTTCTAGAAAAATACGCAAAAAAGAGAAAAAGAACAGAAGGTTTGGTGTGAATGAATACTGAATTAAGAGTGGTGTGCAGCTTGAAGCTGTTTTCAAGCAAGGCTGATTGCTCTTTTGTAAGCCTCAGTTTCTTTCTGATGCTGTTCTTCTTGGTGGTGGTGTTGTCAGCACTCTTTGCATTTGGGTACTGTTGTCCCTCACCGATTCTCTGGAAACTGAATCTGTCTTCCTTCTTGTGATTCACGTTATTAATGGCTTCATCTTCTGGACAAAGCTCAAAGGCTAGGTCCAGGGAAGCCGCAGGCTTGTTCACTTTCTGTTTCTCCCTTTTTGGCACATTCCCTCCTGTTCCCAGTCCAAGGGATAGCTCTGTGATGCATTCCTCATCTTCTTCCATGGTAGAGAAACAGGAGAGAGAGAGAGGTAGGAAGAAATGGGGTCGAAGTTGTATGAAGTATAGTCAAATGGGAAAGTTATTGGATTTTATGGAAGAGGTGGATTTAATGCAGATTTTATGGTTGGATTTGGTCCTGGTGTTTGAGATTCAATTTCAATTAGTCGAGAGATATGTTAAGGGGACTCATTTTTTATGGTGCATCGTATTGATCATTGGATAAAATATGGATTTCACTTAGATTGGACCTGTATTCTATTCAACAGTAGATAAATAGTAAGTCGGTATAATATTCCATAAAATATAAGTTTCCTCGTCATTTCTTTTTAGTTTTTTATTCGACTACTTGTTTATATAAGAAAACAATAAAACGTGCACGTAGAGTACGAATTAATAAATTAAAGTACAAATGTGGACTCCTAGATTAAATGTAATGATAAAAAATTGGGGGGAGGAGTGAAATCATTCGTTAGAAACGTGACTGCCCTTTAGGAAACCAAAACTATTCTGATCGAATTAATGATATAAAATATTTGACTATTCCATTTTTCTGTAGTTATTCCAAGCCTGTTCGGCCCAAAACAGGTAAGCAGAAAAATTAAACCAAATAATGAAGATGATATGTAACTGTTAATCCACAAAATGTTCCCGGTAACAATATTCCCCATATTATAAGGAATGCGTTCCATGCGTAATTTGTTGGGAGTCTATGAGAGGCATTTTAGGGAAATAGACTAGCATTAACTTTGAGTTAATGGAGTAGCAACTGATTATTAGTTGACATAAACCCAAGCATGTACTACAGTTTTAGCAATTAGATGTAATTAGCTGTTAATTGCTAATTATTGAGGTTGGACCAGACTGATCGAGATTTAGCGTTTCCATAGTCAATTTCTGAGTACTCAAGAAACGGCTCAAGGGTGATGATATTGAATAATATTACCCAAACCAAAGGAAAACTGCTGTTGAGGAACACTGAAAGGCATGATTTGATTAATTTGTCCTCTCTGTACCCGCTTGAGGAGGGTGGAACAGGAGAGAGTGATCATGATTATTTAAGTAGCTACCTTAATCATACGCAGCTTGGTGCTTATACCTTTGCAACAACATTCCTACCCAAGCAGGACAAGTATAGTCACAAGCCCGCAAGTGAATTGAGTTATTCGTGAATTATTTGAGTTTGGTTTGCCAAAAGCTCAATTCAGTTTACTTTAATAAATAAATAAATAAATAAATAAAAAGTTATAGCTTAAATTTGCTTTCGATATAAAAATTAGTCAAGTTCAATCTTTGTAGGTTTCTTTTTTTTCTTTTTCCCTCTTCGATCGACTATATATATATACATATACATATTACTATTATTTAGTAACTTGTAATTTTATTTAAGATTAGTATGTATTACTTGTTTAATTTTAATTTTTAAAGAGATTTTAGTTTTCAAATTTTATTTTAAATTTTAACATAACAATATCCATTAAATACTTAATTAATAAATTTATAATTCAAGAAAAAAATTAATAAAATAATAAATAATAAATAAACAAGTTATAAGTAAACTAATCAATTCATTTAGATAAGATTGTATGAATGAAATTAACAATGGAAGAATTTTATCATCACAATGGGCTGTTTAACTTTAGCCAAATTAAAGAGACCGTTTGGCTGTGCTTCCGAGGAGAAAAGGGTATCTTTTTTCTCATAAACAAGTACTTTTGGAGATTGTTTTATTTATTTGGTTATGCTTTAAAAAAAACGAAAATAATTAGATTTTTGTTTTTTTTATAAAAAAAATAAATAGGGAGTTACTTTTGATTTTAAGTAAAAGTAATAGAAGAGAGAGAAATATATGTATAAAAAAAAGCCAATTTTATTTTCGAAAAAATCCTTGCCATTTTTTCAAAATGATGGTGTATTAGATATACCCTCTCTTTTTATGAATTTATGACAACTTTACTAAAGCAAATTTTTTATTAATTTTAAATTAAATTTTTTGAATATATATTAGTTTATTTTTAATTAAAAAATAAAAATATAATATAATTCTGAATTCTTTTAAAAGATATACTTTGTAGAAAATATAACATAATCTTGCTAAACGAATTTTTATATCCTAAATTTTAATTTTATAAAAAAAACACTTTTATATCAATTACATACAAATAGTTTAACAACTTTTAATTATAATAAAAGATACTTTTATAATTATATTTAAATATAAAAGAACTTTTCTAAAAAGTATTTCTTCAAAAAATAAAAAATACAAACATGTCTTAATTAGAATGTAATAAATTTCAGCGATCAATTTAGACCCCTCCAAAAAAAAAAAAAAAGTGAAGCTCAATTTTCATGTATTTTTTTTGACAAGTTGAGCCCAATCTTTAAATTTAGCTTGTTTAAATAAAAGAATCAAGCAACCATGGGCCAAGGTGAAGTGGTAAGGGCCCTCTCTTTTCTTAACCAGTATCGAGGGTTTGATCCTCATCCTAGGAATGGAGTAGCTTTAAAACTCGTGGCCAGTATCTACCCTTTTTAATGGACTTACAGTATGTGAAGGGATTAGTTACTGCATCCGGCGGCAGATGCCCTGGAAACCAAAAAATTAAAATTAAAAGAATCAAGCTTGAACAACATCTTTCTTAATAATGGGTAGACGGCATTGCTTTCACTGTAGCAATGTTATATAATCATAATGGGTAAAAAAAGGTCATAAAGAGAACTAAAAAATGCAAAGTATGATGGTATTGATCATGTTTATACTAGTATTGGATCAAATTTTCTCTCCTAATATTATTCAATTTTCTCTATAGATATTTAAAATTATATTCATTCCCATTTAAAATTATATATATTTGCATTAATGACCGCATGTGATATTCTGTAGTCCTCAGTCCTTATTTTATAAATATCATACTAAATTATTCTTCTTAATTTTTCTTAATTGTAAATTTCCATTTTTCAAAAAATAAAAAAATAAAATCAAAGCCTAATAACATTGTGGTTTGAAATTTTTTTCCCCAAATAAAGGAATGATTATTCTTGTATATAGAAAAATAGGAGTACACCAATACTTGGTCAGGTCAAGTGGTTCTGTAATTGTGCTATTTAGTCATCTTTGTGGGTGTTTCCCTGGATGTTTTTTGCAGGGTGCTCTTATGGTTGGGGTTGTGTTTGGTTTGTACTTTTTGCTTTTGTTTGTATGCCATTGCTTTGTGCTTTTAGTTCTGCTTTTATTTGCTCCTCTCTCTTGTGAAGAGTTTAAGCACCTTTTGTTCTATCAAAAAAGTGATTTAATAATTATTTTTCTTAAATAAAATCTCAAATTCAACTCTTATAGGTAGAATAAATTAATGTTTGGAGAATTTAACTCCATAATGGATTGACTCGACTCGAACTAGGATATTGATGAAATAAACAAAAGAAAAATGGGAATACGATTACTATTCTACCAAAATACTAATCTACTCTATTATCTAGATTGGTTATTAAGTTAGGTTAAGTACACATAATCCATGACCACGAGACTCTTTTTCCATTTTGTAGGTGGATGAAATTTTAGGTAGAGGATGTGCTATTTTCAAAGAGAAATAATTGGTGTCAATTAGGACGGTATACTTTATTTTGCATAAGCATTAGAAATCGAATTAGAGTATTTTTAGTTTAGAAATTGTTCAAGTAATTTTGGGTTAGAGAAACCGAATTAGAGTATTTTTTATTTTAAAAATTGCTCATGTAATTTTGGATTTGAGATAGCAACTAGTGATTAAATAAAGACCTCTTCAAAATAGTGACTTTAAGATTTGAACTCCTAAATAAAAATTTACTTAGAGTCGCAGCTTACTTTCACTACGATTAATCACTTTTGGGTAAATTGATTTAGAATATAATAATGTAAAAAAATGAAATTAATTGCAATTATATAAGAAAATTATATTAATATAAAATGAAGTGTGTATAAGTACATATATGAGTAATATGTAATATGTTACTCTTTTTTCCATAAAAATTATTAAAATGATAAATTACGTCAATCATTTGAGGTAAAATTACAAATTTTTATATTAGATAAGTAATTTTTATATTTTTATGATCGAATAAAAGTTAATTTTATAAATAATTTAAAAGAATAAAACTCATAGGGCAGCAAAATCATTATTCTCGAAAGTTGTTCTAATGCTTTCTAATTTGAAAAATTATCTCGTGTGAATTATGTAGACATTTTCAGCATTGATCGTATTATAATTTATATTAAAAAGATGAGAAATTAAAAAAAAAAGTATAAAACTAACAACAAAAGTATAGATATAATTTAATCATTTATAATTTTTACATGATTCGTTTTTCTCGCCTTCTAATTATACCGCATATAGAAAGAAAATCATAGTATATGATAGAGTTTAATTGATATGTATTAATTATGTAAAATTTAAAATATAAAAAAATAATAAATTATACTAAATCTCTTATTATAATAAATAATTACCTAATATAATTTTATATATTTTTTTATTTTTATTAATTGATAATATAAAATTATAAAAATATTTTATATTATCAATACATACAAATCCATCTAAGAAGGTGGAGTACTTTGCAATCATATAGTGCCTCTTTAGATTGTAATTTGTATCCACTATAAGGCCTTTTAAGAGAAAAAAATAATTTTATACAGTAAATGACAGTATTTGGTTTAATTTCTTACTTTTTACAAGGCTTTTTGAAATTTCAACAGATATTTTAGAAGAAGCATTTTTGAGGTTACTTTTCATTCTAAAAAAAACTTTTTGAAAAGAAATCTTACTATTATTCTTATATCAACAACCAAAAATAATTTTATTTTATCCTATCCAAACAAAATTCATTCTCTTAAACTTATTTTTGACATATTCAAACCAAATAAAAATTATTTTTTTAAAAATAATTCCTCTAAAAAAACTTCTTTACAATTTTTTTTTTTTTAAAAAATCTTCCCCAAAACTTAAACCACACGCACCACGTTGAGCAGGGTTTACTTTACAACATGCACATGTTACAAGCCAGCAATTCGAGGCTACGTACAGTTCCCCTACAAAAATGGCAGCAACTTTTTAGCACAACGCCATTGATTGCAGCTGGCGGCACTGCGACCTAACTGCTTGTGTAGGCGGCAAAGGTGGCAGCCACATTAGTGCCGAGCTAGCAATGGTACCATCTTCGTGGAATCATTTGTAGGACATCGTTGGTACCCACACCCTTCATGGGAACAGGGCTCTTCAGTTTGCCATTTCCATCACAAGCACCTTATTAGAGTATGTTCGGATGCATAATAAGGGAAGAATCGTTGAAATGATAGGTCAGATTTAAGTAGAGTGTGTTTGATAACAGTTTAAAAGGAGCTAGTGGGTAAAATAACATATGGTGCCTCCACTTAAAATCTTTATTTTTCATTTCACTAAATTAGAGAATCAAGAAAAAAAAAATGATTATTTCCTCATTAATCATATTAAACATCTAAATAAGAAGGTGGCATACTTTATTCTACTCCATTCTTTGTCAATCTATTCTATTCTATTATAAACTATTACCTTTTATCATCTATAAGACTTTTAAATATAGCCTCAATCATTTACAAGAGAAATGTTAATACGTAAAGCTTAGGAAAGTTTAACTTATAAGTAAAAGTATTTTAGTCATTATTTTGCATATAATTCAAACAAATGTCGACCATTGATATGTACTGTTTGTGTGTGAAGCTTAATATTAAAACTTTATATGTATTTATTGGACAAAGATCATAAAAGGGTTGTAATTTTATTAGGGTTCGATCACCCTCCTAAATTCCCAACCAAAAAATTAGCTCATGCCAGCTTGTTCTCTCTCCCCTCCAAAAAATTAAAAGCACATGAATTATAGAAGTAAAAGTCCTATACGTACTAAGTGCCATTAACATTGAATTCAAATTTCTCTGTAATCCAATGAATAGATGAGATTATGAAATTTGTGCGAAAATTTAGTATAGTGAAGAAACAAAAATCAGGGTTTGTTCGGATTTTCAAAGATAGTAAAATGTTCATCAAATCAAGAAGATGAAGTAGCTACTAGTGGGGACCAAATGTTCTGTGACAATTACTAATCCGTCTAGAAAATGGATTTTTTCATGAACATTTTCTTATCTTAAGAGAGATAAACACAAATATTCTGAGGATTGGGTTCGATGAGTTTTCTAAAAATATTTTTTATATTATTATTTTTTAAAATATTCTAGAAGGTAAAATTTAAAGTTCGATTTTTTAGTCTTAAGGAAAAAAGAAAAAAAAAAGTAAAAAAAGTTGCATTTTTTGTTTCGGGGTCCGACAAAAGTTCGATTTCCGAGTGTGTGATAGTTCAGCTGCTTAGTCACTTCGGGCCATGAGGGCTCATGTTATTGTTACTCCCACGCTCACAGTATGTTAACCTGTCAGGTAATTGGGCCCATGTGGTGTAGGCCCAAAATATGCAAATGTTGTCTGCTCGTTTCAAATTTCAATCGTGAAATTGGCGTGGAAAGGGGGTACGTTGCTTAGATTTTGGGTTACATCACTATGAGAAATAAGAAAAATGATCACGGAATGTCATGAATTAGAAACAAGGAGATCAAAACGGGTCATCTTCTGTTTCTGTTTCTGTTTCCTTGTTGCTCCTTGATGCACTACTTGTTCAACTCTTCAGCTTTGATTCAGAGATAAAGTTATTCATCAAATTTTCCATGTTCTTGGAGATTTGCCTCCCAACCCGAATCTCTCTGAGTGTTTAAATGGAACATGTGGACACATGGACACAGCTTTAATGCAAAACATGATCCAATCTGGCTCCTCAATTTGGATACATAACTGTCCATTATAGGTTATGCTTTATTTGAATTGGTAGTTTGTGAACACCTTCTTGAAGATACAAATCATGGATCGGCTTGACCATGTTATCACGTATTGCTTTTAATGAACCTACAGCCAACTGTCAAAACAAAGTTTGCTTGCTACACCAAATAGAATTAGTTAGGATGTCTACAGTGGATATGTATGTTGGTTACTGTTTTCCGGTTGCTCAATAATGTTGCTGAAAATGAAATGGAAGGTATAAAGAGATATACCAGAGTTGAAAAAGATGGGAGATTCCGAGTTTAGAAGGTACGCCGATTAAGTTACAGCAATCAATAAGTGTCTTAAGATGCCAACAAAATCTGCAAGATATTGAAAGAGAGTAAAAGATCACAGAAATATAGCAGCCAAAGGTTGACATATCATAACCGGTCTTTATTGTTGACGACAAAACATAGGGTTGATTATGTGCAGTGTGGTTTCTTTTGGCACGAGACATACACGTGAATTAAACTCCTTTTCTTTGTTAACCTGCTCTGTACTACCAGGAAGAGAATATAGGCCCCATATACCATGAGAGAACAGTAAGAAGAAACGGTGAGAGAAAGAAAGAGTGCGAGGCATACGCAACAGAACCGTGGGCACGTAGGTAGAAACATGTTTCCCCGGCTCCTTTATCAATAATTGCATAGTCTCTCTCCCTCTTTCCCCATCACTTCTTTCCGACATGCACTTCCATGCTCTTCTATATAATGCTTTAGTAATCAATTACTTGCCCTATGGGTAGCAAACCTAATTTTCAGATTGATCACATGAGGATTTCTTTAATCTTCCTTCTCTACTGCCTTCTCACATTCTCTCTACATCTCTCTCAACACACAAGCTATTCTGAAGATGTCATGCCAACTCGGAAGTTGATCACGTCAAACCTTGCCCATGATCACATGTATGACGACACCCAGGTATGTTTATCCCCAATTATTTACCTAAATGTGTGTTTGTGAGTTGAGATTTTAGAGAAGAAAATATGGAAAGTAAGGGTTTGAAAAGTAACTACGAACTCACAAACCCTCCCTAAGACAGGAAATAGCAAAAACCAAAATTTCATCTACAAGCTTTTTCCCTTTCCCCTCTGCTACTACTACTCATGAATCTGCCCATGGACCTCTTTCGTTTTAGTTTCAATTAATTCCTGGAACATGGCAGCATAAAATGCAGGTAGCAGATGAGGCAATGGAAAGTACCCCTGCCAAGGAAGGCTCGATGGCACTAGAACATACCAGCAGCAGTTACAGTCCTCATGATCTTGTCTATCATATAGATTACCATGGAGTAACAACTCATCCAACTCCTAAACATCCCAAACCATAGGCTGCAGCTTTAATTTTGCGTGGTGAGAGATTTTTATGCAGACATGTATCCTAGTTCTTATTGATATGGAAATGTGATGCATTATATGGGCAGACAAAAATGGTTTTGATTATATGTTAAGGTGATTAAATGATACATTTTCCTTGCCTATTGTAGTATGTTCAACATATCTACACATAACCATCCCATCAGAACATATCCACGCATAATCTATGGAAACATACGAAATCTGATGAGTTGGCGACAAAGACACTATTGCTATCAGACATTCCACAATGTGATTATCATCTCATCTATTCTCTGACCCGACCAGTGAAAATTAAAGAAAATAAAACAGTAGTATTACAATTTCTCATGTAGTGAAAGCATTCCATTAATATATTGTTTTCTAGTCTTTCTATACTTCTGAAGCAGCATCGCGTGAGTAGTTACTACATCCTCAAATACCACCTCACTACAAAACCTGGACTTCACATTTAGAAAAGCAGCTTCTAATTTGTCCTTGTGTCTGTCACACATAAAGAGTAGATCTTCAACCATTAAAGATTTATCTGTGTTATACACATTGTTGGTCCCTTTTTCCAGATGAACCCAAAGCCATCGGCTTTGTTGAAATGGGTCTTCATTTTTCTGAATTGCAACCTCTATGCTATTCAGCACTTCCAAGAATCTAGATTCAGTACGAACTTTATCGATTAAGCGCAAAAAATAGCTTTTCTGACTCTGAACAATCCTATTATAAACATCTGGCTGCAAGGTAAATGCAGCAGTCAAGCATGCTTTCCGGAAGCTAGGATCAAAGTTGCCAATGATCCCAATAGCAACATGTAACAGATTAACAGACACAAGATCAAGTTTTTGAGACAAAGAGTTCAAGCCATCAAAACAAGGTCTTTTCCGGTTTTCACTCCAGCAATGAAGTGCAAAATGTGCTATTCCTTCCCACCTGTGTTAAATGATATAGATATATAATTAGTGAAAATCAGATATTTAAATCATCAAAGAGAACAAGTTGATTTAAACATGATCACAATATTGTGAACTTCAAGTAGCAAGAGCAATCTTTCATTTGCAGTGATGCAGTTGCAATATTAACACACAGTATATGCCGCCTTAGGGCTCAGAGTCTCTTCAGTCACCATTCTCATTTGCAGGTACAATTATCATTACAAGGTCTAAAAATATCTTACAATCTAGCATTCCCATACAATCAAACGAGAGTGACATTACAATCTTGCAACCCAATAAAATTATAGGATATGGAAATTCATAATAAAGTAGAAGAAAACAATTCGTAAATTAATAGGATACCACATGATTAATCTTCCCAAATAACAGAAACCTAGTTACAACATATCTCTCTCATTAACCAAACAGAGTAGGTTACCAACTTCACTCTTCATGTGGGCCCAAGGACAAACCGACAGCAAGATGAAAGATTGACAATTTTATACTAATCCTTATCAATAGGGAAATAATTGACATGGGAATCATTATTACATTAAAATAATAGAAACATTGATCCATGGACTTGCTTTCCAAATACATGGGTCTGAAAAGCTTGCCCCTATGTCCTGCAGACACACTTGTCTAATTTTAATAATTGATTTCAGTGTGGGTCATTCCACATGCAATGTTTCAGTTTTCTGGTCCCAAAAAAAAAAAAAAAAAGGAGCATGTATCACAAAATAAATAAATTTTTTCAGTCAATATAAAGCACTATACATGCTCAACTTGACGGAAAGAAAATAAAAGAACTAATAAAGTAAGTGAAAAGAATGTACTATTCATAATTCTTGGCACCAATGAAAGATCTTAGGACTAATGGCTAAGGAATAAGAGGGGTTAACCAATGTTGCTACAGGCAAGGATTTATGATGTTACAACAAACCAAACTGTGGCAGTACTATTGGTTCAATCAATAGGATGTACCTTGCTCCCATCTGTATTTGATAAACAACCAAACAAAATTATGATCATTTTGAAGGACTGAAGGACACACTAGAGCTAATTAGTCAAAGATGGACCAGCTTTGACTGGACGGGACAAGAACATCAAGACCTAACCATTAGTATAACGGTTTATTGATTGGGATTCCTGAAATCACACATGCTTGCCAACAATAGAGGACGAGTTGTAGGAATATGTAACGTAGATAATACTTTTCTTTTTCAGAACATAACTTCTAATTTTCTGTTGCAAGAGAACAAAACAAAATTGATGATGGTATTATCAAGAACTATTAGTGAAAACATTTGCTGTATCATTCTTTTTCTATGGAACAAAAAAGAAAAAGAAAAGAAAAGAAAACATATGTTGTACCATCTAATTGATCATTCTAAGCATTAAGATTATTAATTAACAGCATTCGAATATGCAAACAATAGACAAATTATATTTGACAGTATACAGACAAGCTTCGTCCATGGGCATGAAAGATTGAGTATGAGCCATTCCCAACTAGCCTCTGAATTGACAATGGGTAGGATTTTGTTGCATTATATTACATTGAATTCTGCTCTACTGTAGCAATAACTGTCTTATACAACAACTAACTCTCTTGTAATGAGGAAAAAAAAATGCAACGAGTGGCAGACAGAAAGAGATAATGTCAAAATCACACAAATAGGGAAAATTGCCAGCATTTATTTTTTCCACAGTAATAACTTCTGAAAGATTTTCTCTGTATTTTAATCATCCTATGCTTGTTATGATTCTCTCTCAAGATTTTCAATATTGAAAAGCAGTACTTTCATTTTCAAAACAGGTTCAAGCCTTCCATGAGACTTATAATCCTCAGTAACAATATCCTCACTGCCAATGGAAGACTTGCACTGGTAACAGGACATCTAATCCAACCACCAATTCCTGGCATAGGCCTCCTTCCTCCAGTGGATCTACACATAACTGCTTGACTACCTAGACAGGCACCATCTAATTTATTATACTAAATACCTGTACTAGCCTGCTTGCACACTACAGGTGAGTTTGGTAGGAGAGTAAAAATGGAGCGTAAATTTTCATGGATTGGATTAAAATTACACATAAACCCGATCCAAGAAATTTTAACCCCCATTTTTACTACCAAACCAAACTCATCCTAAGCATGAAAAGTTTGTGCACAAAACAGAATACAGAAATATTATGCTAGTAAAAACATTTTGCTCAAACATAAGACGCAAAGGTCACAGATATCTTCAGCAACAGTACCGATAAAAAAGTTAACTTTTGCTTACTCGAAAGGAGGTTCAACCTCAATACTAAAGGTAAGGTGCAAAGAAAACCCAGGAGAACCATCACCAACACCAGAGTTTGTGTAAGCTTCATGAGGAAAACCTCTAGGAATATATAAGACATCACCCTCCCTCAGAAAGAACTCTCTTCTACCAGTTTTAGTACAGTCAATATCAGAACCATGTAGATCATCATATAAGCGAGGTAGCAGCTGACTAGGTCGAGAAAATACAGTCCACTTCTTGGAACCGAAAATCTGGTATACAAATATGCAGTGATCATCGAAGTGACAAGCCAACCCTTGAGAATTAGGTGGTGTTAAGTACAAATTGGCACCTACTGAAAGTTGGCCAAACATAATTGCTAATGTTTCTGCAATAGCAGCAATGCTCTGACAGCGAAACTCCAAACCACGCAGGGCAACAGTATAACCCTCTTTATATGCTTGGCCACACTTTAAGACATCATCAATTGTAAAATACTGAGGTTCCTTAACGCAGCCTGGATGGAAGTCCTGAAAATAATGCATCTCTTTTCTTGATTGCCTTTCTGTTTTTACAACTCTTATATCCTGCTGGTAGATTATAGGACAACCCAGTCTGTCTTTCACCTCATTGAGAAAATTGAAGATGTTCTGTTCATCTGAGGCAATAGGAAAACATGACACTAGACCTTGGAGAATTGAGGAAATAAGGGAAGGAGGACTTCCAGTCCAACTCAAAGATTTTATAAATGGGGTGAACATATCATACACATTTGGATCCTTTAATGTACTTCGTAAAAGAAATGGCGAAACTTCCCAGTAGTTTGATAAAAAATCTTCAAAACTAGTATCACTTGTACCAAAAAGTCCTCCTTTGACCACTTCAAATGGCAAAGAGACACTAAGTTGACAAGCATCAACGGAAAGCCTAAAGATGCTCTCTGCAAGATTACTAACTCCAATGTTGCTTTTACAAAGATCTCCTCCTTCATTAGATTTCATAGCAGCATTCATTACAACATGATCACTTATTTTTGCCCATATCTCTTTTAAAAGCCTCAAGAATGCTTCTGAAAGGCTTCTCAGGATATTTTGCAGTTGCTCAACTTCACAGGCATTGATAAGAATGACAGTTGCACTGAGACACGCCACCAAAAGTTCATCTCCCTTAATCCCAATCTTAAGAGAGCGGAAACTTCCATTTCCCTCATACCACAAAGAGACAGATTCTACACACTTAAAAATCTGCAGAAATACAAACCTAAGGAATGTCAACCATTTAGTCACTCAACAAATTGCATCCCACACTCAATTCACCATCACAAAAACAAACAAAGTGACATGCACATAATTTCCAAGGCAGAAAACTCCCAAGCCTAAGATGCTTTTTCCACATAACAATGATGGAGATATTTAAGCTAAAGTTAAGTTATTCACCTACACATAGCCACGGCTAGTTGTTTTCTACGCAGAGCTTAGAATAACATAGAAAATTTTACACTTTACAGAGTGAAGAATTTCATTTTCAAGACCATATGAGAACTAAAATCATCACTGATTCAGCGTAAATGCTTACATTAGTTTCTCCAATGCAGAAAACTTGAGCAGTTGGTGTTGACCAAAGGCGGTAGTAGACAAGTCCAATACGGCATTGCATGCAGACAACAGAACCCTTCTCTTTGGATTCTCCAATAGCGAGATTAACCCCTTCAGAGTTTCGGAATCCGATGCAATCTCCTCGTTCACTTCCAACGAAACAAGCGAGGCCGCGCCGATGAGGTCCGCCACGTGGCACGCGATTTCGGAACGATTGGAGCTGAGAAGGGCGGGAAGCAGAGCTAGAACTGGCCTCACGGAGGATTCGGAGAGAAGAGAAGGACGAATCTTGAGTAAGCATTTCTTGATGAGGGGAACAGAGTGTGGATGGTGGAGGTTGGAGAGGGATGCGAGTAACAGAGCGAAGACTGCGTTGGAATCAGAACCTCGAAGATGAAGGCCACAACGAGAGGGTTTCGGTTTCCTTTTCCGTTTACCGCATGCTGCAACCGCAACTGCAACTGCAACTGCATGCTTCTTCGACTTCTCCATTGTTACTCCTCGCAGATGCAGAGGCACCCCACCCAGCGTTTTTTTTTTTAAAATTTTTTTTTGGTTTGGCACCCCTCCAAGCGTTAGTAATGAATGAATGACGACGATCAAGTGGGCTGGGCCTCTATGGCCCAATACTAAGCCCCTAATCGAGCTTCCGCTTGGAGTCAATCAGTCAAATCTCATGGAAAAAGTTTCAAAAATTTTAATTAAACATGCAAAAATCATGTAGAGGTTGATGCCCCGGCTAATGGGGCAGTACTTATTACTAGCCACAACGACGCTGTGATCGAGATTCATTCGTTGTTTCAAACCCGCAAAATTTGCAGAGTCTCATGTGTCAACTGTCAAGGCAAATGGTTGATATAAACATATATCATGACAAACCAAACTTCCCACCGTGCCAAATAAACCGAAGCAAGTGAAAGCTGAATTTGATATTTACTTCTTTTGCCCCTTGATTATTCTGCATTTAAGACAAAACCTAAGGCCAACAATTTGATAAAACTACTCTCAACAGCGACTAATATATCAAGCGTCAAGCAAAAAAGAATTAATTCTCTGGACCAAGAAATTTCGGGCAAAAAGAAATATAGGTTATTTAGTTGTTTTCATTTTGGCAAACTATTTTATATATTTTTTGAAACCACCAAATATTTTCATATATTAGACCTATTTTAATTGTATGAAATTAATCCAAGAACACAAAAGTTATACAATTCTCTTAAAGAATTATTTTACCCATGGTTATATGCTCCGGGCCGCATTCTCGCTGGACTCCCACCGTTCCCCATATCCCTAGTTACAAAGTTCCATTCCAACAATCTACTTCACCAACATCAACTTATAGCTCTATCCTCAATATTACCCATACATATAGTTGGAAACCATCCAACATAGAGAAATTATAACATCAAAGAATCTATAGCTAAATTAAACACAATAAGACGAAGTAAAAAATTAAATTGGTACCATTAATGGGTCCGCAACACCGACTCGGGTTTTTTTTTTTTTTTTGAGAGGAGGGAGAGGAGGAGACAAATTCAAATTTGAAATCCATGATTGTCACTTCTTCTACAACAAACTACACTTCTCCTCTCACGTCAGCAACAAACGACCCATGCTTTGTTTGCAAAGGGCCATATCTTTCTTCCTTTGTGAGTTCACCCTTGTTGTCAACTCCTTCGCCTTCGTTTCCCACTCTATCTGAACTATGAACGCCACATCTTATTTGCTCCCCCTTCACTAGATCGCCAACAATAGCCTGCAGAGCGCCACCTTGTGCTTTTTCATTGAAATCCGCCTTCCCACATTCATCTACATGCCAGGTCCAAAATGAAACTTCAATGCAAGCAAAATCTAACTTTGACGCCACCCCAACTTTAATATCCAAATGCCACTGAATCAAATTGTTACCTCCAACGATGTCCAACAACAACCGTTAATTTTTTCTGTATGCCAATCGAAACCCACTTCTAATCGTGGTTGAAGATATGGTTTCAATTAGCGAAAACAAAGAAAAAATTAAAAATTAAGTGGTTCTTGCTAAACCAGTCACCCGTTAGCAATCCCCATAGTCCATTTAAATGAAGCACAATAGATGGCATTCGTTAGGTCAGCCTCCACGGTACACCCTCCAGTTTTAAATGGTGCACCATACACCATAGATAAATAGGTGTACCATAGAACTAGCCTAGAATATGATACCTTCGAGTCTAGAAGTTATCACACTGGAGATATACAATTATCCCTCCCTTAGTTACATCTTAACCTAGACAAACATAGGTACTACTTTAGCAGTTTAGCCGAAGTGCAATGATGTACATAATAGCCGAAGTGCAATGATGTACATAATAGCCGAAGTGCAATGATGTACATACTTCCAGCAGGGCATTAAGCCTAAACTATCCGTTTGATTGTTTGGCATGATGACAATGACGTTCAGAATCGTATTCAAAGGAATGGTCCAAGATGCAGAAAGCCACTTTCAGTAGGGGAAAATATTGTGATTGTTTGCATCTCTTAGCCCTAATTCCAAATCCAAGTAAACAAATAAATACAAAAGGATAATAGGGGCCCTTATACACAGCCAAAAAAGAATAGGAAGATATTATGTTTTCGTATAAGCAGTTAAAGATCTTGCTAACCAGTCTTCAGAAAGAACTTGATGATCCTTAACATTCGTTCTTGTTATCGACAAGCATACATACCACATAGTAATCAAATCAAATCAACTCCAAACAAGTGGTCGGATGTGTTCCAATTGGAGCAAAATCAGATGAACCACGTAATGTTATATGACAAAGATGCATGTGTATTTAGACAGGTGGCATCTACAGGTACCGATCATCTGGCTCTTTAACCTTCTATCAAATGGGACAATTGATATGCCGTTACCCAGACCCAATTTCAAGCTACACGCCCCTAAAAGTGAGAGGCAACTTGAAATAATTTTGATGCCCGCAGAGTGCACAAACAAGAGGAAATACAAGGGGGAGGGATATGGTATGAAATTTGTGCATCTCACTTTCGATCAGTGCATCAAGTATTGAACAAAGTAAAAATAGAGTAATTGAAATAGAGGAAGAAAAAGGTTCACAAATCATGCATCCATTATTCATTATTCGCTATACAGTATTCACTACATCCTTTGCTAGAGGGAAAGGAACAGGGAGTGGATGTCAATAAGAGAAGTGACCTTATACAGCAAATTAAACTATCTCAAACCACTAATGGTAATAGTAAAAGATTTCAGAGCAGGAAGACTGATTCTGTGAAACAAAACAAAAAATTTTAGCAGTAGTAACTGCAGTTGTTCAGACAATTTCATGGAATATAAATACAAAGTATTTTTCATGCAGAACAAAAAGAAAACAAAGGGCACTGAAAAATAAAAAATGTACAAACAGAGAAGATCTGTACGTGAGGATGGTAACTGAGAGAGCAAGCTACACAGGAGGGATGTTGGAGAAAGAGAAGCCTTTGTATCCCTTGTAAGCATAATATGCAATCCGCGTATAGTAGAAACCCGGTATGAACAACATCGTTCCCAATATCGCGAAGAAGAGCCCTATCAATTATTCAATCAAACAATCAAAATCAACAAAAAATGAAAAATGCCCAAACCCCAAAACAATTAATTAGTTACACACTCAAGCCTGGGGGTTGCTCAATTTCAGAATGTCTCAGATTTGTAGCCACCAGAGAAGGCAATTAGCAATACCCAATAACTATACATTACATTAGAACTTTGAAGAACAGGAAAGGAAAGGAGAAAAAAAACAACACTTCAACAATCACAAGATAAATATTTTTTTCCATTAATTCCCAAAATAAATTTATGCTCTTCATATTTACCAAAAAAAAAAAAATCACATTTTTTTTCTTGAGCCAGGCAAAGAATAATGAAAGGGAAGCGACATGTTGAAATTGGGAAGTGAAAAAGCAAAGGGATTAATGTTAGCAGCTACCGTGAGCAGTGTCGCCGCCGACGTGGTTGTAGGCCATGAGGGAACCGATGATGATGCCAAGGGTTCCGAATACGAGGAGAGAGATGGCGAGTGCGATCTCCTTGATGGGGGGCTTGTTGCTCACCGTGTACGATGTCTCCATCATTATGTCCTCATCTGAAATTGAGAATGCGTGATCTACGTACATTTTCGGTTGTTGTTACCACACTCTCTCTCTGTGTGCCTATGTTGTTTGGAGTATTATGTAGGAGAAGATGATTCTGGAATTTTGTTTGCCAATGACTTTTTTGTCTCTCCGTCTTCTTCTTCCTTGTTGGAGTCGTGTTCTTTTCTGTTGTGTGTATTGATTGAATTCAGCTTTGCTTACTTTTCAAGTTCCACCGTTCAATGCTGCACAACACGCATCAATCCTAAAGTTTTCCCAAATCTTAATCACTCAAAACGCTATACACCAGTTATACTGCGTAAAGTTTTATTTTATTTTTTAAAAATAGAATTAGTCTTCTTTTTTAAAAAAAAAATTATGGAAAATTTTCACACTATTAAATGTTAAATATATGATTATAAAGTTATGTACCAAAAAACACAAATAATGTACCCAACAAAATAAAAGATTGTAAAGGAAACACCAGGCGCGAGGGAAGCAATCACAAACACCCATCCAATCCAAACATCCCTTATTAATAAATTAATAGATAAGTACTGAAAAATAAACGAACGTAACTATTGACAAGGATTTCGGATGTTTTCAATCAGCTCTCATACCGTATTACGGGACACATGAAGAGTATCTATTTTATTTTGAAAATACCCATTGTTTACAACAAGATATTAAAGGCGGCGTTCGGTAATGATACTACTTTAATTTTAATATAATTTATTTTAGAATATGTATTATAAAATAGGATTTAAATTTTATATATTATTAATATAAAAATATTTGACTCTTTTTTTTAATGGAGATAGAGATACTAGGATTTAAATTTTATATATTATTAATATAATAATATTTTATATAAATATTTAATTATATATTATTATATAAATAAAAGTATTTGGCTCTTATTTTTTTAATGAAAACAAAGATACTAAGAATTACTTTTAGGAGATATTTTTAAGGGAAGGGGCAGGAGTCGAATATGAGATATTTTAAACTCAAATAAAATAAGTAGAAAACAACTAATATGCTTCAGGTTTAATTGTGTATTTGAGTCTCATATTCACTATATCAAAAAATCTCATATATAATAATATATGATTGAATAATAATATAAATTTTTTTATATTATATACAAATATATATAATATTTCCTAATTTTTATATTTTAGTATTAAAATTTTATAACTTAACTAATTATGAGAATCAAATCTGTATATTTCATTTAAATTTTAAGTTTTCCATCTAAACCTATTATAGCTCAATCAAAAAAATGCGTCTTGACCTGATCCATAAAAAAAAAAAAAAACAAAAACAAAAAACAAAAAGAAGTGCGCCGTGGGTTTTGTGTGTCCAATTGACGTCATTTATAAATTGAGGGTTGACCATTTTATTTTTGGCCCTTAAATTGAGGACTAACACAACTTGTTTGAAATGGGAAAGGTCGATAAAATTAAATTGAATTCTATTATAATTTATATTTTTATATTTAGAATAAGTCAATAAATTATATAATTGAATTTAATTATATTGTTTGAAATATATATATATATAAATAAATTAAATTTTTTATTTTGACTATTTTATCTTTTATTAATAAAAGAGAGAAAGAGTGATAAGATTAGAGGAAAGAAATATTAAAAAAAATTAAAAGATATTTTTGATATATCATCTTTTAATATCAAATTCATTATAATAAAAATTACAAATTAAACTTATTTTATTCTAATTTAATTTTAAATTTTTTTAAATAATTAAATTCTATTCATATTTTAGTTCTATAATATTCGTTAATTTTAAATCAAGAAATTAAATTTAATTTCTTCAATGAATTCATTTCGTGGTTTCCAAACAACATGTAAAAGAATCACAAATCCAAAGGAAGCTTGCTAAATAGGTACGGGAAGTTCTACGTCCATGTTGGATTTTGGGAAAGACTCACCCACTTTCAGTTGAGTTGTATCCTCATACCAACGTCGATAGAGAGCAGCCTCGTCTCCTGCTCCGCCAAAGGTATCTTCTAACTGACTCGGTTTTTCTTTTCACTTAGCCAGTAACCAAAATCAACAGTTTATCACTTTACCTCACTTTTTTTCTTTTTCTTTTTTATAAAATGGATACAGTTATTTTTGTTGCCAAATTCTTAGTTCAATTCAGTTTTCCAAACCAAACTGAAACATTCGTTCACATTAGCAGCACACAACACAACTCCCTTCTATTTGGCACTCACTATCTGATATGAATTCATTGCAAATTGCAATTTGGTTTTTCTCTCTATAAAGGACTTGTAATCTCTCTCTAACTTCAATGGCATATTAATTCATTTTGATCATAGAATTTGATCTTGCCTAGTTACATCTTTACTTTTCCCGATTTAGACATTCATCACGCGATATGAATGTTCAATTTATGCCTGAAATGAGTACCTATGAAAATGAAATGAAATCAAAATTGATCGACTTCACACATGCCTCTTTTATTTCGAGGACTACTGCAATTATCTTTCAACCTCTTTTATATTTTTTCCCCCATTTTAATTTCCCCTAATATTATAGAAATTATGGTGTTCATTTGTTACTACCATAATTTTTAAACTCTCGATTTAATATTTAAACTTTTATAAGTTTACTAATTTACTGTATAAAAATGAGTTAATTAGCATGCAAACTCTCTTTTTAATAAATTCTTATAAGTTTAAGTAAACTTTAACAAAATTGATAAACTCTCAATTTTATTAGTGAATTTACGAGTTTAAATTTGTTTGATTTTGAATCAATTTGTAAACAATTGATCTTAAAAAAATTAATAAAAAATTTCAAACAATAATCATATATATATATATATATATATATATATATATATATATATATATATATTTCTCATTCACATTGTATGATTGAAAATTTTAAACTTTTCTTCTAAAATTTATTTTTCACTTAGATATAAAATTTACTTATCATCTATTCAATTTAAGACTAACATTATAAATATACTATTAAAAATTACTCCATTCAAAATATCATGTAAAAATTATTTTTTTTTCACATTTTATGGTTGATAAGTTTAAAAAAAAATTAAACCTCTCATATAGCTATTTCTTTTTATAATTTATTACATAACATAGCATATTTATTTAAAATGAAAATGTGAAAGAGAAAAAAAATAAAAGATAAATTAGATAAATTATTTGATTTTAATATTTTTAATGGGTTTCATATTTTAACTGAAATAAAAATGAAAAGATTGTTTTTGATATATCTTTTTTAATTATTTTTTATAGGAAGTTGACCAATGAAGCTCATATTTTTATTTTTCATTCATCTTTGCTTGAGGACCAATTACTAAAAAATGTATATTGATCATCATTAATTAATATTTTTCTTCCAAAAGATTAAGATGAATGTAAGTTCAAATAAATTTTATAAATAATAATAGAGCATATTTATTATAAACAAAATAGTTACATATTTGATTGGTTTCACTTTGAAATCGATATAGGACATAAAATCCCATGTCACTCAAAAGAGGAGAATGGTTCAATAATTTTAATTATTATATAAATCCATAAAAAAATAAAAAGAATTAATTGTACGTTATGGATGTATAGATAGAAAAACTACTATAAATTATTTGAAAAAACAGAGATAATATATACGAGAAAAGGACAAAATATTAGAATTAATGACATTATTTTTGCACATTATTATTTAATGAATTGCCTAATAAGCCATTAGAAATTTAAGTGATAGAATATTTTTTGATATTTTTTTATATAGGATATTCTTCGATAATTATAATTAAAATATTACTATTTCATGAATTATTACATTTTTTTATCATTTAAATTTTAAGAAGATTATAACTATATAATAATTATAAATTATAATTAAGGATAAAATCTCATTTACGTCCTTCACATTTTACAGTGATTTCAATTTAATCCCCAAAGTTTTTTTATTTCATTTTATTTATGCTCCTAATATTTTCAAAGCGTTTCAATCTTACTCTTTTGAGAAATAACATCCAAATTATAAATAAAAAAAAATGACATTATAGTCAGATTTTAATGTTAGTGATATTCAAATACCTTTAGTAGAGATTGTTTGCTTTCAATTTTCAAATAAATATTTCGGGTATAAATTTTAGTAGGAGAAAGATTAATTGAGTATTAAGGGGGTTTAAATTAAAAAAGAAAATTTTCATATACTATAAAAATATGGGAGAAAATAATGATAAATAATATCATTTCATTCAGATAAATAATGAACACAACATCACTAATATTATAGCCTAACCTTCATATCAATTTTTTTAATTTATAATTTGAATACCAAAAAGGCAAGATTGAAACATTTTAAAAATATTAAGGATGTAAATAGAACAAAAAAAAAACTTTTAAGACCAAGTTGAAATTGCTATAAAATATAAGAGATGTAAACGAGGTTTTACCGTATAATTAATTTTGCATATATATGTATGCGTGTGTGTGTGTGTGTGTGTGTGTGTAAATCTAAATATGTTACCAAAATATATTTTTTTAATATGTAAGCTCTTATGAATTTATGAGTCAAATTTAATAAAATTTTATGAGTTTATCTGAATTCTTGAGTTTGTTAATTTTGCCTATAGAACATTATACAAGCACTTCTATTGTTATCAAAATTGTTAGTTAACTTGCTCACAAACTTGTTTTGGGGTAAACTTGGGTAAATTTGAATAAACTTGAGCAAAATCACATAAAGTCACAAGTTTATTCCAGATTTTAATTGTGTTTTTATGCGATTTTTTGGGCAAAAAATCATCTTAATTATTTTAAAAATTAGTTTTCATATATTTAGATAAATTTTTAAAAATAATCAAAATTTAAAAAGATCTATTTTCAATTTTTGTATAAAAGTTTAAAAGAATAAATTTTGAAAAAAAAAATCAATGTTTAGATTTTTTAATTATATATAAAATTTACGATGTGTTTGACTTATGAAAATATTCTCTATTTTTATTTTCTGTTTTTATTTTTTAAAAATAATTTCCATTTTTAGATATTTGAAACTTTAAGAAATGTATTTGGTTTATAAAAATAAATTTTATTTTCAAATAAAAAAATAGTAAAAATGTGTTTGATTGTCCATTTTTAAAATATAATTCTCAAAATCAAATTTAAAATAATACAATTATATTTAATATTAAATAAAAAATTATATATATATATATATATTTGATTTATATATTTAATTAATCATTAAAAATATTTATTAATATAATAAATAATTTTATAAAATAAAATATTTTTAATAAAGCTTAACATGAGTTACAAATAGCTTTAATATAATCTTAATTTAATTATATTTTTCGTTAAATCCTAAATACAAGATAACAATATGAAAAATTTCTTCATAAGATTCTGTTTTTCCTGTAAATTGCCAAAGTGCGGTGCCAAAACGATGCCATTTTGTTGAACCCCGCAAACCAAATTCGGGCGGTCTCATTTGCAGCCCCCACTCATGGGTCTCTTCTCCGACACTGAGCCCTAGCCTTGATCGCTAGTGCTGTGTCACCATCACCATCTCAGTTTGGCTTCGCATCTTACCTCTTACCTCCATTTTCGAGCTCACCGCCGCGACAATCTACCATTGGAGCCACATCGCCGCTGCACGTTCCTTTTCGAGCCTAGCCCCTCGTTCACCCCCCGTTCCTCATCGCTAGTGCTGCCCAGCCGCCTCTGTTCCTCCTCGTTCTGCTTGGCGGTTCTTTTATTTGTGGTCCTCCTTCACATATGTTAATTTGCTTTTTGTCTCAAATTGTTTATTCATAGATATTGTGAAATTTGGTCCTCCTTCAATGTGATATCAAATCAAGTGTTTATGCATAGATATTGTGAAATTTGGTCCTCCTTCAATGGTTTTCAACTACGATAGTATCTGTTCTTGTGGATTGTGCTATGAGCTATGTATGTGGTTATGCACATGTGCTATGTTTCAATTCAACTTTCATGCTGCTAAATATTCGTATTTGTGGGTTCATGCTTTGTTCATTTTGTGGGGTCTGATGTTCTAAAATCTTCTGTGTTATGTTCATTTTGTTGTCGATGTGTGTGCTTTGAAGTTGGAATGCTCAATTTTGCATTCGAGGTTATATTAGATTATATTTTTATAGTTTAATTTAAAAAAAGAAAAAAGATTTTTAATAATAGGTAAACTCTTATGAGTTTACAAGTTGAGCTTACGAGTCGAATTTATGGAGACTCCACGAGTTTACTCAAACTCTAGAATTTGACAACCTTGGTTGCTACACACAGAACATTATAGTTTTATAGTTCCTGGATCCTTTGCATGTTTCAATCCAATGTCCAATCCTTCTTATACTTAAATCTGAGCTGTTGTGCTTGAAGAACATCGAGAGGTGGAATTGTTTTGTAACAGTAACTTTGTTTGTGGTACTAAACACTGCAGGGTTTTAATGGGAATCAGTAAAACGGAAGTTAACTTGAGGAGGTTGCTTGCAGCTGCACCTCAGCAACAAAACCAGGCAAAACTTGTTCATGTGAGTTTGATGATAAGCCTTAACTCTTTTATGTTAGAATTATTGGGCTTGTGATAAACTCAGTTAGCTTGTAATCATCTTTAATTTTATTGAAATATATTTAAGTTAGTTGTTTGTTAACTCTGGATAAAGAAAAAAAACTTGATTATTTGTTGACTCTGTAGTATGTAGCTACTTTGCGTGAACAATTGGAACAATTGGCTGAAGAAAAGACACCAGAAGGCTTACCAAGGTAATGTGCATCTTTTGCTTTGCAATCTGTTAGAGGTAGATATAACTGAGACTACAGAACTTCAATATGTATTTAAAAATCAGAACTCAATCTTCTGCTAATTTTAGATTGTGGAAATCTTACCCTTATTTTAATATACCCTAAGTAGGGTGAGGTTTTCCTCCTTAATGTCCTTCACTTGGGTATAAAAATAAGAATATTAGAAATTAATACTTGTTGAAATTTTAGGGATTAGATGGAAAGGAGACTAGACAGAATATATTTTAGTAGTTTACCAATAAGATTCTGATAATTGTGATGTTGTTATATAAAACTCTGATATAATGCTTCTATTTGTACTAATATTCTAGACCAAGAACAAGCATAGGGAAATTAGTAAAAGTCCAGCCCAATAACATGCCTAGTATAATAAGATGCCTACACAATAGTAATTGTAATATTCAAACAATACTTGCAGGTTTCGCAAACAGTGGAATGAACAAATGGACATATTTTTTCGTATTTAATATGACTCACATTAGACATTGTTTATGTTGCAGACTCCTTTTCAAGTTGTACTCCCCCTTTTTTAACTATGATAAAATCTTGTAAAAGCAAAGTGACTTGATGATAATTTATTATTAATTAAAACTGTTATATTCCTGCTACGTTTGATGTGTATCTTTTACTGAACATGTGTGCATTTGTGTTTGTGTATGACTCTGATCATGCAGGATTTCAAAGGCTACACTAAATGATTATTCAGAGAAGATTGAAGTCATTGCATCCAAATTGGTTAACCCTGTGGTGTGTATTTGTATTCAATTCTACTTCAGATGGATATTGGAATGTAAAAAGCTCGGACTATACCTTTTGGGTTCCTTTGTGTGCACCATCAAAAACAAAGGACAATTTCATTAACAAAAAGATGGGATTTGTGCATTTGAAATTTCCTTATTTCTCAAATGCTAAAGGCGTTAGTGCAGTTAACATATGGGGTAGAACTAGGATTGGATGGCAAGCATTTGCCAAAGGAAAGTATTCTCATTTTCACTTTGGTTCAAAATAATTTTAACTACAATCTATATTTTCCATCTACTCAACTAAATGAACTCTTAAGGATTTTTTTTGCATAATGTAGAAAATCAAAATACATAGTATGTGAAAAGTGTATATAAACACTTAATTGCTTGAATTTTTGTGACTTGGTTGGAATTAATCACGAGGCAGCAAAAATTTGCTCCTTTTGTTTTGTTTTCCTTTTCATCTTATCTTTCTTACTTCTTTATATTCCATTTTAGTCTAGGCGGAATAGGCAGACTTCATGATTGTCATTTTAACCACTTGACATTGCTACTCAGCCGGACATACAAGTATCTCAGAATGACTTCGAAAGGGATTCTGTTAAAGAAAACCATTTTGAAGTTGAGGGGAAAAAGCAGATTCCTCTTTCTTCTGGATTGAGAAGAAGATCTGTGTAAGCTATTGTCAGCCCTTCTTGCAGCTATATACATTTTGTAGGCTGGTTTACTGTTACTTATCTTGTTCATGGAACAGACCTGCCTCAAGTACTGAAGATAGACCAAATGAGCCTGCTGAGACTGGTCACTTATCACCTGTTAAATTGGATGCTGCGGCTCATGCACACATTGAAAAGCACAGGTATTGTTTACTTGGGTTGTTATTTGAAATTTATTTTATGGTGGGTTGGTACTGTAGTGAAGAGTCCATGACCTATACACCTTAGCTTCCTTGTCGATTTGTTTTGAACTAAATAACAAGCATTGATGTTTTGAGGTAAATCATTGGGATATACTATTGGGTGTTCTACGTATGTTTAAATGTATTTTTTTGTTGTAATTCACTTGAAGCAGATGGTGTATACCATTGTGTGATTATTAATTATTTACCTGAAAAAGCAAGATGAGCTTTGAGGAGGTTTAGTGGCTAAAATATAAAGTCAAAATATTCTTGAAGGTTTATGATGTATAGAAGAAAATAATATTTACCATGAATATCACATCAAAGTTGTTGGTACATGACGTACATTGGTTGAGAGTCTCGAGATAGTGACATGAAGCATGGAAAGTGCAGCATTCTTTGCGGATAAATTCCACGTAAACATCAGGATGAATAGCAGCTCTCTTATAAAACAAACAAGTACACATTTTACGCATTTTTGTTTATCATTCAGCTAAAGAATAATGAGACCTTGTAGTGGGGCATGGTAGTGAATCATACCCGTGATGTGGTAACTTTGGAAGATGGCATTATAAGATTAGTGGTTAGAGACTTTGAGTAAGTTGCCTAGAAATGTAATGTTTTAAACGTTTGGGCATACATGAAAGTGATACTATGTTAATGGCTTTTGGTTAAATGGAAAACAAATTCAAACTAAAGTATCAACATCGATGCCAGACCAATAGGGTCTTCGCTTTGGAGTTTATATGGTCATCGTTGACCCATCTTCTTGATGTTTGTGAATCATTACTTGCACAAATGCTTTAAAATATGCACACAATGTATTAGATCATCAATTGTTACTGTCATTTATGTTAGTTATCTGACTGCTTTCCATTTATTTGTATCACTTTACGTCAGATCTTTCATTACTCTTTCAACTGCTGTATGTTCTTGTTATTTATTTATTTACTTTTCTTTTATACTCTGCAGAAAGTTGCAAGAGGATTTGACTGATGAGATGGTTGTGTTGGCAAAGCAACTCAAAGAGAGTAGTCTCATGATGAACCATTCTCTGCAAAATACTGAAAAGGTCTACTTTTCATATTTCCGTCAAGTCCTGCTTCTGTAATTCCTAAAAGTTTATAAAATCTTAATGCTGAATGAGACTAAATTTAGAATGATGTGAGATTTAGAATGATGACTGTGATTGTGACCAAAGGTGAGTGCTAAACCTTGGGACGGATGTGGTGGTCATCTGGGTCAAATTTGTTGCAAGGAATGTCCTTCTTAATCTCAAATTAAATGCTAATTTTAATAAAACAATCTTGCATGAAATATTGATTCTATGGTTGTCTTGATAGATGTAAGATAGATACACTGTCCAATGTGCTGTTGGCTATAAGAATTTTTGTTCTGCACCTCCAAGCTCGAAATGTAAGAATTTTAGAAACGGAATCTAGTCCATTTAATAGGATTGAATATTCTGTATGCAGGTTGATATATTGTCACATTAGGTTAGTATTTATCATCTTGAAAGTTTGTCTTATTACAAACTTATTTTCATATTGTAGCCAAGTGCTGTAGTTGTTTGGCAACATTGTTTTTGTATCGGCTGTGATTGGATTAGCTTGCCTCTTTCTTAATATGTTGCTTGCTCTAGTGGGATGAGACTACTCAGTGCACGTTATAGTGGTGATTCTTAATCGTATCGTTGTTTTTGTTGATGATTGTAACGATTTTTGAAGTTTGGATAACAAGATGTTAAACCGATGAATTGATTATGGCTGGCTTGCAGATACTTGACTCTACTGAGAATGCCATTGAGCATAGCTTGGCAAGCACAGGTCGTGCCAATGTGCGAGCAACGGCAATATACTCCGAGAGTTCCAAGACTTCTTGCTTAACGTGGCTTGTGATATTTGGAATGACGTGTGTATTTATCATGGTTATACTTCTGATCCGTGTTACATAGACTGTAGTTCGCATTTCACTGGATATAAAAATGACTAACATTATAGATCTTCCTACAATGTAAAGTTGCATTTTTTTTTCAGGACTTCTTAAACTTGCTTTATATTCATGTATTTGTACTCGTTTGTCGTTGTGCTGTAAGTCATGTGATTTATGCATGCGTTAACATCATGTTATATTTTATGCTTTACAGTTTACATCTTTAAAATCAAATCAATTTTTATTTATAATTTTTAATCAAGAAATTTAAATTTTTAATTTGTAAATTAAATCCATTCTTGAAATTTATGACCCGAAAAAACAAAAGAATCATTAACCTATCACTGAGGTCAGAAGTTTTCAAGTGCTGAACGACTCTTTAAAGTGAATATGTTTTTTAAGTGAAAAAATAAGAGATTATCATATTAGATTAATAAAGTGAATTATGCGAGGATTCCAATATATATAGATTGTGGACAATAAATTAACATAAATAAATTTAAATTTTTCTCTTATTTAAATGAAGAGAGAAGTAGGAAAGGAAAAATATTAAAAATAAAAGTTTAAATATATTTTTAATTCTTATAAATATAAATTATTTTAATTTAAGTTTTTTTGTTTCTTATTTTGACTTTTGGTCCCTTATTCGTCTAATATTATATTTTTAATCTTTATTATTAGTTAGTATTATTAAATAATGATATTTATAAGAATCAAAAGAAAATTTTTGAAATATTTATAAGAATCAAAATTAAAATTTTCAATATTCATAAAGACTAAATATATATTTTAAATAGTTATAAAGATCAAAGTTTAGAACAGCAGGGATAAAAAAATATTAAAAAAATTAAAATTAAAAGTATATTTAAGTAAAAAATAAATTATCTCTCGGTTCTTTTTATACTTTCGTCCAAGGAGGGTAAGTGACAAACTGAAATAGCTAAATAAACTTCCTTTAAATCCGACGTTTAGTTGCTACGCAGATGTGCTGTTGACTGATTTCTTTTTAAATTTATCCGACCTTTAGTTGCAGGATTGGCAATTGATGGTTCATAAATCTCGACACGCGTCGCATTTTGTTTATCTAGAAGACTAGTGGATTAATAAATAGAATAAAACAAAATTTGCATGCCGTGTTTATGATGTCATGCATGATGCAACGTCTTTCTTTAATTTTTTCCTTGTTGGAAATTCAGCTCAATTATTGTGTGCATTGCTAAATATTAATTCAATTGATTTTCTGCAAGAAATATGTTATTTGAATATACAAATTCAACACCACTCAGGAATACTGTGTGGGATATATATTTAAAAAAAAATCATATTTTTCTAAGTTTTTTATTATATTTATTTTTTATCCGACTCATAAATTATTTAAAAATATATCCGAAGATAATGCGAAAAAATTGTTTATCTTTCGCAACACAACTCAGCAGAAGCAGCATGCCATGGCAACGCTCTTTTAAAGCTTTTAGTTTTTAAAAAATTCTTTTGAAATTCACATTCTATTGTTTGTACTGTTAAATTCCCCTATTTCATATTTGACATCTTATTCTGGACCCGAGAGAATTTGTGCTTTTGATTCCCCCCCCCCCCTCCTTTTCTCTCTCTTTGCCTTATACATACAATTAATATTTTCCAAATCATTAACCAATGGTGAGTAATAGAGTGGACAATAACTTAGCAAATATCAATTGCTTCTCAACTTTAAATTTAAACTTTGATTATTTATTAATAAAAAAACTCAATTTTTTTATAACACAAAACTACTAATAAATAAAAATGTTACGTTGTTATATTATTCAAATTTGTTACCGATATAAAACTTTTAATAAATTTCAAATGTACGATAATATAATTTATTAAACATAAAACTCTTTAGACAAATCAAATTGTTGATCTTTACTTTTTAGTTTTCAGCATGCAAGAGAAAAGGAAAGCGCAGTTGTTGTGGGGTGCGTTGGGGTAGAGCCATAAATATTGATAATAAATTATCCAACGTCATTGGCCTCCACCACACTGCACACCCATTGCATTTACGTGCATTATTCTTGGAAGCTTCCTCTTTCATACACACACACACTTATTATTTCGATCCAAACTAACAAACTAAAAGCACACCGTCACGCACTGTGGAATTGTAGTATATCCACCGGAATGGACACACGTCATGCATGTGTACTGTAGAAAACGATGATTTTGTTTTTAACTATTTTCACTACCCGTATAAAACCAAGACACACTGCCTTTGGGCATTTCTTTCACCATCCACATTAAACGAAGTCATATGCTTATGCATATCTTTGTTCCAGGGGTGAGCAGACACAACTGAATGGGGAACTGTTGGTCTCTTCCATCTGGTTCTCAAGGGGATCATCCCCACTCCAACACTACTGCCGGCAACAATCAATTAGGTAAATATACCAACAAGCCAATCACTCCCTTTCCTTTCTTCATATTTTTTTCTTCCGTAGAAACTGAATATTTATGATGTGACACTGTCTGGCATTTGAATCAAATATTTTCTTTCATAGTTTTAAGAGGAAGAATTGATCACATATATTATTTGGTGTTTTTCTTTTGTAGTCATGGGTGGATTGTTGCTTTGGTTCCCCCCCCCCCCTTTTTTTTTCCCTTTTCTTTGTTTTCTTTTGAGGTTTTGATTTTGTGTGTATAGACTACAGGGGCAAAATCAAATATTTATGATTTTGTTTTCTTCCTATTAGTAGGGTAGCAGCTTCGAACATGGCATCCCTTGCATATCTAGGTCTTCAATTCATTATGGGTTGTTTGTTTCTAGCACCGTTGCTTCATAGTTCATATCCTTTCATTTCGAGAACTTGATCGACCAATAAAATTGATAATGCCAAAAATTAAATAGCCTTGCTATATCTATGCTATTGTTCAAAAAGTTGGGACTAATTTCCGAAAACACTAACCAATATTACCTAATGTTTCAAACTTATAAGGGGGAAAAAAGATCCCATGGCCACCTGATTTGAAGCTACTAGTGATATTGGTTATTAACAAAAGGTTGTCCTGAATTTCGTTGCATAATTCAATGTTTTCTCGCTAGCATCATTCGTTACTTAATAATATCACAAAGTGTGTGTTGGTGTGGCAACATCTCAGGGAGCAGTCAGTTTGCTGCTACTGCCAGCAATACAAGACTATTGCACAACGGCAATTCTACTTCACTTGGGCGTAGCAGCCACTCTGGAGGAATCAGCAGGCTCTTTGGACCAAGTAGCAGTAATAACTACACAACCAGTAACAACAATACTAGTACATCACTTTGGGGCTCTGACCATAGCCAGAACACTAGAGCAAGAGATGAAGAGGAGTTTCCTAATGGCCAGATCTTGGATGCTGCAAACTTGAGAGAATTCACTTTGGCAGAACTGAAGGCAGCCACTAGAAACTTCAGATATGACACTGTGTTAGGAAAGGGAGGTTTTGGTACGGTATACAAGGGCTGGCTTAAGGAAAGAGCAGCAAGAAATAGAGGTGAGGAATTGATAATTGCCATAAAGAAACTGAATTCTGATAGCTCACAAGGACTTGCAGAATGGCAGGTATTCACTCACATTGATTAACACTTTAAAACTAGAATCACTCCTTTTGATTTTATTTTATGAGACTTTATATATTTTGATGCCTTTTTCTTTGTGCAGTCAGAGGTTAATTTCTTAGGAAGGCTTTCTCATCCCAACCTTGTAAAATTGTTGGGATTTGGGCGGCCGGATGGTGAACTATTCCTGGTGTATGAATTTATGCATAAGGGCAGCTTGGATAACCAGCTATTTGGAAGTAAGAGCTTATCACACTGTTGAATCCTAGGACACCCACAAAGTTTTCCCAGCATGTATACCAATTTGGGGAATTATATTTGTCACTTTCCCTGATCTTCCCTACATGATTTTTCTTCTGCAGGAGGTGCACGTGTTCGGCCACTTCCATGGGACACAAGATTAGAGGTTATGATTGGAGCAGCTAGGGGACTAGCTTTCCTTCACTCCTTAGATAAGAAAATCATATACAGAGATTTTAAGCCCTCAAACATCTTACTTGACATGGTAAGTTTCTTTTTATCATTTAGGCATTGGATATCCCATGATCACATTTTGCTCATCTTGAAATGTGAATTTCCCAACTTACAGCATGCGTGCTATTGATGAATTCAATGGAATGCAATAAAAGTCAGTCTAATTTTTGGTTTTGCTGCCAGACATATACAGCCAAGTTAGCGGACTTTGGCTTAGCCAAGTCTGGTCCTTCTGCTGATGAGACACATGTGTCAACACGGGTTGTGGGAACACATGGCTATACTGCTCCTGAGTACATTGCCACAGGTAATGTCAACAAATTTCCTCTGAATCCAATCTTACATTCTCACAAAGTGGTGGACACTAACTCTTCTGATGCTAATCAAATAGGCCATTTGTACGTGAAAAGTGATGTGTATGGATTTGGAATTGTTTTGGTGGAGATGCTGACCGGCAAGCAGATAACTGATATAATGCGCCTCACTCAGCAGAATTCCATACTTGATTGGCTCAGATCAAATATATTAAATAGAGCAAAAATGAGAAGCAATATGGATGCAAGGTTGGAAGGCAAATATCCCCCCAATTTAGCCTTGCAAGTAGCTCGACTTGCTTACAAATGCGTTGGAGTAGATCCCAAAGTGAGGCCATCAATGAAAGAAGTTGTTGAGACATTGGAACAGATTGAAGCAGCCAACGAGAAACCAGCAGATAACAGAAGGAAGGCTAACCATTCCAAGACAGTACAACTAAATGGACCGCCAGATGGTGGTTAAACCATCAACACTGTCTTCTTTGGCAACTGAATTGATTGTGAATGTAAAGAGAATAGAGTGGCCTAGTGGAGTTGAGCTTGTACTATAATGTACATATATGCCAAGTGCCAACTGGTCCTGGGAACATATTTCATATTTCGGTGGATTATTTAAGATACACACTGAAAAAGTTGATGACAGACCTTCAGCTGGAAAAGGAAAATGAGTGAAGAAGGAAATGAAGTATTTTGACATAGTTTTATAAGATTTCTGTAAAAAAGGATTTTTTGTGCACTCTATTTGGATTTGAGGTGAAGGCCTCTGAGGGTATCTGCCAATAGGTGAGGGAGTCTATGTCACGCAGCTTTAGGTGCATCCAAAACTGGGCCTTCTCCCTGCATTGATGACCAAACAGGTCCCTAGTTCATCCCAAATTCTCCATTAATTCTTCATGCTGCTCCCGAGTTTTATTGTATCTATCTATGACTAGTTGTTCATTACATTTTCTTATTAGTTGTTCTTTACATTTTTTTTAATAGTTGTTCTTTACATTTTCTCGGGTAAAGAATATATAAATGTTATAGAGCAATTATTTCAGAGTCTCATATATGGTTCAGATGAGTATAATTGGACATCACTTGTTCAGGTTGTGTTAAGGACTCTCAATATATGAACAAAAAATTAATTTAACGATATTTAAGAATCACAATTTCTGTTTTTAAACTTTCAAATAAAAAGTAATTGGAAGTTATCAACTGATCATGTTAATATTGACGTAGTTCATACAGTTCACCAGAATAAACGAAAATGGAGCCAGTTCAACGTCTCTCCGTTTCTACTAAAAAATATTTTAGACCCATACTCCATTGTCAATTAGACTATATAGAGTTTGCATTGATGAAGTAATTAATTAATTCCGATGCTAAAAGAGTTGTAACGCCCAACTCAAATTCAAATCAGAAGTTCCATCATTTTCCAATTGTAAAGATACGAACATTAATGAGAGTAATGTATTAATTTTCAGCAAATAGCAGGCAAGCTAATTTTCTATTTCTACAAAGCTCCTTGAGGGAAACTTCTGGGATGTGGACGCTGGATTGGAGATTTGAGATTATTCTGTACGTTGTTTTCAACTCAAGAGGACTTGAAAAGGGGCACTCAAGGTTAAATGCCGACTGGGCATAAGACTTTTAGTGATCACGTGTTAAAAAATACATTAGTCCAGGATTTCTTTCGGCCAATCATCTGTCCAGGATTTAATGTCAAAAACTTCACAATTAAGTTTTCCTATTTTAAATGTAGGGCTTCATTCATTTTCAAATCTAGTGCTGAATTGTTGATGTAAGTGAATAGAGTCGAATTCATTAGTTTTGTTCGTTCCACGTGCATTAGAATGTATCCAAGTGTCTCACGGCTGCTATTTTTCAAATGTTTCCCTATGCTCTTTATCCGATTTAGTTATTGTTCGTCTGTAGTTGATTAAGAACTTTTTAATTTTTATTTATGATGATTATGGCAAATTCTCACAATTCATAGGCAAGTTTGGATGGAAAAGGAAATAATATTTTAAAACTGATAAAATTATAAATCAATGAAAATGATATATATATATATATATATATAGAGAGAGAGAGAGAGAGAGAGAGAGAGAGAGAGAGAGAGAGAGGAAAACACTTAGATTGAGTTCTTATGTTCATTCTATTCAATTATCAAATTAAAAAAATGATAGGTGACCAATTTTATTGAGATATACTTTCAACTTTTAAATTTCCATTCCAAAAAAAAAATGTTCACACGTTCTTATTTGATTTGAGAAATAATTAAAATAGTTATAAGGAATTTGATATAAGTCTTGTTTATATATATACATGTACACATTTTTATTATGGACTCGGGCCCCGAATACTGAAAATCCTCTTGAATTTCCGGTCTAAATGAGAAGTTGGGCCCTAAATTGAGAGATCTGGTAGGTGTTGTGGCTGGACCGGCCCATTTGTTGAAATAGGCCAAGTTAACCACATATATTGTACTTTATTAGGTAGTTAGTTAGTCGACCCATATTAAAAAAAAATAAAAATAAAAGAAGAAGTAGTTAGTAGACCTCGGACCCTAAAAAAATAGAGTAGTTGGTAGACCAAAAACAAAAATCAACTAATTTTCGCAACCGCCAACCGCAACGACAATTGGCCAATCTGAGAAGTGAGAAACTTGAAATTGAAAAATATACCCCATCCAATGTGAATTTATATAGTGTCTCATGTAAAATATATTCATTAAACATTTCTTTCAGCCAAATTTGTTACGTTGTTATTGGAGTGAAAAATCTAGATTTTAGTTTCTCATAAAATAATTTAGATAAATTGTACTCCACAGTCGCCACGATCAAAGTTTTTGATAATGACTCGAAATATGTTAGATCATTATTATTTTTAAAAGGACTAAACTAAAGCTTCGATGCAATTTTAAAGTCTTTTTTCAATGATTATTCGTCAGTTTTTTTTTCTCCTTTCTTTCAGAGACCAGCTCATGTTAGAAACTACAAGCATCTATGCCATGTCCAAGTGATCATTAGATTAATGGTCGTCAACAGAATACATTATTAAAAGAGAAAGAGTTCAACTTGGTCAATCCGGTCTCAATAGGGGCAACTTTTTTAGTTGGGATTTTATTTTTGTTGGGTGGTTCTTGATAGTTTTTCAAGGTCAAACAGGTGGACAGGACAGCTTAATCCTAAATTAACGCTTTGGTGTAACCCATTTGTCCTAGCCTTTTTTTTTAATATTTTTTCTAATTCGGACAGAATAGATAGGCCTGATAAAACTTGGTTCCATTAGAAAGGAACTGTTCAAATGGGCCTATTATTATTAAACTTTCAATTTTCTACATAAATGCGTATATACATTTTTCCTAACGAGATATCCCCTTTGTAGGAAACTTCAACATTTGTAACTTGCGAAAATGAGAGAGTATGTCGAGGCTTACACTGCAATGTGCAAACTGACAGAACCCTCTTCCCTACTCATGCTGCTGTGTCTCGCTGTTTGGAGTTTTTTTTTTTTTTTTTTAATATCTGAATGAACATTTGTATTTTTGCACAAATATCAATCTTCTTCGAAATCATATGCCTTTTGTTTTTCCAAAAACAGAAAGAAGAAAATTAACCTTTCAAGAGAGAGAATGTGACTTCCGTCTCTAAAGTTGAAACCATCATGTTTTCTGTTAGCCGAAAAAAAAAAGGAGAGAAAAAACCACGTTAACTCAGCGTATTTCTTAACCACCTACTAAGTGCCTATTTGGTTTACCGTTTGCAACTCTCAGAAGGCTTTTTAGGAGAAAGAAAATGACTTTGTATAATAAATAGTAGTATTTGATTTAACTTCTTCCAAAAGGCCTTCTTTCATAAAGCTTTTTAGAAGAGGTATCTTTAAGATTACTTTTCATTCTAGAAAAAAAACCTTTTGAAAAGGAATCTTACTATTACTTTCACATCAATAACTAAAAGTAATTTTATTTTATCTTATCTAAACAAAATTCATTCTTTTAAAAGGCCTTTTGACATATTTAAACCAAACAAAAATCATTCTTTTAAAAGTAATTTTTCTAAAAGACCTTCTTTTAAAAAATTATTTTTTAAAAGATCTTCTCCCAAAAGTTAAACCAAATAGACCCTAACTAATCTACTACCGTATATGCACACACACTCATGATCTGGTGAGCTCTATTTTCCTTAAAAGTTCCCAAGACATTGAAATGTTATATAAATGCATGCTAGAATTTCTGGTTTTCTGATCATGCCAACTAGGAATTTAACTACTTCCTTTTGCGCCCATGTTCTTTGCAAGGAATGAAAAGCTAACGTAGATTAAAAAACGGTTAAAGGTGATAACCGGTGAGGTAGAGGATATATAGCAAACGGCCAGAGCACCGTCTTTTGGAGTGATTGGTGTAGGTCCCGTTCACTTCACCACGATGGGTTTTCTTTTTTTTTTTTTATCTTTTCTCTTTTTGGGAAAAAGAAAGGACAAAATAGACTATGGATCTGATACTCGCCCCAGGACCCATATCCACAACTCCATAAATGGCCAAACCTTTAACCTGCCTATTCAAATTTCATAACTAATAAAAGCTTCTTGTACGCTTGATCCTAACACTTGTACCTTGCTCCAGATCCACCAACCACTCATCGAGAAAGAGTGATAGAAACTTACCACAATGATATGTGTTTGATTTGCTAATAACTGAGAGTTAATTCCTTCCCGCTTTATGTTAGTAACTCAAGATGCATGCGTTCATAATTAAACATTTAATGGACCATGCACCATTTACAGCTACTCAATTAATTCCTACACTTGAAATTGAAATTTTCAATATAACATAACAAAACAATGACGCTACGAGCCAGAGAAAAAAACAAAAAACAAGTATCATATCTAATGTAATTCTTAATAAACTAAAATTATATATACTTATATATACAAATGCATATGCCTCACCTCAAGAGATATAATGGGTCGACTAGCAAAGAGCTTCCTCGGCTTTTCTTGGAAACGTGGAAGATTTGGCTTGCAACGCAAAGACAGAAGCCAAATCATGGGGCACTTGAAAGAACCCTTGAGAAGGTGCAACTAAATTAGCGCTTCTAGCTACACGTGGTTTCTTTGGAGGTGGAGGGCAAACCAGGGGGGTCCTCAATGTTTGAGTTGGTGATGACGGTGTGTGGCACTCTTGCTCTTGCTCTTCGTTTAGCTCCTTTGTTGTCTCTAGATCGGATAGTTCTGTGCAGTGGCTAAAGGTTCTAGTTGTAGGACCGGTTCGTATAGGCCTAATTGGCCGAAATTCATCTAAGATTTCAAGACCCATTTGCCTCAAAAATCAAAGGGAGAGCACTATAGGTTGTGTATGTAGTTAGCTCCTCTTTGAAAAGCAAAATTCAGAGGCAATTGTGTTCTTTCCACAACGTTATAATTGTAGTCTAGGAAAAGGGTTTTTGTGTGTGGGAATATTTCCCGCGAGAGGAGGGGGAGGGAGATGGAAGGTGTGCAGAGAGAAATTGAGAGGGTGATGATGGGAGGTGCTGAAAGAGAGACAGATATATGAGAGAGAATGGTGGTGGTGGGGTGGGGAAGGGGGGCTATAGATGAGAATGATAAACACCAATAATAGTAGGAATAATAAATGGAAGAACAAAATTGAATGGGAATTTTTCACTTAGAATTATAGATTAATTCTTAATGTGTCTAAAGTTATGTTAAGAATGTAAATTTTTAATATGACTTGTGTAATTTAATTATAAACGATTATTTTATATATTTAAGATGAAAAGTTTTATTTACAAATATCTCATAATAAACAAGGAAAAAGCAGGGTTAGAAATTGGAAGACACAAGAAATTATGCAAATTGAGGAAAAGGACAAAAGTGAGAAAACGGAGTAAAAAGGAAAGGAAAAAGGAAAGTGGAAAAGTAGAATGGCAATGGCAAAAGCAAAGCGAAGGATGTTGCAATTGTTGTAGTGCGTGGGAAAGTAAGTGTTACAAAGTTAAAAGACATGCAGAAGCAGCACAGCCTTCATCTGAGCACAAAGGCAGATGATAGCTTAGATGCTGGTAATGTGGCCGCCCCGCAACATTCCCGGGACTCCTCTGATCTGCGCCGCCCTTTATTTGGTCTCATACTATTTGCCTTCGTTATGCCGTTCCTCGTTTAATTAACCATTTTTTGTTTTTCCTTTTTAATTTGAAAGTTAACTTATTCTTGATTTCTTGTCATTCAATCTTCTAGCTTTTGTCTGTTTATGTCCTTACAATTTTTTAGGTTACTTTTGGTTAATATTGTGTTCAGTTCATGAAGTATAGTGACTTTGCTCTTCTTTTTTTTTTGACAATATAGTGTTTTAAGTTATATTCAGCTCTGCAATATATCATTATATTGCGTTCAGCTCTCATGGAATATATTATATATTTATTGGTTAATTTATTTTAGCAAGGGCGATTTAGGAACAATCAAGTTGGCCATAAAAAAAAAAAAGTTGGCCGAATTTGAATATTGCCACAATTGTTGTTAGTAAATTACTTAGTAAGTATTTTTGTAAATACTTATTGAGTCTAGAGACCTATTTTTATTGGTCTGATAAATTATTTATGCAATTTTTGGTTAAAAGTGGTGGATAGATAAAAAACTTAATTCTTTAAAATGAAAATTCTCAAATTTGAACCTTATATTATTACACGTAAAGTTCGTTGAGAGGTTGCATTAATTTCCCTCCACATCAACCAACCATTTTCGGATTTTTGTAGACCTATTTTAATTATGAATGGGTTAGTTATAAATTTTTCTTGACAAAAAATTTAATATTGACATATAATTTTAACTTTCAATCAGCATTAATTGAATGATTCAACGTTAATTTATATTTCATTTTCAAAATAACGTTATATATATATATATATATATATATATAGTCTCTCAAATATTATAACGTCATAGATGGAGATAGCTCGAAGACTTAAACTGGGATTAGAACGAAGATATATTGTGATTGAAGGAATCTTTATAGAGTAAAACCGTGTAATTAAAGGACAAGTCTAGAGTATTCTTTGTTTCGTTAAATTTAATTAACTCTCATGTGATTACAAAACGTGACACTTGTCTGCTAGCTGCTAGAAAAATCCCAAAGATAACCATAAAAACATTTTTAACACTAACTTCAAGCTCTAACATTAAATAATAATTAAAGAATCAAAATTTTGTTGTTAAAGTTATTTTTTTCTCAGAATAATATGACTTATCTAATTATCCATTTTGAACTTTAGTAAATTCTAACAACAATGCTTGTAAATAATTCTAACAGTGTAGTTTTTTTTAATATTTTATTTTTCCTTTTTAAGATGACTATCAATGGATTACATATTTGTTCGTTTAAACTACCGTGGGTTACCAACAAAAGAGTTAGTATAGCAGAAGAAATATACTATGATTTTAGGAAGGATTTTGATTTGATTTCCGGATAGAATTCTAGTTGCAAGAGTAAATCTAATTATGTTTAAATAGGATTAATCTCTTTCTTGATAATTGGCAGGAGAATACTCTTAGAAAGCCAAAACTGTGATTGATAGTGTATCCTCGGATCATCTATGTAACTTTGCTATCTCTTTGTTTATTTCTAAACCCATCGGCTAATTCTCCAAGTAAATCAAGATTCAGATCAAGCTTAATTATAATCTTCTGTCATATAATATTAAACAACGATTTTATAGTACTGTGTCGATCATGTGATCCTTGTCCAAAACATTGCAGACAAACTGCGATTAGATTGCTGCCATGTGTATCTCACACGCACATATATAAAGGAGCGATTAAGATTCATATAATCTACATTTTACAACACTAAAGCCTGCAGTGTCATTGAGGACCCAAAGTCTCCATACAACGTGGAAGCCACCACACATAGTTCAGTTGTAATCTTCAAAAGCAACATCCTCTCCTCTTCAATTCCTCATTTTCATTGAAGACTTTGTCCTTTGTTGCATGCATGGAAGAAGCCAAATGAGGGAGAATTGGGAAAACAAATTAATATATATATATATATATATATATATATATATATATATATATAATATGCATATCACATTTCTTACTGCCCAGAGAATAATGTTACCCATTACAATCCAAATGACAGAAGCTTTGCTTCGGATCCAAATCAAATAATCGTACGCGGTATTAAGAAGCAAAAGCTGCTAACGCGCACATGACTATTTCTCACTGAATAAACATAGTTTGTGAGCTGTATTATATAAAAGTTAAAAATAGTAAACTAATATTTGAATAATGGGAAGCTATATGCAGCAGATCGCCAAGACGAGTGAAAAAACCATCATACTACCTCTGGTGAATGCATTAGGTGCTGCTTGCTTCGTTGGAGGAAAAAAGAATCGTAAAGAGAATCTGGGTTTGGCTTACATATGTGATGATGGTAGCAGTTCTGGTACTGGTTAATCTCGACAGTAAATTTCGCCCTACATATTCAACTTCCTTATCTATCAAATATATTTTGATCAGCTTCAAAAATTCAAAATTTTAAAAAATTCTAAAGTTCTATGGAGTATATAGGAATGAATTTTTTGACTTTTTTTTTTTTGCACATGGCCATGGCATATTATGCGAACAGAAAGATAAGCACAATAAATAAATTCTCCCAAATCTTAAAAAAGGCTATACATATTTATCTTGCTTGTTTTTTTTTTTTAAATTATGATATGTTGGATTTATTTAGTCAACATGACTCTTAAAATTCAATGGATTTAGCATCTAAATCCATCATGGTGCCTATAACCAGTACAACCCTTTATATTTAATGTAATTATGGCAAACTTTAACTAAATAAAGTTATAACCTAATTGCTATAACTTTTAGTTTAATGGTAAGTGATTGATCTAATAAATAGTATCAAATCAAAGTCATGACTCTGAATCTCCCAACTAACACTAAAGGGAGATTATTAGCTTTATTTGACTAGTATTACCTTTAAAACTTTAACATTCCAATCCATAGAGCTTGTAATGGATGCAGCACTTTATACTTAATGCGATTTTAAAAAACTCTAAGCAAATAAAGTTGTACCTTTACTAATAATTATATTTTTTGGATTAAGATCCTCTAAAGTGAAAATAGTTATAAAGTGAAAAAATGTGGAATCAAATCATTGAATCAATAATTTTTATTCAGTATAGATCCCAACAAAATGATCTAAAGATAAATGACCCCCACTTTTCCACTTTACAACTATCCTTACTTTAAAGGATTCAAAGCCATAATTTTTGACTTCATGATAAGCATTTGATTTACCATGATACCACAATATGAAAAAACAAGATAAAATCTTAATTCAATGTATATAGGTACGGGGATGTCGGCTTTCCGTTACTGCTTTTTCGATTAATCTTCAATTGAGTAAATAAAATTCCTTCAAAAGTGAAACTGAAGAATATGAAGAGAGAGTCAGAAAAGCGAACTCCATAATTGATAATTAATTATGCATTGGCAGAAATGTTCAGTATAAGGCATTGATGCCTTCTTCATTTTCTTCTGAAATCATAGAAAGCTCGAAAAGAAAGTCCTCTTGTAATTGACTTATTTTAAACGCTCGTTGACATCCAAAAACACCTTTAAATTTCTGTTAGTTAGCACTCCCCACACAGAGTCCATGCACGGGTCAATTGTAGCTCCAGAACCCTTTCTGGTAGAACAGGTAAATTCCATATACGAACGAGTGAATCCAAAAGCGGGATACGTGGCCGGCTCGAAGTCCATTTTCTTGCGTCACGGATAAGAATCCTATGTGTGAAAGAATACATAGGACCTGCTTGATCACTAGTGCCTACTGGTAGGCCACACATCGTAGTCTCACTAATTCATTATCAGCAGAGACGTGAGCCTCTAATCAACAAGATGGGTGGTGACTTGGTGATTTTAAAATGACAATAATTTATAAGAGGAAGAAGTCTAACGAGCAAGGTATCCAATGAAGTTTGTCAATATGTGATATTTAAATGAAGATGCTTACCTATTATATTCTTGTGCTTCGTTTGTCTTGTGCCTTTTAAAACTCATCACATGCATTCACACTTGGAGTTCTTGTAATTTAATATTAATAAATAACATTGATTTTGGTGGGCCATGGGTGACCATTTTCTCAGATAGTGCTCACATGCCCGCACCTTTTTGTTTGTGTGTATTTTTATTTCAACACAAATCAAAATATATAGTAGTAGTTTCATAGCCTACTTATATAATTAATGAAACTATGCAAGTTAAATTTTAATTCAGAATATTATTTCATATAAAATCATTGAAGAACAACAGGATGAATTATTGTATGATTACTTATACTACAACAATATTTTTGGTTTAATTATTTATATCATTATATTAAATTGGTCATTAAATTTCATTAAATAAATATGTTAGTATTAATTAACATCATTGTTGTTGAATAGTATATACAACGAACCTAGTTATTACGTTGAAAATGATAGCTCTCGGTTACATCAACGTTATTTGCAAGCTATCGCTGAGGATATCAGAACTTGGTTCCATAATCATTAATCGTGGTCTCTTAATTCATACGCTCCTCAAGGGGAACAATTGTGCAGAGTCTGCAAACCACATTTAGTTAACAAGTAGTATATCAATGGTGTTTTCTCCTTGCTGAATGTAATGATGCTTTTGTATATATTGGAGGTGAATGTACTTGGGTAAAGAGGGAAAAAATAAAGACCAAATATCTAAACAAGGAGTTTAAAGACTAGAATCAATTTGAATTTAATGAGAGTAAAATTAATCCAAAAACATTAAAAAAAGATTTTTTATATTAATTTGATCCTTATAATATCAAATAATTATTAAATTAAGGTTCAAATTAATATTTAAATATAAATTAAAGGACTACAGTGATATTTAATTTAAATTTTGAGGAATCAAAAGACTCTTGGTGTCCATATATTTTTAAAATATTAACTTGTGTGTTTACTCAATTTAATGGCAAATGTTCTTGACGTAGAATAATATTATTTGTACTTATTTTATAAATTTATTGTCGATATATAATAAAAGGGAAGACACAAAATTGTCTATTTATAATAAATCGAAAAAATGAATATAAATAATTTTTTTTAGCGTACTGGTGTTGCTTTTGTTAGCCTTGTTACTCTCTTGTACCCAAAAAGAATAAAACACAGAAGCAATACATGTCCGATTGTCTGAATAGCATCGCAATATTGTTCAATCTTTTGAGTCCCGGGGGCGCGTTCTTTGATGCATCGAACTTGCAAGTTGTATGGTGCAACTTGACGAAAAGCACCATCTTAGCTAGCCTCTGAGTTAGTTTGGTGCACGAGAGACAGAGTGTATGGTACGATCCCCTCTTGGGTAAAGTAAACCTGGAACTTACTTAACAGTTTTGAGAGAGAGAGGGGAAATAACTTCTAAATTTAGGCAACTGCAAAAAGGAAAGTTCTTAAATGCACCAATAGTAGGGTTGCGCTCCGTTGTGCGATGTTGTGGAGCTCAGGTAGAGGCTGTTCCATGGGGAAAAAAAGGTTGGAATTGCAAGTGTAGACGACAGGCATGGGTTGAGATAGAGTTTCGCTGAGGGAAAAAAAAGTTTCGCTAATGAAGATTGGAACATGTTGGTAACTTGATGAAGAGGATTGGCATCCCATCCCATTCAATGAATGTGGGTGTTCCAGTATGTGAAGCACTGAAGCAGATTACATGTTAAGGTTTTGTAGAGTTCAATATTGGCTAAGTTCGAAATGATGGTGTTGACATTTGCAGTTGGTTGCAGGAGACATTGTCTACGTTGGTCTGTAAGTCAAAGTGGAGCAGTCGTGAGTTCATCTGGTTTCCCAAGTGGCCACTAGAAAAAAATACTAGCAACACCTACTCAGGCATATATGACCTCTTCGAAAGCATAATTTTAACTTCATCTTAACTTATATCCTCTTTAAATAACTTAATAAATATTATGTAGCCAACGAATTTAAATAAATTAATGTACCCAATAGAATCAACAAAAAATTCAAGAGTAATCTGATATGAATATTAGCAAAATAAGCATCAAAAGGGTCTCTCTCTCTCTCTCTCTGATGCACACATGAGTACAGATCCTAAAATAGTGGCAACAAACATCCAAAGCTTGAAAAGCCTGAGAAGGAGCCATAGAGACCGCAGGGAGCCAAATTGGCTGAGGAATTCCGTTCATTAAGGTAGATTGGGGGTCTTGAAAGAAATTAAACAAGTTGCGAGTCTCTAAACCATGCCTCTCTGTTATCCCTACTCCTCCCTGTGACCATTCTTTTTTTTGAAACTCTTTTGAATTATTAATCAAATTTAAATAACTTGATGAAACTTAGCCAGCAGCAATCAAGTGCTTCGCCCCGACTTCGACTCCACCGGCAAATATATACATAGAGATATGTAAGACGCGTTGTTCACCACCCTCTACGAGATCGGCGGCAATGGAGACCTACTGAACCCATGTCTGGCTTCGTTGGGTATAGAAACCTAGCAACGACAAGTTCTTTGTACCAAAAGGAGTGGCTATGAGGGTTTTACGGGGAAGATCTTCAAAACACTCAGTCAAAAAGGGTCAATGGAAATATTTTACAAGCAAATTAAAGATTTTTTAAAATGCAGCTGTAAACCGGCTATTATACTCGGTTACCCATGCTTAATAAAAAAGCGGACCATGGTGAGTCTTAAGACGATGTATGGTGCCCCTACTGATGCATTCGCCGTCTTGGAAATATATCTAGTTAGTTGCTTGCTGTAACATAAAATTTTCTTGGTCAGTACTGACAATGGATTAGTATTTTAGTGGTGATAAGGTTTGTTGAAGGATTTATGTAATATTATGAATTCAAGTTTGATTACTAAAAAATTATTTGTAGGGAGAGACAACCTTAGTATGCGAAACAATAATTAGTTTCACATTAAAAAGGTGTGAGAAAATCATATAATATCCTTAAAAAACTTTCCATGTTTAAACTGTGATAATAATATTATAATATAGATTATAATCAATTTTAAATATATTTTGACTCAGTTTTAAATTCCTTTATTTAGAAATTTTGTATTCTTTTGAGTTTTAATCCACAATGTAGCCGTTTGTCCGTTTGCTTCTTCTTTTTTTCTTCTTTTCATTAGTTGTTCATACACTCTTTAGATATAGGATTAACCCTTGTTAAATTAGATTAAATTCCCTTACTTCAAATTTAAACTCCAACTAATTAATGTTTAATCTGACTTGTGGTTGTTCAAACAGCTTTAGTTAATTTTGTTTTTCTTTGATAAGAATCTATATAATCTTTATAATAGAGGGATTCTATGGTGAAGTATATTAAAATACTTCACCATGAAGCTCTAGTGTGTAGCAAATGAGCATAGAGCATGTGTATCTGCTGGACTCCAGATGAAATGAATCTAAATTTGCGATAACAACTTAAAACAAAGTTAATGAATGAGATTATTATTAAGAATAATAATATTAAAAAAATGAAATATATATATTTTTTCACAATCATCCTTGTTTTTCCCTGTAAGCCCATCCGTCACAAATCCCATTCAAACCTCCATAGATCAAGTTCAAATCTCACCCAGATGCAGTATTCAATTTTGCCACCTTCCTCACTGCCTCCTCCCTACCACCACCATCGTTGCCCCTTCTCTCCTGTTACTCATTTTTTCTTGTTGCCGCTCCCCCACCGTTCTCTCCCTGTCCTTCCCCTTATCACGCCACCAACTTGTGTTGTCGATGCGTTCCCCTCTAACGCTACCAGCGGCCCTCTTTCTTGCAGTTCAAGGCTTTCAAACCCATGGCCACGCATGGCTTTGCCGAAATAAGTAGTCAAGCAAAGCCATAAACAGATTTATGAGCAAAACAAAAGAAGCACCCACAAATAGATTTGAAAAAAAATAAAATAAAATAAAAGGATGCTAAAAAACTAAATAAATAAATAAAAATAGGAAAGATTGGATTTTGCCTAGAAATAATGGAAATCATAACAGAGAGGAACAAAGGGAAGGCGGTGCATTAATGGAGCAAGAAACAGGAGTGATGTTACGAGCCTTGAGCAATGGCTGCCTGGCAGAGGCTGGACGGTGGCGCGTAACAGAGGTCGTGCGGCATTGCAACCGAGCGAGGGCGAAGGTTGTGGTTGGTGGCACAGGCGAGGGCTGGTGCCGCTAAACACGTTTGCGTCGTCAACGTCGATGGTCAAGCTTCAACATGCAAATATTTCATATTTTTTTTTCTTTTTGTTTCAGATCTATATTAAAAAAAGCCACTTGATTAACACGATCAAATCTCTTCATTAACATTGATTTTACAACAGTCCACTCTCCACATGTACAATTATTCAACTATGTGAGAACTTTACAATGAAGCACAAAAGAAGAGCTTTACCAGAGTATGCACCCTTTATAAAGTTTCTATCCTCAATGAAATTCAATGGATTTCAGAGAGACTACCTCTTCCCCCATATGATTCCTTTTTCCTAGCAATCGATTTAGCGAAAGTTTGATTCTATTTGGACTGTTCATTTTCAAACAATATCTTAAGAATTCACAAATATTCATTTAAAACTTTCATGAACCAATATTAATTTTAAAAAATTAAGATAATAACTAAAAGAGTTCAGAAATGTTTTAAAATTTTTGTGACAAAATATTAAATAAAAAATTCGGAAGTCATTCTGTTCTAATATTTATACATTAAAACAAAAATTTAAATTAAAAAAAATACTGTTAAGGGATTGATTGCTCGGACACAAAGTCTGGTCAATAAAAAACTTCATTTGAAATAAAGCACCATGTATACGATGGCCAATCTTATAAGACTCATTCTAATTTTTGTTTTCAGAGGCTAAATTATACCCCGATTTGTAATTAGTATTTAACGATAATAAATTTAGTTACCCAATTTCAAATTTAATTATTCCTTTTTCCCATAAATTTTTGTCTTAAATTTTATCAAAATTTCTTGGAATAAAAGTTCAGGCTAAATATGCCTATATAGCAACTAGGCAACTATTATTTTGGTGCGAAGAATAGCCTTTTTTTTAAGTTCAACACATTTTTTGGGTTTTCTTGGTCAGCTCTTTTGGGTCAAAATGTCTTACGCAACAAGTTTTGGGCGTACACAAGAAACAAGAACAGCTCATTTATCAAAAATTTGGGTTGGTTGTTATGGCACCCTTACCCATTTCCATAGCCCAAAATGTGCATGAAAAACAAAATAGCAACGTCCTAAAGATCCGGCGATAAGCTTTGCCCAAAAACCGGCTGAGCTTTATAATTTGCAACTAATATTCACTAAAATACATAATATATCATGAACTAAAATAAATTGAGATTGATTTTGGTACACTGATAATATAAAAAAATTTTACACTATCATTTAATTACATGTATTTATGAAACTTTTAAAATAATTGGTAGTTAAATCAAATATTTTTGTTGATGTAATAATACATAATTGGATGTCTGTATAATTTTTTTTAATAATGATAATACATACAAATTAAATCCAAATAAATTTGATGCAAGTGCTTATTGAAAGAGTTTAAATTAATTCACCTGCGCTTAGTTTTTACGTTATCATGTAAGAATGTCACAAACCATTAAAAGAAGTTCCTAAGTATTTTATAAAATTGATATTTTTGAATAAGAGTTTAATTGGTATGCACTGACAGTGTAAAACTATTTTACACTGACAACCAATAGAAATAGAAAAAAGTAAGAAATCATGGTAGGTCATTTATTATAATGGGTAGTTATTTGTATGAATTGGCACTTTCTACTATTTCTATTAGTTGATAATATAAAATTATTTTACACTGTCAGTATATTTAAATTAAATTTTTTGAATAATTGCTATCATGAAAAATTCTTAAATAATTAAGATATTTCTATTATTATGTATTATTGGACGTTATCGCCTCAAGTTATGGGTCTTTTATATATTTTATTTATTTATTTATTTATATTTTGAATATTTATAATTTAAGTGCCACACATTCAATAGTAGAGTTAAAAAAAATCATTACTTTTAGATTTCTCAATATATATATTATGTATCACTTGAGTCATGCAGACAACAAATATCTCTTTTTGTATGTTAGTGTCATAATCGTGACAGTTTATATTCAATGATATAATTTTTTTTTAAAAAAATGATTATGAGAGCTTAAAAATTTCTTTTGCCGAAATTTTCAAATTTATTTAATAATCTAACATACCAAATTAGAAACATATAGTGGAAGTAATATATTTTTACAGTTTGAACTGAAATTAAATCCTTATTATCTAAAAGTGATTAGTCATAGTAAAATTGTATTGTGACACCAAAAAATTTGCATTTGAGAAATTCGAATGTCAAAGTTGCCACTTTGAAAAAGAGTTTACCAAATTTCTATTTCAATTTGAAATTATATGAACAATTCCTACGTACCGAAAAAATTAAATGCTTATTAACATCTTATCCTAAATCGCTAAAGTACCTAATAATTAGAGTTATTGTTCATTCATGATCAAAACTTATACAATTGAAATTATACTTATATTTTCATAAGTGCATGCAAATGATATGCATGAAAGGTTATGTAAATTCAAAGCAAGTTCGTCACATTTGAAGTTTCTGAATGGGACCACCAGACAAGTCACTCGACCTAACTGTGACTGTGAAAGCGTTGAAGACTTCAGACGTCGAACTGTGATCGATTAGCGCCATGTGAATAGTGTTGTTGTCTGTAGTGGGATGCCAATGGGATTCATTTGTCGTAATCCATCATGCATTATTTGACTTGTCCGGCTAATATTAGTCAAAGGCAAAATTTAACAAATTACACAAAGTGAGAATTTCTTTATTTTATTATTATTATATTGCCTGATGCATGTAAATATCTTTGAAACTAAGAAAGACGAATAATTGTGTCTTTTTTCTTTTCTTAAATATGGGATATTGAAATTTACGAAAGCATAAGATGAAGTCCGAAAGCCAAAGGGTATATTTATCCTAGGCAAGCACCAGAAAATTGGATTGGACAAGTCGGTTGGATATGAAATCGGGCACCAGATTGGTCCGGTTATGTTCCTTAAATCAAAACTTTAAAAATGGGGATAAATTAGTGTGAATCAGACCAATTTCAATAATTTATTAATTTATGTTTTTTAAAGAAAAACACTGTAACTTTTAGTTTTTTTAATGAAAAAAGCATGTAAATATAAATAATTATGTTTATTTTAAAAAATTTTGAATTATATTTATTTTGGTAGATTTTTTAATAATATTATTTTATATTAATTATATTATTATTTTTTATATTTTAATTAAAAATATATATTTTATTATGTTCTTTAAATCAAATAAATCTTTAAATCAGTCGTTTTGACCGATTGGATGTGCGGTGAGATTTTCTTAACATTGATCCTGGGCATATAAGAGCATAGCGAAGATTGGAATTAGCTGGCGTGGGACCCGTACTTTCACCTGTCCCACTCCACACTCGAATAAGTCCACACATAAAGTTATTCCAATTCTCCGTTAATTCCACCTTCCACTTCAACGCGCGCATTTGACTTTTTGTTTCATCTTCACCCTTTCTTTTCAACCCTACCCTACGCCCTATGGATTGGAATCTATACTTGTCTTTCAACGAAGATTAGATTAGATCTCCCAATATAAAATAAATAGGACAAATTACATAACTTTCTGGTTTCGTGTAATTCATCACAATTTGTTTAGATTTATAAAAATATATATTAATTTTATTTAATATTTTTATATTTTATAACATCTAACCCTAAATATTTTTGTAAAAAATAACACTAATTTTCTTTAATTTTTTATTAAAAGAAAATCAATATAACTTGAATAAAATTTATCAAATCTCATAGAAATAAGTGTAATTTATCCAAATAAATATTTAATTAAATCGAAAAACAAAAGAATAATCTAAAACAAGAAAAAGTGGTCCAAAGTCCACATGGCACAAAAAAGAAAAGGGTAAACTTGTATTTCACATTTGTTGTCAAATTTACAAAACAGTCCTTATCAACTCGGAGACGACTCTTTCTTCCCGTCCACAAAAGTCACAAACCCACAAGGCAAAAGTTGACTTTGCCTTCATTTTTTCTTCTCACTTCGACAATTTCGAAGCTCCATTCTTATCTGCCACTGTTACAAGCTAGCAGTTACCGGTATCGTCGTCACGGACCACTTCAACGTCCGTTACTCGGAAAAGGCCGTGCTCAGTGTGGGTGCCACGTGTTCCGAATCACAGCCGTCCATTAAACTGGCGGAGGGGTGAAACCAACGGCAGATCCGTTGGGTTGGGGTTGGGGGTGACGGTGCTCTCCCTCGTACGTAACGATGAGCATGCTGGGATCGTCCTGTGCTCGCTCCACGTGCTTCCTCGCTGGACACCCCCTCACGCTACTGCACTTGTAGTACCCGCTGCCAACGCCCAGAAAAATAAAAATTAAAAAAATGAAATTATTTTGATTATTATCTTTTGATGTTACATTGAATTGAACCTAAAATTATTACTAAAATTTGTGGGAACACATATTATATCCTGTAATGACAGCACGTTCAAAATCAAAGGCTTGGAGATTGATGTTTGACTTTGACGGATTCACCGTGATGAATTAAGTTGACATGGATAGAATAGAATAATACCGTGGGTAGGGTGATCCCTTGATGGGTTTTTGACCGTATTTCCTCCATGAGTACTCATCCGCTGGGATGTCTGCAATCTTCGAGCTTATCGCCGGCACTCGAATCATTCGTTTCACACGAGATTTGCTTAAAAAATAAACAATTTTTATCAATTTTCTATTTTTTATTAAAATTTCTTGAAAATTTGTGTAGGGAGTTATCGAAGCTAATTCAGTCAATTATACTTAATATTTGGGAAATAAATACCTTCTCTTGGAGCAATGGCAGTGGGCGGAGGATGAGACTTTTCCGGAGAGCGTGGCGTCGTGATACCTTTTGCCGTGAGATGAGGAGAGAGGGGGCTTGCCCGAGGCGGCGAGGATGGAAGGTCCTATCTTACCATCGGAGACGCTGCCGTCTCCGGTGATGGAGGACATAAAGGAGGAGGTGGTGGTGGACATGGGAGGGGATATGCTATATGTGTCCTTGGACTTTGATGAGTATTGAGAAACCGATAAATCCGTACACGGGTCCGGGTTGGGGTTGGGGTTGGGGTTGGGATTGGGTTTTGATTTTACCGGAACGGACTTCGCAAAATCCAGAGTCAATCCCTGAGGAGGCACTGATGACACGGTTTGATGTTGGACATGGTTGAATTTTTCAACTTGAGGTTGAGGAGGAGGAGGAGGAGAAGGATTAGAAGGTGCGCGACGGAAGCGAGCGTGACCGGTGCGATTCAACAAGTTAATAACCTGCTTGAACTTGGAGACTGTGAAGTCGGTGATTTCTGTGCAATCAAGTTGGTTCAGATCGAGACGGTGATGGTGACTGTTGTTGTGTGAAGAAGAAGAAGAAGAAGAAGAAGAAGAAGAAGGGGATTGTGAAGATAGGACACGGATGAGATGCTCCATGCTCTTCAAACCAGCGGAAGCAGCTTCTTGTATCGCTATCTGCTCTTCCATCCTCGTCTTGTTAAGCCCTCCTACTAGATCTACTCCCATCCAACAACAAGAACAACAATATAGTATTTGTTACGTTGGAAACTCCACGAGAGAGGTTTTGGTTTAGTTGGGTTTGGTTGGGAGAGAAGAAAAGGAACAAGAGGTGGTTATAAAAGAGATGGGGGGAGTGCTGTGGGGTTGGGAAAGTCAAACAAGTTTCGGCAATCCAAGGGTGGATATTGGTTGGACTTACATTTCTTTGCATGCAAGGTGAAATTAAGAATAATAATAAGTACTCCACGACAAAAAACAATGTTTACTTACTGTAAAGGTCCAAGGGAGGCGTTGGTGGTGGGTCCTACCCACTCCTGCGTACGAAACCCCAAAGAAAGTGCCAAACAAACAAAAGATAAAGAAAAAAAAAAGCCTTCACCACCAAGGCACCAATTCATGCAGTCATGTATCATATCTTCACTAATTAATTTTCAATTTCTCTTCTATGTATAATACACGGATCTTGTAATCTCTACTCTTTTATATATACCGCACGCGTACATTTCGTTAGGTCCCCCCCCCCCCGGCCCAAACAAAAGAACACAAAAAAACCCAAGTGATCAAGATGGTCAACGCAGTTGCACTTACTGTACTACTGTCCTCAGCCGATCAGATGCGTTCGGCTTCCTCATCGTTGACTCCCTTTGTTTTCTTAAAAGATTAAGAAAATCGGACATCCAATCGATCAAGACATTAGTTCAAACATTCAAAGATCTAAACGATTTAATTAAAGATTTGATCAAGGTATAATTAATTAATATATAATATATAAACAGCACAATGCAATCCACTAATTTAAGAGTATAATCTTTACTTATATTACTTTTAAAAAGTACTTATAAATAGTATAGTAATTATTTTTAATTTTTAATTTTTAAATTAATTTAAAAATATATAATTAATAAATATACCAAAAAAATCAAAGTTCTAAAAAAAACAAAATTGTGATATGACTAAGTTTTTTTTTAAAAGAAATGACAATATTTTGACAAAAATTAAAAAAAAAAATGAACCGGCCAACCGATTCGCCGATTCTGCTTGGTTCCAGTTGATTTGACACTAATTTTGTGGACAAGAGGTTTAAAGGAGATGATCGAACCGGAGGTTTGGTTCCTGGTTGAATAGGTCTACTCTAATTTTCTTAACAATACTTTTCTTTGTTGGTTTAAATATATTAATGATTATAAAACGAAATATATCAATTGTTTTCAATTTTAATTATGAATGGTTAGTTTATTGGTGAGTTCTGTGCAGTACCATTTTAATTATAGTGTGTGGTGCACCATTTAGCAAAAAAACAAAAATGGTGCACCATAAAATAAGTTAATCCTTACCATTTATTTGAATTTAATAATATCTGATATTTGAGATTAAAAATTGTTTTGTGATACACTATTGATCCTTGTCATCTGCTCTCTTCCCCTTCCCCTCTACATTTGTTGGAGCTTCGCCCACTGTGCCGCTGTGCCGCCACTAGTCTACTTGCATTAATGTGGATTCACTTGCACCACCGCCGTTGTTTTTGGCCTTAGGTACAACCTTCATCACCAACAACACTATCATCATGTTGTTGCCATTGTGTTGCCCAGCCTCTATCTCCCTGAACTTCTTCCTCCCCGTCCTCTTCTTCAACTGGCTTGCCGCTAGCACCACCTCACCCTTCGACGTCAGCAACGATGACAAGATCTTGGAGCTACCAGCATGTGGATTAATAATATAAGTGAAAGAAAACATGTTAATGAGTGGAAAGTTTGTAACTTTGAAGTTATCGGAGTGAATGGAACACTGTGTGGAAATGGGTCAATTTGTGTCTTATGTTGTTGTTTGTATGTTTATTTTGGGAGATATTATGAGAGAGTGGTGAGGCGCGGTGGGGATTTCGACATTTTCAAAGATGAAGAGGTAAGCGACGATTACGAAGGGTACGCAGAGGAGGAGACACAATTCGCAGGTGGCCTTTGCAAATCTTTGCAGATTTGGGGTTTGCAGATTTTTGCATTTACCCATGTTCAAAATGTATTTAACCGCATTTTATAAATGTAACTGAATTACTAATTACTCAACTCTCTCTCTTATCAAACTTAAGCCATGTGTGGTACAGAATGCGCCTAATTATTTGTGAACTTGTGTTTGATTGGGCTAGTGTCATTTTCAAGCGCATTCATGCATTTGCTATGGTAATGTAGAAAAAAACTCAAGACTTTTATCAGTTAGTAACAATAACAACCCCTTGATTTTTATTAAGAAAAATATTAGTGATGAGGTTTTGACTTTGGTACCCTGCTTATTACAACGAAAGGCAATTCGATGCGAATTTGTTGGTGATTAGGGGACTGCAATAAATCACATCAGGATATATTATTTCGTTAATGTAGCTTTCAAGTTTTTGAAAAACAAGTTGTTCCTTCGCAAATGAAGAGGTTATCTTCTTTTTGACTTCGACAAACTTTGATATTCATACGGTATATATACCGCACAGTGCAGTCCACTAAGAAAATATATAAAATTAGTGTAGTGAGCTCCTCGGAAGTTTCTCCCTTCACCTTTTTCATGTTGTCCTTTTGTTTATGGTTGACTTTCTATCCGTGGTGATAGCTACAAGTTAAAAAAAAAGCAAGTAGCAGCTAATGGAACTGTAGTTTTGAATTTTAGTATGGATTCCCAACACAATGAAAAAAGTAATACATGTCCATATCCATCCATATCCATATATCCATACATTGCATGCTTGAAAACCAAGAGAAACAGGGAAAAAGTAAATATGTCTGGATAAGTTTGATTAAGAAGATTATAATTTAAATTTAAGCTATTTTTGTAAAAATAATCTTAAGCTATTTTTGGATTTTTTTATTATAATAAAAATGTACAGTACCAAACATACTTTAAATTTATTAAATTAATCATAAATATTAAATATTATATAATATAAATAATTATTTCATATTCTTTTCATTAATTTTATCACATAAAAATAATTTTTTTATATAATTCAAATAAAATAGATTATCTTAAAATCACTTTTCAACTGAATTATCTAAATATAAATTAATTCACACATAATTGATTATATAAAAAAGTAATTATATAAATAAATAATTTTTGAAATAATTTTAATCTTAAACTATTCCTAAACACATACATAAACATAGGTGATTCATAGTAGAATTATTCAAGTGGTGTAATGTGGAGAAATGCCATTTCCACCCAAATTTCAATCATCTTTTTCGACCAATCAGAATTTAGTTATTTTTTTTTTATTTTCCTTTCATTAAATGACATGTACCCATATTTAGTGTCTTTACATGATTGTTCATATAGTCACTATTTATCTTACTAACCTTTCACTTCCCCCACTAGTTAAAGAGGTCAAGTCTAAGCTACCTATTAGGTCATCAGTTCTAATAAGATTTGAATCCAAGACTTTGGACTACTACTCATACTTACCATTGAACCAACTAACTTATTATGTCTAATAGTGTATATTTTATATTTTTAAAATTACCTTTCATTAAAAATCAACAAATCAAATAATAATAACTTGAAATAGAACTCACATCTATTCTTTATCGTGAAAGAAACACTCAAATACCAAAATGTGAAACCTTAACCCTTGCACCTTTGCTTGCTCTATCCCCGCCTTAACCTCAGAACGCCACCATCACATCCACCTTTGCCACCCCATCCACCATGGAACATAGCTCTCCACTCTCCACGTCAAGCTCCGCATCTAGTGGGCAGTGGCCACTGCAGTATACTTTGCTACCGCATTAACCTTCGCTAGGATTGCCACCGTGTCGACCTCCGCTAGGATTGCCACCGCGTCAACCTCCATGTTGCGACCCCAGCATGCACGGCAGCACCTTTGCCTTTCTTGTCATCACTCAGATCAGGTCAATGTCCTTCTCTTTTGAGTTTTGAAGCTTTTTGTGATGAACTCTATTTTTATCACTTTGGACTATTGTGAATCCTGTTGGGAATACTCTTGTGAATCTATTATAAACTCTAGATTGTTCTTTGATTATTCTTTGTTTCTTCACTAACTATTAACTAGTGGTGTTGATTATTCCTTTTTGAATTTTGATTATTCCCTTTGTGTTGAGCTTGTGGCATAGTTTAGATAATGATATTATCATTTTTATCATTCAATTTTTTTATTCTAGCAATTTTTTTATGGCAATGTAAAAGCCCATGTAAGACCTATTTAGTGCGTATTCAAAGGCCTAAGCCTATGTAAGGCCACATGTTGGCCTAAGCTTCTGGCCTATTAAGAGTTTTATTTGTAACGAGCTTTGTTAACAAATTTCAATTCAGACCAGGCCATTCAAACAAACCATACCAGGCCGAAAATAAAGCCTTTAACAAGTAATAGGCCAGGTTCATGTTGAATGATTATGACACAGACCTGACCTATTTAGAGCGTGATCTGGTCTAGCCTATCTCCATCCATATCCATTACCTATACTCACATGAGAAGCTTTTAAAAAAAGGAGAAGATGATTCTCGAAGAAGTTTTTACATCTTTCTTCCATTTATACACGGGTTTATCCTTTTCCCTTTCTTTTCTATGTTCTTCTTCATCTCCTCCTTTTTCTTCTTCTTAATTGACATCGTGATTCCTATTCCCTCTTCCAATTTGTACATTTCAATCTTATCTACCCTTCGCTTCTTCTTCTTCAATACATCCAAAATACCATGGGTTGTTTATATTTGATTTTTCACTATAAGGGTTTGTGCTTTCTGATAAGATTTTGTGTTTCCTTTTTCATTCAAAAAATTGGATTTCGTTTGTAGTTTGAGGATCTAATCCTCTCTTCCATTTCATGTATTTCAAGCTCATCTACCATCAACTTCTTCATCGCAACTTTCATGTCATAGATTAATTTATAATCAACTTTTTTCTTAATTATGGTTTGTATTTTTTTATGAATGAACTATTCATTCTGCTTTGTTTTAATAATTAGTTGCATTTTACATGTATTGCTGATTTCATTCTTCCTTGTAGGTTTTCTTTGTTGTTATTGGCAACCAATCAGTAAATTTTTTTTTCTTTCCATTTTCTTCCTTAGGGTAAAATGCACAAACCAACCTTAAGGTTTGTCAACATTGTACTCTACCACAATCTTCCTTCAATATTGCACTCCACCCCATAAGCTTGAGGGTGGACTAGATTTAGGAAACATTTATACTCAACCATAGTTAAATGTGAGTTCTAAGGTGGTCTGCCTTATATTTTGGACCACTAGGAATTCATTTATTTTTAACCATTAGATGTTATTTGAATAGTTGGGCCTAAATAATTATATAAAAATCATATAAGGTTATGAAATAAGATAATAATTTTTAAAATTATTAAATTACCCCATCTATCATTTTCTCCCTTCCATTTTCGGAGCAATGTCAAACGAACCAGCCTAACCCATTTAGGTCTAACCCATATAAGCTTGCAAGTTAGATGATTCGACTTGTTTATCTTCTTCTTTAAATGAAAAAATACCTATGAAATTTGAGGGATTTTCTTTCCCACTTGACAGGTCCCAAATAATATAATTCACAACTAGATTTGAACTACATCGGACTTTAATTTATTATTTTTAAAATAATAAATAAAAGGGTAAACAAGTCAACTCATGTACCTACTGTGCTGGTCCATTTACCTACAAAAATTAGGTGGACTATATTGTGAAAATTTTGAGACATTTAAAATGAATTATTTTTAATTACTCTGACCCATTTAACTTACGAGTTAAATAGGCTAGCTTAGCACTGGCCTATTTACCTATTTATTTTTAAAAATAAAAAATTAAAATTCTGTTTAACCATAACTTTGTCCCTTTTTGTTAATTTTTATTTTTATTTTAATAACATGTACTTTTTGGAATTTGTTGGTGGAAAAGCACTTCCCTCAAGGTGTATGGATTTTTTTATTTAAAAAAATAAACGACTTAACCAATTTAGACTTGCGAGCTAGCCTTAAATAGATTGGACTATTATACTACTAGCATGTTTAGCCGGCTGTATAGTTTACCCGACCCATTTGACCAATTGGCCTAAATGAGTCAAACTCACTCATTAACACCCATAAGAAAGAGAAAGTAGAAAAGATAGATGGAGTAGTTTAAGAATTTAAAAAATTATTAACTTATATTATATAATTATTAATTATGTTTTTGAACCTGAATCATTCTTTCATTTTTTTTAATGTGAATTACTCAACAGCATCTAATAGCTAAAAATAAATGGATCATGATAGTCTAAAAAATAGAGTGGATCATCTTATTTCTCTGTGATGTGCAATATTAAATGGAGATTACGGTGGAGTGCAACATTGACAAACCTTAAAGGTGGTTTGTGCACTTTACCCTTTTTTTTAAATTGATATTAGGATTAAGGTCTGTGGATTTTGTTGCTGCAATGCTGAAATATCCAATTCGGGTTGTGAATATTGCTCCATTTGATGCAAATTGGCATTATTTAGGCACAAGGAATTTTGTTGACCCTTGATTTTGTTTGGCTTCAAATGTGGGAAATTTATGAATGCCGTTGTTTCTTTTAAATTTCTTAATTCAGTTAGCCTTTTATCTCTTAAAGTCTCCTTGTTGCAATTTTTTGTGTGGTTTAGGTTTCTTTTAGGAGCTTTTTTTCTGCTCTTCTTTGTTTCCCTGCTCCTAAACATCTCAGTTGCAGATTCCCCAACACATGTGACGTGCACGTGCATCTCAGCAAGCTCATCTAAGAGGCATCATCACTGTTTGACAATCAACTATAGTTGCGGTAATTTTTTGTCTCTAACAATTGAGAATAAATGTGATGTGTTGTTCATTCTTCAGTGATATGATACGATTAGCACTTGGTCACTCGCACACAAGAGGCATGATGAAATTCCCGATAGCTCTCATGAAATGGATAACTAGACCGAGTTTGTTGTTTTCTTAATTTCTAAATTTCTAAATTCCAATGGGTAAATGGTCATAGGCACGGGAAAGTAGTAGTATAAATTGGTTAGGGACGTACGATGTTGTCTTTGCCTTAAATTTCATGTTTTGCTAGATTTTTATTTTGAATATGAAAGTTTATTAATAGAAATTTGTATTGGTGCTATGTTTCAGGTCATTGCATGAATCAGGTTACATTACATCCATGTTTTATTCATGTTTCAATTAACCTTTTTATCTCTTAAAAGTTTCCTTTTTTGCAATTTTCTGTATTTGTATGTTTCAATCAACTCTCTTTTCCTTTGCTTGGTGAGTAAAGAAGCTTTGGTGAATGATTTCATTTTAATTATTTTGGTCTGCAGGTGTTCTGTTCGTCTCTTTGTCTTGTAATTTTGTGCCAGCTGAATTTTTTTTTTCGTTCCATTGCCTAAATTATATATGATGCATTATTGATGCCTTCATATTTGGTTTGGCATGTTTATAGTTTCTACAGTTCAATCCTATTGAGTTTGTTCTTGTGTTGGTCGATGGCAAATTGGAAACATAGTAATATTGACTTTTGCCATTATTATGGTTGTTCTGTGATTTGCTTCACTTGCATTATCCATTTTTCTTTTCACATATGTTCATTTTCATGCATGTGTTTTTGTATTTATACACACTAGCTGGCCTAAACATATCATAGAATAAGACTCTTTAAGAACAAAACTCTCAAGTCTTAATAATAACATCACCTGAAAAGTAAAAGAAATGTACATATTTTGCATAGTATACATTCATATAGTTGTGATTCATTCATCATATTATATATCATATAATTGATTCCTATTATGTCGTTAAGATTGATCCTAATGATCCTTGAATCAAGGTTGTGTTTCTACTCTTCTTTTGTTGATAGTTCATAGCTGAACTTTGTTTTTATCTTTTTGTAACCTCGATTAGGAATAATTGTTGTAGTTGTTTGTTCATATATCTTTTTGTCAAAGGGTCCGACTTCTAGGAAATTACCCCTGCGTGAGGTTCAACTTGGGTTTATATTAAGCTTTGCTAATCTCTTCAATGTCATTTGGTAAACATGTTCTTTATTGGGAAAATCAGTGTTAAAGACACAACAGAAAGTTCTACATCATGCCACTTCATGCTGTATTGAAAGTTGATATCTTTCCTGATGTATTGAAAACTGATCCAAGTTTTTATGAACCTCCTTGGCCTTCTCTGTCAATCGAGGCAAGGAATTTTGTTAAGCAACTATTAAATAAGGATCCACGGAAAAGAATGATTGCAGCATAGGCATTAAGTGAGTTTCTTAGCAATCTTTGGAGGTACTCGTTTATTTCTATTTTGTTACTCACTGTTGTATACTGCAGGTCATCCATGGATTAAAAACTATAAGGATGCAACAGTACCTCTGGCTATTCTAATATTCAAGCTCACGAAGGCATACATGCATTCTTCAACTACTACGAAAAGCATTATGTGCTTTGAATTTTATTGATTCTGTGAATGTTTCTGCTCTACATTGTGTACGGACATTGACATATATAAGAGTTTGTACGTAGTAGCTGGATGGTATTGTGAGTGGTGCTCATTGAATAATTCTTCAAGAAATCAAACATGATGGTGTGTTTTTTTTTTCTTGAGGAGACGTGCGGGAGCTAGCATTGTGTTGTAAGGCATGTCAATGTATACATTTATGTAACCATAAGGAAATGTGTTCTGAACACTATGGCCAAATTTTGGTTTTGGTATTTGGTGTTTTTGTAAGATGCGCTCGAAGTTTTAATTAGCGAGATAATTTTTTTGTGAGCAATTGCTAATGTCAAATTTGAATTCTGTTAGGATAAGTAAATATTTTTGTTATTTTCAACAACTTTAATTTTACTTTTTGTTACCAAAAAAAAAAAAACAGGTCTATTCACTTTAATTCAATTGGATTGATATAAAGCATCTTTTATAACTTATGTGTATCCAATATAAGTAATCGTTTCATTAAAAGATATCAGCATGAAGCATTCAGTTTATTTATATATTAACGTGTATTTATGTATAAATTATATTATATTATATATATATAATATAATAATATTATTATTATTATTATTATTTTTAACTTCGACAATAAAATATTAATAATTTAAATTTTTATTAATTAACTTTTTTTATGTGAACGCTCTAATTGTAAATCAATATCTTACAATTATATCTATTAGCTAGATTAAATACTTTAAATTTTAATAACCGATGTTTTTTTATTTTTTGTTAATACAAATACCATGAATATAATGACTTGAAAAAGCAAGGAGTAAGAAATTCTATAAGGTCTTCATAATGTATACTACAAATTCATATTAAAATTTTATTTAATTATATATATTATGCTGGCAATGACAAATCAAATGGTTTTCTTAACAAATTTGATATCTTAAACTGGTGTTATTAAATATATACATTGTATAAGATATGTTAAATATATATATTACACAAATAATAATTTACCTGTCTTATCATTTTTTATCAATTTATATTAAATTTAAATTTAAATTTATAAATTACATTTATATATTTTCAATATAATAATAAATAATTATTGTTAATATTGATAAGAATATATAAAAATATAGATTATTATTAATTAAAATTTTTAAGATTTTACAACGGTCTAATTGTAGACAACTGTATCTATTACATTAAATATGCTTTAATAAATTTAATAAATGTATATAAAATTTAAATTAGTAACTATACCTATTAGATTTGACAACACTTCAATTATAGATCTATATCTTATAACTATATCTATTAGATTAGATACTTTAACTATGTTGAGAATGAGGATACCGAATATATATATTGTATGAGTATTACAACTTACACACACACACACACACACACACACACAGAGACACATGAGAGTAATTATTTGCCTAGCTTATAACTATTATTAGTTTATGTTGAATTCAAATTAATAAATCCATTTTATATATTTTTTTATCTTATAAGAAATAGTTTTTTTAATAAAAATGCCATAGATTTAATGGTTTAAAAAATAAGAGATGAAGAATTTTATAAGATTCTTAAATAACTTAAGAAAGTTTAATGACACAAAAAAACAGTTATAGATTAGTTTTCTTAATAATATTAATATATCAAATTAATGATATTAAATATGTATTGCACAGGTGATACAAACATAAAAATTTCAATTTGAGATGATATTAAACGTATATTACATGAGTGATACAAATACATAAATTGTATAGATAATAATTGATATAAATTATAAGTATTTATAATTATAAACAAACTTTAAATTAAATATTTAAACTTTGAATCTTATAGCACATTCTAAATTATATTAATTCAATTTTTGAATTAGCGATTTAAATTTATGTTAATTCAATTTCTAATTTAACAACACTCACATTGTAGATCCATATCATATATTAATATCTATAAAATTAAATATTTGAAACTTTAATATGTAATATTATTGGCTTTTTGTTATTAATAAAAATGTCATAAATTTAATGACTCCTTAAATAACCTAAGGAATTTTAATGACACAAGAAAAAAATCCATATATTGACTTTCTAACTAATATTAATACCTCAAATAGGTGATATTAAACATGTATTGCATGGGTGGTGCAAATATAAAAATTTCACTTTAAAGTAATACTAAGCATATATTACACGAATGATGCAAATACATAAATCACATGGATAATGATTAATATATATTATAATTATTAACAATTAAAATTAAATATTTAAACTTAAAAATTTATAGCATATTTTAAAGTTCTATCAATTCAATTTTTTAATTAATGATTTAAATTACTGTTAATTAATTTTATTAATCTATTCTAAATTTTCTTAATAAAGTCTCAAAGAAGCTACTTTTATAATAAGATAGTTTTTTTTTTTAATTAAAGTTTACATTGGACACAATCTTTTCATCAGTTAATGTTAAAAAATTTGATTTTAAGATTTATATAACTTTAATAATTTATGGAAAAAATACTATTAATCAAATTTATCTATTTTATATGATGATAATTGCAATAATCTTATTATTTTATACATATATAATTTTATTCAAAACTTAAATTATATAAAACAAGTATAAATAATGGTTATATATTTAAATTGATTCAATATAGTTATGTAAGCCTTTTTACATTCAAATTGTGTAACTTTTTTCATGCATCGCCGAGTTAGCTACACTAGTTAATAATCAAGATGAAACAAAGTAATCAAGAATGCTCGACATGATTCCTTTTGTTAGGTCAATGCCTAATTTGGCCACCCACGACACCGAGGAAAAGAAATGTTATGATGGCATGTCTACCAAAAAATAACGTTATAATCCTTTTGTAACTTCAAATTCAACGCATATGGGAATAAAATGGAAATAGTACTTCTTGCTAGTTCGAAAAATTGTAAATTGAAATTAAATCAGATAAAGTAATACCCACTTGATTTGATTTGGATCGAGAGCTGATAAGAATTTATTCTATGCTAATAATTAATATGCTTTCATGCGCCACATGTTTATTAAAATTGTTTTTTGAACATCTTATACATAGATATAGTATGATCCATAATATATTTATGTAAACGTGAACGAATATCAAGGTGCATATGCATCGAGATAAGGTAATAAATTATGTATTTATATAAGATAGTGTTGTATTTGGATATATCACTTTTATGTACAAATAATATAGATCAATTGAAGAAGGCATTAATGATTTGGGAGCGAGGGAATGGTGGCCGGTGGGCCTGGGCTGCGATGAGCAGGTGAAGCCGAACAAGACAACACAATTCCATTAAACAAAACCAAGGTTATGCAGAAGAGCTAGTAGCTCAGTGGTTAACCACATATGGTATCTGCAATGAGTTGTGCGTTCGACTCCTAGGGGCCAAAGTACCCCTTGTTACCCCCTCCCCATGACCCAAAAAAAAAAAAATCAAGGTCATTGGCCAAGAAACAAACCAAGGTACGGTTTGACATTTATGGTGCTTGTTTCGACATCAATAATAATAATAATAATAATAATAATAATGTGTACAACGTTTTAGTGCAACCATATAGTTGAATCTACGAACAAACCTATAGCCTTTGCTTAGTGATTTCCTCAATCCAGTGAGTTAATAAGGATGATCAACCACCGTCCGACGAGTTCGATGATCATCCAACGGCTACATGGTGTGGTGCTTGACCTAAGATAACAAGATTTAAATAAAGGCAAAGCACATGACAGTAATCCAAATTGGAGTTTATTTTTATATCCAAAACACGTGGGAGTGACAATTCAACAAGAAGGTCGTCGTTAGTTTAATTTGTTAGCTCATTTTATAGCTAACTCAAACCAATTCATATTTAGGTCAGCAACTACATAAGGAAGTGGTCCAGTGCAGCTGCAGCCATTGACATTCTTCTGCAACCGTCTTCAAGTTCTTTTCAATTCCTTCTTTTCTATGCGTTTGTAGTTGACTTATGGACTGCGTGAAGTTATATGTGATCAAGTAACAAGTAATTGGTCATACTAAAACAAAATATGTTGCTCCCTCTAATTACCTTGACTCTCCATGAACATTTGATTCAACTTACGCATTAGCCCGGAGTCTATTACATAAAACTGTGTAGTTCTTAACAATTCATTAGAGAATAACTTATGTAATAATCCCCAGCTGTTTTAGACAATTTTATTTCTGGGTGGTCATTTTTAGACAAAGTTTAAAAGGGTGGAAAGTTGCTTCATAGTATATTCTAAAGTAAGACATATTAAGTGAATTAAGGGTCCGTTTGGTTTAACTTTTGAGAGAAGGTCTTTTAAAATAAGGCATTTTAGAGGAATTACTTTTAAAAAAATAATTTTTGTTTGGTTTGAATATGTCAAAAGTAAGTTTAGGAGAATGAGTTTTGTTTGGATAGAATAAAGTAAAATTACTTTTGATTATTGATGTGAGAAGAATAAAGAAGATTCATTTTCAAGTCTTTTTCAGAATGAAAAATGCATCAAAGATATTTCTTCCAAAAGGCCTTCTAGAAGATGGCTTTTTAGAAGAAGTTAAACTAAATACTATCACTTTGACATAAGATTTTGAATGAATCTCACTTTTTTTACCATTTGGATATTGAATCTATAACTAGACAAAAAATTTTGCAATTTCATTTTCGTGATAGTTTATGCAAACCACAATAAAAATGTCATTTTAGAATAGGAAAATATGTAACAAACAGTTTGAATTCAATTTATTGTCAGAACTTTCACTAAAGCGATATGACACTATTTTTAACTTTTGGATGAATAAGTAATTCTCGCTCTTTTAACTTATCTACTACCCTCGTGAATCTTGACAACAATTTTAGTAAATATTTATGGTTACATGGTATTATTCTTTGAACCCTAAACAATTTTTTTTTTGGGGTCTTGAACCCTAAATAAGTTTAGATAAACGTTTGAGAAAACCTGACCAGAATGTAAATAATGGGCATTTTGAATGTTGATGCACATTGTGGGCTTTTTGGGCTTTTTGTCAACATATATGGGGCTACTTGTCCGTTTATAGATACCAACCACACGTGCCATGGCCATTAATGGCCTTGGTGATCATTCAGTTATTTATGACCTACTAACAGATCAGAGCCCATGCGACCCAATACAAAAGATTTTTTCTTTTTTCTTTTTTTTTTAGTTTTTTGGTTAATAGTCATGTTCAATGATGTATTTAAAAGGGGGACGTTATTTATACATCTAAAAAAATTGACATCCTAACATCCTCTTTTTTTTTTCTTTTTTTATTAATTATTTTATTTTTTTCACATTTTTTATAATTTTTTTCTCTTCTCTCTCTAAGTGATGGATTCAGGAAATTTAATCAATGAAAAAAAAGATAATATATAAATATAATAAAAAATTTTACATAATTTTTATCTTAATATGAGATCAAATATAACAAAATAATAGAGCCATATATATATATATATATACTACTTCTACTACTACTATTAATTTTTTTAAAAATTTTAGTGGGGCATGAGCGCTAACCTCTAGATACATAGATTCATCACTATTAAATACTTAAGGTGTTTCCCTCTTCAAAAGTTCAAAAATCATTTCTCTATTAAAAAAAAAAAAGCCACTATTCAGTTGGAGGAGAAATATATTTTAAGTGATCTTGGGAATGTGGAAATTATGGATGCGTACAGTACGTAAAGAAAATTCCTAAAACAATAGATATTTAAAGGGAATTTAAAACACAGAGACAATGAATTGTTAAAAAAATGGATGAAGTTAAGAATGAGGGGGAAAAAGTAGGAGCTTCATATTATTATGAAAAATTCACAATTAATGAGTAAGTTGCACTAATGGAAATCCTTTGTAACACAACTCTTTACTAGTGATTGTTTTGGTACTTTTGTTGGGCTCTAAGCGATTCTTAATTCCTAAAGATCAAATTAAAAATACTCAAAGCAAATTAATTAACAGATCGATGAGCTTTGTAATTTTTTTAAACCAAAAAACAGTATGATGAGCAATTATTGCTTTAAAGTTTTCACACATCCGTTGCAATATGCATAACGGAGTCAGTTAATTGATGTCTGAATGCAGACATTGCAATTCCATTAAAATAATAGGATTCTCGGAGAAAGATCTTTGCTGCAGCCGCAGATCACTGAATGCTGCCCAACTTACATGTGCATGAACGACTACAATGGCGCCGAGTTAGGCTTATAATCAATTACATAGCAGTTCATGGAAAATCCAACCCTTTTCTGTGTACATTTAACCCAGTTGTAGTTGAGCTGCTTCTTGTTTTTTAATAGTTAAATTCTTTTTCTGAATCTGGTGAACATTTTTTGTTTATTATACATGAAGCAATAAATAAACCCCATCTAGTAACTTTGGTTGCACTCTCTTACTTCTTAAATGTAAAAATAAAAAAATCAAGAGACCTATCTATAAGAGGGGACTAACAACAAAGATTTCAACCTCTTTGGCCTCCTTCTCATGAGAGTTTCTTTCTCTTTCTCATCATGTTTCCTTCTTTTCCAGCTTAAACGCTACCAACCTTTCACAACTATATCTGATTCCTAGCCATATATCTCTTTCTGTATACCTTTGCCTACACCTATAGCTTATAACCATGATTACTGGCAAGGATATTTACGATGTTTTTGCGGCTATTGTGCCCCTATATGTGGCTATGATATTAGCATATGGTTCGGTTCGGTGGTGGAAAATCTTCACACCCGACCAGTGCTCCGGCATAAACCGTTTTGTTGCTGTATTTGCAGTTCCGCTGCTTTCTTTCCACTTCATATCCTCCAATAACCCTTATGCTATGAATTACCACTTCATAGCTGCTGATTCTCTTCAAAAAATTATTATTTTGGGTGCTCTTTTTCTGTGGAACACCTTCACAAAACGTGGCAGCCTTGACTGGACCATCACCCTCTTCTCACTTTCCACTCTACCAAACACACTTGTCATGGGAATCCCTCTACTCAAGGCCATGTATGGGGACTTTTCAGGAAGCCTCATGGTCCAAATTGTGGTCTTGCAGAGTGTCATATGGTACACTCTGATGCTGTTCATGTTTGAATATAGGGGTGCTAAGCTCCTCATCACTGAGCAGTTCCCTGAGACTGCAGGGTCCATCACTTCCTTCAGGGTTGATTCAGATGTTGTCTCACTCAACGGGAGGGAGCCATTGCAAGCTGATGCAGAGATTGGAGAAGATGGAAAACTTCATGTTGTGGTCAAGAGATCAGCTGCGTCATCCATGATATCTTCCTTCAACAAGTCCCATTTAACTTCAATGACACCTAGAGCATCAAATCTCACTGGGGTTGAGATTTATTCTGTTCAGTCATCCAGAGAACCAACCCCAAGAGCTTCAAGTTTCAACCAAACAGATTTTTATGCCATGTTTAATGCAAGTAAAGCACCGAGTCCAAAACATGGGTACACAAATAGTTTCCAGGGTAATGGCTTTGGTGGTGATGTGTACTCGCTGCAATCTTCAAAAGGAGCAACACCAAGGACTTCAAATTTTGAAGAGGAGATGTTGAAGGTGCATAAGAAAAGGGGAGGGAGGAGCATGAGTGGTGAGCTCTTTAATGGAGGTTCGGTTTCTTCTTACCCGCCTCCGAACCCAATGTTTTCAGGGTCCACAAGTGGTGGCCCGAAAAAGAAAGATAGCAGTACTCCTGGTGGTGGTGCACCTAACAAGGAGTTACACATGTTTGTTTGGAGTTCAAGTGCTTCCCCAGTTTCTGAGGGGAATCTGAGACATGCAGTTAATAGAGCTGCCTCTACTGACTTTGGGGCCATTCATCCTTCCAAGGCTGTTACACCCGAGACTCTTGCCTCAAAAGGTAACCCAAAATCACATATATATCATCAATATACCTCGCACTCAAACGCTGTTAATTTGTCTTTTGCTCCTGAGTCTTGACTTATGCATATTGAACTCTCGTCTTTTCTTTATTTTTCTCCTTCTAGGCTCTTTTCCCACACGGAACTTTCATTTTCTTTTTGGAGAGTTTAATTGTAATCCTCTTAATTTTCTTATAGAAGCATTGGTATTAATTTCTAATGTCTTGTTTTGCATGCAGCTGTGCATGAGTTAATTGAGAACATGAGTCCTGGTCGTCGAGGGAGTGGAGAGAGGGAGGTTGAAATTGAGGAAGGAGCCAAATTTCCCACAAGTGGGTCTCCGTACACTTGCCAGAAGAAGGTGGACTTGGAAGAAGGCGATGCGATCAAGAAGCAACATATGCCACCTGCTAGTGTCATGACAAGGCTCATCCTCATCATGGTCTGGAGGAAACTCATAAGAAATCCTAATACCTACTCAAGTCTTTTGGGACTCGTATGGTCTCTCATATCATATAGGTATTATATCCCAAGAATCTCTATGTTTCTTTGTCTTTGTGCCGCTGCCCATCAATGAAGAGAAGCACCCAATTAAAAACTACTTTTATTTCCCAACTGAGATTTTTCTCTTAGATTAGATCACCATCCCATGATTTTCAAAGTGGAAAAAAAAATAAGTTTATCTGTTGTTGCCACTTTTCTAATCAAGAACGTCCTATAGGGTGATGAAAACTGCAATGTGAAAATGATGCAGAACTTAAACAAATTATAACCAAATAAATATGTAGGGAAAGCCTGCCTAAACCTAGACCAGGGTTTGGTCAATGCTTTCTTCTATTCTTGGGGTCCTTTTCTCACCTCCCTGGTTCTTACTATTTTCTCCTTTTTTTTTTTTATTGCCTATTATTACACTTCATCGATAGCTTGCTTGTGTGCATGCATGCAGGTGGCACATTGAAATGCCGACTATTGTAAAAGGTTCCATCTCTATACTGTCTGATGCAGGTCTGGGAATGGCTATGTTCAGTCTAGGTACTTGCTTACAACCTTCAAATTTTTTTTTTTTTCTCCTTTCTTTTCTCCCATTATCCTCAAATAATTTCCATTAATTATATGGGGTTCATCTGTAACATATTTGTTAAGCAGGTCTCTTCATGGCATTACAACCTAAGATCATTGCCTGTGGAAAATCCGTGGCCGCATTTTCTATGGCTGTTAGGTTCTTGACAGGTCCAGCTGTGATTGCGGCAACCTCAATAGGCATCGGTATCAGAGGAGTTCTATTACATGTTGCAATTGTTCAGGTAAACTAAAACTAACTCTATCAATTAATGAAAGTCTAATGTCATTATTCATAGTTGTTAATGACACCGAGTTTGATTTTTGCAGGCTGCTCTTCCCCAGGGTATTGTTCCCTTCGTGTTCGCCAAAGAATATAATCTTCACGCAGATATACTCAGCACTGCGTAAGTTTCTTTCATCTTTTGCCACTTACGCCTGTTTAAAAACAAATGTATTAGATGTGAATTGATTTGAGGCATTAAAATAAATTCTAAAAGATACTTTGCAAATCGTGCAGGGTTATATTTGGAATGCTGATTGCATTGCCCATAACAATTCTCTACTACGTGCTTCTTGGACTCTAATCTATCTTGGGAGGCAAAGGTGGTAGAAAAGAAACATGATGCTGTCACTGCACGTAAATCCAAGGCACGCTTATGCGGGACAGATGGAAGCAAAAATGTGGAAGATAATGGATTTCACCCAAAAATAGAGAAATTATATATAGTATAGTAGAATGCTATATATATATTAATGATGATTCATATGAAAGTTTGGGTTTTGATTTGTTGCAAATTTCCATACCACTCTTCAACTCTTTTTTTGTTAATGGAAAAGTTAATCTTCTAGTTAGGTAGGACAGCAAGAGATTACAAGGCACGAGAGAGCCTCAGAGGTCAACATTTTTATTTTTAATTTTGATAACACTAATATCAATGTAGCAAATTGCTCCTTTTTTTGACTATTAATTCCATCGCCAGTTGATATCAAATTAAGTCTTACAAATTATATTTTCCTTTCTTATCTTTACTTGCTAGTTGATACATTGAAGTTCGGGACTTCCAAATTAAATGTATGCTTCATTTGAACCTCACAGAAGATAAATACAATATTAATCGAGTACTTGAGACTTTTAATTTTCGACGATTTTCCAATGTAAACTTCTAAAATTCCTTAGACAATATTAAAATAAATGATAAAGCTAAGTATGCTCAGAAAAATTCTTATCTAAGAATTTCACTTGGCGGTTTGAACGAGGTGGTGTAACGGTAGCGCGAGTCAAAAGAATGGCCTGATTCTAATTATTAAAAAGCCTAAACTCATGGCACGCAATAGCTTCGATTTAACTTTATATATTAATCTTCACATAATATATCACGCTTGGCTTACACTACTTCTATGAGACTAGTATAATGCTGTATATATGCATCGAAGAGGTCTAAACGTACTTTGAATGTTTTTATAGGAGGGGAACACATTCGGAACAGCGCTAAATGCATTAACCTAGATTGATAAGAGTAAGCCAATATGTGTAAATATAAAAGCCATTTCTAGCATGGTAACATTGGCATTTCCAATACATATCTTGTTTTGTCAATTTTAATGCTTATTTTTATAGGAGGGGAACGCATTCGGCATAGCACTAAATGCATTAACCTATTGATAAGAGTAAGCCAATACGTATAAATATAAAAGCCATTAATTCTAGCATGGCAACATTGGCATTTCCAATAAATATCTTGTTTTGTATATATTGACGCTTAATTTAAACTATAGTGCAGTCAATGTTTGAGTTAAAGCAGGCTGGTTTCAGTGCATCGCTCCACCGGTTGCCTTTTTCAAAAGAGTTTGGTTACTGTCCTTGGGATTTTGTTCAGCACAAAGAAATACTGAACGGTTCAGTCCTTAGCCATGTGACTTACAGATGATAAACGGCTCTAATTGGAGCAAATTATTAATTCATGTTACCTTGTTATTATAGGTGTGAGTGTTTGGGATGTTCCAAAAGTTCCATTTCTTAAAGTTTCAAGGAATTGTCTTGTTCTTAGTAACCCCATTCATGTCACGGTTGATTATACTCAATGAATCATATGCCCCGTCAAGCTTTGCTCATTCAAATAATCGATTTAATTTTATATTTTAATTATACTTATCCGCAACGCTAATATCAGAATCAATCATGCGGAATTACATCAATTCATCCTATAGAGTTGGTAGTAGCTGAGTATAATCTTGGAATGCGACTAATTATACTTAGATGTTGGTAATTATTAATATATTATCAACATATATTGCTTTATTTATTATGTCGCTAACATTATTTTATTATTAGTACTTAGTAATTTTAAATATGTATCAGAAAGACGAAGTTACTTTGCTATCAAGTCACAATAACGAAAACCTATTCGGTGATTTATTTAACATTAATTGGAAAACACAACTAAGAAAAGGAGGCCGTGGGCTTAAATTTGAGCAATATTACACACAATGGTTGACCAAAGCAAGTTTCTTGGAAATGATAGACAGCTCTCAAAGCCATGTCAACAGACAATTTGATTAAATCATAATCCAAGTCGATACGGATGAATTTATGAGAGGGATGAAGAGAATCATTTGTACTTGGTACATATGACAAAAGTAATCAATCAAAACTAACGAGATTAGATCAGAAACATCACATGTGCTGAAGTTCCTTATAATTTCATCAATAAGATGATCCCTCCCTATCAGGGATCCACCGGTACGTGTGCTAAGATAGAATTTAAGAAACATACAAGCACCATAATGATATATTAACGGAAGAATTGATTTCAACATTAATTTATTTTGAGTTTAACATTTTGTATACTTGTATTAGTCTCTGATCACGTGGAAGACCAAAAGGGTGTCTTGTCTCTTTTTTCAAATTTCTAATTTGTAAGGTAACAGATCGGGATTGGCACCATTGCACATGAAGGTTGTCCCAGTTCTAGTTCTAGGTACCTTTCAGACATTTATTCAATAAATAAAGAGTTTACCAGTTTGTGTAAACACTAGGGTGGACATGATGCATCCACTGACAGCAGGAACTCTAGCCCACGTGGGGGACGCTTCACTGTTTCTTTGTTGGCCTATGGGTGTTTTCTCTGCTTGTTTCTGAGTGTGAATCAATCTAGGATTAGGGTAATTGTTGGCTTGGACCTTGCTTGTAGTTGTGCATGAACTGCACTGGACATATCCGCTACAAATCCTGATTTCTAAGGGTGCCATCATATCTAAGGTATTAAAGATTACACAGGCAGAAAAATGTAGTCAACAGATTCCTTTTGCGGCTCCCAATTGCTCCGCTTCACAGTGAGCAAATCTAGACATGAATATACGTACTACTATATACAATTAAAAGTGGAGGAAGCCTTATTGTATATTCAATAATTCTAATGACAAATTCTTGGGTTTGAGTTCCACAATGATTAAATAAGATAGTTTCTATTAAAAAAGAGAATTTTTGTTACTTGTTTCTTGTGAAAACCTGTTAGCTATAATAAGTGTTTCTGTAATGAATGTTGATGGCAATTTTAGATGAAATTGATCAAGAATTACCAGCGACCTTGGAGCATTAACGACTTCAATGTTCTTTTCTTATATTAGTCCTCGCCTCCCCAGAAAAATTTTAGATGGTTTATGTGAGAAATTCAATGATGTTAATGAGTTGAAAACAACCACACTTTATATTTACAAATCGCACTTTTCGCTTGAACATAGCCGATTGAAATATATACTTAGCGCGTGCTTTTCACTCCGGGAGTAAGTAAGAAGTAAGAACCCCTCTTTCCCAAGACTATTTGCCGAGGACTTCGTATTTGACCCAAGATACAAGCATAAAGTCCAGCCTACCAGGAGCTTAAAGCAGGGCTTTTACATTTCTCGTGGAAAATTGAAGGTTCTCTAGATATTGCAACTTTTTATCACATTCCCGTATTACACATGGTTAAGATCACTTATAATCCACTGAAAATTTACACCACCCTGTGAATTGGTGCTTTCAAGTTTATTCAACAAGATTTACCGCACGTTCAAGAAGTTGGAAGCACTAACCTAACCTCAACAACCAAAGAAAATAAGAGTGCTACTACTCAGAAATACTCCTATGTCCTATCATGTCACGGAAAAGAGCATTCCCTCCACTCCATATTATTAGTCGTTAATTACATTTTTGACTTAAGGTACTGGCACAGAAATTAAGGAAACAATTTAATAGCTTTGATTTCTGAAAAAAAAAAAAAACTCTTAAAAGACTAGATTAGCCTTTAACTTATTGAAGAGTCATGTTATATGATAGATCAATGGCAGAAGTGATAAAAGAGAATGAAACATTTGCAATTACAGAGATAAAGATAAAATTGGTATAAAATAAGAATTAAATTTAAATACTCTAACAGTGTAAAACAACTGTCAGTCAATAGAAATAGCAAAAAGAACTAACTCATATAAATAACCATATATTATAATGAAAGATCCACTATAATTTTTTACTTTTCAGTATTTTAATTTTATATTATCAATACATACCAATTAAACTCATAAAATAATTAGTACTTTATTGGAATTCTAAAGCCACAAATAATATGGAACAAATTTTTTTCTAAAGTGACTATTATTTTGGAATGGAGTGTGTATATGAAAAGGCATTGGGTGCTAAAAATCATAAGGACTACACAATTCCATTATACTAGAAATAAATTAAGAAATTGAGATTTAATCCTCTAACCGACGAGGAAATGTAGCAAATTGAGATGGCCATAGAAACTAAAAGTAATTCTATTGAGAAATAATTTATCCTTCTAACAAATCCTCCTAAACATCCTCCTAATTACTAAATGAAGAATTGATTATTTTTTAAGATTCTAAGACATTAATTATATCTACTTTTTACTTTATTTGTAATCAGGAGGATGTTTGGGGTGATTTTTAGAAGGTTATATCATTACTCTAATTCTGTTATCTGTTCAATTACAAAATGCCGCAGTAGCTCTACAATAAAAGCCAGAGAAAAGAATTAAAAAAAACTGTAACTCTAGTGAAGAATCCACCAAATCATTCATTTACAGATGGGGTTCCAACTCGAGCAGCAGTTGCCTCGTGCAATGGAAATATGTACCCTAGTACGTGTTTCATCATATACTATATTTGACACGTCATTATCAACACCAAATTGGTTAGCCAGAACTAGAAATCAAAGAAAGAATGAAAAATGCTTGGTTAATATGTCAAATCATGTCATGTTATGCAGTGTTAGGAATTTTGTTAGACGGATTCTGCACTGTAGTGTCCATCATCATGGGAAGTGCCATTTTCTTTGCCAAGTTTAGGTTTTGGTAGAGTGGAGGCTTGTCGAGGATATATCTTGCTTGATTGCTGCTTCAGATTGAGGTAAGTATAGAAAGACATACCAACAATAGCTGTGAATGCCCCACAGATACTGATTATGCCAGGATTGGATCCAAAGAGATAATAGTTACCCAGGAGGACAACGCATGTCTTAAACTGCCCAAGAACAACATGCGAGATGGCAGATGTGGCACTGTAAATTGAAAGAAGAAAGAAAAAAGAGAAAATATATGAAGAAACCAACTAGCAACAGTGATGTATACCACAAAGTTCTAAATTTTATATGGAAACACCAACATAAGAAAATACAAAATAAATTTCAATAAATTTTTAGCAAGGAAAATGCTGTTAAAATTCTTTCCAAAGGATCTAATATTAATATTGTCACTTGCTTATTTACTTGTGTATCTGGCCATATAATGCACAGTTAATATTAGCACATAACTCTGAAACAACTCAATGCCTACACACATTTCCTGAAACGCTCGGAACATGGAAGATCGATCTTTCAGTACATTGCGATAGGACTGGTTAGTTGCCTGCCATATCATTCAAATATGCAATTTTCTTAAATAAATTAGCTCAGTGACATTATAGATGTTGCAAAAAAATTAGAACAACTTGTAACTTGGAGAAAACATCCAGCTAAAACTGAATTTAAATCACTACAGAGAAATATGCTACATGCTAATCATAACATGTTAATGGCACGAAAAATATGGTATCAAATTTAACATGAACGATACAAGTAGCTCATAACTCATAATAATATTGATTTGGACCCTTAATTTCCTCCTTGAAAGTTGAATGCTATCTAAATTTACTAAAGAAACCATGGTTGTATAAAATGCGAGCATGGGACCAAAGGCTCCTTGGGCCCAACTTACACCAAACTATTTAAGTTTTGAAATAGCAATTGTGACTGGCGATCTTCACACCCAACATTATGTATCATCATATGAAAGGAAGCAAATAAAAACTGAGAGTGACCTCTTTATGTTTGGCACGTTGGAAGTCAGGTCTTCTTAAATCAACACCAAATTTGATTGTGTTTAAAACAACCAAGTAAAATAAACTAGTGGTACATATACCATTCAACAGAACAGATTCTATGCATTTTAGTATTCTACAAGAAATTGAAACTGGAATTCCTTTTATAGATGAAATCATTCAAGAATTAAAGAGTAATACATGTCACTTACCCTAGAGCTAAAGCACCAGACCACTGAAGCAAGAATCCAAGAATAGCTGATGCGAGAATAACTGTCGTGTTCGAGAAATTCCAATCAAAGGAAAGTACACCTGGCGGGTCTAAGCAGGGTAGCATACCAGCCAAGAAAATTAAAGTAACAGGTGTTGTTTCCCACATCAACCTGTTATTCAGTCCACAAATTAGGCAAGAAGGAGAAAGAAATTCTGTGATGCAAATCAGCACAGGGAATTTGGAGGGGAGATTGGGGTAGCAGAATATAGAGATATAATAAATTACTTACAAGAGGATAAAAGAACAAATAAATAAATAAATTACTCACGCCAAAGCTGTCCAGTTCTCTTGCTGTTGCAGTCTGGACCAGAGGATTTTGTTTACAGCACTAGGCACAATCCAAGCCAATGCTACACAGGCACCAAATACATGGAACTGCAGATCAGTCACTGTAGCCACAGCTACACCAATAGATACCACCGTTAATGCTAAAGCCTGTAAAGTTTCAATTCCTACAGTAAGCATTTCAATCAAGAAACTACAATGCTGTTAAAGTTTAAGACTTCATTCATTTAGTAGCTGGTTTTGAGATAGCTGAACCATATTCTTCTTTTATCCCAAAAAAAAAGAAAAAAAGAAAAAAAAAAGATAGCTGATCCACATTTGGCACATCATTGATTTCCCCCTATCACTCAACAATATAGCGAGTTCCTAGGGAAAGTATAGGGTATACAGTTCATTGTGGCTACAGAGCATAGGCTACCTAAATCTAACAATGCTTTTTGACTGGCATGATGTTAAACATCAACAATTAAGCCTTGTCCCATTAGGTGCAGTCGGCTATATAGATCAAAGGACATAAATCATGTTATATTCAAAATTGGCTAGATATTAAAGATCTATATATATACAAAATGAAAAACCTCAAATACTAAGACAATGGTCTTAGTGGCTAGATCCTTTTGGTCAACTACAATTGGAGCTGCGTTTATAAGTCCTCAGAAGCACATGTAATGTCATGTGAAATCACTTCAAGTCTACTGAGGCATCTCTTTGGCAAACATACAGGAGCACAGACATGAATGGACTTAGGAGGGTGTTCAACGGACATATTTTGTAATGAAAGGATGGGATTAGCCACTTGATGGATGTTATATTAGTTAAAAAGTAAGCTATATAAGTTTACAGAACAAAATCTGCACATATTTAAAATGAGTTAATATTCTAAAACCTCTTATTGCTACAAGACCCAATATTTTCTTACTTATTAATATCAAATATACATGCACAACCAAAGTGAGTGCACTTACTTTGGGCCAAGAAACTTTCTTCCTGTACAATACAAACTCTGCCACAACTATTGAAGGCGTTACTGCAATCTTTGCCATCTGATAGAAACCAATGCTGAAGATATAGAAAATAAATTAAGAGTACCCAAGAAAAAAAAAAAAAAAACACTAAATGAAAATATGAATATTTGGGTTACCTATTATACTTCAAGCTGACATTAGCAAGGCCAGTAGATAGAGACATGACAAATCCAAGGGTAAACAAAGCAGAAAGCTGAGTGGATTTTGAGGAAGGAGATGCAGGAAGCAAAGAGAATGCATTCAGTACAGCCATTAACAACCAGCTCACTACATAGTGAATTAGTGAGAGAAGTATAGGGAATTTGAATTTAACAGTTTGAAGCACCTGAAATTAAAATTTAAAAAAAAAAAAAAGCCCAAGAAAATCAGCATCTAAATGCTAAAACCAAGCGACTTCAAATTTCAACACAAAATGCAGCTTAACCAAAGAGAAAGAAAAGAGAGTAAACAAACCATTTTGTTCATGAAAATAATACCAACTGCAGCCAGAAAGTTGAAGGCAAGTGCTGCAGCCGGACCACATGTACGCTGCTGTAGACGTTTTGCACCTTCAGAGGATACAAATTCATTGAACATAGAGGATCTCAACTCTTCCAGAGCTCTTCCTGCAATGAGCAGCAAAACAAAATTGTTTGAGGCTCTAACAGAGACAGAAACATAGGTCTTTCTAAGCAGCAAATGATTGAAAATTAACAAATTAGTAGAAACATAAAGTAACCCAACTCATTGAATGATAATAAATATTTGCAGAAGAAGCATAAATATAAATGTCCCGAGTAAATAAGCAGCATAAAGCAGACCAATTGAATTTAGAATATTCACTGGAAGACAGATAAGGAAACAATGCAATGCAACAATACTAAATGTGAGTATTAATAATAAAGTTATAAGCGCAAAAAAATTAATGATGGAAGCCACATAGTGAAGCAGAACAACAGAGCAAAGAAGAATAGCATGTAAGCATATAGCACTACAAAATGCAGTGAGAAACAAGCAAGCATGAAGCCGAAAACCGCAGTCCCAGCTAAAAAAGAGAAAACTTTAGAAGACTATAAAGCTACCTGCTTCCCCAGCATCACTATCTTTGCGTTTGAGAATCTTTCGGACGTGTTTCCTTATTGAGAAATTCAGCATTTTTCCTGAAGAGAAACGACAAGGGTTGTCGCAAAGAATTGGGTGTGAGAGATTGAGCACTAAGTAAGAGAAGCAGCACCAGTTGCACCTGGTTTAGGTAATGAGTTGAAATAGAAATAGAAGTAGGAGCAAGGGGGTGAGAGTGGAAAAGGCAAAAAGACGAAAACTTGATTGATGGGGATGCAAGCATGGAGAGCGGACACGTGGATAGTGCCGGTGATGGCGGAAAATGGCAGCTGTGCTGTCGGCGACTGATTGCGACCGCCTAAGCCACTGTTCCACGCTCCAAACAACAATGCCTTCTCCGTCCTCTTCAACGTCGTCCTCCACTTATTGTTTTGTTTCCTACCGAAACGGTGTCGTATTTATAGCCGGCCGTGACTGCGGCTGCGATCAAACACTTGGATTATAACTAATTATCAAGTATTTAGCCCGGGGATAATAATTAATAACTACTAATAAGATAAAAGGATATGGAAATGGGGCTTTTGTGAACTTCTTTGATTTATCAAGAAATCGTAAATTTAAATTTATGTTTATCATACTAATTATTTGTGTGATTTGAATTCATAGTGATGATTAGATTAAATTAGTTTTTAAAGTGTTAATTTCAAAATCCGAATCCTGGTCTTAAAATTTAAAACTTACTTCGTTAAAATACTAAAATTCTATTATTTTTTTTTTTAAAAAAAAAGAGGAGTTTCATTATCATTTGTTTATACATTTCTTTTAAAAAGTTGATATATAAAAGCAAAGTAGCCATAATTATTGTCAAATTCTTTTAATAATATTTCAATATATAAATAAATGATCATTTAAAACATTATATTGCATAGTCGGGCTTGCCTTTCTAATTGGCATCCTCTCCAAAAATCAAACTGAGAGATTCTTTCTAAGATCATAATATGCCTCTATCACTATGCCAATACCCTTATTGATATTATTATTGTAAATTAATTCAAATAATACATCTTGCATCCAAGTTTTTACTTTTGCATTACATGAACAAAACTTAGGCAATTTATATATATCATATAAAGATCTTAAATTGGTAGTTGCTAAGCGTTTACTCATTAGTGAATTATCATAACCTATATCCAAAAAAATATTGTCTTATCATAAATTTTCAAATTTTGTTTCAATGTAACTAACAGTTAAAAGAGATCTAAAAACTCATCTAAAACACTAATTATTTTGGGAGTAAGAAATAATGATGTGTACAGCACCATAAAAAATATCATTTATAACTCTTGTTACTAATTTTTCCAAAGAAAAATACTTACATGATCCAAGAATATTACATAATTATATTTTTGAATTAATTATATAAATATATTTTATAGGATTCACTATTAATATATAATTTTATATAAAATATATTTACATAATTAATTAAAAATATAATCATATAACACTGTTGAATCATATAAATATTTCTCTGAACTCAAATCATGGTCTTGATTTATTGCTCATTAAGAATAGGGAAATGAATGAATGAAAGAATGAATGAATGAATGTAGAGGTTGACAAATGGGAGCAAACGACGCCGGCCTGCAGCGTCAATTAATATGGGAGGTATAAGTGAAGAGTGACCCAAATGCATTAATGCGTTAGATTTTTACCTTTACTCGGGATCACCTGTCATTTACTCCTGTAGGAATTCACCAATTTAATACAGAGTAAATTATGTAGTACTATTCTTTGGGCCTCTGGCCCTCCCTTGAACGCCAAAAAAATTATTTAGTACTATTTCTTTTTCTATTGTAGACCATCTTTTTAGTGAGTGAAAGAAAGAGGATACTCATTATCCCCACTTTAGTTTTCCTGTTCCGTTGAGTTCAAAAATTCTACCTAGTTTTGGAATTTGGATTAAATGAGATTGTTGCCTAGCAATAACAAGGAACGTTAATTGTCATGAACTAGTTTTAATGTGGAGATGGACATACGGTAGAAGGGATTTGAATCATAAAGTCCCAAAGCAATTAATAAGTTGTGGGTGCTCTTTTCAGACTTCTACAGCCTCATTAGAATAGTAGTGTTAACTGATTCTTTTACATCTTTCTAGTTTCTAATTACTTAATGAGAAAATAAAATAACAGAGGTTCGGTAGTGAAAGTTATGAACTGGATTGCAAAATTTCCCAACTCAGTTTCGTGCCCAATTTATGAAGGATCCCGTTTGGGCCACATCTACTTCTATGAGCCACATTAATTCCAAACCGGCCCATTTCGCTTTTCGGGGACTGGGGGACCATTCCATCCATTTATATGTAGATTTGAAAGTAAATAGCTTGCCTTTAAAATTCACCTTAACAATATTTTAGAATAATTTCCTAATCTAGTAAGTTTAGATGTAAATAAAGTACCCCTTTTTTTTTTTTTTACATTTTCTCTATACACTTTAATTTTCCCAAACCAAGGCAAAAGTTTGATCTTGTACCATCTTTTCTCTATTTCTAGACAAATACAAGGAGTACCTACACCTTTTAATTTATTATTATTTGAGAGCACTGCATGGAGATAACCTTCATTATTGTTCCAACAACTTTATTAGTCAATAGTTTCATACCTTTTTTCTGTTGCCACTGCATCCAAGCAACAATGAAGTAAGTAGCCTCACATGTCACGCATTATTTGTACCATGAATACCTCACGATTTGCAGAAGGGCGCTCACCTGTCCATTACTTTTCTTTATATGCTGTCCATTTCTTTTCTACTCTCATTTTCGTTCAGTTATCATCAAATTACTCTATAACAGCATCTTGGAAACTTGATCACAATTTAACCATTTTATCTCATAAGTATTGCTCTTACAATATCTTGGAAACTACTCCATTCCGTAAGTTTCCCGTTTCACTATGCATGGCGATCTTTGGGGGTGGCCACATCAGTGACATTACACATGAATAAGTTTTAAATAAATGTTGGTTCAACTCAACGAGAAGTTACTGCTGGCAAGATCGATGCTTATTATATAAACAAATCAATGTTGCTTTTTCTTTTGAGCTGAATTAAACAAATTAAAGTTGTTGCAAAAAATAAGATTGATATAAGATAAAACATAACTAAAAGATAAAAAAAGACTAGCCTAAGAAAGAATCAAGAGACATTGTTATATCACTAGAAAGTAGGAATTGCTCTCGAATTCACAATAGGCGTGGAAGATAAACTACCGGAAAGGAAACGACAACCTCGTTGACATCAAAAGAAACGTTGAGCTGATTTTTATTTTTTGATGAGATTGAGGGAAATTGATTTGTTTGAGGTAGCAATTTGCTGTGTATGAATCTTATAGTGAGCTCAGCTGAAACAAAGAAGTCATTTGATGAAAAATTCTAACATAATCATTGAGGAAGAGTTTTTCTTCCTCCACAATCTATTCTTACTCGGGTGCTAAAGTAGGACCCAATTATATGTATATAGCCAGAGGAACTTAATTAAGGTGAATTCTCTGGTATATTGGCATTGTTGTGCATTTGCTACAATTTTTTGTTTCTAGCAAATGAGAAGATGACTTGTGTCCTTCTTGGGGGTGCACATTCAAAACTCTGGCCGATATTAGAAAACTCTCAAGATAAGTTCTTGTTGACTAACACCTTCACTCTGCACCCTCCACCACCTCCAGAACATCAACCTCTCCGACATCGTCTCCGACTCCATTCCTGACTTGCTTTGCAATTGCTCCAATCTCCAACATCTTGTCCTTGCACGAAACATGTTTTTCAGCGAGTTTGGCGACTCCGTGGCTAGAGCTCCAGGGACTCGTCCTGCTGGACCTCCTGTGAACTTTCCAGAAGGTCCAATCCCGGACCAGATCGGCTAGCTCCAATCTCTCGTTGGAATGCTAAACTCTTGTTTAACCACCTCTCTGGTAAGAATGTGGTCTAGGGCGATGGCGGCCATGGATGGAGACCAACAACGGCAGAGGTTGCGCAGCAGCACTGATGGAGTGGCGAAGTCATGAGGATCGCAAGGCGAAGAGGCGAGCAGCGGCTAAGGACGCAACGAGCTCCAATAGTGTGGGCGGTTATGGTGGCTTCAAGATTAAGCGAGGGTGGGGCCAGTGGTGAGTGGCTGTTGATGGTGAGCTGCGGCGGTGAAGGACGAGGCTGGGGGAAGATTGAATGGTTGTTGACGGTGGGTTGGGTGAAGGATGGGGTTGTGTTCCTATTAGTTGAGAGTTTTCTATGTGCACCTACGACAAGGACACAAGTCATCTTCCCATTGGCTAAAAACAAAAAAATGTACCAAATATATAACAATGTAAATGCACCATAGCATTCGCCCTTACTTAAGGGTGGAAAAAGCTCTTGGAGGAAGAAAATTTTTGCTTGCCAGGACTAGGAAAGAATGACTTGTCATTTGATCGCATTATTGTGTTACTTTCTAATTAGATTGTGTTATAGTCTTTGACATAAATTACGATAATTTTATTCGTAAATGTTTTGTTGGCTTTATTACACAACAAAGCAGGCATATATACACATTGACCACAAATACATTAAGTTTATTTACAGACCAGAGCCAGGTTATAGCTATATAGTATATCACTTACACGGACCAATCCCTATATCTAATAGATCCTATCAATCCATGAAGCAAAATGGGCTTACAAAGCTTCAGAAACCCACCACCATTTCCCTGATTCATTCATTCTACTTTTACATACATAAATACAACCTAAGCAAAACTTATTCGTAATGATCGCATCCCGAAATTGCAGGAACTTGACACCACGACCGGGAAAAAAAAAAAAAAAAAAGACGCACTCACACTCAATGGGCATCATCATTAATCAGGGTCCTCTCTTCACAAAGACAACCTTGATTCCACTTCAATTGCTGAAGTGAGAACGAGGTGAGAAGAGGCGACGAGGTGAGAACATTCCCATGTAACGCGGCGAAGCAAGACCATCAATGGACCTATACTCAGGCATGATGAAAGCCTCACGTTCATCGCGGGCCCCACTACTCCTCGTGTGTCCATTGAAGGTTCCATACTTGACCAGCCTCCCCACCCACGATTTCTTCTTTGTTGGGCTCTGGCTCGAGTTCATCTTCTGGCACAGGTACTCCTTCACCGCATGCAATCCCTGCTCCACCACATCAGGTGGTGGTGACATTAGAGGGTTCCCTTCAACACATAGCTTCTGGAGCTTCTTGAGGCACCCAATGGAGTCAGGTAAGGACTTGATCTTGTTGTAGCTAACGTCAAGTTCAACGAGGGATAAGAGGAGGCCTACGGAGTAGGGGAGAGAGTCCAGGTACTGGAAGTTCTGGCTCACGTTTAGGGTTTCAAGGTTGACGAGGTTCTCGAGGTCATCTGGGAGGGACCTTAGGCAGTTGAGGCGCGCGTCTAGAACTTTCAGAGCTGTGAGGTGTGAGGTGGAGCGAGGAAGGAGGACGAGCTTGTTGGAGTTCACTGAAAGCTTCTTCAGATTCATGAGCTCGAACCCTATGGTGTCTGGGAGCTGGCTCAGCTTGTTGAAGTTGGCGTTCAGTTCTTCCAAGGATCTGGTGGGTCAAAGTTTTCATAGCACACACATGCATCTTAATTAGAAATGAACAAATCACGTAATCAATAAGTTGTAACTCATGGCATGGATGCCTAATTAAAAATAAATAGATAAAATTAATTACGATAACAATTTTATGATGTATCAGCTGAAATGTGTAATGGAATTTAGAATTATTGATTAAGGAAAAGTGAGTATCCGTATGGTTGTATTGTTGCTTTCATTTGGGGAAATATTTTTTAACATGATAGGTTTAAACATAATATTAAATATTTAATATTTATGTGAATGTGAGAGATTATTAAAATAAAATAATATTATTATATATGTATATGAAAGGATATTATATTTTAATTTCTTTTCAAACAATGAAACTCTTTCATTTGTAGGTGTGTATGCGCATATGTTGTTGTTGGTGATCGGTGATGACTTGTAACTCTGCATTATGGTGAAGTTCTTTTTTAATTGGCGAGGAGTCTAATCTCCCTATAGGAGTCTGGCTCTTGGTTTGTGTCCGTCAATGGTTCGAAGTTAGAACAATTTTCCAGGAAAAAATCAAATGTTACTTGACTTTTCTTTTCCATTGTTTTTTATAGCCAGGTGTCCCCCATCTTATATTTTATATATGCAAGTCAACTGCAACTATAGTGATACCTGAAGAAAATGGAGGATATCCCCGAGTTATTTAGTATTTACCTATTTGTGACAGAAGCCCACAATGCTTATTACCACCATATTTCACTACAATGAAGGTTTTTTGTTTTATATTCAGAAAACGAATTCAGTTAGCGTCTGAAATTAAATTATATATTTAGTCTTATAAAAGTAATAATTCAACGATTAAGTGTTGAAATAACTTATTTTATAAGGTTATACCTAGGAAGGCTGAGCAAGGTATACCTTTAAGATTTTTCCTTATCACAAATTACATGTTTAATAATTTATCACTTGTTAAGCTTTCAAATCCAAACCACTTGATAAGTAATACGTGTATCTTGATTCCCTAGCATCAACAGACAAAATATATAAAGAGACATAACACAAAAAACACAAATTAAACGTCTACATATCATCGGTGGAAAGGCAATGATGCAACATATTCAAGTGTTTAGGACTGTTTTGTGCACTTTCCTTTGTTTGACTGACGTAAGCTGCTTTAAATAGTGGTGATGAAGTTTGTACCATAAATACAGTGGTGATGAACAGAGGCGGTTTCAAACTTTCTATCAAATAATCATGCTTTATTTGTTGGTTTCCTCTTTCTCCACGTATTAGTATGGGGTTAAAAGGAGAGGTAACCTAATTTCTTAAGTCGCTTGAGAAAATGGAAACCAATTCCAATTAAACTTAAATTAAATGAGCTACAATATGAAGGAATATGCACGCATGTTTATTATATTTGGAGAAGGTTGTGGTGCCCTTTGCTTGACAGTGTGCACCATATAATAGGCTAATTTGATGGCTTAAATTTGAGGTATATTGATGCATTAATTTATTATAATATATTATAGTAATTTCTCTCTCTCCCACATACGCTATTCTCGCCTAACCCCCTCCACTGTTTGCATCGTAATCCCCTCCAATGTTTGTGCCATTGCCGTTGTTCACCAGTGGCCAGCAAACCTCAACCTTGACCTCTGCCTTCTCTTTTACAACAACCACGAAGGTCCATTAGGCCTTGCAATAGCATTGCCTACAACAGCAACTCCACGAAGCTGTCACCTTCGATCCGTGTCACTGCTTTGCAGGTGCATCGCCGTGCCGCCACCTTCAATTCGTGCCGCCGCCCTACGAGCGCATCATCGTACCACCACCTATTTGTCGTCCATGGTGCTATCGCACCGCTGTTGGAGCTTCGCTCCCAACACAGCCCTGCCATTATCGAATGTTGACCATCCTCATCACTTACACTCATAGTACCCTCCCTCGTTTCCTTTTGCGTCACCAGCCTGAGCCACAACCTCATGTGGCATCCTTTGCATGTTTGACCTTGCCTCGAAATGCTTCGAGAGAGCAACCAATCTAGTCTTGAAGCTTGATGTCGGAGGGCAAGTAGAGGCAAACGCACACAGAGACAAATAAGGAGTGCTAGGGCTGCACGGTAAAGAGGTCCTTGAGCTTGTGGCAGACCTACACCGAGGGTGGATCTTTGGGTGGAGGATGGAAGTCATGGCTAAGGATGGAGGGCTAATTAAGTTTAGGCGATGGTAACAAGAGGGGTTGAGAGAGGAAAAAAAAAAATTTATAGTGTATCACATGTGATCAGATAGACTGAGATACCTCCTATCTTCACTATTATTAGATGACAAGGTGTGTGATACACCTTGTCAAATAAGTGGCACCAAAGCCTTCTCCATTTATTATATCTATCAGGAAAACAAGAAAGATAAGTGAAAAAGGCAAACCTGCAATTCTCAATTGTTTTGGGAAGGTATTCGATAAGGTTGCCGGAGACATTCAAAACCTTGAGCTTATAGAGGCAGCCGATGGAATTCGGGAGGGTTATAAGCTGGTTGGAGTGCACGTCCAACACCACCAAGTTCAGCAGTCTCGCCGTTAAGGACTCCGGAATGTTCTGTCAGAGTATTCAATAAAATAATTAAAAATAATTTCCATTTAAAGGTAATATACATGTGTGTGGAAAGACCAAATATATAAAAGGCCGTTACATAAGACACAATATTTAACAGCAGCTAGCTGACTTATAACCTAGCTAGTACATGCATCTAACCCCATAAATATATCCCTTTATCTAATACAATTTGTTCTTATCGTTTGTTCTTGTTTTTGTTTGAATATAATATTGTATATATACAAGACTCGAATACGTTAAAGTTGCAGACGTTCGAGCAGAAGAAACAAATTTACAAAATCTATGCTATGATATGACTATCCAAGAAACCATCCAAGTACAACCGACAAAAAGAATGTTAGTGTGTTACCTATATATTAATTGATAGAAACATCTATCCAGAAAACAAAAAAAAGTAGTTGCCCTTTTTACCTAAACGTTTGTGCAGAAAATGAATGTATAAGTGTGAAAGAAAAATCAAATTTGGTTTTGTTGACTTTATCATCGCGGATTTCCAATATTTCTTGATAGTGCTATATTTCCTGTGATTCATAATTACATAGAATCAAAATTTCATATATATTTCACAAACCAATTAGTAATTTATTATTATTTTTTGAGTATGTCTCTTTTTTCTTTTTTTCTTTTTTCGGTTGAATTAAAATGAAGTTGAAACATTAGTCTGTAAAGAATTTATAACATATATTTTTATCTGTACAACTATAGTATGAAGTACATACATCATCTTAGTTAAGCAGAAAATGATTATTTTTGGTTGGATATGTGGCTTTGGCAAGAAGGTGATTTTAACTAGATCAAAACAACCACAAGTATAGTATATGCTGTCAAATATCCACTCTTTTTGAAGTCTCAATTGCTAGCTTCATATTATCCCTTTCCCCACGGGGTGAGAAAGAGAGAGAGAGAGTCCCTTTGCAGACTCTGAAAATTAAACTTAAACCCAGAAGCCGGAATGGGACATATCCCCAATAAACCGTACGCCTTTACCAACCCTCCATATGCATATGAGAAACATATGGTTTTTCATTCAAGAAATGGAAGAGATGAAGGAAGAAAAAAATATGGTTTTTCATTCAAGAAACGCAAGAAATGACTAAAAAATCATTGATATGTAACACATATATGAGAAAGATTATGTTGTAATTAATATGTGTGTCGTATTACCTGAAGATTGTTATTAGAGAGGTCCAACTTGCAAATGGTAGCTAGATTAAGAGAAGGGTTGGGAAGGGACTCCAAGGACATGCCACTCAAGTCCACTATCTCAAGCCTCTCTTCCTCTATGCCTTTACTGCCGCTCCTCTCCATCTTCTTCCTCATATCCATCTTCATCATCGGCTGCTGAAACCGTTGCTGCTCGTACATCATCTTTCCAAAATTGTAATATAATGATCGATAACGACCTCTGTCCTTATACTTTTCTTTTGATTCCTTTTTCCCTTTTACATAACCAAAAGATTGATATATGGTAGCTGGGAACTAAATTCAACACGTGAAAAGATGGAAAGAGAAACAAAGGGTTATAGAGATGACGAAGGGTGTGTGTGTGAAAATGAAGGGATGATTGAAGAGAAGAGCAAGACCGTTGTTGGCTTTATATGGAAAAGGGAAGAACGAGAGGACGTACGGATGAGAAGGAAGAAGATGGCGAAGTGGATGCGCCACTTGTTGGTGACGTATGATAGAAGTACAAGAACCGTATACTTAGGGGTAGCGTGGCCACGTTCCCCACTTTGATAAAGTCAAAACCCCTCTCGTTTTCTATTCAGAGAAACAAAACACCGAAATACAAAAAACAAGTATAATTAGTTAGGTAAAACAATTATAATTAGGTTGAATTCTAAAACCCTCCTTTTATGTACTGTTGTATTTCCCCCTCCCTGCTAACCGCGAGTCTCGGGCAGCTTATTCTCCAATAATGTCAAGATGTTCAGATGTCGACATGTCGATCGACACCAAATCATAATAAAAAGCAAATCCAATTTGATAGTATTACTATTCTTTGATCTCTAGACACAATACTATTTTCTAATTTATCTTGAGTTGAAAAATCCCGGAACCTTTTTTTTTGTTTTTTTTTTTTTTAGGCACACCAGAAACCAATTTTAAGACCTAACTGTTGCGTTCCTATTTGTACTTTTGTAGTCTCATTGGTCCAGTTTACAAAAGTTATCGTGCAAGTTCTGTGTGTATATATACCTGAATAATCCATCATTGTAATTCAATTACTTGCAACAAAAGTAATTATTTAACAAAATATGTAACTGTAGAATCAAACATTATTACCAAAATGTATATTCATAGCTCATGTGCTATTAGCTTACCGTTTTACTGTCAGAAAATGTTGACTTTTGTGGAGGCTACTATGCGAACAAACGTTAACTAGATGTTTTACTTGTCATCTTTGGTATTAATTATTTATATTTTAAGGAAATTAATTCACTTCATCAGCCTTTTAATTTATGGTTTTCTTTGATTGGTATGTTATCTATAAATATTTCTATAGATACTTGATGAAACCTGAAGCATGTTTTTGGATTAGGATGAACTTTTTTCCCAACTTAAAATTTTCTATATCGGAAAAACCTTTGCTATTAATATCATGCCCACAACAAGACAATAAGTGCATATTGTCGCCAAAAAAAAAAGGAAAAAAAAAAGATGGATGCGCCAAAACGTAATATGTCACCCCAAAAAATGGAAATCATTAAGTGGATAAGCCATAAAAATATCTTGTATGTGTGGTTTAATATTAATTCCCACTTCTCATGTGATGTGGTGAAGAAAATGCGGTAAAAGATGTTGTTAGGAAAATAAGATAATGATCCCTTTCAGAATTTAATAATTATATTCTGGTTGTTGGACACCTATATAACACAAGATCTCTGCAATAGATCCCAACACTAGCATCAAAAGGACGGCTACAGGTAATAATACATGAGCGTCCCTGTCGACAAACATCATAGTCATTGTAAATACTATTCATTTGCTGCATTTATTTATAGGAAAAAGCAACTGTATAATAATACCATTGCAATAGAAGGGAGGAAAAAAAAGAAAAAACCCTCAATTTTTCCCTTATTAACTTGGTAGGTTTTCTGATTGATCGTCTTCTCAGGTTGACGACGGGGATCACATATAACAAAACCACACTCTCTGCATTTTTTCGTAATTAATGTAGTCTGCATACCATACAGCTACAGCTTGCAAATCCTTGAAATTAATTTCCAAATGATTTTTTTCAGGTACAACTATTCTTTCCCTCTCCTATATAATTGCCATTCTTTTATTTATATTTTCTCATTTTTTTTAATAGCACACTAATCTGTAAGTTCCTATCGCTTTATGTATGCTTTATAAGAACGAATATTCTTTTATTTTGCTCCAATGATTAGATAATTAATACTACGACCAATAATATAATGATTTTTAATGTGAAAAAAAAAATACAAGTTAATGAGACAGTACAACGGGTCAACAGACTCAACACAGCTATATATATATAGTACTTTCCGTATTGTACAGAGTTACGTTAGTCGTTGTGCATGACCGGCCGGCGGCGACTTTTCATTCTTTTGTATGCAAAGACAAAATTCATTTCAATTACCGTAACAAGTTGCTGGTGGATTTGAATTATTTAAATAAAACACAACTTACGATGCCCACTATAAAAGCTTTATCTACGAAGTGCTCACGAGTGCAATTTGAAACTTTGAAACATGAAGATAATAAATTCCCATTGGGAGTTACTAGTGTACATTGACAACGAGGTGATTGGTCCAAACTTACATAATTACTAGTCGCATTGAATGTAACCATGATTACGGCTTCAAGGTTCTTTCTTAGTGGTGAAATATAGAACCAAAAATAAAGTCATTATACTAACCTTCAAGTAATTGTAAATGTTTCCCTGATCAGTTGACTTATATATGATTAAGAAAGGCAAAAGGGAATAATCCCAGCTCATATTGTAAAATACTCTCTTCGATTTATAATTACACTTTAGGCAAATTTCTTTATCTACGAAGTGCTCACGAGTGCAATTTGATACTTTGAAACATGAAGATAATAAATTCCCATTGGGAGTTACTAGTGTACATTGACAACTAGGTGCTTAGTCCAAACTTATATAATTAATAGTCACATTGTATGTAACCATGATTACGGCTTCAAGGTTCGTTCTTAGTGGTGAAACATAGAAGCAAAAATGAAGACGTTGTACTAACCTTCAAGTACTTGTAAATGTTACCCTGATCAGCTGACTTGTATACGATTAAGAAAGACAAAAGGGAACAATCCCAGCTCATACTCTAAAATGCTCCTTCAATTCATAATATCTTACACTTCAACTAAATTTCTTTAGTTTAATTTATTTGTCATTTTTACATTTCTATAAAAAATTTATTATTAAATTTTTAATTATACCTTTTTACATAATTCATAGCACCATAAATAATGAAATATTAACACAATAAATTGGTTATTAAATAAGCATATCTAGGTAAATATCTTTACGATTAATCCTTAATTTTAAATTCTTTAATACCTATGTAAATAGTTAAAGTATTAATTTTAAATTCTTTAATACCTATGTAAATAGTTAAAGTGACGGATATTATAAATCGAAAGAAGTATATTTTGCCTTTTTGGTTTTATAGTGGACGCCCTAAAGTAAAGGTTAAACAAACAACTCCAATATATCAAAAGTGACATCCGTTCAAATACCATATGCTTCAGGAAAAATATTTTGTCCAAAATTATATGTCATTTAAGAGTTTTAAAAAAGTGTTGATTGGAAAAAAAATTTAAAAAGTATTAATTACCTTTTTCTTTCAACTTTATCCTTATCCCAGCTAATGATGTAAAAGAAAATATAAGAGAGAGAAAAATAGTGAGTAAATAAAAAAAGAGAAAAGGTAATCTAATTCAAATAAGCTATATTTTTTTTTCTATATTTGTATCATTTTAATTATATCTTAATTCTTATGCAAAAATCTTAAACGACACGTAATTAAAAGTGAACAGCAAAAACTATTAAATAGTAGTAAAAGTATATAATCAAGCAACTTTTTTAACGAGAGCAGTTAGCATTATTTGCAATTCGCATATTAATTATCCTTACACGAAAGGAGGAAAGAAAGCAACGGAATGAAGATAAATTGAAGAGTACGGAGATACGTACTAAGTATGAAGGAAGACGAAACCAACGATCTAACGTTAACATATTAATAACAAAGCATTGACTAAAGAGCATTCTAATAATAAGGTTGTCATTTATCAGTATGGATTATTAATTATTTCCCCATCGTATTTTCTAGCTGCTCGGATACTTCCTTCCCAAATTAATTATAATACTGTTTTTATTTGTGTTACTTGGCACTACTTGTAAAGTGAGTTTGGTTAGACGTTCTATTGCTTGATAAATTCTTAAATATTCTCACAATGAGAAAAAAAAAAAGTTTTATATCATCTATGTTTCAATTAATTAACTTTATGAATCATCACTCTCTTATTTCTAAAATATTTTTGAAATATATCAAATTATTTGATAGTATTCTTTGATCTCTAGACGCAATACTATTTGCCAATTTAGCGAACTCAATTTGAAAAATCCAGGAAGCAATCTTTACGTCTTCACTGTTGCATATCTATTTGTACTTTTGTAGGCTCATTGGCCGTATATGTTTTACATGAGTAATGTTAGATAGTTAAAATTATTTGTCCAAATTGGTGTTAGAATTTGTCAATTAGATATGCCAAAAAAGTGACGACCATTTTTACTTTAAAGGTTAAAAATAATAACACATTTAAAAAAAATCAGATAACAAAAGTTTGACTGTGAAGTATATTTTTACATCCTACATACATAAAAAATTTACTTAAATAATAAATTATTGTAATTCAACTGCTTGCGAAAAAACTAACTAATTAATTATTTAATTAATTTTGTGACTGTATAATTAAATATTATTTTCCAAAATGTATAATCGTATCACATGTTTAGCTTTAAAAAAAAAAAATCTACAGAACTCCTAATGAAACTAGTTTAAAAAAAGAAAAGAGATGGATAAATAAAGATTGCACCCCTGATGCATAGTCATCAACCTCTTCGACGCTAGCTTTTTATTACCAAAAATTTTTTATTGTTGTGTAGGCTAGTTTATTAGCAAATGTTACCATATTTGGTATTAATATCATGTAAACAAATTAAAACAATAAGCGCATATTAATTGTCATAAAAAAAGAAAAAAGAAAAGTGGACAAGCTACAAATTAATGTGTCACGTACCCAACAAAAAGAATCATTGACTGCACGGATATGCCATAAAAATATCTACTTTTCTAATCTGAAGTGGTGAAGAAAATGCGATAAAGATGTAGTTGTTAGGAACATAAGATAATGATCACTTAACTTCAGAATTTGATAATATATTCTAGTTGTTGGAGACCTATATTAACACAAGATCTCTGCAATAGATCCCAACACTAGCTAGCATGAAGAGGACGGCTATAGATAATATACAGAAGCGTCCCTGTCGACTTAACATCATAACCAATTTAAACACTAATTTATTTGCTGCATTTCTTCATAGGAAAAAAAACGTATACTAATAGCATTGTTATAAACAAAGAACAGTCTATCCCTTATTCACTTGGTAGCTTTCATGATCAAAATTTGATCATCTCAGGTTGACGGCGGGGATCATATAATTAATAAAAATCACACTGTGTGTTGTTGTTACCTTCATGTATAGTCTGCATACCATCCAACCCCTGCAGCTTGCAAGTCCTTGAAATTAATTCCGTATGATTTTTATTTTTTTCCTGGTACAACTAATCTTCCCCTCTCCTGTATAATTGCCATTCTTTTATTTGTATTTTATTTATTTTTTTAATAACACACAAATTTGTAAGTGTTTTATCGCTTTATGTATGTTTTATTATGCGAATATTCTTCTATGTGGCTTAAATAATTAGATAATTAATTAATACAGCTAGTAATAATACAAACATTTTGTAATGTGAAAAAAAAAAAAAAACTAAATGAGACTATACAATGGGTCAACACAACCACTTTCCTTATTCGTATAGATCGTTAGTCATTATGTGGAGTCACGTATTCAATTCGCAGTCGACGAGTTGGTCCGCTAAACTTGCAACCCGCCTTGGTTAAAACTGTGTTTTAACAATCTATTTAATCATGGATTTACTGGCTCACTCTGCGGAGCCAATGGATTGAACTAAAACCTGCGGATTTGCAAGCCAGCTCACTAACTTGTATTTTTCACCCGCCCTAAGTTAACTTAACCCTGAAAAAAAAAAAAAAAAAAAAAGAACACAACAAAACACACAATTCCTACCAAAATCTTTCCTATTTGTTAGCCTGTCAAAGGAGACATTACTGCCAAAACATTCACAAAATATTAAAAAATCAGTCGCAAATACAATTTCTGACCGATTTGATTCAGTCGTAATTTCGTAGGTCAAAAATTTTTTGTGACCGCCAATTTTGTGACTGTTTTATTTTTAAAGAATCAGTCAAAAATAAAAGACATAAATTTTGGTTTGTTTTACTCAATTTTTGACTGACGTAATCAATCACAAATCTCAAAATTTGTCCTTTATGACTATTTATGATTATTTTTTCAGTCACAATTGCAAATAAACTAAATTAGCGAAGATTTTTATACAGTCACATAATTGGTCATAAAATATTTTATAAATAATGATCACAAATTCAATCACTAATTTGTATTCACAAAATTGGTCGCAATTTTTTATTTTAAAGTTATTTCTAGCATCATAAAACCTAAAATTGCTGTTCAATTATTATCCAAAGGTAATTTAATGATCTACATTAAAATCAGTATTTGCTATTAAGATATAATATAGTAGTCATGATCAATAATATCCACATCTTTGATGTCAAAAAAGCCATAAATCCTAATTACATAATAACTCTCAATGAGCAGTAGCGTCAGCAATTTATTAAAAAAAAAAAAAAAAAGAAGCAGAAGTGTTGATTGTATAATATATTTAAATCTAATCTTCATCGTAATCAAAATAGGCATCATCATTATTATTGTCACTATAGGAGTAAAAGCATATGATGAAGAAGGCTATGAAGCAGATGCAAATTGTTCGAGAAAAAAAGGAAAAGAAAAGAAAAGACAAGTAACATATGTGAATGTCCCAGATTCGCCACTTAACAAATAAACACAAAACATACAAACAAACAATAAGTACAAACAAAGAAAGATAACCGGTATGTTGACTACAGTTTATCAAAATTTCATCCAATTTCAAATGAACAGTTTATTACAATTATTAGACAATATCAAATCTCAAAAATTTTGTAAAAAAAAAAATGAAAGGGAAAAAAAAAATTCGTTATGCATGGAGGTGCAAAAAATAGAAAAATACCTTTAATGCAAGGAAATGCCTCGATTTATCTGATACTACTTTCTTCTGTATTCTGAAATAAATAAATAAATAAATAACGCAAATTAGCAAGCTACCAATGGAGCAATTATTCCTCAAGTAATGGACATATAGAAAAAGTAAGAAAGGAAAACAAGTGCAGAATATTTAAAGAGCAAGGGGAGCTAGTTCTCTGTGTGAACATATAAATACGTGATTAATAGTCAACAAGACACTCGGTCCAAATTCACATAATTAATGTGACTGTAGGTAACCGTGATTGCGACTTCAAGGTTCTTATATCAGTGAAAAATAGAAACAAAAATTGAAGACGTCGTACTGACTTTCAGGTAATTGCAAATTTCCCCGATAAGTTGACTCTGCATACAATAAAGACAAAAACGTTATAATCGCAGCTCACACTCTAGAATAAAGCCGCCCTTTTCTACGCCGAGATAAAGGTTAAACCAACAACTCCAATATATCAAAACTATATTTGTCTAAGTCGAAATATTAGATAGCGGATTTTTCCTGTCTGTTTGAATTACTTTATTTTGAAAAAAAAAATATTTTTTAGACAGTTTTGAAAATAATTATTTTTCTAAAATAAGCGATTACCAATGATGCTATACCTAGGCTGAATTTTCTTCCCCTACTCAATCCTTAGTTGAGTTTATTTTGTGCTGTTTGAAACGCTTCTTCTTGTCATTTCGTTGAAATTAATTGAGAACGGATCATAATGATTTTCTCCTCTCAAACGAAGAAAAATATATTTACGCATAATTTTTATTTCTATGACTTTTACGTTAGGTCGCTTAAATATAATATTTCTTTAAAATTTATTTCACTATGAGAACACAAAAAATTATATAATTAATGTCTCCATAAAAATTATTTCGTATAATTTAAATTTACATCCTCATTTTTAGTAATCAAAATTATTACCTTTTCTTTTTTATTAATAGTCAGTATTATTACCTTAAATATTCATTCTTCGTGAATTAAGAAATTATTACATAAAAATGTCTCATAATCCTAACCATATTCTCGAGTTAACCAATTAAAATAAGACAAGAAATAAATGAGTAAACAAGAAAATAAAAAACCATTTGAAATTAAAAATAAAAAAAATTGTGGCGGCTTTTTAGACAATGATGTTACCCCCACCTCATCCGCTAGAGTTTATCTGCCAGTAGACATTGATTTTTGTTTTAATCATAACATTTTTCATTATTCAAAAGGAAAACAGAAAATATTTAAAGAAAACAATAAAAAAAATTAATCCTAATTTAATGAGAAATCTCGAATTCAAGTTCAAGTATACAGCTGCTTTAAAATTTGAAATAGAGAGCTTTGACCACCTTTTCTACCCAACTTAAATAATCTTGCCTTCAATAAAAGGATATTTCTGGTTTTCATACCAAAAGAAAATCATAATACAACATAAGCTTTTTTAATTTAGAGTGAATTACACTGACCTCTCCTGAGATTCAGTGTAATTATACTCGGCATTCCTCTATTTATAAATAATATACTGACTGAAATGAATTAAAGTGGTGCCGAATGTAATTATACAGAACCTCAGGAGAGGTCAGTGTAATTCATCCTTTAATTTAAAACTGAATGTGCCTTGTACAAATATCTGAGATTTTTGTATTGCGGTATTTAAAAGATTTTTATCTCTATGCAAAATATTATAGATATATAGATTTGCAAAACGATTTTTTTTTTAAATCTTTGTTCTTTAAAGCAAATTGTGTTTGTTTTATAACGTAGGATTTATATAGGAAATACGAAGATCATTGAAAAATAAAGATAAGAACAATAGATAAAAGTGGTATGGTTCAAAGAGAAAGAAAATGAAATTTAAAGAAAAAATACATGATATTTAGATAAAAGGAAGTTTCATAACAATTAAATAATTTTAAAGGAAATACTCAAATTTAGTACATAAAAAGTATAAAGGTAGATTACTCGTATGTACATAATCATTTAGACGAATGGCAAATAAATCATCAAAAGTGGATAAGATTTAAATATAATTAGTGCGGGAATGACACCATTTAATGTCGTATATGGCAGAGAGCCTCCAGCTATCACAAGATACTGCATGAACACTTTGGATCCACCTCAGATACAAGAGATATTATGGGAGATAAAGTGTCTGTTAAAGTCAAATTTGCACAAAAAACAAATGATGAAGGCTCAAGCTGAAAAAAGAAGTGACGTTAAGTTCAATGTGGAAGATAAGTGTTTGTTAAGTTTTAACCTTTTTTTTTTGGTCTGAAAGTTTTGACCTTATAGACAACATTCATTCGCTTTAAGAAAGAATCAGAAGGTAATAGCATGGAGTAATTTGGGCCTTTTACAGTTGTTGAGACTATGGGATCAGTTGCTTATAAATTCTAATTCCGGTGACTGCTAAAATTCACCCTGTATTTAATGTGTCCTAGTTGAAGTTGTTCAACAGTGATTTTATTGATCAATATGCCCCTTTACCATTGACTACACCTTCTCTCTCTGTCGGGCAATAATGTTTCTACGATTGTTGACTGTTCTAGTGTCAAGGATGTTCATAGTACATTAGACACCACTGCAGTTCAGAAACATAACGCTATAAATCAGAAGCAAAATTCCATATAATGGGACTTAGGAGCCTTCCATAAGGGTTGCATTCCTTCAACTCGAAGGTGGTGGCATAGGGTTATTACGAGGAGGTGGGGGCATTGAGGACTGATGATATGCCAAAGCCTGTCCACCCAGATGCTGAGGTGGTGGGGGCGGTGGTGGTCGCCAAACAGGTGGCTGGCTTGCCATTACCGTTGGTGGTGGAAGAGGCCTTGGAGGAGCCGAAACAGCTTGTAGAGGTGGTGGCATTGGCATACCGGAGGGAGGTGGCCTGAACTGCTGGACATGAGGAGGAGGCATTACAGGTGGTAGACCGGGCTGTTGTTGATGCCATGCTGGTTGCCCAGCTACGGGCATAGGCTGAAATGCTGCAGCTTGAGGGGGTGGTGGACGGAATGCAGGAATCGCAGATGGAGCAACCCCGTTAGCAAAGGGGCGAGGAGGCACTGGACCAGCAATGGTACCATTAGCCTGAGCAACATTGGGAAGTGTTGGAGGCCCGCTGGCAAATAAAGTATGAGGCCTATTCTTCTGTGCACTTGGATTGCTTGCAGCCAGAACTCTTTCTGCATCATGCATGAAACATAAGCAGATGGCGCTGAGACAATATGCATGAATTAATCCCAAAGAATGGATAGTAGTTGCAAGAAAAGGGCTAACCTGCTGGAGTACCATGCCTTTCCCCTTTAGTGTCTTTCTTATAAGCATATGATACTGTAATTTGACGATTACAAAGATATTGTCCATTCATTGCCTATGAAGTATAAAAAAATTTCATCCTCAGTGATGTGGGAACGGTACCCATACTATATTCTAAAATTAAGAATGATTTGGATTCACAAATAACAACAAAATTGAAACACATTTTTTACAAGGGTGATAAGAAATAAATAAATGAGGAAAATATATATATATATATATATATATGCTTGGACAGTCAGGGAAAAAAGAAAGGTATGATTGGACATTGTATAGACTTTTTGCAACTGTTGCTAGTCACAGAAAAATAAAACTGAAATGACAAATATAGACTCTGTTTATCATCAGCGAGTGCTGAATTATTATAACAAAAGAATGAAAGGTTGAGCTCACCTTCATTCCTACAAATGATTCAAACACTAAACTGAGGCATACCTCAATAGCTGAATCAGATGCCTCAAATGAATCATAGCTAATGAACCCAAAACCACGGGAATTTCCTGTCTCGGGATCTCTCATAATCTGTAATGAAAAGCCCTGAACATCAGATCATGTGCATAATTTTTTGTGATATCAATCCCTCTAAGGATGAAGGGTTGAGAGACCCAAAGTATAATTTGCTTTAGAGTTTTGCTATATCCTCCTAATAATCCTCCTAGTACTTAAAATGAAAGTATTCAATGAAAAAGTAAAAGCAATCAATACCTTGGGAACATAAAAAGCATTCAATAATTTCTTTATTTAGTAATTTGGAGTATTATTAGAAGGATAGCTTAGGAGGATTTAGAATTATTCTTTGCTTGTTGCGCACTACTGTGCACTATGAGATTGAAACCATAGCCATATACAAATATGTATGCCATATAAATGGGGTAATTGAAGAAATGGTGAAGAAATATGTCACTCCAGGCAATAGTTTCAAACAGCATCAAATACCAAACCAATCAAATAAAGTGCTAATCCAAAACACTGCTTTGTGGATCTATCCCACTTGTTTAAGGGAAAACTAATTATAAAGTTTTGCCCTTTGAGGATACATTGGGACAGCATCCAATTTATTTGGTCATGCTACAAACAATGTAGGAATAATAATATACTGCTTAGTGCTCATAAGTGTGGACGAGTGCTCAGAGAATAAGACAGTAAATAGATGGTTAATGTTAACCCAGCCATATCATCTGCTTCAAGCAGACAATTCTCAAAAAAACACAATAGAATGCCCATACTGAGAAATGCAGATAAGGGAGAAGCACGGAAAGTATTTAGCAACTGCTACTTGCAAGATGTAGTTATTTAAGCAATGCAATCATAATGCTACCAGATGTAATGAGAGATATCAGAAGGGTATAACCTTTGGATTAGTAACAATAACTCCAAATGCACTGAAAGTATCATGCAAGAGCTTCTCATCTACATCCTGCAGCAACATCAGGAACAGTTATGTTAAATCCCAAAGTTCAACACATGTGAGCTTGTTAAGCACTTGCATAAATACGTAACTCACAGGATCAAGGTTGCCAATGAAAAGGTTTGCCCCCACATCCAAGCTCTTTTTATCTTGGGTTGCCTGGAACAGAAAATAGTATAATCAATACTCTTTGACCATGCTGCACGGACACTGACATGAGGTAGCACAAGAAAGATCACATACAAACACAACGTAAATATGAAAGATTGATTACCATGTGGAGAGACACGTGATATCTTGGAATGGCAGACAATACGGGTTGGGAAAATTGAAAGATTAATATTACTTAGTAGTTAATACAGAACTGGTATTTAATAATGACAATTCCATTCTTCCCTGCCTTCCACAAAACGAGGATTCCTTTGTTTGGTACAGAAAAGAAAAGAAAAACAGGACATGGATTGGAAAGATAATTAATTCAATTCAAGGCTCTAAGCCTTGATTCGTTAGAGACAAGAATTGACATTTGCTCCAATAGCAGTGGTAATGACGATTCCTGGCAACCATGAATCAGTTATTGTTTGTTTTATTTCCTTATTTATCTTCATTAATACATTTGATTCCATGCAGCAATCATAAATTAGAATGGAATAGAATAAAACACACTTATTTCCCTTCAAAAGGAAACCAAACAAAAGAACAGGAGTTGTGCACCATTCCTACTATTCCATTCCCATTCCCAGTCCAAACATTTGATTCCATGTCACGAATATGCTCTTAGGACTCAGACACATCCAACTAGCTAGAATCCATAAACAAAAGGGAACGCACAGACTGATGCGAAATGTTTGTTGCTTGCAACATAGCATCCATACATTTCCATACAATATATACTTACAACTGAATATTCCAATATTTCTTTTTTTTTTTTGTTGGGGGGGGGGGGGAGTGGTGCTTTCCAATATTTCATTTTGAATACATCCTTCATTGACCTAAATCAATATATTGCAGTACTTTACATTGAAATTGATAATCTAAAAATGTTCCTAATGTGTATCAAACAAGTTCATAACTTCATGTCTAATCTGAAATATGTCCAGCACTGGTGGAGGTGCATCATATCTCTAGAGTCCATTTCAGACTTTAATGTTTGGTATCACTTAATTCCCAAAGTAAATTTTTGAAGTTTCGAAATATATCTTTCAATCAAATGACAAGTACTTCCCCTTACTTCTGAGAATCACTGCAATCCACTAAGGAAAGATATTTCACTACTCATCTCAGCCAAACAAATGTCATGGACCAACAGAATGACAGCTCGACACCTCTAAACAGTGAACAATTAAGTCTTATAATATACCACAAGGTAGGCTGGGTATATGGATAAAAAAATACCAACTAAATTTTAACAAAATCACTCAGAGCAAGGCACTTTTAAACAGTATATCCTGTAGTTGTATTTGACCTTCCCCTACCGTTGTTAATCAGAGTAGCTTCCATTCGATTCATGTTTCTCGTATAGCCTCCATTTGATCTTCTCCTCGCATGACCAAACCACCTTAGATGAGTTATAATCATTTTCTCCTCAATAGGTGCCACTCTAACTTTCCTCGATACATATCAATTTATGCCTATCCACTCATCCAATGCAACACTCTCATTTTTCCTACATTTAATTTTTGCTCGTTTTTGGCACTTGTAATGCTTAACCTCAACACCTTACACCCATTTAGTACTTTCAAAGCGTGTTAAAACATAGCAGAATCTTACATATATTTTCATACACTCAATAATTTCATATTTAAATACCACAAAACACAAAAAGAGAAGCCAAAAAAAAAAAAAAAAAATCACAGACCTTGTTTACACGAATTGGCTTCCCATAAAGTTTAATCATATTAAGCACCTTGATGGCCTGCAATGTAAGAAGAAAAACAGCAGCAAATAGTCAAACATTAGCGAGCAGCTGATACCTTTAGAAAGCACTCAACTCAGCAATACTTACATAGTCAGCATCTTCCTCACTCCGGAATTCAACAAAACCATAACCTTGATGTTGGTTGGTGACTCTGTCCTTTGGAACATAGACATTAACTGAAACAACAGTTTATATAATTATTATCAAGCCCTAACATTACATATATAAGAAGATAGCATTGGGAAGCGAAAAAATGAAACATACCGACAGGGCCAGCCTGAAGGAAAAGCTCCCATAATAAGTCCTCAGGAACCTGGGGGTCGAGATTGCCGACGTAAGCAGTGGCATCTTGGTTCCTCTCGGCGGAGTGTTGACCCAGCAAGTTGGCTCCAACACCGGGCGCGATTCGGGTCGTCATGGGATGGGAACCGTGCACTCTTTCTGACTCTCTTTCAGTATCTATATACGAGACAGAGACAGAGACAGTTCACCAAATCAACACAAGCAAGCATAAAACGATGGTCTTGGGAAGGCAAGCTCGCAGTCGTAGTTGCCGCGAAACGGACGAAATCGCCGCGGAAGGTGTGTACGTGTGTGTGTGTGTGTGTGTGTGTGTGTGTGCGTGTGTGTTAGAACTCGAAATGACGAGATGGATGGGCTACGTACAGGTTGGCGGGATCGAACTCCACCTCTTGAGAGAGAGTAACAACGAAAATTGGGCTTTTTTTTGGGCAATTGGGTCCGGTCAGAATCACACTTTGCTGCTATTGGACTGGGCCTAAAATTCCTACAACCAAGTTAAATATATGGCGGTTTGATTTATCAAATTTAAAAGTGAAATTGTTTCCTGACCCCAGAAAAAAACAGAAAGTGAAATTGTTTCTGACCCCCAAAAAAAAAAAAAAAAAGAGAAATTGTAAATCAATAACAACTTAACATACATGACCTACAATTTTGTCATATGACGGTTACATAGTCCAAAATTTTGCCACGTAACAATTAATATTAAAATTAAATTATGTTGTTAAATTTGACATATAAATCATTTTCTGATTATCAATCACTCTAAAATCAATTATTACTCTAAAAATATTTTTTTGAAAAAAAATTGGGATGTGAACCATTACTTGATTGTCGATCACTTTAAAACCAATTATCAGCGTGATTGTTGTCATTAACTTGAGAAATTGATGGCAAAACTAGGAGACACTAGGAGCTTGTTAAAATAACTCATATTTGATACTCACTCGCTGATGAAATATTATAGAACACTAATCAAATTTTATTATCGAGGGAAGATTAAGAAGGATACAAAGCTACAATTGGGAAGCTACAACAAAGTATTATCTTAAGAGCATTCTGTCCTCAAGTTCTATTATGTTGACTATAATCAGCTTCTCTGAAGAACAAGGAACCCCCACTATCTCTTGTTCAAAATAATCACTTAAAAAATATAGAAGCTACATCCTCATGAGTGGCTGCCCAAGTTCAAATGCAACTTAAAGTTTGAACTTCGTGATTTATTGAGCATAATCAGTTCCTGTATGAGAAGAATTCAAACTTCCTCCATCTCAGGATACCCCTTGCGAGCCATAATCGGTTTGACTTTCATTGTTTGCCTGTATCTACTCCGTATGCCATCTTTTATTCTCTTGTGCACTTCATCATCCAACAAGCTACTCTCACCTACCGAGCAAAGGGCATCACAAACCAATCCATATGTATATTCTCTAGGTATTGACCCTCCATCGACCATCTCAACAAGAAAACTCCAAGCATCAAGAACCCTTCCAGCTTCGCAAAGGGCATGAATGATAGGAGTATACGAACTCGAACCAGGTATCCCATGATTCAACCTCTGCATATACCTTAACATCTCAATCGCTCTATCAATCTCATTCACAGCACTATAGTACCGAATAAAAGAATCATAAGTAACCCTATTGGGGACACATCCCCTCCTCTTCATGTCATCAAACAGCTCCAAAGCCCTTGCGATGCGATAGGTCTTGCAGCAACCATCAATCAAAGCATTGTAAGTGACAACATCAGGAACAAACCCCTTGAAGAGCATAAGCCTGAAAAGGTGATTTGCTTCCCACAACCTCCTCCTCGTGGCCTTCCTGCACCCGGTCCGCATGCCGTGTCTGCAATAAGAGCTTATCAAAATGGTATAAGTAAACGTATCCGGCGGGCACTGGAACCCCGGCAACTCCATCTGCTCAAGCAAGAACCTCGCCTTCTTAAAACTCCCAACCCTGCAAAGCGCATAAATCACAGTGTTGTAAGCATAAACGTCCGGTCTGCACCGGAACTGCTTCATCCGATAAAACGCAACCAATGCTTCATTAGCCAACCCTTCTTCTCCCAGGACTTTTATCAAACACGTAACGGTCGCTGTCGTGACAAGGCTGGAACTCCCCTTCCGAGACATCTCCTTCAAGAAATCCCAAAGAGCTGCCATTCTGTTCGCTCTGGCCAACACAATTGCCATCTCACGGCACGTGACCTCCGTGTGGTTGAACCCGAACCGGGTCTCGACCCAATGGTAGAACTCGAGGGCCTTGTTGAGGCCGAGGTTGACGCTGCTGGGGTCTCTGTGAGCGGCAGGGCCGAGGACGAGGATGTTGTCGTGGAACTTCCGGTGTTCTTCGTTGAGGTTGCGCTGTCGGAGGGGAGCGCGGTGCCGGAAACCCTTTTGGCGGCCGATGGAGCGAGGGGATTGGAAGAAGTATCTGGGAATGGATCGTAGGACTTCTGAAACGGCGTCGTCTGTCCATGAAGGAGAAGGAGAGGGAGAGGGAGAGGGAGAGGGAGAGGGAGAGGGGCAGTTGGGAGGAGGAGGGGAGTGGGCATTTTCGAAGGGGAGGTCTTTGATAACGGCGGCGAGTGCTTGGTTGACGAGGTGTTTGTGAGAATGGCGCAGAGGGTTTGTTGTAATCATGCAAGCGCTTTGGCGGTGAGAGGCTGTGCAGTTTGGAATTGAGACTGCTCTTGGATTTGGAATGCCGTTAGCTGGCTCGGATTAACTTTTTCAAATAAACCTTAAAAAAAGTTTTTTTTTTTTTAATTTTTTTTTATATATTGGGGTAATTTCTTTTAGATTAATTTTTAGACACTAATTATATTTTCAATCAATAAAATTTTAACAAATTACCAAATCATACTAGTTGATTATAATAGTGGATAGAAATTCTATTGGCTAAATGTTAATGTATAGAAATTGGTCTCTTTTTTTTTTTTTTTGAAAAAAAGGTAAAATTATCAGAAAATGTATAGAAAGATCTAATGGCAAAGTTGTAGTTATTATCTTCTAAGAAAATATTTTTTAAAGAAAAACATAAGATAACCATAAATTTTGCCAAAATTTTATTTTTAGAATGATGTGGTATTATTATTTATTTTTAAACAAATAAATAAAACCTATTTATCTTATAATATTCAACCACCACTATAATTTCTAACAAAAATTTTGATTATATTTTTCTGATAATATAGCATTACTTTTTTTTATATTATAAAAGATGTTTTCAAACTGTTTTTAGGCAAAATTGTTTTTACTTAATTTTCATAATGGGCAAGTGCTAGCATGCGCTGTGGCAATGGTGCATGATCCACTTGTAATTTGACTGTGAAAATAATAAAATATATGGATATACCAAACAACTTGTGACACAATATAACAGTTTTTAGTTTTTCTGTTTAGCCAGATTTTAGTGATGCAGTTAATAAATATGCTTTCTCTTTGTGTTTAAATATATTAATTTAAGAGTATATTAAATTATTTAAATTAACAGATAAATTAAAATAAAAAATATATATTTTAAAAGTGATATTTTATTTGCATTGTATTGAAATAAAATAAAAATTTTTAAGATATTAGATAGATAAAATATAATTGCTTCTAAAATTCAAAAAATATGTTAAATATACTTTAAAAGCCGAATTTTATTTACGTGATTCTATAACCAATGAGTTAGATATTAGATAGATAAAATATAATTGCTTCTAAAATTCAAAAAATATGTTAAATATACTTTAAAAGCCGAATTTTATTTACGTGATTCTATAACCAATGAGTTACACGTGGACTTTGATGAGGATTACCACAGGAAGAGAGCCTCCACGACCATCTCCATTTGGATAAGCTTAAGACAAATTCCCTTCAGGCTTGCCATTAAAAATGAAAGTTAGCTATTCAGTTAAAAAGCTTACTCAAGCCAATGAAGTTATTTATAATTTATTCCCAACAAAAGAAATACAATAAAAAAATAAAATGAATTTAAAGAAAAGAATAAAAATTCATTAACTAAGTGTGTTTGAAAAAATTGAAAGATAAAAATTATTTTAATAATCACTTATTTGTATAATTATTTTTTTATATAATTGCTTATATGATAATCAATTTATATTTGGATACTTTAGCTGAAAAATAGTATTAAGATAATCTGATTTATTTGAGTTATATGAAAAAAAATTATTTTTATATGATAAAATTATTAAAAAGGACATGAAATAATTATTTATATTATACAATATTTATTATTTGTGATCAATTTGGTAAAAACATAATAATTCTGAAATAATCAGCTTCTATTTATAATTATAAGTGTATTTGAGAAAGTTGAAAGATTAAAATTATTTCAATAATTACTTATTTATATAATTGCTTTTTTATATAATCGCTTATATGAGAATCAATTTATGTTTGAAAACTTTAACTGAAAAATTGTGTTAAGATAATCTGTTTTATTTGAATTATATGAAAAAAATTACTTTTATATGATAAAATTACTGAAAAGAATATGAAATAATTGTTTATATTATATAATATTTATTATTTATGATCAATTTTATAAAAATATAATAATTATGAAATAATTAGCTTCTATTTATAATTATAAACTCTAAAATATTATTTATGATTATAAACTATTTTTTAACTTAAAATTATCATCTTTTAATTATAATTTATTTTTAACTTTTTACCAAACAAGATTAATTTTTTAGAAATAATTTTTTATAAAAAATTATTAAAAGCATGTTCCCAAATATGTACTATAAACTTTAAAATATTATTTATAATTATAAATCATTTTTCAATTTAAAATTATCACTTTTTATTGTAATCTATTCCTAATTTTTTACCGAATAAGATTATTTTTTTTTTTTTAGAAACACCTTCTTTCTTATAAAAAGCTGTTAGAAGCATGTTTGGGAACATGCACATAATTGTTGCCCAGAGGTGGTGGAGAGAGCAGAAACTGAATTGGAGTGAGAAAATAGTATTCATTGGAAGACACGTCAAAGGGTATGCATATGCAAATGGCGACGGCCCTGCAACTGACACCCTTTATCCCTAAACTCCGACAGGGACGAACCCAAAACCTTAATTTTCACAACAAACGTTCAACTTTCACTTGCTGCTCTGTTCGCAATTCAGAGCTCCTTGTGTCTCAGTTCAATCCTAAGATTCCCGTAGAGGAAGCTGTGACACCCCCAGCATCATGGTACACCGACCCCTCGTTCTTCCAGCTTGAGCTCGATCGCGTCTTCTACAGAGGCTGGCAAGCTGTGGGTCAGTTTTAGTCTGCTCGAAGTTTCAACCTTTATCCTCTTTTCTTGCTTTCTTGCTTTTATTCTCTTCTGGGTATTTTTTTGTTTTGCTTTCCTTTTCCAGCTGAGTTTAACACAGAGGAAAACGAAGTGAAGATGATGAATTTCAATCCAATATAACCGTAATTTGTTCATTTGATACCCTGACCTTGATAGATTAATTAAAGTATTGGATTACGTCTCCTAGAGTTACCTGATGGAATTTTCGTTCCTTCTAAATTTTAACTCAATTTTACTTACCAGGATCAGTGGATCAAATAAAGGATCCCCATAACTTTTTCACCGGAAGGTGATTTTTTTTTAATCCATCCTTTTTTTTTCCCCTTCATTAGAAGTACATTAATTACAGTTCATTTTCAATTTTTTGTATCCACCATCCAAATATGATGTTATAACAAAGTAGGCTAATTGCTGCTCCATTTGGTTCTTGGAAGGGGAAAAGGATATTTAGGAGTGACTTACTAAATTGTGCACTCTGTTCACTTTCTTTTCTTCCAAGTTTCTGAGAACCAAGTGGAGGATTAAACATTGCAGACTAGAAGATGTGGAATTTGTGGTGTGTCGAGATGAGAGTGGGAAGGTTCAGGCCTTTCACAATGTCTGTCGTCATCATGCCTCGCTTCTCGCTTCTGGAAGTGGACAGAAGTCCTGCTTTGTCTGCCCTTACCATGTGAGTTCACCTACAGTGGTCAATATGCATATAAGAATTATTTTGATTCTCTTTACTACAGATCCCCTTCTTTTATATGTTTGATCCTTGTGAGGTTGAAGATAAAATTGTCAAGCTTTCTTTCATGAGCAGTGGTTGTTATTGGGGCCTGATCCTTTCTCATTTTACGTTTCTATTTTTAGCCCTTTTTTTAACTTAGATATGAAGGGCAATCCTTTCTGCAGGGGTGGACATATGGATTAGATGGAGCACTTCTTAAGGCAACTAGGATATCAGGAATGCGGGATTTTAATGTAAAGGTATGCAGTTCTGTTCTATGATAAGTTATTTGTGCAATATATTCCTCACAAAAGGAAAGGTTGGCTGATTTCTCTGACCATGAAGGGTAGAATTTTGGGCTTATACCAATCAAAGTATCTACTTGGGGGCCTTTTGTTCTTCTCAATCTGGAAAAAGAGAGCCTTTCTCAGGAGGAGGTTGATAGTCACAATGTGGCGCAAGAATGGCTTGGTAGCTGTTCAGAAATACTCAGTACCAATGGAATTGATTCTTCACTAAGTTATGTTTGTAGACGTGAATACACCATTGAGTGCAATTGGAAGGTATGAACTCTTGGCTTACAATAAATTTATTATTTTTCCTAGGAGTTTTGTCATTTTCTTTATGATTATGTGGAGAAAAATTCTACCAGGTTTCAGAAACTTTCCCTTCCATCCTTTACTACCAAATCCTTTGTTTATTATTATAGACACGGCTATTTTTTTATATGACTCTTGGAGGTAATTTGGTAATTTTTGAGGTATTCTTTTCGCAGGTATTCTGTGATAACTACTTAGATGGTGGCTATCACGTGCCATATGCACATAAAGGCCTAGCATCCAGTCTCAAGCTCGATTCTTATTCTACCACAGTATGCCTCTTTGCTATCTTTTCTCAAAATCTCTTGCAAGCCACTGTACTGTAGCATGACAACTGGAGTCATCTAGACCTTTTCGAACTTTTGTTGCATGTAATCCAACATTTTGTGCTCCACCCACCCAAAAAAAAAAAAAAAATCCCCCCCCCCCCCTTTCCCTGGATTGTTCTGTGAGCTTTAATTAATTTGCTGTAATAAGCTAAATTAATAGAATACTCCTGGAACCGGATTTTTAAATCTTCCTAGTTACTGGGGATTGTTTTTAAATCTTCCTAGTTACTGGGGATTGCTTATGTACTAAGGATTGTTATGAATGAAACAGATGTTTGAAAGGGTTAGCATCCAATATTGTGAAGGAAGCTCAGAGACAAGCACAGAGAATTATGATCGACTTGGAAGAAAAGCCATATATGCTTTCATTTACCCAAATTTCATGATTAATAGGTGCCTGCTTTTGTTATTTGGCCAATTGGTTGATCTTCTTTTCAGTCATGATGTTAACAAAGGAATTGACATCTGCCATGTATTTGTTTTGTAAATTAGTGTGCTTTCTTTCATAACTTGGCTTGCTGTTGTGACAGGTATGGACCTTGGATGGACACCAATCTTGTACTTCCACTAGGACCCAATAAATGTCAAGTAGTATTTGACTACTATCTTGAACACTCTCTGAAGGTAATTTCTAGTTATGTAAGCATATGCCTAATATTGTACCCAGGAAGCCCCTTCAGTATCCGTAGATATGATTAACACAGTTTCATCTCGATTTCTCTTTGGACTATTAACTGAAAATTTTGTTCGTGATATTATTTATTGATGACAAAAGACAAACTTTTGGTGGTTGATGTATATGTAATCAGATTCTGCTCAATTCGGCATTTATATTACTCTTTCAATCTATTATAATAAACCTTGTGCTGATAGTTCTGCACCCTCTGTAGATGGAGGGACTAAATGTGGAAGAAACTTTGGCACTAAGATAATATAGCGTTTGAGCAGGGTTGATGACTGATGACTAGGATATGAAATGTTAAGAAATGAGTAGTACGGAGTTTTGCTTTCACATTTTGAATGGCTCCATGAAAATGCAAAGACCACTTGTTTTCTTGCTTCAATGGATTCTATGTAAAAGGTATTGAAGCCTCAGGCTACGTTAAGCCAAGCAACACTTCAACATATTGCTTGTCCCGAAATTTAACAAGGATTTGGAGCAGTTCCACACCCATTTTAATGGCTCCATCGTTCCTCAAAGGGTTGAGCCTTTTCGTTTTCTCCAACAAACTTCTTTGATTGTGCAGGATGACAGAGATTTCATAGCGAAAAGTTTACAAGATAGTGAGAAAGTGCAGGTACAAATGTTAGTTTTGTATGCTTGATAGAAATTTTCGTTCTGTTGCAATATTCCCTGGAGTATTGTATTTGGTTGTTGATGGGCAGATAGAAGATATTGTGCTGTGTGAAGGTGTCCAGAAGGGCCTCCAGTCCCCAGCATATTGTGTGGGCAGATATGCTCCTAAAGTTGAGCAGGCCATGCACCATTTCCATTGTCTGCTTCATCAAAACCTGACAAAATAAATTCCCTGCTCATTACATATAATAATCCGCAGCAACCAATACTTGCACTGGGCGTGTCTGAATTTGAATTTGATGCATGTCATGCAAGTACTGCACCAGCCAGGACTTTTCTTGTTTTAATCAAACACCATCTCTCGAAGTTTATACCTATCTTGTAATATAGCCTGTCTGACTAAGCTATAGTAGTGGCTTTACGAATCTCTCACTGAATTCGCATGGTAGTTGTTGGGAAATTCTGAGCATCATTGTGGTTGATTCCCAATAAACCAAAACTACTGTTGTGAAATAAACCAGCGGATGTAAGTATGCAATCAAGATCTCGGGACCTTATGATTTACTAAAATTTCTGAATTGCATGTCTTTACTTATTGCTGCGTTGTGTTTGCTTTTTTATTGTTTTGCTACTTGAGTTCAAATTCTGGTAATAGGAACCGGGGACAATAACTGCTATACATTCTCAGATCTCAGATCTCATATGTTCGTACTTGCAAACGCCACTCTTTTCTTCCTTTGCATGATTCAAGATGTTTTAACGCCCAGATTATCTACGGATCCTTTGATGGCAGCACCGTCCTCATCCTTTAACGAGGAATTTGTTAAATTTTTTACATGTGCGTACAAAATCGACAACATAAGGAAACTAGGTGGCACGGTGACCAGTAGATATTTCTTTTGAAGCGGGTTGCACCTCATCAACATCCTAATTACATATAAATATAGGCAAGCAGCTAATTTGAAATAATACATTGACATAATTATCCATATCTCTGCAACTTTTCACATATAGCTAAATATGAATCAGCGTTTGTCAAGCTCACAATATACAGTGGAAAAAAAAAAATTAGAGAAGACACCGTATACATCCTTGTTAGAACCTAGGTACAATACAAATCCAACTTTGTCCGGAAAAACACACATTAAAACAATTTCCGATCAGGAGAAAAAGAAAAGTTTTTGTACAACCAGCATATTATTTTGCACTACCAGAAGAGTGTAAGCTATCCAGTCAAAATAAAGGATCTATACATGACTCCGTCGAGAAGCTTAACGTGGTCTTCGGGGAATGCAAACCAGATATTTTCTAATAATGTTACTGAATTCATACACTGGTACTGGCAGCAGTTTCCCGACCACAGCAAGAGGCCAGCTGAAAGCAATGGGGAAAGAGAGAGGGAGTAGGGGAAGAAATACTGTTAGCATGTCTGCATAAGGCAAGCCCTCTTCTGAGTTAGCATAGAAGTGTATTAATATCTTTCACGTTATACATGCAACAATTTAAAAACAATCAATTAAGGCCCTTCCAAGCTCATCAGGGACAATCTCCAACACAAACTCATTGAAGAGAATAACATTCAAAGAGCAATACACTCTGCATTCAGGTAGGTATGATTATCGACTGACCTGATAAATCCAATAATGACACAAATGAGCCACTGTTGCCAATTAAGCCTGACTGTTTTAGTGAACTTCCCGAGAAATTCAATAATGATGATCTGGAAAACAGTAACAAGGTTTATGTTTGCCCTAAGAATATTTCATAAATAAAGCCAAACATCATAGAGAGGATTTCAAACAAGACCGACCTGAAGCACAACAGTTAATCCCACTATCCCCATAAAGAGGTAGTTTCTTGTAACTCCCTTGAATATATTGAATTCATCTGGCTTTCGAGCATTAAATTCATTAAAGACCTGCAATTTAGGAAGCATATTTTATTTCTCATCATTTAAATGAAAATCAGAACAAAAATACAGTTGGCTACCAATATACCCATAATCGGGTACCATCAATAGCCTTTTTCTGAAATCAAAGGATTTAGCAGCAATTAAAAACAGGGGAAGGAAGAATCCAACATCAATGCTTATCATAGTGGGGACAAGAAAAACTCAGAAACAATATGCGCTCAAAATCAAGCAACAATGGAGCTACTCCCCTAGGGCAGAGGGAAGCCATCCAAAAATCTTTTGCGAATAGTATTACTTCTGGATCCCTTTTTCAGTATAAACTACATGTGAATAAATGGTTTCCCCAAAAAATTTCAGTAAATATATCAGTAGAAAGGATTGTAAAAGGAAGAGCTAAACCACCACTATAGTAGAAAATGAAGAAAACAGTAATTTTCACACTTAAAGAAATAGTAACCTCTCTTAATTAATAATTTGATTTTGAATGGCATCTATTCTATTTAAAATTTTCTAACTTATCTAAAATATTTAATTTATAATTAAATTTTAAGTATTTCGGCAGGATTTACTCCAATAATAGCTCTAAATTAACAGACAAATGAACAAGTCTCGCTTTTACCAATATTTTGGGAGCTTAATTTTTTACCCCTCATAGTTATGTATTTTAACAGAAAAATACATCATCACCCGACAAACAGGAATTAAAAAAAATGAGAAAAGAAACCTAAATATGAAATTTAGAGTCCTGCCAGCTTAGACTTGGTGAAAGTGATAGATCTAGAATTATTTATGTGCCTCTACCTAAAAAGTTTATAACGTGGTATTATAACATTTATAACTAAGTGGTTTAGAGTTCAATCTTTATTATCCCATTCTTCTAGACAAAAGGGTAAATTTTAGCAAAGGTATGGTTGGCCTCTGCATAGTCCACACGTGTTAGAAATAAAATTATTTATGTTCCTCTACCAAATAGCTTAAATTTTGGAAAGAGTTGGTTCACTACAATAAGTACTTACTTGACAAAGAACAAACGCATTGAATATCAAAGTGTCCTTCACTTTGATTGCATAGTCATTGGGCTTGTGTGTCAAATCCAGTAAGGTCCTGCCTCGGAAATTGAGTATAAGCAAGACAGACACTTGGTACATTGCCTGAAAGGTTCCAACCATTACACAGATCTTTATAGACAACAGAAATAATTTGGCATTCACTGTAGCAATGGTGAAGCAAGAAGCTTTACTTTAACATTCTTCAGTTAGCTGTTTGTGGATTAGCCAACTTAAAAATAAATCCCTGCCAATTAACTGACGACAGGGGCACTACTAAATAAGAAACAGCATTCACCTGTATCATCAGATTCCTCCACATAATATTTGTTATGAGAGGTTCTCTGAAAAGCAAACAAGATATTATCAGCTTTCATAACATGAAAACTATCCAAGCACATAGATGTTTTGAAAATGGAGCTGCTTACTCAGTATAGGTCCATTCTCTCAAATGCATAATATAAATCCATGCAAGATCACATAAATTCGGTGTTCACTAGTATCTATATGGCTTTTGGCTACTAATTTTCAGAGGGATTCACCAAGCGTTACTGAATTGATGTGGTACTCACTATTGTACCCTGATATTTTTGTATTTAGTGAAAGATGTCTCGTCTTTGATCTTGTATATTATACTTCTCTTCTCTCTTTAAATTTCTTTCTTCTAGTAAATAGATATGCCAAAAACTAAGTTGAGGACCAGCTCAACTATAAGGATTGAACAGCATCGACATAAAGGTCTTGGGTTTAAATTTTGTCGGTGGTCCTTCATTGGTAAGTCATTTGTAAGTACTAATAAGCTCTTGCTGAGCCTTATGACAAGGCCCAACCTTGGAATGAGGCAACCTTCCTTCCCCTTAAGCTCACTTACCAAAAGTAAACAGAAAAAAATTTGTTTTCCCTATTGTTTACTGTTCTTCTTATTTTTCAAGTACCATACAGCACTACAATAACATATGAAACAAGTCATTATCTAAAGCACCAGGTTCCAAAGAGGGGAGGAAAAAAAAAAAAACCTTCGACCCATCGGAGGACGATCCATCAGGTGATCAGTTGGTGGTTCAGTTGCCAAGGCTAGAGCACCAAGAGTATCCATGATAAGATTTACCCAGAGAAGCTGTTGAGAAAGCAATGAAGAGATATAACTCGTAAGGACGGGCTCTTGAATAGTTAACACAAACCAGCGACAGACAGAGAGAGAGCAAACCTGTACTGTGTTTAGTGGTACGTCGCCAGAGGAAAATGCAGCAACAACATTTATAACAAGAGCTGCCACATTGACTGTAAGCTGAAACTGGATAAATTTCTGAATATTTGCCAACACAGACCGCCCCCACCTGACAACCTGCATTGTTAGAGAAAATTGAAAGGAGCACTAGTTATGCTTCAAATATCAATTTATTATCCTCTTACATAACATAATTTATCAGGCTATGCAATGCATCTCAATTCTATATAAACCTCAAATGAAACAGTATTAAAAAACTTAAAATTCTGCATTTCAAGTAATGCTGCCAGAACAGTTCTTCAAGAGGTCGACATTAAACAAGCATCATTAAAAGGGAACATTTCAAAATCCATAAAATAAGAAATGCTGACTAACCTTTACAACTGAAGCAAAATTGTCATCCAAAATAATGATATCAGAGCTCTCTTTAGCAACTTCTGTACCTTGAATACCCATTGCAAGACCTATATCAGCCTGAACACCAAGAAGTAAAGAATGACGAACACAAGCAAGAAAATAAATACCAGTTTACCTAATTTCAACATAAAAAAGAGCCCTGGAGCAATAGATTCAAACTAAGAAATTAGGAAGCAGAATCATTAGTCCATAGAAGGACTTGTGATATGATTACATAATATGGAAACTCCAATAGAATATAAAATAGACATAGCAATAAAAATGTTGGCATCAGTGAGTAGTACCTTTTGTACCATTACAATTATTGTCATCTTCATAACAGGTACTTAACATAAAAATAAGGTTCAAGCCCCAAAAAAACATAAGAAAATGCTGTGCAAACCTCATGTAGTGCAGGAGCATCATTAGTTCCATCCCCGGTTACAGCCACAACATGCCCCTTCCTCCTCAATGATTGCACAAGCAAAAGCTTGTCATTCGGTGATGACCGTCCCATAACCTATTACACAGCATTGGCATCCATCTCATTTGAGGAAGAGCTACATCACTATACAAGCACAAGCAAAAAGCTGTTATAGTAGTTGGGTTATACCAATATCTCTTCAACAATTTTATCTCTCTCTGAATCTGACATGGCACGGAATCTGTTTCCTTCGATGATGTTTGGCTCTGTAGCATCAGCCAATGACTGAAGTATTCCACATTCCGCAGCAATTGCTTTTGCAGTTATAACATTGTCACCAGTGACCATTTTTACCTAGGATTAGAAATCCAAACCAAATAAATAAAAAATGTTAAATATATAGAAAACTGTAATGCCAAGCATATTCCTTTTTAAACTAAATAATGCTCAGCAACCAGGATATTGAAGATCTGATGAAGCTAATAATGGATACATTGATCTTTGCAATCTTCAAGTCATCAAAAGCAATAACACAAATTCTTCAGAAAAACAATTTCAATTCATACTGCAAGGTCATCATCGGCATCTTAAATCCATTCTTTTATTTCTAATAATTAGTGTGATAAAACCCTCAATTTCTCAAGATTTACCTTCTACAAGGAAGACTATTACTAATTCTGACCAATTTATAGTTGATTCTCTCTCTCTCTCTCTCTCATTTAGATTTTAATTGCTTGAATGTAAACATAATTTATGTCATGACATTATGGCGTCGTTTAATCATGTAGCCGACCCCACCTAGTGGGATAAGGTTTGGCAAGGTTTAGCTGTTGTTTGTTGTATGCATGTCTCAATGATCAAACTCTCTCAATGAGACATCATTAAAAAGAAATATCTTAACAAGACAAATTGACTTAGAATATCGAAGGTATGTACTAATACCTTAACCCCAGCTTTCTGGCAAATCTGCACTGCATCTTTGACACCAGGTCGACAAGGATCCTGCATTTCAAAGCATAATCAATATAAGACAATTATTAGGAACATACTGAAATGATAGAAATTAACGAGTGGAAATTTAAAGATAACAACCCTCTAGTACCTTATAGGTAGAAAAATGTAAATGTAAAAAAAAAAAAAAGCAAGGACGAGTTAAAACACAATATAATAAATCCCCTACTGACTCCCAATTCCCAAGTACATTCAACAAAGAATGACCCCTTGAAAAATTACTATGGACTCCACACAATACATTCCAAAGAATGATGAATGGGCAAAATATAAAGCAATACTGCTAAGGAGCTTCAACATAAAATTAGAAAAGAAAACCATGCGAGTAATATCACACAAGAAAATAACACCTGTCAGGACATTATAACACTGATAATATAACAGATGAAACTGAAAGTCTTGTTTCTAGAGGAAATAAATACCTTCAGACCAATAATAGCCAGTAAAATGAGATCATCCTCTGGTAGTGACCAGTGATCAAGTTCTTCACTAGGTGGAACTTTCTGCATTTCATATGATCTATATGCAATGGCAATACAACGTAGACTAACAGCAGCCATATCTTCAATAACTCTTGTAAAAAAGTTCATCTGCAAACCAGGAAAACTTCACTTAGAAGAGCTTTATCAAAACCAGGCAAAAACAATTTAGTGTCAAATGCCATCCAAAAAGCTCATATAATTAGTGAAAATTCTTAAACGATATAGTCCGTAATGATCTCCACACAGGAAAGAATTTTAAAAAAGATGCCATTATTTAATTATTGATCACAATATGCAACTATTTTCTCAAACCTTCTCTTCATCCATCTTCACCAACTGATCATTTGCATCAATATACCCTGTACAGCAGCCTAGGATTATCTCAGCAGCCCCTTTCCAATGTATATGGATCTCAGAGTCAGTCTGCAGAGAAGCATAAAATTATTAGTAATAGTGCCTTGGATGACAAACAAGTTATAGCACATCTCTATGTAATATATCAGCTGCCTAATAAAATATCAGTTAGTTTATAACAGAAGAAACTATTTTACATATGAATTAAAATCTCAATAAGTACCGTCTGTGTTGCAACCCCGCCTCGCTTTTTATCTGAATTGAATGGAAAGACATGAATAATTGATGATTCGGATCTAGCAACCTCAAAATTCATCCCAAGCTGATATTTGAGATAACAATCATAACCGGTTGTTAAGCCATAAAGATCCTTAAAAAGAAGGAAAATTTTGAAGTTTCCAAAAATACCTGAACACCCCAACGTAAAATTGCCTTTTCTGTTGGTGATCCAGAAAACACAACATCATTACCACCCTGAAAAAAACAGAAAAATGCATAAAGAAGTAGTTGATCCCCTCAAGTAGGCGATTATTGTAAGATGGGGAAAAAAAAAAGAGTGAATAATAGCAATACTAGCATACCTCAGATACATAAACACTGCCATTTGTGTTTTGTGCAACTCCTTCAATCAGCAAATAGCAAAGCACAGGAGGAAGCTCTGACTTCTTGTGAGGAGGATCAATCTTCTTCCCGCCAATGTAAGCCTCAACCACAGTCATCTGTCTCAAAAGATTTAGGTGAAATTAAAATCTGCCGGACACAATTATCTCCATCAATGCCAACATAAATGCACTTCTTCCTCAAAATATTCACCCGAAATAAACAGTTACTGATCAACACTCAGCCAATGTTCTGTTGCCTATTTGAATTGGTATTATAATTGATAAGATATCACAAGCTTAGTTGAAATATGGAACACCTATTCCTAATCTTAAAAGCTGAAAGATTGCTTGACATAAGCCAGGAAGCAAACATGCCAGAAGAAAATGACAATATTTCCAAGAAGTGCCTCTAACAGGTTTATATAACCTACCATAAATCTAATTCAGGTTTAAATACTGCATCACAACTAACCTGATTCATAGTCAATGTTCCAGTCTTATCACTGCAAATGGTTGTGGCTGAGCCCATAGTCTCACAGGCTGAGAGCCTCCGCACCTGCAATTCAATGTATTATATTAAACAGCCATTCTGAAATAGATATGTCAAAATCCAATGAACGCACAAACAACAATTGACATACCAGAGCTTTATCTGCCATCATTTTCCTCATAGAGTAGGCAAGTCTATAAGACGGTTGATGGAAAAAGTGTTAGCAGAGAGAAATAAGATTCTAAAAAAATGTGTGTGTGCGTGTGTGTGTGTGTGTGTGAGAGAGAGAGAGGGAGAGAGAGAGAGAGAGAGAATAACTATACCATAGATTTCAACGAGCATACAAACAATCTAATATGGATGAAGACAATGGTTCATCATACAATGATACGAAAATTTAGAGGAGAAAAAAAAAAAATCATACAACTGAAAAAATGGTACATAAAACAGCAGCATCTTAGATTCTACGTTGGACTAACGTTGGAGTCACTTAACTTTTTACTTAATGTACAGCTGCTAAAACAATTAAGAGATGAGATGCATAAATCATATTGAAGTATAAGATCAATGACAAAGCCATCCATAATGGAGACTAGGTAAAACATGAAAAAAAAAAAGGAAAACGAAGTAAAAATGCTACAAATGGTACATTAAATCATCCATGACGACTAGGTAAGAAGGAAAAAAATAAAACTAGAAATTCAGACAAAAATTAGCAGACTTACGTTAAGGTAACTGCTAAAGGGAGCCCTTCAGGTACTGCAACCACTACAATGGTGACCTGCAAATTCAATGAGTAACAAACTTAGAATCACCTCATATAATTAATTTCAAAGCCTATAAAAGTTTATGAATTTAGATACAAGTGTCTAAATGGATAATGCATGTTCTGGCAGTCCAGTAAGTGCACGTACCGCAACAGTGACTATCTTAATTGCTCCATCAATCGCAGTACTAAGTTTAGTCTTGCCTGCTTTAAATTGAATACTTCCATCTGGGTTTTTTGTATGCCCAGAGAAATATCTGTGCTTGTAAATTGCCATTTCAGAGACATGCATAATAAAAAATTGGTTAAATTGCAAAAGTACCAACTTACACTTTGAGCCTTTGGCAAATAGTCCCATTGTTTTAGTTTTGAGACAATAACCCACTTTAAGTTTCAATATAAGGAAAATATCCCCATGGGGTTTCATTTTTGGCAAGTAACCCACTTAAACGTTAAGCAAATGGCAAATTACCACATGATTTCGGATTTGACAAATAACTAAGTTATTTTTAACTATAGGGAATAACAAGCCATATATTAAAATTTTAAGTAGGTTAATTGACATAATCAAAATCACGAGGATTAACTACAAAACCCAAACCATAGTACACTATTTGAAAAAGGGTCAAAGTTGAAGGTGGTAATTTACAGTTTAACTTCCAAAAAAAAAATATTATTGAATCAAAAGAAACAGATGGCAACCTGGCCAGTAGCACAATCAGAACGACAACAGCCACAGAGAGCCCAATTATACCAATGAAGGTGGCAACACCATTTAGGCGTACCTATATTCAGAACTTATATAGGTGAACATACCATAAGGAGCAGGAACTCAAAAAGAAACCACATGTAAAAAGGGGACCTGCAAAGGTGTTTCTTCACCATTGTCTTCTGAAATGTTAGCCATTAGAAGCCCCCATTCGGTATTAATACCGACAGCGGTTACCTGAATAAAAAAAGCAACCACAAAAAGAAAAATCAGCAAAAGAGCTGTTTAATCAATATAACAAGTCGACTAAATTCAAGAATAAATATAATCAATTTTAATATATTGAATTACTGAAAGAAGTTCAGATCAATTTAATCCACATTTTTACCACTCCAATTTCTCTCTGCCTCAGTTGTTTTAGAAATCAAATTGGGAATAAAATCCCATCCTGAACAGCATGCATTGAATGAGTGAAAAATCAAAATCATTTGCAAATTTAATTTTCCATAAAGAATGAACAATATCTTTATATATCCAATTATGAAAAACTTCCACTGACAAGCACAGTTTTTATGCCCTAAGGATAACCACAACTATCAAGCAATAAGATGCATCGACATCCCTTTGAGAACTGTTTGATTTTGCAAACAAAATCAAGTCTCTGTACAATTTATCTTTTGAAAAAAAAAAAAGAATGAAAAAAAAAGTCAGAAAATTACCAGCATAAGGCCACTGCCATCTGCAACTTTACATCCAGATATCAGAAAAGGGTTCTTAGCATTCTTGTCAACCTGCAAGAAGGAAAATCATCATCAAACTTAGGAAATGAGAGCAGTTATTATTTTTACTCTCCACATGATAGAAATAAACACTTACAATGTTGCTCTCCCCTGTCATACTAGATTCATCAATTGCAAGAGAGTGACCAGCGATCAAAATTCCATCAGCAGGAACCTAGAAAAGATCAGGTATGAACTAAATAACAAGAAGAAAAAGCAACCATCAGGCAAGAGATGCAGAAATGACTGAAGATGAACTCATGTACCTGGTCACCAATATTAAGGGGTACAACATCACCAACAACAATGTCATATATTGAGATCTCAACTCTTCTACCACCTCTAATAACCTTCTCACGCACAAGTCCAAATATAAGGTTTGAAAAATATACATGATAAGAACGATGCTAAAATATATAACAATAATAATCGAGAAGTACAGATAAGCCAACAATCAAACCTCCAAATATATGTTTCTCTTCTCCTCATTTAGGTCTCGAAACTGAAGAGACTGCTTATAATCACTTATAGCTACAAAAAAGAGTTGGAGAAATGAACAGTGATGTGCACTTCAAAGGATGATATTACTACATATAGAACTATTTTGATAACCTCCACAATATATGACAAAGTTATATTGAATACCAAGTTAAGAAACAGAACCACAAAACATGTTTAAATGCTTTAATGCACTATAAATTTCACAAAGACAAAAGATTAATACCTGTAACAACAATAACAAGAACAACAGCAAAAGCAATGCTTCCGCCATCATACCATCCTTCCTCAATACCCTGAAACATAAAATTAATTCTGAACTGGATAAGCCTATTTCTCAAAAATATATTCCTAATCCTAGATTATAAAGGTACAAGGTGAAAATATGAAGTATAAGGAATGCTTAAAGACAACTAAATGAATTGATGATACAAAAGATAACAGTCAAAAGAATGCAACTTTTAGATAGACCATAAAAAATGCAATTATTATGTCTTGACATGATCCCAATACATTGCAATTTACTTCAATGTTGTTAGAATCAAATTATGCTCAAGAACCATAAATAATATCCAAAATTTCACAAATCCAAATTTTTCTTTCATTCTAGATATAAAAGATTTAAATAAAATGCATAGCTGGATCAAATTAAGCACTCATCAAGACACCAAATTCATACCAGGCTAGAAATTCCAGCACTTGCATGGGCTACACAAAAATCTCTAATAAAACGTTTTTAAAACACCTAATCCGCATACAAAATTTGTTCCCAGCCTTTCCAGGTACTAACCAAGAAAAAAGCTTTTTCCTCCTTAATGAATAACAGTGAACAAAAATTGTTAATACGGAAGCCAGCACTTGAATCTAGCCTTTCATAACCATCAGGACACGTAACATATAAAAAATTAAATAATCTCTAAATAATGAAGCCTAAAACTAAAATATCATCAAACATAGCAGTAATTTTGAACTCAACAACATATCATAGGTGCTATGTTTAACATACTAAACCTAGTAATCACATAACAGCATCAAGACTTCTTTGGTTACTTTGTTTTCCAATTAATAGACTGGATAGTCTCTTTTGTTCTTTTTCATTAAGTTACTAATTTTTAAATATAGACTGCAACTCAAGAAAGGCACCTGGTCTAGCAAATACAAGTGTATTTGTGCCTCAGTTACCACCATATTTTGCAATCCAACTGTTTGTGATTTTATATGAACACTTCGCCATAGCCAAACCAAAGAAAAGGCACATGCACATAGTTATATATTTGTGCTTGTAGCCTGGTATATTAATGATACCAGTTTATTGAAAGCCACCAAACTAACTAAGGGTTCTACACTAATGTCTATGTGGATTAAACAGAAGGGAAGCTATCAAGTATTCATTTCAACCAATGTAATCCATAAATACCAAGAATAAAGAATTACAAGGAAAAGGGCAATATGACAGCATAACAAATAACAAGCTCCAGAAGTTCCTTTTAACTTCTGCATAACCGAGTTGGAAATCAAAAGCGCTATGCAAAAACCAGCAGTCTAGCACAACATTGGAGGTTAATATTTGTAGGAGAGGAATATTTGCATCTATGGGATGAGACCAGTCCACCGTCTCCATTAAGTAGACCGGTATAAAGATGGATACCCAACAAGATTGACATTTTTTCTGCAATAGAAAAGCAAAGAGTTGCATCATAACACTGGCATGCAATCTCACCTCAGATTTTATCCCCAGTACTAATGAAGCCACAGCAGCTACCATTAAAATAATCAAGGTCAGATCCTTGCAAGCATCCCACACAAACATCTGTGATAGACAACAAAAAAAAAAAAAAAAAAGACATTAGTACAATAACCATCTTTTTTTTGTGGGTGGGGGGAAAGACCATCCAATGATCAGTGTGCACCAAACTCTACCAAGAAACTTCTCCCTTTCTTTCGAGGATAGCTGTTGGAACCAAAGGCATTCCTCCGTTTTATCAAGTCAGCATCATCACCTTGAATCCCCTTCTCTAAATTGGTTTTCAACAAATCTGCTAACCCTGCAACCTTAAAAAGTGATTCAGAAGAATCAATGAATATTCATGACACTACTCAATAGGATTGCCAAGTTCCAAAAACATATATATACATATATATATAATTGTTGGCACACTTACTCCTCGATTTTCTTGCAGAGCAGTAATATTATGATCCCTTGCAATTGAAGAAAGTAGCCCTTGTCCAATTTGAAATTCTCCAGTGGAGGTTGAAGGAGGTTCGCTGATTGCTAATCCTAACAGTTAAAAGGCATTAATCATGAATACTGAAAAAATAAAAGGACAAAAAATAGGGCCTACACTTTTAATACACTGCATCAAGCCATTGTAAGAAATAATCTTAATTAAGGCCCATGAAGCACCAAGCCGACACCATTGCATTTTCAACTTTCAACTTAAGCATTGAATGCAAGCAAGAAATTAAACATGCATGTCCAACAAGATTGTCACAAATGATAATTGGATATATCCTTGCAACAGCTTGGGAATAAGATAGTACTTCAAACACCAGTTATCATGTATCAACATAAAAAAGGCACTTCTTGCAAATCACGAGGCAGCAGTAAATCATAGATAGGACAACCAGTTAGCTACTAGTATACTACAATTTATACACAAATAGTAGTGAGAAAAATTCAATGACTCACCATTCACTTCACCATTCACTTTATCCCCAGCAGCCTTGAAAAGATATGCTGCCTAATTGGGAAAAATAAATAATTAGTTCATTTCACGTGTTAGATGAGCAATAATAAAGAAAACCAACCGAAGGCACCAAACTCTAATGGCTTGTGCATGTGCTCTAATCTTTCTTAACACTTGATCCCTTTCTTCTTCTTTCTTCAAGTCCAAGGTGTAACGAAATCGACGAGAAGCATTGAGCACAAGCGCTGCTTGCTGAAAAACAAAAGGAGTTTCTTGTCTAGTTATTGAACAAAACACTAACTTCCAAATAACCCCAAAAAATAAAAAATAAAAAATAAAAAAACTACATGATGCCTCAAAATAGCAAAGCACAATAATCAAACAGAACCAGCTATTGATATTAACACAGTAATTATAATTATAACAAGCAACAATGATATTGCTGAAATAATAAATGAAGTTGACTTAAAGTCCAATGGAGCATCAGCCAGTTTTGGAAACCGAAGTTTATATTTGCTCTGGTGACTTCCAAATACACTTGCAGGGGCATATTTGCACTTTCAGAAGGGTTATACCCATAAACAAAATTTTATGCCGACTATTCAAACTTACATAAAAGTGTCAGTTGTTAAGTCTCCATCAGGAACAAACTCCTAATTTGGTAGTAGAACTTAGTTTCTTGTCACAACTTAAAACTTTAAGCTATGTGAGAATTTTAAACTTCTTCAAGTAATAGAGGGAACAACTAGACAAGGATTTGTTTACATCCAGTAATAGGAAAATTTTAAACTCCAAAAGTATCTCATTGCGATTAATTCAGAGTTGGCAGGTGAGAATTGAGATTTGAGTATTTAACTTTGAAGCATAGACAGCAAAGTTTTGTGCTTTCTTCTTTTCCTCTTCTCTGCTAGTGCTCACATTACTGTTCATATTTATATCCTCCTAGTCTCAACTACATTCTTGCTTCTTCTTCTTTTTTTGTCTTCTCTCCCTAGTTTTGTCCCATTAGAAACTAGCTCTATCCATCTATATTTTGTATCAATCACATACATCAGTCCTGGCAACCCACCTGTCTTTTAGAATTTGAATTCATTAGCCATAAGTGGATCCCAAATCTGGAAACTCAAGTCTTCTTTAATCCCACAGGGTCCACTCGAGGAATTTTCTTTTTTATAAAAAGGAATGGAATTTTATAAAGACATAAATGCTCTTCAGATCAAAAGTAGATTAAACCAATTTTTTTCAGAAACTGGATCTGTCTTGCCTCCACTCTATATAGGGGAAAGTAAGAAGACAAGCACATTATCCTTCAATGCCCTGTACAAGAAATATATGGTTTGATCTCACTGGAGCTTCCTAATTGGTGTATTCTCCATACTACCCATTGAACAAGGGGTCCAGCTTCCAATTCCACTTCAACCATAACTCCGTTAAAATAGTTTCGGGAATCTGTCCTACCTCTTTCCTTCTCTATGCCACAAATGGTTGTTGATAAAAAAATGGAATGAATGCAACAATATTCTTCACTTGAAATATTATCCGCTACCAAGCATCAATGAAGGTGGGGCACAAGTCAAAGGCTCAAAGCTGACCTTCTGTCAAACCCTTAAGCACTTTTTCCAAACTTATTGTTAAGATATAAAACCATTCATGTGCCTCTAGCCAACAGCTTAAGCTTTTGGGAGAAATGGTTCATGACACTTACCAGCTGACTTTAACCCCTCACTGTCAAGCATGTCTGGGAAGATTAAGAAATGAAAACTCTGATGTTTCAGTTTCTTGAAAGAATCCTGGACTGTTGCTGTTAGTCCTGAGAGCAACTCATATATGTTCTTTGCAAGTATAGAAATGTATTCCATAATACTTCCTATGATGCTGATTCAATTTTGGTAAAGCAAAAGCACTAAAGCAAAATTAGCCCCAAGAATTTCACGTTCCAATCCTTTGGAATACAGTGTTTTGTTACAAATAGTACTGGAGACCCCAAATATTGTGCTAAGTGGAGCTTCGATCATATTACTCCAGGTTTTCCCATGCTGGGTTGTCAGAATGTTGAGCCTTGTGCCATGGCTCAAAATACCCAAAATGCTTTCATGTTTGCAGTGACAGGCCCCTTGTTCCCTCATTTTATTAGAGTTTATAATTAAACCAAAGAAAAAAAGAAAAGAAAAATTTAAAAAAAAAAAAGTTTAATCTCAGACCTTTAAAACTACAACTGTGTATCTCAGAATCAATGGCGAATTCATGACAGACAGATTCTATAAACTTGTCCTATGTACCCTACTGTGGATAAAGGACTTAGGTTTGACATCAAATCAGTACTAACATTAAACTAATGCAAGTTCACAGCTGTGTGTGTATGAATAAAAATTATAAAATTGAGTATAGATAGCTTCATGGCTGCTAAAAGCTTGTATTAAAAGGGAAGAAAGTTCCACTTCTTCCACGTGGACCTTTAAACTGCCTCACCCAGATAATGAAACAAAATTCCAATACGCCCTGCTATCACCAATCAGTACTTATGACTTTCTATCTTATTAGCTATTTTTGAGCATCTCCTTATCTTTTTTTAACCATCACAGTTATAGTTTATCAAATATTCCCCCAAACCACCCCCAACCCTTCTCTTTTTTTCCAAAAAAAATAACAGTAATAATCTCAAATCCCTTGAATAACATGATAGGAAGCTAGGCTCTACAAATCCCAGAACAACACGTCCACATAATAAGTACAATTTTAAAAAGAGTAAAACCTTAAATTAGTCCAAAGGATATCAATTTGATCTTTTAAAGATTTATGATATTAATTTAAAAATAATTAATATTCTATAACTCTTTCAAAGACCAAATAAATGTTGCAAAATTTTCAAAAACCAAATTGATGTCCTATGAATCTTTTGAGAATCATTTGGGGTTTTACTCAATTTAAAAAATTAAGAAACAGTATCAATCATATAATAGAAAAATGAAGAAGGCAATTATGGTAAGAACAGGCTAAGAAGACGAAGGGACATACCCTCCACCGCTTGAGGCGTTGAACGGAAGCATCCTTTGTTCTGGTAATATCAAAGGGACTGGAGGACGAGTCTCCGTCATCGATATCACCGGGGCTTCGAGTCGCCGGCCCAGCCTCTATATCACGCTTCCCGTAACTCATGCTTCCGATAACTGTCGCAGGAAAGATGACACTGTCACTCTCTAATCCCTCACCACCATCACAATCATAATAACCATCATTCTTCCTCATTCTTCCATTCTCACAACAAACCAAACCTCCCTAAGTCCACTCTCTGTTTCGCAAAATCAATTTCACACTCCAATCCATGTTTGAAAAAATAACAAATAAAAAAGCAATTCAGTTGTCCTTGATGATTTGTCCTTATCGTTCAGAGCTATTCTCCTTTAAATTCAAATCAATCATTTCAATTGCGCAGTAAAATTAGTCTCTCCCTCTGTGTCTCTGTACAATAATTGTGCTGAAAATTTTGGGTATAGAGCGTAATGCGCGTCGTTTCATTCGGCTACTGTAGTGAGAAGTGAGTGGTTGACTTACCAGGAAAATAACAGAGTAGCTTTTGACTGTGATAATGATAGCTTTGTCACTCTGGACTTCTTCGTCTTCGTCTTTGTCTTTGTCTTCGTCTTCTTCTTTTTTTTTTTTTTGGTCCGTACCTTACTCTTCAACCCTGCAACCATTCAAACGAGAAATAGCAGAATAAAATAGACGACGAACTGAACGCAACATTTAAACTCCTTTTCACAATTTTCACCTCGCGCAAGAAAATAAAATACCAAAAATATTGTATAATACTTTTTTTTTTTCTTTCCTTTTTTTTTATATTCTTTTCTCTCCTTCCAGGAAACTTCGCTTCACGGGTAAAGTGCCTCCTGAGAATTTAATATTCAAACTACGTGCCTAAGAATATGTTCTCTTACCTTTTTTTATAGCTTAGTTATAACGTTGTTGAATTTTGGGAGGGGCTCGCTTTCTCGTTTTTCTGATATGCTTTTTCGACAGTTGTGTGTATGGATCAAGTATCAGTATCACACGCAGGAAACGTGAGAGCGTTTCTGCACTCTCAAGTCTTTCCGTTTTCAGTCAACTGTTAGGAGCAGTAGCACAAGAATATGATTATTTGAAACCCTTCGGTTTTTGGAAGGTATTAACAACCGAGTAAAGCTATAAAGACCAAAATTTATTCAGGGACAAGCACAGGCGATTGCTTTTATTATTGGCAAAGTAATAATAAACATTGACATATACGCAGGAGGTAGCGAATAATTTAGCTGATGCATGAAGAATAGCTGAGGTGTAAACGATTGCAAGAGCAGTGAAACGGTTGCAAGAGCTTTCGAGGTTCCTGGGCTCGAGTATTGTGTTGATGGTTTGAATTTAGTGTTTGGTGTTGTTGTGCTTCGAGTTGTGAGAAATGTGTTTCGTGTTTTGTTTTTCTTGTGATTGATTGATTGATGTATCATAAATGTTTTGTCTCTTTTGTAGGAGTTGAGCTTAATCTAATTATGGGAAGAAAAAAAAAAAAAAAAGAATAGCTGAGGTGTAGTGGGACGGCTGCACATGTGCAAAGGAATATGAATGCTCCACGACGCGAATGAATTGACTGTGGAATGTGAATGAATCATATGAGTCATAACATCAACAACAAATGAAAACCATTCCTAACTATAATGCACGGACAACACAACATATTCCATTAATGTTGATGGAGAAATAGAAGCCAAGATACACATGATGGAGTCAAAAGAAATTGAGAGTGAAAACAGGGCATTTATAATTATTTTTGCAAACAAAACTATGATTGATGGACTATATAACATTATAAAAGAACCAAGAACCAGCTACCATTGCTTCACCCAAAAAAAAAAAAAAAAAAAACAAGAATCGCTCTGTGGGTAAATTTTACGGAGAGAAAGATAAGTCGGATAATTGAATTACCCATAATAATAATGTGTGGTTTGGTACACTGCTACTCAACCGAGTGCAATATTACAGAATTAACCTATTAATAATGCAAAGCTATCTACTTTAATGTTTGACGTGTCACGGATCATATAGCACTTTGGCTACCAGGCACCAATTAATGAAGCACGGAGCCGGTGCAGGATGGAAGATGCACGCCATTGGCGTGACAAATTTGATGTCATACGCGGGAGTTATTAATATCTGTTTCCGTGTCCGTTTTACAAGTATTTATTTTTTGCAATTATTAAAAAAAGTTTGGTTATATTACCGGTATTTTGCATTACAAAAAATTAATGTAAATGATTAATAAGAAGAAATATTTATTGGAAAATGGCAGCCTCACCAGCGAATCTTTATAAAATTAATGTGGATGCTGCTGTTTCTGTGCAGTGTAATATAAGTGGAATAGGAATAGTGATCCGTGACTCTCAGGGAGATTTTATGGCAGGGAGATCAATGGCTGTCATGGGATGTTCTGATGCGCCCAAAGCAGAGTTATTCACAGCAAATGAAGGACTGATTTTTGCTTGGGATGCTGGCTTCCGCAGGGTCATCTTAGAAGGGGATATTAGCAATGTCTATGCATCCATTGAGGGAAGTGATGAAGATTTATCTTACAATGGCTCTATTCTAAGGGACATTGTTATGTATGCTTCGTGATTTGATAGTTTTAAGAGCGGTTCTATTCCTAAGGACAGTAACAGAGTTGTTGGATTATTTAGCTCATAAAGCTCTTAGAGGTGATTCTGGTATATGGCTAGAAGATTCTATTGAAGACCTTAATCCTTTGTTATTAGCTGATTTTGCTGATTTATAAAATCCTCAATTCGATCAAAAAAAAATAAAAGAAGAAATATTTAACCTAAAGTGGCATAAAATGCTTAAATTATTAAAAAAGATTATATAAAAATTTTAGAGAAAAGAATCATCGAATTTTACCTAATAGACAAATATAAACTTCCAGATAAATTTATAAATAATTATTACTTTTGAATTAATAGATATTTGTTCTCAATGAATAGTCAATAACTATAACTAAATTTATATGTTAGATATATAAAGTTACAAAGAAATTGTGAATGGCCATTACTTTCTTTTGAATAATTATTTGTTCTTGTAGAGTGACTAAAATAGTTATGAATAAAATTATACTTTAAATTCATAAAATTTAAATATAAATGACTATTGTATTTTATTAATTGGTTATTTGTTTAAATGATCACTAATTGCAAATGAATTTTCATATTAATTCATGAAATTAAGAACCAATTTATGAGTGATTATTGTTAATTATTATTGAGTGGTCATTTATTTACAATAAAATTTTAATCAATAGTAATAAATAATACTTTTTGTGAGGTACATGAGGTTATGTAAAATTTTATTATATTTGTGAATAATTACCTGTTTGAATGAGTGACTAATAATCTTATATAAAATCCTACATTAGATCCACAATTAAAAAATTACAAATAACTATCTGTTATTACTGATTGATTATTTGTTCTCAAAAAATAATTAGCAAAATAAAGAAAGTATTTTATAATTAAAATATATGAATTTATTAAAAAAATGGAAATTACCGAATTGAACTCTAAAACTGCCCATGACCCATTTCATTGCCATCCAAAGGTAGATATCTTATAAACATTCGGTAGAGACAGACACAAACTCTTGATGTTGAAAGAAAAAAATCAAACGTTTGTGTCATTCTCTCTTTTATATATCTAGAAAATATCTACTTTTAAATGTATAAATAACATTTTTTTTACTATTTTAATTCAAAATCCACTACGATAATTTGAACCTGGGAAATTATCAACGGAAGATCTGACACTTTCTCATCATAGATGTCAGGAGCAAAACTTATCTTTGTAACCAACGAAGATGAAATATCACCTTAAGAAGCCGTAGCCAAACTCAACAAAAGAACCGAAGAAAGAAAGGATAGATTAAAAAAGATGGAGATTATAGAAGATATGCAAGCTCAAGAGATAGAGTGCAGCACTTCCACCTAAATTCTTAGCTACTCTGCTTCGCGACTATAAACCAAATTTTTTTTCGTTTCACATCTCAAGTCGAGTCACCCAACAGAAGAAAACTAAAACGTTTTTCTCACGCTAAACGTTTTTCTCATGTTGGGGGACCATGAATTAATTTTACTATTTTAAAAGAAGTTAAGTATCAAATTACATTAAAAAAAAATTTAAAAGACAATAGAATCTACGGCGTCCCATTTCCGAGTATATTTAGTTGGATTAAACACTCCCCAACCAAGAAAATCTTTATTTTGAAGTTTAGATTCTAAGACAAATAGAAGTAAAAGATTGATTAAGAGAGGTTTTTACCTTTTAAAGAGGCTTGAACTGTTTATCCTTGAGCTATATGATTATAATATTTGCAGCTAATAGCAGCTAGATAACATCTGCAACACCAAAAACTGAGATGATATATACGAGATATGATTCCTCTATTTTCAGAAGCTAATTTGTTTGTTTCTCTTTCAGCATATATATACTGTGGGTGTATACTACATCAATATCATGCCAATGAATATCGATCAACCAGTAGTCGAAGAGCAGCCAAAGTAATTGTGGCAAAAACTGATTTATCAATTGTCGATCGTCAAAAGATGAGTTATTGAACAGGAAGAAAAAGAATATGCGGTAGATAGCTAGAACCTAACCTAGTTGAACAAAATAATAAAGGAATTTTATGTTTTGAGCGGAAGGAAACAACATTTAATTAAAGAACAGTGTTATTCATATACCTCTATGTTATCTTACATTTGCCCAGCTGGTTCTACTTGAACTTTGACACACCTCTCTACCCTAGTTCTGCCTCCACACTCCGGTCTGAGATGGCACAAGTCTTAATAGTATGGACTAAGCATTATTCTCTCTTTTCCTTTGTCAATATAAAGTATGTTAAATTTTAGTTTGCATGCTTAAAATTACAATTTAGAAAAGTATAAATTCAGCTTCAGTTCGTTTTAACAAATTTGATAATATCATGATTGAGTTGGATCTCGGCATACTTTTAAGTTACAAACCATGATTAAGGTAATAGCAAGCAGAAAACCTTTTATGTTAGGACAAAATTTATAGATTATAATCCTAACAGATTAATATTCTACAGCTAGAGAACAACGGGAGAAGAAAAAGAAAAGAAAAGAGCAAAAATGTCTCCGTGTGTGTCTATATTTATATGAATTTTCACCTTATAGTGCATAGATCACGAGACGAAATGAAAGGCAGTTGAACCGGGCGCAGGTGTCAGGATACCAACAGCAACAAATACTAAACACTGGAAGGAGGACAGCAATTACAATATAGATAGTTTTTGAAGAATGCAGATTTCCTGTTGTACCTTGTTTTGATCTGCGACTCTGTCTATTTAAATTCTCCATGTACATATGCGAATATATTCCTCCCTCTTTTCCTTGAAACTTCCTTTGCTTTACGTACCGTCTTATCCTGTTTACTTCTAACTTTCTTGGGGCTGGAGCATCAAGTAAGGTATATATATTAATATTAATATTGCTACTTTGATAATGGACAAGTCCCCAGCCACGAGCTTGGAACATGCTCGACAGGACTGGGAAAAGAAATTACAGCTCCTCATGTGTCTCTCTTGTTTTATAATATGCATCTAAATTAATTTATTTTGAATTCAAAATATTTATAACGAAAAAATGAAAGAATTTTAAAAAGTAATTAAAACAATTAAAATCAAACATGCCTAATATGTTTGGTGGCTAGAAGAAGAATCTTGTTTGTTTGTATCCGTATGAAGCAATCTTTAGCTTGTCCAAGACAATGCTTTCACTTCTCTCTCAGAAATTTCCACAATGCTCTTTGTACAAGTAATAAGTCCATATCACAATAAACACAATTTAAAACTTTAGTTTGGTTAGATATTATTGTGGCATTTTGAGAGTTGATGATCTCTCTGGATTTTCTAAAACCTACTTTTAAAAAATTATAAGTATAGTTTGGTAAAAAAATATAAAAATTACTCAGAATAAATAGAAGTCACAAAATTAGTATTTAATAAAGATTATTTTAAAATTTAAAATAACTATAATAAATACAAATACCAAAAAAAATTATTTCTACTTTTAATATCATTAAAGAAAGTAAAATTAAACTTTTAAATTTTAAATAGTATAAACTAGTAGGGATGGACAAAAAAACCATAAACCAGAACTAATTTCTGAACTAGACCAAACCATCTCATAAAAACTAGTTTTTTTAAAACCGCTAAATATGTTGAACTAATATTTTAAGAATAGGTTAATAACTTAAGCCAATTATAAAGTCTAATTTGGTTCATAGGTTAAAACCATATCTGGAATGTGCCCAAGATGCGCTATTGGTAAGTCATCGTTTAAAGCTTGCCACCCTTGTTGTTCTCCATTCTCCACTCTTCGTTTGAGTTTTGTATTGTTGTTAGATCTGTTCATGCCATTGTTTTTGATATGCTATCGTTGGACTTGCCACTTTTCTCATGAGCAGATTCACGGTTATTGGAGTCATTTTTGCTATGCCATTGTCATATACATTGCTATGATCGTTTCCAATGTGCTGTTGCTGGACCTATTGGGTCGTCATTTTTGTTGCTGCTATCATTTACGCTGCACCATCGAGTTGATAATATCTTTACATTGCATTGTAGCCAAATGCCCAAATCAATTGTCATCTGTTGCTATTATCATTTTAGTTGTGTCGCTGATAGATAGATGATAGTTTGCTGTTGTCATTTTTTGTTGCAGCACTGACACAAACTTCTCCACATCCAAACCAGTTAACTAAATTGGATTAACCGGTTCATATAGTTTGGATATTTGATATGAAATATAAAACTAGTTTAGTTTAGAAAACTAAACTGTATTTTTGGTTTAGTTTTGTTTAGCATAAAAAAACCAAATTGAACTAAACCATGTGTATTCCTACAAGCTAACTCTGAAAAACATCCTATGAGTGCTTCTGAAAGTATCATTGGCTTTTAAAAGCTAAAAGCAAAAGCACCTCAACTTTTTGATTTACCAAACAAAAAAAATTAGTTTATACTTTTCATGAAATAAAGCACCCTTTTAGAAAATACTACCAAACTAGGCATTTGTAATTCATTTTTGACAAAACCAAGTAGGCATTTTAATATAAAAGTAAAAAGGATATAATTATAATTTGATAAATATAATGAAAAAAAGTAAACTTATATATTATTTACTAGTATTTATGCGTATGATTTCACAGGTTTATTTTGATCCCCTTATTTTTCTATTTGATATCTTTTCCATTATTTTGTCATTACATTTGTTTAATTTTTAAAAAATAAAGCATATGTTATTTTGTTTATTATGAAATAAACTTCTTATGTTGAAATCTATCAAGACCTCTTGATAAAAGCTTCTAAATTAAATAAGTTATTGAATGGTTTGTTGAAAATGATTGAAAAGTAGTGAAATTATGTATGGAATAAAAGAAGGATCCAGATATAAGAGACTTCAATTTTTTAAAATTACACAAATTAAAATGATTGATTAATCTGAGTATACGACTATAGTTAGAATAAGCGACACCAGCTATTAGCAGCAACAAAAGAATCATTCGTGGCTCCCCCCTCCCAACAGGATGAGTAAGGGGCACCACATCACAATAGAGGACTGATGTCTCAGTGCAAGAGGAAAAGATAAGAGATTGGTAGGGAGCATTGAGGTGGATGGGAGAAAAGAGGAAGGTTTCTAGAAAGAAAGGAAGAGAGTGAAATTTTTAAACAGAAATAATTTTTTTAATTGAAATCAGGAGTTGGTATATAGCATTTAAAGGTAGTCTATTTAGTTATAAAAAATAATAACAAAGTGTTCATGATTTAGTTTGGTTTTGTTCAGTTTGATTATATTTGAAGGATTGAACCAAACCAAACCGATTTAATTAAATCAGTTTGGATTGGTTCAATCTTATATTTTCTGTTAAATGTTTTATAAAATGTAAAAGTAACTTTTAACTTCATCAAATTATATTAATTGCTAATTTTTTAATAAAATCATACAATTATAAAATCTAATTAATTATAAAAATTATACTAACGTCAATAATAAAAGATTTGACAAAAATTATGTATATTTATGTAAATATAAATATGGATAAGTAATATGTAATATATAATGTATCTTATAAATACATGTAACTAATAATGTATAATATATTACTAGTTTGATTTTAATTTCTAAAACCAAATCGACTGATTTTCATAAAATAAGAACAAATCTAAACCTATTTATTCCGGTTTTGATTGGTTTTTTTTATTGATTTTCAGTTTTAATTCAATTGGAATTGGTTTTGAACTCCTCTAAATAGAGAATAGACTAAGGTTTCTAGAAGAAAAAAAAGTGAAAATTTTAGGCAGTCATAATTAGGAGTTAATATGTCACACTTAAATATAATTTATTTAGTTATAGTTAATATATAATAAAGAAGAGAGGGAGATTTCAAGAAAGTGAGGAAGAGAGTAAAAATTTTAAGTAAAAATAATTTTTTTAATTGTAATTATGAGTCACCATGTGACATTTAAAAGTCATCTATTTAATTATAAATAATAATAGATAATACAAAAGAGAGTAAGCTTTCTACAAAGAGAGGAAAAGAGTAAAAATTTTATATAGTAATAATTTTTCTTTAATTATAATTAGAAATTGTTATGTGATACTTAGAAATAGTTTATTTAGTTATAAATAATAGAAAATAGAGAAAAAAATTTAGAAAGAGGAGAAGAGAGGGCAAATTTTAAGCGGAAATAAATTTTCCTTAATCATAATTAGAAGTTATTATATGAGACTTAAAAAGTAGTTTATTTAATTATAAATAAAGATTTTGCTTTAACAAACAAATAAAATACTAAGCATGTCTATATATATAACACGTTTAAAAAGATATTTTACTGTCATTTTATCGTTTTGTTTCTCTTATTGTTTCTTCTTGTTCAACCACTTTTAGTCAAACATCACACTTTTGTTTTTTCAAAACAGGAATAAAAAGCCGTACAGTAATTCATGTATGTTCATATCAGTCAATAGTTAATTAGTCTTGGTCAAAAATAGAAGTTAATTAGTCAAAAGTAACAAATAAATTCACTGCTATCTTCTTGTCCATTTGTCAAACCCCAAATAAAATGTAATTTAGTTTATTTAATAAATATATGGTCAATTCAAGGAAAGACTTTTTGAAAAGCTGCTTGTGAAATGGCATAGGATACTGAAAGACTTCTTCAAAAGCTTGTGTTATATACTGCTCAACCTAGCAATATATACAACAGGTATAACTGGCAAACATATATTTATCACGAGAGAAATGCTACTTAGTATAATTTTGTCAAAATCTTTGACAAAAATTATTAGAAATTTTTTTTGGATGAAATTATATGAATAAATGGTAAGTCCATTAAGAGCCAATAACATATATCATTCTGTTAATTTGACTCTAACAAAAAGTTTTGGCTCTCTAGTTTTTCCCTTATCATAACTATTTATATATTCATTATAATATCAAAACTTTAATCTTCATATTTAATGGATAAAACTAATTTTTTATTCCTACACTTGTCTTAGATTTTAGTTTTAGTGCTGGTTTAGGTCCTATACTAATAGTTTACAAAGGAGTTTGTTCTATCGTTAAAAAATTACCAGATAATATTAATTTTTACTAACATGAGTAATGAGATATGATATAGATATAGTATATTATTAATATAATTTTAAAACAACCTCTTTTTATGCCTTTTTTAAGTCTAAAAATTATCTTTTTTTTTCAAAAATGGAAAATTAACTGAAAATGTATTGAAACAAGCTTTTTTAAGCTGAGTAATCTCAACTAAATTTCACCATATTCCATATTTGCTCCCATTAACCACGTTTGTATAAAAATAACACTATTTAATAATTTTGTAATGATAAGAACTAATTCAATATTGTTATAGAAATCTAAATCAAAATTTTTTTAATGTATAAAGATGTAAACCGAAATTATTTTAGTATAATAACTAAAATCAAAATCTAAAACACGAATAAAAACTAAAAAGTAGTTTTAATCTAATTTAATAATCAGCGTTACAACACATTAATCAAGAACAAAAACAGATTTAAGATACTTGCCTTGACCAATAGCCCAATAATCGACGGAGACAGAAAGTTGCGAAGAAAAATAGCACCGGGACGTAATGATCTGGTAAGAAAATCCACAGGATCAGAATCCTGACACGATGGAATATGCCATCTACACAACCAAAAGGAAAATGAGATGTCAGCAACCGCAACCAAACGCCACTGGGAGAAGCTTTCTATCTGAAGAACCCGATAGCAAACGTATGAACTCGATATTCTACCAGTTTGTTCCTTAATTTCAACGGAAGTTTAGAAACCTTGCAATGCTTATTTTGATGTTACGCAAATGCAGCACAGTTATATTAATAATAGGATGCCCAGCTTCGGTCAACATGAAGGAGAAGGACGGATTAACGAAACTTTTCCGTATAGCGAAACTTCTCGGAAATTCATTGTGGGACTAGATAAGTCTATTATTGTGATGGACCATACGTATTCATTTTGTCAGATATATAATTATTTCTGTCAATGGTGCCAAATGAAATAACATGTCGGTTGGTTGTATATTAAAGGGCATGGAGGCAGTGGCATACAGAAGAGTAGCGCTTACGGAGATGGAATAAACTCAAATCCCTTTCCTTCCTTCCTTCAAAATTGAACCAACGAACTGATCCGAGAGCGAACCAAATGGCGTAAGGGAGATGCGAGAGTGATGCTTTCTTCCAGTCCATTATTGCCTTTTATCCTATAAACCACTGATAATCGAAAAATAATATTATGATTATTTTTTATTTTTAACCAAATATTTTTACAAATAATATAATGAAACTAATTTTTTTAAGAGATTAATTTTACTGCATTATTAATATAAAATAATTTTACATATATAGTGTCTAATCACATGCCTTTATTCATAAAATTTTTAAAATAGTGAATGATTAAGTCAAATATTTATATTTAACTAATATAATAATACATTATTGAATAACCGTGTACTTCTATTTTTTTTTCTTTACCGTGCATCAAAATTAAATATTTTTTTAATATTATTATAATTTGGAAATTCTCCTAACTATTATTATTAACTTTTTGGTCCTCTTCATTTATCAATAATCGATTTAAGTACTTGTATTTTTATTTTCACAATTATGATACTCGGAGAAAAGATAAATATCAAGTATTTTTAATCGGACCTTACAAATTTTATCAGAAAACTTTGAAAACTTACGTAAAGTACGCGTGTCAAGTCCTCTTTTCGTATAACATAATTAAATGAATAAAAAATTATCAAAATATCAATTTTGTTATGATTTAATTTTAATAGACCATCGATGTAAAAATTTTACAAACATGCATTCAATCATACATTAGCATATTATTAAAAATATTTGATATTTATACTATAACCTATATTTATAAATAACTATTAAGCCTTAAAAGTTAAATTATTTTTAATGATTTTGTCTATTTTTTTAAATTTTATCTAAAGTTTAATTGACATACACTAACAGTATAGACTTAATTTATATTATCATTCAATCACATTCTTCTATTTACGTGATTTTTTTAGTAGTGAATATAAGGGTCATATATATTTACTTATATAAAAGCATATAAATAAATGATAGTATAAAAAAAGTTTTATATTATCAATATATATAAATTAAATTTTTTTACCTATTGGGTCACCTTTCATTTGATATATTCTTTTTATTAAATTTTTTTTAATCTCATGACTAAACTACTTAAGGCAGAAATTATCTTCCTCACAATATATATGTACTATTCTATTCTTCAATGTGTTTATTCTTAATTTTATTTTGTTTAGTGTATGATTCATTCATCAATACATGTTCAGAACTATAATATTAATTTTATTCTTTTATTAATTTTTATCACTTAAATTTTAATTATATATAATATTACAAATTTTATAGTTATGTGGTAAGATTTTGTAAATTATGTACAACACATTTTTTATACCTATTTGCAATGACACTTCGATCTATATTGACTGAGTAATCACAGTCAGCGCTCGCTGGATCTATTACCGTTATACGTCTGTCGCTTTTGTTGTCTCAGGTGTTCGTTTTAACTTTTAAATCCTTTCCATCCAAGACACCCAACCCCCCCCCCCCCCTCTTCTCCCGCAACACAAAACAAAAACAGCAAACAAAAAAACCCTTCTCTCTCTTTCTCTCTCTTTTTTTTTTCAAAAATAAAAATACCCAAAAAAAAAATATCTGTCTTCCTTTCTTCAAAAATGAATAAATAATATTTAAAATTACCCTAATTAGCTTTTTTTTCTCTCCATCTGTCAACTCACTAAACAGTAGTCGAGTTAATGTATTACTTATTTTTTGTCCCAAAAAGAACTGTTCTTAGTTGCATGGAGAGAAGATAAAACTCAGAGAAACCTCACAAATATATATATATATATATATACACCGCACTACACAAAAAAAAAAAAATGGAAAAACTCGCAAACACATATTGAACTATTTATTAATAAATCAATTTAACTGCTTAACTGCTAACAATGAATTATTTTTCTTGTCATTATAAATTATGTTATTTATATATAACTTTTCAATATTAAATATAATTTTTTTCACATAAATATATACAATAATTTTTTATTATCTTATTACCCACTCACATTCATAATTTACGTCCATATATTATGTCTATATATGAATGGTTCAAATAATATAGGATTAGTTAAGATAGTAGATATTTTAATTTTTTATTCAAAAATCTCAGGATCAAATCCTGGGAATAAGAAAAATTTTCACTGAAAATTTTCTACCCCTATCAAAAGCCTTCATTGGATTAGAGCAAATTAGTCGAACTCCTAATAATAGGATCCAAATATTAATAATTTTATTGAGATAAAATAAATAGTATATATATAACCCAGAAATTCCAAAGGATATTCATAAACTCATAATAATCATGCACGCGTAATACATATAAAGCTCCTTTATAACATTTTTTACCTCATTTTTAGCTGCAACTAAACACACGCTAAAACTAAGAAATTTGAGCCCTTCCACACCGAACACAAGAAGTTTAAACTTGTACTATCTGTACGTATGGTCGAAAACAATTGAAACCCATCCTTGGAGGGGAAATTAAGCTCGTACAGAAGAGAAAATTCGTGGCAAGTTCACAACACAAAGAGCCATTGACACGTACACTTATCCGAGTACGTTTTTGTTGACTACTAGCGGAAGCCCGTCGACGTACGGTGCATTGTAATTTTAAATAAGATTTCAATAATATAACATATAAAAAAAATTTCTACAATCAATAAAACACAGTCAATCTTCTACCATAAATATTAAACCATCAAAATATAATCTTAAAACTATTTTAGAAATAATTTTAGCATCAATAATATTGACAACAAGATCCATAATAAAAAATCGAGCATTATTGCAAAGACCAATTATTTGATCAATATTTCTCAATAATATTATAAATACTTTTTTTTAAACCTCAGCACATAATTAAGAAGCTCCGAATATTTAATTAGTAAACACACAAAAAAAATGAATACTTAACAAATTAATAGATAATATAAAAGCAAAAAATTAGGTTAATTTATCTTATGATATTTGAGATGTTTACATTGGTAAAATTTACTTCTATGAAATGACTAATATATAATTTTACCTAAATAAAATACAAATCAGATGTATAAAAAGATACACATCAAAAAGTATACAAAAAAGAAATTGCATTATGAAATGTTTTTTTAACATAAGAACTTCATCATCTCTTCATTAAAATGAAAAAAGTTACAAAAGTAATAATATATGTATAATAAAAGAAAAATCACAACCATAGAAAGGCTACAAAGAATAAAGAGTACACTAATTTAATAAAGAATGAATTAATATATAAAAGTAAATTATAGCAATCTTAAAATAATTAATACCTATTAACAATGACAATCATAGCACCAATCTAAGAATATTACACAAAGTCAACCTCCTCCAGTGCTGATATGGATAAAATAGAAGAATTTAAATATAATATATCACATTATAAGAAGTAGAGCTAAGTACAAATAATATCAATGATAAAAAAAATAAAGGCTATAAAATATAATCTTCAAAAGAGTTTGCTATAACTATATAGTAATAGCTAGTAAACTAGATCTCATTAATAGCTGATAAATTAGATCTCATTAAAATCAAAATCATCCTATGACAACTATTTTTTAATTGAAAAGTTTAATATTATATCATTTTATGAGCTATAACTTGGTGCCCAAGCATCAAATAGCAGAGATGATTTGATATAAATAGTTAATCAATTGTCATTGTTTTAATTCATAAATTTCTAATTTTATTTTGAATTTTTTTATTTCAAAAAAATGTGAGATTGATATGTGACTAACAAATTCAATGAAATTATATGTATTAATTAATGATAAAAAAATAAAGGCTAACCATACCCTTCAAAGGAGTTTTTTATAATTATATAGTAATAATCAGTAAACTAGATCTTGTCAATAGCTAAAAACTTAGACCTTATTAAAATAAAGATTACCTATGATAACTAATTTTTTAATAAAGTAGCTTAATATTATATCATTTTATATGTTATAACTTAGTGTCTAAGCTTCGAATAATAGAGATAATTTGATATAAATAATCAAATCAGTTGTCATTATTTTATTTTATATAGTTTTTATCTTTTTATTTTAAATGATGTGAGATCGATATGTAACTAAACAATTCAATGAGATTTAGATTGACTTGATTACATTGATTTGATTTAATTTTTGTTTTTAGTTTGATTTAATTTGATTTTAATATTTGAACATAATGATTTTTGTTTATGATCTATAATTTACAATTTTATCCAAAATGTCACTATATTATTAGAGAGAGTATAATTTAGCTGGTGATTCAAGAGTATCTAATAATAATTTCTCTAAAAAGAGGGTCAGTTTAACTTCGCAAAATAAACGAGCTAAACGGGCTGGGTTATATTTTAGCAGCCCAACCCGTTTAAACTTTTTTTTCTTTGCTTTTCAGGTTTTAAAAATTTAATTTTGATTAAAAAATTAATTTTAATTTTAAAAAGGAAAAACTTCTTATTTCTTATTAAAAAAGTGAGGACGTCAAAAATTTGTTTACTAAATTATGTTTTTATATCTTAACTTTATATCTCTTTCCCTTTAAAAAAAAAAAAAAGAAACGTGGGTAAATGGACCGGCCTATTTTCCCCTACAAAATGATCTGTTTAACCTTCAAGTTAAATGGATTGGATTGAAAAATGGGTCAGTTTAAATGTATTGTTATTTTTTAAGTCCAGTCCATATATTTTTTGCTAATAAACGGGTTGGCCCTACAGTTTTGACCCATTTTAACAACTCCTATAAATTGATAACACTTTGTGTAATTTTCATTTTTAATATTGAGTAATGTTTTTTTATGTAATATTGATATTTTTTATTGTTATATTGAGTACTATATTATTTTTTATTAGATACTCATAAAACATAAGTTGAAAATACCATATGGTGAATCTAATTTTTTTTTCTTTTGTTACATGTTTAGATTTGATTGATTTGATTTTTATTTGTTCTTTGATCGATTTAATTTAATTTAATATTTTATTTTTGAATATTTTATAATATTTATTTAATTTATTTTAATATTTAAATTTAAAATGTATTTTTTGAATTTTTTATTTAAAAAATTTGAGATATATTATAATTCTAAACAAGGCCTCAACAATGTAATATACAAATTTTTTTTTTATTATAATTAACAAAGTGCGATCGGTCTTTCACCACAAATATCAAAACATAATATTAAAATCACTTCAAAAACAATTTCAACATCAATAATATTAACACCACGTTCCGCAATAATAAATCGAGTGCTATTACAAAGACTAATTGCTTGATAAATATTTCTTAATAACATAGCAAATACTTCCTTCTTTAGCCTCAGCAAATGATTAAGAAGTGTCGAGCATTTAATTAGCAAATACACAAGAAGAATAAATACATAACAAATTAATAGATAATATAAAAGCAAAAAATTAAACTAGGCTAATTTATCCCATGGTATTTGACATTTTTGTATTAGTTGAATTTGCTTCTATTGAATGACTAATATATAATTTCACCTAAACATAAAACAAATAAGATGCATAAGAAGACACATGTCGAGGAGTATAAGAAAAAGAATTAGTATTATGAATATGATTATTAAACTCTCGAATTAACTCTTAAATTTTTACGATCCTATCATATAAAGATAATTTAAATCATGCATAAACTCTTTTTTTGTCAAACTTATATAAGTTTAAGTATACTCTAACAAAATTGGTAAACTCTCAATTCTACAAATAAGTTTATGAGTCTAAAATTATACTTGATTTTGCTCTCTAAATGTCATATATTGGGATATATTTTATATTTTTTTCATTTATTATTATAAAGTTACAATAGTTCAATATTAATCATAAAAATATCATCTAATTATATTTAATTACTAAAATACATTTTTTATGTAACACTTTTTAAATATGTAAACTCTAAAAAATCTACAAGTCAAGTTTACGATTTGAGTTTGTTAAGACTTCATAAATTTATCTAAATTATCAAGTTTGATAACCTTGATTATGATGTGATTATTTAATATAAGAAAAACTTGATTATCTCTATATTAAATATGAAAAGAGCTACAAAAGCAACAATATATATATATATATATATATATATATATATATATATATATATATATATATATATATATATATATATGATAAAAGGAAAATTACAACCATAGAAAGGCTACAAAGAATGAAGTGTACAACAACCTAATAAAGAATGAATGACTATATAGAAGTAAATTGTGTCAATATTGAAATAACCAATACCTATTGATAATGATAATCATAGCACTAATTTAAGGACATTATACTAAGCCAACCTCTCCTAATACTATATGAGTAGAGTAGAAGTATTTAAAAATTAAATGTCACACTACAAGAAGCAAGGCTAAGTACAAATACTACTAATGATAAAAAAAAAGGCTATAAAACATAGTCTTTAAAAGAGTTCGTCATAGTTATATGATAATAGCTAGTAAGCTAGATTTCATTTATAGCTAATAAATTAGACCTTATCAAAACTAAATTTTCCTATGACAACTAATTTTTTAATATAGTAATTTAATGTTATATTATTTTATGGGCTATAACTTCGTGTCCAAACGTCAAATAATGGAGATGATTTGATATAAGTAGTCAAATTGATTGTCATTGTTTAATGGACTAAATGAAATTATATACATTAATGATAAAAGAATAAAGACTATAAACTATAAAAGAGTTTGTTATAGCTATATGGTTATAGCTTGTAAACTAGATTTTATCAACAGCTAAAAAGTTAAATCTTATCAAAATCAAGATCATCTATGACAATTTATCTTTTAATAAAATAGCTTAATATTATATTATTTTATGGGCTATAATTTGGCATCCAAGTTTCAAATAATGAAAATGATCTGATATGAGTAGTCAAATTGGTTATTATTTCATTTTATGATTTTTTGAATTTTTTATTTTAAAAAATATGAGGTTGACATGTGACTAATGGACTCAACGAGATTTAAATCGATTTGATTACATTAATTTAATTTAATTTTTATTTTTATTTTGATTTAATTGAATTTTAATTTGATTTGATTTAATTTGATATAACATTTTATTATAGTTAAAGATTTTATTTTTTTTTAATATTTGAATATAATAATTTTATTTTATGATTCACCACTTATAGTTTTACTTAAAATATCACTATATTATTGAGTAGAGTATAATTTAGCTGGCACTGCAAGAATATCTAATAGCAAATTCTCTAAAAAGAGGGTATAGGCCGACAATATTTTGATAATTTTTTTAATATTGAGTAATATTTTTTTATTATATGCTTATGAAACATCAATTGGAAATATTCCGCGATGAATCAACTCTTTTCTTTTGTTATATGTTTATATTTGATTTGATTTGATTTTAATTTTGATTTTCATTTATACTTTGATCAATTTGATTTGATTTCGATTTAATTTGACTTGATTTGATATAATATTTTAGTATATTATTAAATATTTAATAATATTTTATTTATTTTTTAATATTTAAATTTAAATATAATATTTTTTAACTTTTTTATTTCAAAAATTTGAGGGAGTGACACTTATCTATGTCACCCTTCTTTATTATTATTTCAATGATGATTTAGATTTAATTAATTTGATTTAATTTTGATTTTCGCTTTGATTTGATTATTTTGTTATATTTGAATATTTTATAAATTTATTTTATAAATTTTTATTTGGTTTGATTTTAATATTTAAATATAATAATTTTAGTTTATAATCCATTACTTAAAATTTTATCTAAAATGTCACTCTATTATCAGGTAAAGTATAACCAAGTTGGTGTTTCATAAATATCTAATTAATAATATTTCTTAAAAAAGGGTTATGAGCTTATAATACTTTGTGCAATTTTTTAAATTTTTTTAATATTGAATAATACATATTTGTATGTTATATTAATGAATTTTTTATTATATGCTTATAAAGCACTAGTTGAATACACCACATGGTGAATCTGCTTTTTTCTTTTGTTACATGTTTTGATTTGATCGATTTAATTAATTTTGATTTGATTTTAATTTAACTTAATTTGATTTTGATTTTGATTTGATATAATATTTTATTATATTTGTGAATATTTTATTTTAATATTTATATTTAATTTTTTAATTTTTTATTTCAAAATTTGAGAAAGTGATATTTGGCTATAAACCTCTTCGCAATGGTATCTCGTGTAATGATGACTTAGATTTAGATTTAGGTTTGATTTAATTTTTATTTTTTATTTTGATTTGATTTCAATTTTAATTTGATTTGATTATTTTATTGTATTTGAATATTTTATAAATTTTTATTTTATTTAATTTTATTTAATTTTAATATTTGAATATAATTAATTTAATTTATGATCCACCATCTACAATTTTATCCAAAATATCATTTTATTATTGGATAGAATAAAATTTAATTGGTGTTTCATGAATATCTAAAGATAATTTCCCTAAAAAAAAGATATAAGTTGATAATATTTTGTGTAATTTCCTTTTTTTAAATTTTATGTTGGGTAAGATATTTTTTATGTAGCATTGACCAATTTTTTATTATTATATTGAGTAATATATTAGTTTTTATTAGATACTTATGAAGCATCAATTGGAAATATTATGTGACAAATCCACTCTTATCTTTTGTTAGATGTTTAAATTTGATTGATTTTAATTTTAATTTTAATTTTAATTTTAATTGATTTGATTTCAATGTGATTTGATATAATTTTTAATATTATTGAATTTTTATGATATTTTATTAGATTTGTTTTGATATGTAAATTTAAATATAATAGTTTAAGTAAAATACAATACTCTTCCTTAAAAGATGACATTATTACACTCTTCTTCCTTATATTTCTAAAATATATACTTCATTTCCCATAAAAAATTAAACAAAAAATACAATATAATCCTCTCTTTTTAAGAGATGATATTATTACATTCTTCTTCTTTCTATTTCTAAAACATATAATCTCCTCCTGTAAAAAATTAAGATAAGATACACTTTAATCAATTTTAAAAATTTTTATTATGTCATTTTTTGACCAAAATACCCTTTATTGATAGTTATATGTATTAATTTTAAATTATTACCATAATTTAATAATACATAAATAATTTGTTCTCTTAGTATAAAACTTATATATATATTATTTTGTAAAAAAATAATATGCATAATTATTATTAAAGAGTATTTTGGTCAAATATAAAATAATAAACATGAGATAATAGAGAGGAGAGTGTAATAATGTCATCTCTTAAGTGAGAATGTGTTATTTTAATTGATTTTTTTAAGGCAGAAAAGGGTATTGTTTATAAATAAAATGAAAAGAAGTATAATAATATCATTTTTCAAGAACAGGGACTAAATTTTACTCTAATAGTTTTTGAATTTTTTATTTCAAAAATTTGAGAGAGTGACATTCTTCTCAATTGTATGTTGTGCGATGATGATGATTTTTCCTAAAAAAACCATTTTGGAGTTTGGCTTTATCTGGTGTATTACCAGTAAAAGAAGATAACATAGGGAATAAATTAATAAATATTTATATAACGAGCTTTTGAAATAGATAAAAATATTTTCGAGCCAATTGTATTGTGAATCTGAATTAAGTCTCTCATGTCACAAAATAATTTTCTTTTTGATAAGAACAGTCCTTTGATATATCTATCTAGGAAATTTTATTTCTCTTAAGTATTAATCCAAAATTTAGACTTGAATAGTGGAGTCAAAGAACACATGCACTGATGCATATCCTTTAATCCTTACATGATAGGTATAATTATAATCAACCGTAAATAAATACTAAGTTGTTATACTATTTATTATGTAATTATTTAAATAATGAATATATAAATAAATATTTATTTATGCAAAAATTAAATAATGATGATTTATAGTGATAGTAGTGTCAAAATTAATTTATCTTTATTATCTTAACCGACCTTGGATTACAGTTAATGTAGATAGAAATATATGATAAGATATATTTAAAAAGATTTAATTTTAATGTACTGATATTATAAAAATTTTTTACATCATTATTCAATCAAATTTTTCCATATGTATGTCTTTTAAAATAGTAAATATAAAAGTCAAATATATTTATTGATATGATAATATATGATTAGATGATAATATTAAAAAAATTTTATACTTTAAGTGCATCAAAATTAAATTTTAATTCAAATGAGGTTATATTATTCCTCTTTATTTATTAAATTTAAATTATTTTATAAATTAATTTATACGTATTGATAGTATAAAATAATTTTATTAATTACTTTTTTTTAAAAAAGAAAAGGAAAAAACTCATGAAAGACATACGTGATTTTCACTAGTTTCATGTTTAGATCAATTTTTACATAAAAGGTTGAATCATGCATATTTATCGGACGCGTTGGGTTCGAAGTCGATGTCGTCGCTCCTTTAAGACGCTCACCGGTTTACGTGAAATTGACGTTGGTTCTTTGCGTAACGTGCAAGTTATAACTTTATTATCAAAGAATTTAATTTATATACTACCATTATTAATGCAAAAAAAAAATTATATTATTATGAGCAATTGTATAAATTTAAATCCAAAAAAATATAGTATTTCATATTTTTACACTTTTATTAGATAATTATATAAAACTACTTTATACTATTAATACATAATGAGTAAACTTACTTTTAAATTGGTCATGAATCATGCTAAAAAAGTAGAAAAAAGATCGTCAATATACTTAGGGGATTTTTTCGGTATCCACAACTTTTCTATGGATGCCACCAACTTGTAAGAGTTAGTAGTTAATATTAAGTCACATGTGCTATTTTTGAAAATTTTAAAATATAAAAAAAATATATTTGTATAAAAATTACTAAATATATTGTATTATTTTAACAAAAACTTCTGCAAAAAATTATGACTTCATAACATTTTTGTTAAAAAATAAAAAGATGATAATGTAGACGTCATTTATAATTTAAAATACATCTAAAAAATTATTCAACATCTTAATGTTTTTGTAAGTTTCTTTAACAAGAAATTTTAAAATATTGTTAATAAATATTCAATATATTTTAATAAATCCCTTAATTATTTTATAAATAAAACGCAAATTTTTTATGCTCAATATAATATCTATTTATGTATTAATTTTAATATTTTGTTAGTGTAAAATATTTTACACTATCAATTAATTATATCATATTTTTATATGACTTTTAGAATAATTATATTAAGAGTTAAATATTTTTAACAATGTGAATATATATTATTATTATTATTATTATGTTAAAATTAAATTCATATTTTAAAAATACTCCTTAACTAATTATTTTTTACAATAATTTCTATTCATTGATAATATAAAATAATTTTATCCTATTAATCAATAGAAATACAGAAAATTGATAAATTATAGTAAGTAATTATCATATAAACTAGTTACTCACCATGATTTGGTAAGTTTCTAAACTTTTTTTAATTGATAGTATAAAATTATTTTGTATTATTGATATATAGAAATTATGATAAATCACACTCACTTTGTTTAAAAGTTGGTAATATTATACATAATACTTTTTAATTTGTTATACCTATAGTAATTTCCCTATAAAAGCTGTCAGTAGCATACTTGTAAAGATGTTTGGTGTTATATTCCATCAAAATATAAAAGCATTAATTAGGTGTGATATCACCTAAATATTAGAGGGATTTAATATATATTTCCATAAATAAAAGAATTTCATGTACAGTACTGTTTAATCTGAGTGAAGATTATTATAATTCACTCTAGAAATTATCGTCATCATTTTCTAAAGTAACCAAATAAATAGTACCCAAAAAAAAAAAAAACCAAATAAATAACATTTATCACGCTCAGGTGTAATGTTCATTGTATCGAGAACTTCGTTATCCAAAAAAAAAAAAAACGGTTATCGAGAACTTTGCGTGGCATGCATGGGGCATGCAGTCAAGGCGGTGTTTCTTGCGCATTGTCTAAAGCCATCGCCCTTCGATAGAGACGTTTAGGTGTTTTTAAAATAAAAATTTTTATTTTATATTATTTATAATTTAATATTTTAATCATTACAAAATTGAAATATTAAATTGTGAATGATGTAGAATAATATTGTTTTATTCTTAAAGCTCCTGTTTTCTTTTGATAAACATTGTCAAAGCCCCCGACTTTTCTTTTACTTTTATACCAATAAAGCACCTGAGAAAAACAAAATTATCAGTATTTTTGTTCTTACAGTGTTTTGACACTTGGGTGAGTTTGATATAAAGTAAAAATGGGGGAAGAGGTTTTATAAATGATGTACAAAATTTCACAAATTTAATCTATGAAAATTTCTCCCTCATTTTTATCCCATATTAAACTCACCCAAAGGAAACTTTTGCACTCTCTAAATATAAGGTTGATCTTATTGAAAACGTTAATGTTATACCTTTTCTTAAATACCTTTCATGAATTAAATTATTTTATATTACAAAAATTTATCAAATGTTGAACTTAAACTTATTCGTCATTTAAATTACTTCTTATGGTCACTTCAATTACCTCTTACGAATAAAGTATTGAGTGTATGAAAAAGGCTTGGCGCTACAGTGCCAAAAGCTCCGACAGGGAACTCCAACGAAATCAGCATTGTTTGGGCTTCTTTTTGTTTTTTCTGGTATAATTTAATTTTTTTATTTTCAAATTTAATTCCGATAGTCAAAACCACTTTTAAGACATGTTACTTTATTTGACTGACAAAATTATTTCCGAGGTGGGATACATCATTATTTCAAAATGAATTTAATTTAAATGTATTAACAGTATAAAATAGTTTTACACCTATTTTACACTGTCAACTAATAGAAATAGTGGAAAGTATCAACTCACACAAACAACTACCTATTATGATAAAGGATCCATCATGATTTCTCACTTTCCTCTATTTTTATTGATTGATAGTATAAAATAATTTTACACTGTCAGTACATACCAATTAAACACTTTCAAAATAAGTTGTATCATTAACATCATAAAATTAAGTGTATTAAAAAGAGACCAACAGCTTTTCGAAAAATAACCTCACAGTTTACTCTAAAATTGATAATAAGTTGTAAAATATAAAATAATTTTTAAATTAATTATTTTACCATCAATTTTTTTATAATCTAACCTAAACAAAGTCTTAGTATGTGTTCAAATTTTGAATCGTCTAAAACCAACTTTAATTTGCAAGTTGAAAACCAATTCTCATAACTATTTTTATTATTTGATTAAAGGTGTATTTGTTTCAACTTTTAAAAAATTTATTATAAAATTTAAATTTTATATAAAATTGAAAAAATTGAAAATAATTTTTTTAGATTCTAATTATTTTAAAAAAATTATTGAAATATATAAAAAATAATTTTCTTTCAATAATAAATAATTTTTTTATCAAAAAAATCACAAATAAATACACCCTAAATTTTTATTATGGATATTGTTATGTTCCTTCATTCAATGCTTATTGGATCATGTTTAGCCTCAGCATCTTCTCTAAGACTCTGGCTCGTACATTCACTTTTTTTTCTTTGTACATAGGTGGATGCTGTGGTGCACTAGGTAAGTTTGGTGCACCATGCATCCGTATTTAACCACATTTTTAAATATAGTCAAGTGCATCTAAAAGTATGACTTAGTGCATTATCATTTAGCAACATTTATCAAAGAAATGTGGCTAAATGTGTTTGCGATTTGGATACATTTAGCCACATTTTGTAAATATTGTTAAATGCCAGTGTATGATGCACCTCTTTGTCCAAAGTGCACCTAAAACCCTGCCTTGTAGATATCCATATGTGTTAAATACTGAATAGGTTATTTAACCAAAATAAATCCAAGTGTACTTAAAGCAAAAGTTGTCCGAAGAAGTACATGTGAAAGTCATGGGAAAATAATAATCTATTGGTAGGGATAGCCTCGTAGAAGGAAAGAGACAAGCCGATAGAAAAAATTTGTATAATATTATTTAGATAATAGTTGCCTCAAACATCAAATTCAAATGGATTATTAGAAAATATTGTTAATCTTTTTATTATCAATTTTGAATAATTTAAAGTTTACATATACCTTATAAGTATGAGTAAATACCCCAATTCGAATCTCAATCAAGAGAAGTGCACGTATTTTGTATCTCATTATACCTCAAATATGATTATATTTAATAAAAAATATTTGTGCAGAACCAAAATGCTCACAAAAATTTAGTCTTAATTTTACTGATTTTTTTTTGACAAGTTAATTTTACTGATGTTAATATTTAAGTTTTGATTGAAAAAATGATACCAAAATAAAATTACGAGCAATAATATCGACATACTATCAAGAACAATTGAACAAAGCACCCCAAAAAGAAAAACAAAATAACAATTGTAAAAAATTAAGGGTAATGTCTTTTAGTTTTAACATGCCTTAGTCATAATGGCTTCCCTCTAACTATGTTTAAATGGGAGTAAATGGGCTTCCTATCTTTTCCTAGGATGTTCCAAACTTATAGAGTTTGTGAATCTTTAGAAAAGTTGTAAGATTAAATTATTTCAACAGTCACTTATGAGTATAATCATTTTTTTTTATATAATTGATTATGTGCATGTTTGGGTACTGCCCTAAAATATTTTTTTTTTGATGAATTGAAAAGCTATTTTGAAAACACTAATCATGTTTGACTAAAATATAAAAATAGATTATAAAAAAAATTGATAAAGCTAAAAAATAGCTTATAATTATAAGCAATATTTTGGAGCTTATAATTATAAGTAAAAGTTGATTATCTCAGAATTATTATATTTTTATCAAATTGATCTTAAATAACAAATATTATATACTATAAACAATCATTTTATACAATTTTTAGTAATTTTACCATATAAAATTAACTTTGTTCATATAATACAAACTAAATAAATTATCTTAAAACTACTTTTCAGTTGAAGTATCCAAACATAAATTAATTCTCATATAAATTATTATATAAAAAAGTAATTATACAAATAAGCGATTATTAAAATAATTTTAATCTTTCAGCTTTTCTAAACACATACTAGATGAAAATTAATTTATATTTAAATATTTTAACCGAAAAATGGTTTTAAATTAATTGATTTTGTTTGGATTATATGAAAAAAATTATTTTGTGTGATAGAAATATTAAAAAGAATATGGAATAATTATTTATGTTATATAATATTTAATACTTAAGATCAATTTGATAAAAATATAATAATTCAAAAATAATTAGCTTCTACTTATAATTATAAACTCTAAAATATTGCTTATATTTATAAGCTATTTTTTAGCTAAAAATTATCAACTTTTAATTATAATTTATTTTCAAAATTGATAAATTGTTTCAAAACAACTTTTCTTGCAAGAAAAAAAGACTACGATTAAGTACTGAGAGTAGGACTACGATTCGCCCGCCCCCTACAACTAGTTGGGTCCTATGCAAACTTCTTGGTCTTTGCATGACCTAAAAGTGGTAAGAATGGACTTTATGACATCTTACAAATATTCAATTGAGTGTCTAAATAACATATCTAATACAAGAAAACGATCTTTAAGGAGTAAGGAAAGGTTCACATAATGATATAGTATATGAGATTTTCCTAGAAGTGCTTAGAGCACGAAAATATTTTTATTCTAAACTATTTAATTATACCAATAATTATATTAAAAATATAATTATAGTAAGAAATAATACTAATTTATAAATTAAAATGTCAAATATTAAATGAAACATAATAAAAGCTTTTTCCCACCCAACACATAAGAATTTTTCGGTATTGTTGATTAAAAGTTTTAGAGGCATTTGGCATAAGAGAATGTTCTCATATTTCTATAAATATAAAAATATTCCTATATTTGGTAGGGAGTTTAAAATAATATTTTTAAAAATATTATATTTTTTGAAAAATATATTTTAAAAATATTTTTATCTTTTTATAAGAATCTAATATTTTCATAAAAAGAGAATATTTGTCATAATAAAAAATTAAAATACCTATATCATTGCTTGAAGCCACCCACCGTCCTAGCTGCTGTCAACTAGCCATCCATTGTCACCTTCATCAAAGATATTTTTAAAAATTTATAAAATATTTTTAAAAATTTAATTTATATATTAAATATACTTAAAATATCATATGAAAAAATTATTCTAAAAAATAATAATTTATTCTATCTGCCAAACCTCTTAAATCGATCATGTGTCCCCTAAACCGCGGGCGTATGTGTACTTTGCGACTTCTGCATGTGAAGTCTTTGACGAATAGTAGCCATTGTCTACATCATGACTAAAATAACGTTCCCACCGAAAATTCACGGTAATTTGACAGGACAAGGAGCGAATTCGAAAGTCATTGATAGAGATCCACATTAATGTTAATTCCAGGTCTCCGTCTTTGTTTTTGCTTTTCTTTTTAACTGGTCTTTGTTTATTATTTTCTATAGGAAACGGAGATATTAAAAAGGTGAAAAAAAATGTTTGGTTTAGGATGTAATATGGGATATATATTAAAAAAATAAATAAAAAGATAAAAATACTTGAATAATGAGTTTTACATAATTATTATTACTTTTGTTCAGTTTTTTTTAATCCAAAAATTTACTAATATTTTTTAACAATATGTTAGTAAGTTTTGCATGTTATATACAAAACTTATCAGCATATTATTCAAAATGTTGGTATTTTTTTTTTTAACAAAACTTATCATCGTGTATCCTATTTATGCAGGTAAGTTTTTTTTTTTACAAAATTTACTAGCATGAATAGTGCTCATGCCAATAAGTTTTGTATATATTATATAAAATTTATCGGTGTGTGCACTGTTTATGCTAATAAAATTTTGAAAAAAATTGAACAAAAATACCAATAATTATATGAGATTTATTATACAAATATTTTTATCATTTTCTTATTTTTCAATATGTGTCCACTATTTATGGCCCTGTATCAGTTCTCAAAAATTAAAGCTACCCATTAATTAAGTCTGTAGAATTTGTTTAGTTTTCCTCCACTTCCCCATTAACAACCCGACCAAAAAGCTTCCCTTATAACAACGCAAGTAAACGAAAAGAAACAATTGAGAGTGGGTTGTTGGGAAAGTGGATGGTCTCATAATTTCCCATCCAGTATGGATATGTTGATATCAAACATGCAGAAATTGAGAAAATGGAGACTCAAGCCAAAAGCTAGATTACTGCAGAAATAATCTATGATCTTGTTGTCTCGGACATGTTTTATTCTGATGTAGATCCTGTCTTCCCATGAACTTTTGATGTATTAGATACTGTATGTGTTTCTATTTGGCTCCTTCCTACTCTGGAAGTTAAGAGCCCGTTATATAATTAGCAAAAAAAAAAAAAAAAGAAAAGAAACAATACATAATTTAAGGGGATTGTCTTTTTTATATGGCATTTAAGTTATGTATGTGCTAAGATACGAGAATTGGGAGGAATTCTCCTTTTTTGAAATAAAAAATTTTAATTTTAGTATATCCTATATCAGTGTAAATTTTTCCCAATTGTCATATCCTGATATATTTTCCATCTAAATACCATATAAAAAAAACAAACTCCCTAATTTAAGTGTGATATTTTGAGAAATATTATTTGTACTCACAAAATAAATTTATTATAGACATGTAAAGAAAGAAAAAGATACAAGAGCCATGGATGTTAAAAGAGGAAAAATAATAAATCCATTATTATTGTGTTTTTATCTTTCTTTATTTGGTGGATTCTCTGGTACCTTGATAAATTTGCGCCTGTGGTACCTTTCTAATTTTTTTATATATTATTTGTGTGCACCCTCCTTCAATGCGTTGCAGTAGCACATTTGGTTCGTCGGCGCGCCAACAACGTGGGAGTTGCGTGTTCAAATCTTACCTGGGCCACTTTTACATTTTTCCCTTTTTTTAATTTTTAAAATAACAAAAATAGGAATAAGCATTTTTTTTCACTGGGAGAAAAAGAAAAAAAAGGGAAAAAAAAACACAAAAATAGTCTTAACTCTTCTATTTGCCAATTGCTATTTGCTAATTTTTATTTTATTTTTACTCTACACCTTTTTTTTATTTTAATGTTAATTTTATTATATTTTATGTAAAACTTTCAAGCTCATATATAAAATAATATAAATAATTCTTAATATGATATGAGATGATAATTACATATACTTATAAAATATTATTGAATACATTTTTATGTATAACTAAATTAAGACGAAGAATATAATTATACAAATTAAAAGTATAATTATGATATCATTATTGTAGAAAATAAATTATTTTTAGAAAAATTTGTATAAGTGCATTCCCTATAACAATAGTGATTATGTTATATTGAATTTGAGTAAAAAATTTTATTGACAGATTTTATGAATATGCACTAATTTAATGTTTGATTTTTTTTTGTTAAAATATCGGAAGTGGGAAATTAAACAATTTTAATTAAAATTTTACTTAAATATTATAGAAATATATCATATATTAAATATTAATTTTAATGATTAATATATAAATTTTTTAATTTAATTTCAATACATTATTAGTAAGATGTTGAATAAAAGGGAGAAGGAGAAAAATAAAATGAATTATGTTATTTATATAAAGTGATATTATTACTTATATAAATAAAAGACAAAATTGACATTAAAACAAAAAATGATAGCAAATAAAAAAGAAAGTGTAGAGTAAAAATAAAATAAAAACTACCAAATAGCAATTGGCAAATAGAAGAATTAAAAATATTTTGTGTTTTTTTTCCTTTTTATTTCTGTTTTCGTTATTTTAAAAAAATGAAAAAAATGTCAGAAGTTAAAAACCGCACGTACAGGATTAGAACTCTCGACTTGGGAGTGACGTGTGCGCAGACCAATCAGATGTGCTACTGCAACGCGTTCAAATGATGGTGCATACAAAAAATATATACAGGAAAAACAGAAGGGTACCAAAGGTACACATTTACAAAGGTACCAGAGTAATCACCTCTTTATTTATCCATAATAAGTCTAAATTGTGAGTTTGAATAACATTTTTTTTTAATTTTCCACATCATGCCTGTTCGTTTAGTTAGCATTTTGCAGTCTCACTCATCCTTGATATTGTAGACGTCAACTTCTAGTTTCTTTTCCAACTTTTGTAGTAGTTTCTTCTCATACGTATTTTAATGACTTTAATTTGCATGTCTAAGATGCACTATGCTGGTCGAGGTGCATTATGCATCTTGACAATTTAACAATGAAGATTTGATAATATATCGATATATCTATCATCTATAATATATTGTAATAATTTCTTAATTTTAGTCAATTTTTAAAAATATGATTAAATATATTTTAAAATTGATTAAAATTTATTTGTATAATTCTAAAATTAAAAAAAAATTGGGAATATTCTTAACAATTCTAAAATATTATAAAATATTTTTTTATTTATTCATTTGATCTTGAAATTAAATAGAATTATTCTAAAATTAAATAAAAAAATTTTAAGATATTCTCAATAATTTTGGAATCATGCAAATTAATTTTGGTCTCTTTTAAAAAATATTTTACTATATTTTTTAAATCTAACTAAATTTAAAATTACTATAATGTATCACATATAATTAATATATCAATGCAATATCAAATCTTTACTATTGAAATACAAGGATCATTATGCACATTGACCACCAAATCGCATAGTAGCACGCACCTTGACTTATCAAGTCTACTCCAATTATTGTGAAATACAGCAAAATATATATAATAGTACTTCATAAACATAATGGCATGACTTATGTCATGGTGACAATAAATTTGTCACCACCATGGTAACTAATAATATAATAACAAAAGAAAATGGTAAAAATTATTTTTTTGTCTTCATTTTAGTCTCTCTTTCTTCTCTGCCTCCCACCACAGCCCCACCCCCCTCCACTACACCTTGCCATTTAGGTGCTCCTCTGGCTAGCAAGCTCCTCATTGCCCCGTTGCCGCCCATGTAACATCACTATATAATCCGGTTCTCAGATTTTTCTTGTTCATCACTTTTATGGTAGAAATGACAATTCAAAAGGAGAAGAAGAAGCTAGACCCACAACTGGTACCACCACCACAATGGCTCTTGCGAAACGAACACCCCCACGGCCCCTTAAAACCCCCTCGGGGGGAGCTTTGGTTCCAAACCCATTTTTTTTTTAATTTGTGTAGTTTTGTAAAATCGATAAAGGGCTATTGCATATATTTCAATTTCAAATCTAACAATATACAAAACCCCTAACACATTGATTAGAAGCCCAATTTTCAAGATTTAGAGTTATTTTGCACAATTGACGGAGGGCTATCATACACTATTTAATTTCCAATCTAACAACACACATGCTCACATCATTCGCTTAGTACCATATAAATATATTGAGCTAATTTATCGAAAACCCTAACATATCAATTTGAAACACAATTTTTCCAATTTAGAGTTGTTTTGTGAAATTGATAGAGAGCTATCATAGATCTTTTAGTTCTAATATTTCAATTTTTGTTGGATTGATTTGTCTAGGTTTTTATGTTGGGGATATTTAGTTGCAAGAGAAAAACTTATTGCCTGTAAAGGGGTGTGCAAGGTATAGCCAATGTTGGGGGAGGAGGTGAGGTGGTAGGGGACAGAGTGGGTGCCCGGGCCAATGGTAGGCAAAGAAGGCAATAGGGAGCAGTTGGCGATGGTGGTAGAGGTGGAGAGTATGAAAGAAGAAGAAGAAGAAGAAGAAGAAAAAAAAAAATGGTACGATAGCAAAATATTCATGAAATTTAATTTTATAAATATATAAATATTAAAATATAAATATAAATATAAATTTTAATTAATTTTAACCTTAAGATTTAATATTCAACCGCTGAAATTTTGTCACATTAGTGGTGACAAACTCAAAGACTCCCCTTAGGATCTCCCTTGAGTCACATCAAAGTTTCTGTTAGGTGGAATTTACCTATTCCACGACAATTGCTTTCAGTCAGAAAAATGGCATTGAATAATTTAAAAATTGTACGTTTTGGGTCCAGCAATTCTACTGTACACCTGGAGGAAGAATTCCTCCTTCATCAGCTGCTTTCGCCGCGCGACATCTTATACTAGCAAATGGTCCGATATAAATTTTTTAACATTATAATTTGAATTTAATTAATATGTATTGATGGTATAAAATAGTTTTATATTATCAATTAATAGAAATAGAAGAAAGTAAAAAATTATGATAGATCCCTTATTATAATGGATAAATATTTATATGAGTTGGTACTTTTTATTATTTTTATTAGTTGATAATATAAAATAATTTTATACAGTATATTTAAATTAAATTCTTATAACTTATTATGGAGGGAGAAACTTCCAGAAATATGTGAGAATTTTCGTTTTGGGTCGCGGAAATCTAATTGAAACAAAGAAACATTAAGTTTTATATGATAATTCCTGAAAAAAAAATTTATAATTTTGGCGTTTTTTAATTAGGATGAATTCGTTGTATGTTACATTCTTATAATCCTTTATATATATGAAATAACAAAATATTATTAGATTAATATCTCATGCTTCATTACCCTGTAATGTTTAATCTCACACCTTACAAAGATACCTCATAAGATAAATATCTTAATAAAACAACTTCCCACATCAATAAGACAAATATACATATGGTTTACATTAAATTATTGTTTGGAGCCTTATCCGCTCTCAATATTAATTAGAGAAATGATTTTTGTACATGTCACTTTTTGACATCTTTAGATATCTTCTCTATATCTCTCTTCTCTCTCCACTTACTTTTTCACTTTTTTTTTTTTTTTTAAGATTGTAAATGGATGTCTAGATATTCATATTAAAAGGTGGTACAAATAACACTCCTCTATTAATTAACCAACTATGTGCATGTTTATTTGAAATTCTTTCCTGCACAAACTAGCTTCTGCACTTTCTAAACAACTTTTTTCTTTTTTTGGTCAATTTGTTTTGGGAGTAAAAATAAAGTGAAAAATTCATGATTCAGTTTTTATATAATTCCATTCATAAATTTGATCCACAAATTTTTCACTCTTAGTTTTACTCAAAACCAAACGGACCCTAAAGTAAATTTTTCTTCTCTCTCAAGTCGTATTTTTTTTTTTTTGGGTCAAATTCTCTCTCAAGTCTTAATGCTGATTATTATATGATCAAAAGGCTTGCGCATTGGCCCTCCGAAAGTAATATGTGCATGGACTAAAACTGCAAAATAGGGTTTTTACAGCTAGTGATTATTTATTACAGTCGTAGCTAAAATGTGCTATGAACTAGCTGCTTCCAAGTTCTACGTACCTTCTAAAGTTTTTGTGTTGTCAAAATCCACCCATTTTTGTCGCCCTTCTTTCCACGGATAATTATGATGTCTCAGGTTCGATAATTTTTTATAGGGTATTCTATGCATGGAATGTTTCAGTATGATTGAGATCATAAATTGGTTCAGGGTTGAATAATAATAATAAACAGTACGAAATCAGCATTAAATAAACATATCAGCCCATCGTTGCATTTTCTGCTCCGTATGATGATATTAAATGAATCCCATGCAAAATAAGAAAATTTTATGATACATTGCGCAGCGAGTTTACAAAGTCATTAGTCATTGACTTGAATATACTTGTATCTATCTATGTTTCTGAATCCTTATAAGATTTTGTTCCATGTATCACGATTTGTCGGCAAAAATTATTTCTTCAGTTCGCTTTCATACAAGGCCCAAATACATGGAATCGGTGCGTCGGTAGATGTAACCATTTTTGTTTTTTTTTGTAAATTAAAGGACAGACCACTGCACTGTTCCGTGGTCGGCGTCAGTAACCGTGGTCCTAGTTTGAAACATCTAACTAATATCACGAACATCTGACACTTCATATGCACTTTTTCTGTTTCAATTTAAACGTTTTCTTCCTGAACTTGTGCCCAAGAAAATGTTGCCCGGTAAAAGTCTAAAAGCATATCTTCGAAGTATCTGCCCAAGCTTGCCCACTGAAAAAAGTTTGTACCCAAGAAAACAAATATATTGGAAAAGTGTGAAGTGAAGACCGGGATCGATGTAGGGATGACAATTGTTACATGATCTGTCTGCTCTATCACGTTACGAGGTAGGTAGGCCAAGATGAAAAAGTAGATATGAGTAGAGGCAAAATGATTTTATATGATTATTTAATTATATACGGTTATATATAAGATTTTTGAGTTAGTAAATGTTGAAGCTGATTTTGCTAATATAATTATATATAATTAGATATTTATATAAAATATTTTTATATTGATAATATATATATATATATATATATATATATATATATATAATTTCCTCCTTTATTTTTCTTTAATCTAAATCCCAAATAATTTTATCTTCAACTCTATTAGTTTAAATTATATAATATTGCGATTTTAGAAATTATGATATCCTACTCATTTAATTCATGAAATTGTTTTTTAACACGTCTTTCAATTTTTTAAGTGATAACATTTTAAAGATAATAAATGATTGTGGTGTAAATTAAATTTAAAAGTATTCGTGAAGATATTAAAAGAAGATAGTGGGTTGAGTGCATGTCCTAATAATTTTCCTACGATTAGAGTGTGCAAGTGTTTTTTTTCATAACCTGCAAAATGATATAGAGATTATTGGGAAAAAAACAAGGATTTAGATTTAGATTTTTTTTAGATCAACCAGATTCTGAATTGTTAACCCACCGCTTCTTGTTCTTCTTTCTCGTTTGCGTTCTTTTAGATCAAACTTGTAAAGCCCAAACAAAAGAACTGGGTTTAGGTGATGGCCCAAGTTAAGTATTTTGCATTTAATCATCAGCGTTACTGTATTGGCTTGAAGGATTGTTCGGTGTCTTGTTATAATTAAAATGCACATAAAAAAAATCTTTTTAATTAATTTTATCTGTATTTATCAAATATATTAAATTATAATAAAAATTTATTTTTAAAAATAAACTGATTTTCCAAGGGTTTAATTTCTATACACTATGAATGTAAATAAATTTTATATTGATATCTTAATCATATATTATCATATAAGCAAAAATAATTTTCTTTTGAGATAGTGGTTGTTAAAATTAAGAGTAATGATAAGTAAATATATCTTTTATAGGATCTCGTACTGACTTACACCCTCTCTACTATTAGATGGGGTGTGAATCCAATCCAAATGGGGTCCATACTCCATCCAAAAATAGATAGAATGTAAATCAATATGTTATCCAATAAAAATATATAATCACTTAACATTACTCTAAAATAAACGATTTATGCCAATGCCGCAGATGTCAATTTAAAACTGTTACATTGATAGTGAGTAGAAATTAATCTCATATTCTAAACATGCACTGAATTATTAACGCAATTTAGAATTTTTCATTAAATTGAGTTATACCAAAGCTAAGGTGTTGGCCATAATTCATAAGTACTAATATTTTCAAAGCGACGTGAGTAACCGTAATGACGAGTGCTTTACAAAACTAATGGTTTGTTTGTATGGGAAGAGAACATGAAAGAAGAAAATGAAGAAAAAAATATTTGTTTGGATGTAAAAAAAAAAAAGAGGAAAGATAAATTATATATTATATAAAATAACATATATATCTTTAATAATTATAAATATCTTTTAGATAAAATTAGATATAACATATGATAAAATATAAGTATATCATTTTTATTTTATTTATTTTTTAATTAAACATATTCCTTATAAATTTTATAATATAAATAAATAAATATTTTTTAAATAAATATTAAATTAAAACAGTGGCCTCTGTCAGTATACTGCACGTCAATCAATGTTCTTTGATTTTGTTTTGCTTGGACGAACAAAATGACGAGAGAATTGGAGGGTAGAATTGTAAATTTCCCAACTTTTATGCTTGGATAAAAGTTTTCTTCGCACTTGAGCGAAGAAAGTTTTTACACGGTCCTCGCTCATGCTGTTTCTTTCCTTCCTAACTTTCCTTCAATCCAAATGACAAAAAACGTTGGGATAGGTGTGGTTTGTGAAAATATTTTTTATTTTTATTTTTATTTTTTGAAAAAGATTTTTATTTTAAATTTTTTAAATTTATAAAATATATTTAGTTTATAAAAATAAATTCTATTTCTAAAATATAAAATTAATGAAAATATATTTGATTTGTTAATTTTTAGAATCAAATTTGAGATAATAAAATTATATTTATTATTAAATAATAAAAATATATATTTGATTTGTACATTTTGTTCATCTACTAAAAATATTTATTAGAATAATAAATAACTATAAATATAAAAAATAAAATAAATTACTTACTTTTAAATTATTTTATTATTATTGTCAATTATTATATTTTGATTTGTACACAAATAAATAAATAATACTATAGTTGTCCATTTTCAAAATGTAGTTCTCAAAATCAAATTTAAAATAATAAAAATATGTTTATTATTAGATAACAAAAAGATATATATATATATATATTTGATTTGCATATTTAGTTCATCCTCTAAAAATGTTTATTAATATATTAAATAATTCTATAAAATAAAGTATTATTGAGAAGGCTGAATATGAGTTATAAATAATTTTAATATTATATAATTTTAATTTAATTATTTTTCATTAAATCCTAAATATAAAATGAAAAAAAAAAATTATGTGATTATGAATAGCTAAAAAGAATGATCCAATAACAAATTTTTAAAAATTTGTGTTAGTAATAACAATTTATTTATTTAAATTATAATAAAACAATTAGACAACAATTGAATTCATAGCTCAGCGATAATTTGTCTTGCAAAGTCTTCATTGTTTCGAGGTTGAATCCCGCTATGCACATATTTGATTTTTTCCTTGAGTCTTTAACTAAGTGAAGTGAAGCATTGGAAAAAGGTAGAAATTTGGGAATAGCTTCCTCCATTGGGATCGAACAAGGCACACTATGGTGGAAAACAAAACATTTCCTTCAAATTACTGTTGTGCCACCGCATTTTAGACAACGAGTGATAGAAAATGCTGAAAATATGGAAATGATGTTTTCAAAATTTCAAAGATTTCTAAAAATATTTCCAACAAAACTTAACCAAACACATTTTTATAGGCATTTTCTATTTTCATTTAAGAAACAAGCAAACCAAACACCCTCTAAAGTTCTTCTACTTTTCTCTTCTTTCCACCTATTTCCTTCTCATCCAAGCGGACGCTACGAGTGTGTTTGACAAAAGAAAGAAAATGAGAGAAAAAAATTGAGAGGAATGAATGAAATTTTTTTTTCCACAAATATGTTCGGATAAAGAAAAATGAGAAGAAAGAAAATAGAAAAAAATATTTTTTATTTATTTGTGTGAAAAAATAAAAAAAATATAATGATATCAAATAATAATTTTACTCTTATTTTATTATAAAAAGGTATTTCAACTATAAATATAGAATCTAATAAAAAATTAGTGGTGACATAAAAGTTAATACAATTTTGTTATAAATTTATCTATCAAAATAATGTAAATAAATATAATAAAAACTAACCTTCTATATTCATATAAAAGTATTCACGTCTATATTTTTAGTTTACATTAATAATTATATTAATTAATATCAAATAAAAAATTTCACTATTTTTAATTTAACAAATTTAGAATAATATCAACCTATTAATTCAAATGAATACTAATAAAAATAAATTATTCAAAATTATTTAAAATAAAACTATTATTTTAAAGTAATCTAATACTTCAAAAATATTACTTCAAAAATATTATCTAAAATCAATTATGATAAAATTAAAAAGTGAAAAATTTTCACTTCTATCGCAAGGTGTGTGCTGCTATACTCCTCACAAAATAAGAAGTATAGCACACCCTTTAATCTCAACAATTCACTCAAAGATCAATGGTTGATATTGTAGGAAGAATACCCCTACATTATTAATTTATGATACACACTAGGAGCATCACTTCCTCTTCTTCTCTCTATTCGTTCATGCTTCATCCCCAATCTGCGCCTCTTCACCACCATATTCATCTTCGGCGTCTTTTTGCAATTGGAGCTTCGGCACCACCTCATCGCTGCCCTCCACTGCAAGACCCCACTCTCCAGCCAAACCACCCCCAAACATCTCAACCTTGTTGCCAAAACTTTGAACCACGCCATCCAGATGCGTGTTGGTGCAACAGCCAATTCGCTCTTGCCCACCGTCGACCTTGGTGGCAGCCATGGGGGCGTGAGGACACCACAATACCACATTGTTTCTTGCAGTGAGCAGGGACGGGACCTTGGGTGAGGGGGTCAGAAGTGGAAGCGCAATGAACATGTCTAGCAAACAAAATTTGGTGGATATTACTGAAACATATCAAACACCCCTCACTTCTCTCATTTTCTGCCCAGGTATGGGAGGAAAAAAATTTGATAGATCCCATTAACTGTTTGTTACTATCTATCCTTTCCTTAGCTATTTCCTTTCTAATCCAAACAAAGGAAATTGATTTCCTTCCTTTCCCTCCCCTGAACATACCTTGGGATATCAACTAACAACCATGGTCAGCGTACTCATGAAGCGCGTATCCTCGCAAATCATCCCACCCCAGAATCAACGAACTTTGTTTAATTAAATGCACTAAACAGCTCGAGGCGTAAAACCATTGACATAACTGACAAGTTGTCCACTTGAAAAATATCGTTTCAGCATAACATAAGCAAAATTACCATGGCAACACCAGATTTAGCAGTGTGCTCCAGTAGCAAACATTGAAAGGAATTTTCCTTGCCAAAAAAGGGAGGGAAAAAAAAAATCTACACGCTTCACTCCTATTCATCATCAGAATAATTAAACTTTATGGAGTGGGATTGTAAATCAATCTGTCCTCCCCTGTAGGACCCACGTTTCTTCTTGGTCTTCTCATGACGAAAATCCCTGTATCAGGAGGGGGAAAAAAAAAAAGAAAAAATTAGACGTCGCAAAATGATTGCAAACACAGAAAAAGGTGGCAATAAAAGGTGTATATCAAAGATATCGTGCAGCCTACAATGATTGAGCAAACGCTAAACAAAGTTATATTAGTTTCTTAATTAAAAAAAAAATGAATGGATGCTCCGACAATAAATAAGCATGAAAAGGAAATCTGATACTTCTAAGATTGCCCATTAAACAACAGATTTTCCATTGAAAGATTCACTATACTAAAAACTTAATGCACCCAATCGCATGAATAATTTATTTTTATTATTATTATTATTATTATTTAAAAAAAATGGAAAAATCTGCTAGTGTTATCAATTTTGAACTTTCATGAAACCACTAGGAATGGTCTGGAGGTAAGGGGTTTAGGTTGCTTGCATGAAATCTTAAGTTCAAACTTTATTGTATATATAATAAAATTTGAACTTTCATGTGAGCCAGACCATGTAGCATGACTCGTCCATAACAGCACTGAACAAATAATTACGGATGGACAAGACTTAAGTTCAAACAATTGCAAATATTGGAAAGAAATAACTGCTTCTACTACCCATATAAAATAACAGACCTTCCTCTAACTTGGCCAAGAATTTCTTCTGCTTTGGCACCATAACCGTTCTCAGCACCGCCCTGCAGATATACACCATCACATATTTGTTAAGTCTGCAACCCAGACAATTTTTTTTGGGATGAAAAAGCCAGTCAAATCACACCACCAAAAGCAGGAAAAACCTATCAATTTATCACACCTTTGCCCAATAGGAGTTATTCTGAAGCCTCTCATCAGCAAATTCTACGTTGTCAACTTGAACCCGTTGAAATGCCTTCTTTGCAGATTTCTCCTGCAATTACAGTTGCACAGACAAGAATTCTACTGTAAATCTTAGCTTCAGCAGGAAATTTGGAATCTTAAATTCATATTACTTAAAATACAAATTTGTTGAAGAAATATCTTTATCGTATACAATGAATGAGAGAAGACAAATTAAAAAAAAAAAAAAGCAGTGCAAAAAGCATAAGAAGAAAACACGAAAGGTAGATATGTGAGAAGAAATAAGCACAAATGACTCAGTGGTCAGATTTCAAAGTGCTGCTTATATTACCCAAGCACATATTTAGAGCATAACTATTACTTACAACATACCTCAACTAATTCCTTTTGGTGTTTCTTCCGAGATCTCTGTGCGGAAGATTTCTCTCCATCACTCTCAAGGTACCCATTAGTTTGCCCGTTAGATATCTTCTGTAATTGATCTCCACCAACTTGACCACTTGCTGCAACATTTTCTTTATTAGAATTTGAATCACTTCCAAGGTTTACACTTGTTTTTGCCACCAGCTTTCCTCCCTTAGATTCATCTATTTTTCTACGTTTGGGTTCCTCATCTGCCTTATTGTCTGCAACCTGTTGGCCATTTTCTTCAGAAGTTGCTCTTTTTCTTTTCTTAGAATCTTTCTTCTCATTTATCACTTTTTTGTTTGATTGTTTGATATTATCTTTTTTCAACACAGTTTCACTGAGATCTCCAATCTGCTCTGTTGCATCCCCTTGACTACTTATCTTGTCTTTCTTTTTCTTTTTATCCTTGGATATCTTCCCTGTCTCAGCACCATTACCACTTTTGGCATCTGCAGCTACATCATCCATTCCTTTTTTTTCTGTAGCCATAGTTTGTGACTCCAGTTGGTTAAATTCCACATTAGCAAGAGATTCAGAAACTAACTTGCTTTTCTTTTTCTTCTTCTCCTTGGGTTTACCCTCTTCATTGTTTTCGGAGTGCACACCAGCAACTAGCAAGTGGTAGAAGATCCAATATAAAGATTTTAATTGCCAGTGCCCAAAAAGGAACACAATGAGATATGCAAGCAAGTAGTGAGGAAAGAAAGAGAAAGTGACCATCACAAAAGAAAAATTTTCAAGGATTTTAAAGCATACCTTGCTCCTTGTGATCATTGATATTTGACTTAGCATCCTTGCCACTGAAAAGAGATAGAAAAAGGAAAACAAAGGAAAAACTCAATTAACATATGAAAGAGACAAAAATGACATTTACAGATCCAAAACATTATTCATACACAGAGAGTAACTGGTGCAGCAGCAATTAGAGAAATAACATTAAATAACATTGCCTCTTCCAATTATTTGAACCTTGATGATTAGTCTAGATCTCCGTGCAACATCTGACAGAGGTAGTTTATAGTGTGACCTTTGAAATGGGAAATTAGGAAGAGTTTCACACGGTATGTTTCGAGAGCTTTCATAAGAATAATGACAGATTAGGAGAAAGCATGCACTTAATAGGATCCTGAAGTGTGTTTAAATGAAGCATAATGGCAATATCTTCAGCAGCATCTCTTTATCCCTACTCCCTACAGAAAGGATAGGATTGGGTTTGAGCCTTTGAAGCTTCTCTCTGATGATTTTGTTTCCAGGGGTTTCCCTTCCAATAGTAATATGAACATAGAATGTACAGAGCCTTCATTGGCAGATTGGCTCTACATTCTCTTTCACTTCTTCTGTTGTGGAGGATATTAGACCTCCTCTCAACTGTACTTTGTCTCTTAACTTCTCCTCTTACTTTGCTTCATAGAGACTAACTATGTTCCAGACTAGCACATTAAAATCTACATAAAAAAATCTTGCTTGCTACTTTCATGAAAGAGTTTGCAAGTCATTGATTCCCGGGCCAATGCAAACCTATGCTTTTATTGATGACATTATCATATGAGATAAGCTCGCAGTAGATGTACTGATATAATAATTTAAACATATGTTATTTTGCAATCATATTCTAAAAGCCACGACAAATATCAAGATTTTTTAAGAATGTAGCAAACCACAGCTAAAATGTGCCTCAATAAGAGTACCTATAATTAGAGAATATCAAATTGGCATCTCCTCTTTTTGTTTTATATTTCTGGTCCAAGAAAAACAATTATCATAAATAAAAATATCCATCCACAATCTTGACAGCTTGGAGCAAATGCGCATAGAAAACACAAAACCAATATTTCTGTCTTACCATATCTCTAAATACTTGAGGCACATTTCTTCTAAATCAATTGACGAACCCTCCAAATCATCTTTCTGCATCACGAGCAGTAGCAACAATATCAAACAACAGAAATAAAAGCCAGTCTCATCCATCTGTTACTCAACAGCGAGAAGGAAAGACATATATATTGGACATTGAGGAGTTCCAACCTATAATTTAACATCACAGCACACAGCACTCGTTTTGCTATGCACACACAAATATAATTTCTAAAAACAACCTTGTCATCTAAGCAAGAAGCTTTTCTTCTCAATTTAGAACATGCAATTTCACTGAGCATTACATCACACAACAGGAGCAAATCATGATCATTAAATCATATATGAATGGTCACGATTAAAAGTTATACAGAGATCACATGACCACTCAAAAAAATAATATACTATATGTTTTAATATTAACTATTGATATAAGATCAAACGGATAAAATTTACTCATTTTAATATTACAATTATTCACTTCTCTCACTTGACATGTTTCCGTATTACCAATAATATTATGTAGGACTGTCACAGCCTCCTATGCTAATCCTTCCAACTTATTTTATGAACTGAAAGCAAACGAGACATCAAAATCAAGATGTATGACCAGAAAACAAGCATGATTATAGTACTATTCAGCCGCAAATCGCAAAGGCAGGGAACCAAAAAGGTTTGAGAGCTGAAAAATAGCTAAAAAATATTGCCCAATGCTACACGCCTATGCCATACTATTGTCCAAAACCCAATCCAATGTATAAGTAAAAGTTGTGAATTTTATTAATTATAGGGTTCCAGCATCATAAGGGGAAGCAACCCACCTGGATTTGGGCTTCGGAGCAAAATTTTTTGAGGGTTTTGGAGAAGGCACCGTTCTTCAAGTAACGTGCAATGGATTGGTGAAGGAGAAGCTTGACGTTGGAAGCGGATTGGGATTGGGATTGCTTCATGGTTCGATTGGTTAAGAGGACTTGGCGAGGGGTGAAAGCGAAGAGGGTAGAAGAGGTGGCTTTTTTGTGGGCAGACGGAGTTGCACTTGCACGCATGCGAAGAGCTTCTTCAGCCCAGTTTAGTTGCTATGTCAATGTCTGTGGTGTTACAACGAAACCAAGCTAAGCGATTCTCTGCAGCCGCAGCTGCAACTGAAAGTGGCGGACGAGTAACAAGGGTTTTACGAGACAGGGAATTAGGGTTTCATCCAGCTACATACGGGCCTATATATCCCCTATAATTACATTTCTGACATTCACAACATGGGGCTATTTTTTATTTTATTTTTCATATTTTGGAAGCCATGGCTTAAATTTTTATAAAATATATTTTATAGTTTATAATATAATTTTCAAAATTTTTAAAGCTACTTTTTTAAATTTTTTTAAAAATACTCTTTTAATTAAAAAAGACTATTAAAATGATTTTCGTATGTTTCAAACTTTTTTTAAATATCTTATTCACTTATCTTAAATTTTTCATGTCTTAAAATTAAAAAGAATTATTTTTTCTTAAAAATACTCAAATAAATGGACATATAATATCAATAAACTCTCATATGTGTTTGGTTGGAAAATAAAATGGGGTGAAAATTTTGAAGGTGTCAATTTTTCTAAAAATAAATAAAAGTAAATTTTAAGACAAACAAAATATTATGGAATGATAGGAATAATTCGTTTTCTCGTATTTAAAGGGATATATAATTTTTTTTCATTCTCTTTTCTCTCCATTGTCCTGTGCTGATCTTATTCTCTATGAGAAGTTTCATTTTTTTTTTCTATCAACTATATACTCGCTTAATCCATTATGTCCTTTCCAAGCATTCTCTCTCTTTCTAGGACACATTCACTGTAACATTGGTTGCTCTCTGTGGTTGTTGCTAAATTATGGGGAATATTTATATTCCTTGGAATTGGCTTTGTCTTTGGAGTATCATCATGTTATCTTGGAGTTAGATTCCTCTAGTGCTATTCTTTTACTTCAGAAGAATTTTGTTAATCATCTTTTTTTTCCACTCCTGTGGTGAAGATCCAAGATCTTCTGTCTAAGAATTGGGGGTGCAAGTGCAGTACATTTATAGAGAAGCAAATAGGGCAGCTAATCTTTTAGCTTATTTGGGTCATTCTTTATCTATTGGGTTACATGTATATTTGGAGCCTCCGGATGCTCTTCAGTCTATTCTGGCTAATGACTGGAGGGATGTGGGTTTGCCACGTCTCATTTCTTAGTTTTGTTGTTTGGGCTTTTGCGCCGTTTATTCACCAGAAAAAGCACACATTCACTCCCACTCTCACTCTTTGGAGCTTAGCAACCTCATAACAACTTAACTCTCATTAGATTTTTCATTTATTTTTTGTTCTTTGATTTGGGTATTTATCCCTAATTTTCTTATCATATTTCATTTTATAATTGAAATTTTATACAAATAATCTCTTGTTTTGAAATTTTAATTTCTCATATAAAAAAATTGTGTATCAGTGAATTATCTCATTTGTATACAATGTGTTTTGTAAAGTGATTGAATTAGTTTAGTTTCTTTATAATGCGATTGCTGTGAGTGAAACTCATATTCTTATTTAACTGTCGAGATTTTGGATCGAGGTATAGCCCTTTGTCTGCTTTAGATCTATAAAAATGGAATATTTTTTATGATATAATAATATATGAATTGAATAAATTTATCCCTTAAACATTTCTATACATTAAATTGGTAAAAAACTTAATCAAACATTAGGATGCAAGATTAGATACGATGAACTTTTAATGTACACGATTTCCCTCAATATATATCTTTTTTCAATTTTACATTTTATTCAAATAAATTAAAATAGTATTTGATTTAATAATAAATTACAATTTCATTATAAAAACATAAAATAATTTAAAATAATTATAATTAAAAACTAATAACAATTTAAAGATATTATTTATTTTGAAATTTATAATTAATGAAATATTTGATAATAATTGTTATTTATTAATTTTAAACAATATTTTATAATAGGAAAGATAAATAAAAATATTAAAATGAATAAGAAAGACAGATTATTACATTTTAGTTAGTTTTTATATTGTAATAAAATAAATAATAGTTATTAAAAATATATAACTAATGTTTAATATTTAATTTTAAGTATATATATAATAAAAGTAAATAATATTTGAGATATTAACATTGAAAAATAACAAATATGTAATTAATAATTTTTATTTTAAAATTATAATTAAATACTTAATAAAAAATATTTTTTATAAACTTTTTGCTAGATTTTTGTTATAATTAAAATTATATGTGATAACTAAATGATAAGATATGTTTTTTTGGTTCAACATGATGGTCGAGGCCAAAATGGCATGTATATACTGATAAGCTCTACGAGCAGGACTAGGAACCCATACAATTACAATTTGACATTTTTAAGTTAGTTTTTTCCCCCTCCCGCTCAGAAGACCGCAAGGTGTTTTTTAGCCCTTATTACTTGAGACATTAATTCTTGCTCGGAGGTTATGTTCATTTTTTAATTGTCTTACGCTTAGTGCCTCAAGATACTTCCAATGAAAAGAGAATTTTTTATATTTTCACATAGTACTATCAATAGTACTATAATTGAAGTGCGATATGATTTTTTATATGATATTTGAAATGTTTTTTAATGGCATATCTACCTCTAATAACTGTAATAGACTTTATTATGTAATATTTTGAGTAAATATTCATTTTGGCTTCTGAAATTATATATATGATTCACTTTAATTCTTGAAATTAAAAAATTAATAATTTAATCTTTAAATTTACAAAATGTGAATCAAATTAGTCCCTAAAGTGATTTAACTTACTCCTTGAGGTTAAGTAACCAATGTTACTTCAGGAACTAATGTGAATATTGTCTTGCAACTGTAGAAACTAAATCGTTAATTTTTTAGTTTTAGAAACTAAAATAAAGATGTATATAATTTCAAGAATCAAAATAAATATCTATTTATAATATTTTTAAAAGTTAATTATAACTTTTTTGTATTACAATTTTTTTCCTTTAAATCATCAATATTTAGAGTTAATTAAACTTTAATTATTTTGAATCTAACTAAATTAACTCATTATGAATGTAAAATTCTCTCAATACTAAGCTTTTTTATTCATAAGATCATTAAATTTGAGATATTACGAAGTGTTAGCTTCCATGGCACGAAGAAAAAAAATGAACCAGAGTGGCTAAGGATTGAAGAGAGGGAAAGAAACGTAACTGATATTTCTGAGAGGTTGCACAAAATGAACGAGTTGCATGGCAAGTTTTAAAGTGGTGACAACAAATTATCGTCATGTGGACCGGTCTAATATTATATTTTAAAAATAAAATAAAATAATTTTTTACCCTTTATTTCTTTAATTTTTTCACCTAACTCTCCTCTTCGCCTCCCCCCACTCTACCTCTATCCTGTCCCTCCGATAATCCCATTACCGCCCAGACACCATTATTTTCATTTTCCTCTGATAAAAAAAATTACTCATTTTTCATTGTTTTTGTCCTTGTTAGCAAAACTATTAGGCAATTTTAGCAACCCAATAGATGGAAAAATAAAACTCTATTTTACTCTTGAAACTTTTCCCTTCCCTCTCCTCTCTTTTAAAATCTCAATTGATAAATATACCGTAAGAGAACTCAAATAAATCCAACGAGCTCGTTACATTATATAACCTAAGCTCTGGGTTTATATACCAACGTATTGAGCTCAAATATGAAAAACTAATTTTTCCTGCTTAGAGTAACTGCCATAAAAAATGCAAACTTATCAGTAATTAACATACACCTACGCTTAAGAGAAGAACAAATGCAAAACTATCTGCTAGTTTTTTTTTGGTTTTTTCCGACGTGCTAATTGCTAGCTTTTCTGCATTATAGTTAAAATATGTTTTCTTAAATTTTTTTTCTTTATCTCTTTATATACTTTTTATTCTTTCAGTCTTTATCAACTTTTAAATTATATGATTTGTCATGCACCAAACAATGCAATATGCTATACAAAATTATTTGTGAATAGTGAAAATGTAGAATTAGAAAAACACTATGTGGTATGTACTCAATTAATGTCAAATTAAATTATCATAGACTCTAATTTTTAATACGTGTCTTATAAATTTTTATTACATCGTTAATTAATTATATATTTTTATGCCTTTTAAGATAATTAGTATTAAAATCAAATATTTTAATAATGTGATAAGATATAATTCAATGATAATGGAAAATTTTTTAAATTAATAATGTATCACTTTTTATCCATAGATATGTAATTTTAATATATTCTAACCATAAATTTACAATAATAAACAACTATATATTAATTTTAATAAATTTTTAAAATAATTAATGTAATAATTAAATAATTATATGTTTAGAAATAAGAATATGGAGGAAAAAGAAATTATTTTTTCAATAAACATAATTTTATTTGTTAATATTTTTAAAATAAAATAAATATTGAGAGTTCATACTGAAATTTTTTAAATTATCTCTCTTTTCATAAACATTTATAACTTAATAAACTCAGAAGCAAAATGTTAACATTTTTTTTTTTTAATTTTCCTCCAAACAACATCATCCAAACATAGTTTATTGGCGAAAGATGGCAGGACAAGGGGCCAATGGCTCACCCCCTTACTTATACATCACGGATAAAGAAGAACAAAATATACTTGACAGCTCACAAAGTAATACTTTCCCATCACATAATCATTCATTTTTCCGAAAGACAAATAACTTTTGTATGCCTATAGACGCATCATAATAAACTACAAGGTATAAAAAAAATTATATTTAAAGGTATTTTTATTTTTATAATAAAATCTCTGTTACTGTAGAATGTGGGCTGGCAAGCTTTATCCTACTTTTATAATTATTATTAGAATTCAAATTTGAATATTATTGATCACATATTATTACATATACAACATTTAATATAATTATTATAAATATTAAATATTTTTAATAGCATAACAATACATGACTATATGATCATATTTTTTTTTTTACATGTCAAAATAATTAAAGTCTTATTATTATATATCAAATACTAACTTATATTTCATATGCCACTAAATATTTACTTTTTTATATTTCATAATTTATTTTGAACTAGATTATAATTTGAAAAAATTACAACAATATCTTCTGAATTAAATACCAATATTTTTTTAAGTTTCCTTTTTATTTTTGGTTTTTGATCATAGATATCCGATTGACCTTTGGGTCACTAACCATGAGAAACTGAAGGATCCATTAAAGGACGGTATCTCCTAATACAATTTTTTTTTATTTCTAATTTTCCAACTCAATACCATTAATTAAGGGATTGAAGCTCCGTATTGTTCCAACCAACTATATATTGGCCTTTTAAGTTTCTTTAAGGTAAGTATTTTTGTTTAATTTTTTTGACACAAACATCTCAAGTATACAACAAATGATGATTACATATTAATATTAATAAAGGTCAATGAAAATTGAAATCAGATATATTTTTATAATTTTTAAAATTATTTAAGATTATTTACTACAATTTATTAATTTTATTTCAGTCTGACATCAGACTTATTTTTGTTATTATATTTTTTAAAAAAATCAACAAAGCAAAGTTACTATTGACACAAATTCAAAGGAAGACTAGTGAGACTTGGCAGGGCAACTTTAATTTAATCGAAAGTTTTGTGTTCCATTTATGTATGCACAATTATATTTAAAACTTAAAAAAAAAAGAGTTTTGACTGTCTTAGTGTGTATTTGACAAAGTTAAAATATTAAAATTATTTTAATAATTACTTATTTATATAATCATTTTATTTTATATAATGACTTATATAAAAATCAATTTATATTTAGATATTTTAACTGAAAAGTGATTTTAAAATAACTTATTTTATTTGGATTGTACGAAAAAATTACTTTTATATGGTAAAATTACTAAAAAAGATATAAAATAATTATTTATATTATATAATATATAATACGTAAAGTCAATTTGGTAAAAATATAACAATTCTAAAATAATCAACTTCTGATTATAATTATAAGCTCCAAAAATTTACTTACGCCTATAAGCTATTGTTCAGCTTAAAATTATCAACTTTTGATTATAATCTACTCTACAAAAATTATCCAAACAAAATTATTTTTAAAAAATAATTTTTAAAGAAAAAAAAATTGTTCGTTGGAGGTTTCCAAACACAACTAATGATCCTATCTAATTTGAGCCCGGAGGCCTATAGTTTCGAACAAAAAAAATCAAAAGGAAGCTTCCAAGCTTGCAATTCCGATCCAAGTGTTTTTTTTTTTTTTTTTTTAATATTTGTTTGAGAGCAACCAACATGAGAAATTGTCTTGCTACTTTTAGAAATGTTATATTTTTATTATTATATTATATTTCAAAGTAAATATTATTATCTATTTGATCAAATCAATGTCTATCCTTACGGTTTTTCTAGATATTTACTTTATTGGTTTTTCTTATTTTGCTGAAGCTTGTTTACATGTTTATCCACTCGTCTTTGACCAAGTCATGTATTATTGGACGTTGGAACGTGGAGAAAAATTCTCCAACTCGAGACCAAGTGCTCTTGCAGGTTGTGCTCTTTGTTTAGTTGTTAAAAAGCTTTATCCACAAGTTATCAAACCATATCTTTTACAACAGTTATTTTCTAATTGGATATAGAAGTGGCAGTGGTGCTTATAGTCGAGTGAGAGTTTTCGGATCAGATGGGAAAAAAATAAAAAAAATACAGAGACTATTTTCTTTTAACACAACATTTTTATTTTTACAATTTGGTTTTCTTAAGCAATTCTTCGAAGTTGGTCTTGTAGCCTCACTAATTCAAATACGAAATTAGTGACAAATAACTGTTGTATCTTGGATAGTATTAATTGTAAAGACCATCTGCACCAAATAATTATCTTATGATAGTGAAATATTTTTAAGTTTAGTGTTTAGCACACTTGACCCAATTATAACAATAAATAACTTTATTCTCATTGTATTTTTTATTTATTTTAATACTCTAATTTTAAAACTCTTGCTATCAATTATTTAAAAATAATTTTATTTTTTGTTTATATATTATTTCCGTTATTTTATTTATTCTCCTCCAACAAGAAATGTTTCGGTTCTTCTAATCTCTCGTAATTCAAACAAAGCAATCGATTGTGTCATGTGAATTAAAATTTGTAGACCCCACCACCATTTTTTGTCATTTTGCTAAGGATGATCCCTCAGGATTATTTGTAGTTGGGATGGCAAAAAAATCCGTTTAAGTGCCTGCAATAGGGATGGGGATGGGGGGCAACTTTAGTCCTCACGGAGACGGGGGTATGTCCCTATTAAGCTATTAGGTGGGATGGGGATAAGATCTGTGCCCCATGATGATCTATAAAATTTTCATATAAATATAAAATTATTCAAATACTCTTTATATATATATATATATATATATATATATATATATATATATATATATTGACGTTCTACTTTTCTATAAGAGTGTGATTGTGGCTTCTTTCTTTCTAACTCGAATACGAAGTGGCTTGTTAAAATTTTTATTTAGATTTTAGATATTTGAGCTTTTGTTATATGAATATTTTTATTTTGTGATTTGGATATTTTTATTATTTTATAAAGAATTTATAATTATATATTTTATTTGTAATATAAATTGTGTTGGATAATAGTATGAAATATGCATAATTATAGATATTTTATTTAGATTTAAGAGTATTTTTTTTAGATTTTTCTCCTTTTTTAGATTTTTTTTAGTTTTTTTTATAGAAATCCGCAAATATCCGTGAGGCTCTGAGCCCCCACGAGAAACGGGAAGTGGGGACCTGCAATCGGGATGGGAATGGAGGGCAAAATCTTATACAGACACCGGAATAAGAGACATATCCCTGCCCCCATAAAAATCTATTGCCATCTCTAGTCCATAGCTCTCTATTTACTTTTTCCTTTTCGGAGAAAAGGCATGAAATTGAAACGAAATTCAATGACTATAAATTTTATTGATTAGTAATCATGCTTTTATTTTTTATCTACAAATTCTTACAATTGCATATCAAAGAAAAGAGAAAATGTCGCCTGCCTACTTATATTTTATACTGTTCGTAATTTCGTAAATAGCCAAATGGGTGCTAATGCTATTTATACCCTCATCCGTCTTAAACTCAAGTTAGTCTTATTTTTTTTTCTTCCGAAAAACCCGCATTTTTTTTTTCAAAAAGACAAACGTCTGCATTTCTCACTTTAGATTGGCCACAGAGGCACAAACTTTCCAATAAGAAATTATAAAATTGGTGCAAGTCTTACTGATTTATTTTTTAATTACGTTGCTTCTCTTTAAAGAAATGCCGCAATATTGTAAACAATAAGAAAAATGTTTGCAGGATTTGACTAATCAATATTGGCTACAATTTTTTTTTCTTTTTGAGCTGATTGACTAGAATTATTTTGCAAAATATATAATGAATCGAAAGCATCTTCGTGGCAAAACAATAAGGCATGACTTGATGTTCCAGTCATAATGTTTATACGCTAAAAGGTTCAACTATATGAAATCTGAAAACCCAAAAATGGAAAAGCAAGTTCTTGCCATAATTTGCATGGATAAGATCGAAGGATTTCCATTTGCGTCATCAGGTATCACATGCATTAGAAAGAAACTCGAACTCTTTTTTTTTTTTTTTCGAAAACAAAATTATACACGCGCGGAAGTGATGAAACTCGATCATTTTAGTGTAATTTCAAGTGACTTACAAATGTTTTTTAAAACGCAGAATGTAGGATATCACTTATATTTAAATTTTTCCACTATTGTAATTATAACAAATTAAAAATAAAAGTAATAATTCAAGGGGTTATTTATTTTGAAAATCAACATTAGAATGAATCAAATAACACTTTAGATTTTTAATTATATTATATGTAGTTATCACTTGAAAACCTCGTTGAAATGGAAAACAAAAAAAAAATGTAGAGCACTATTTTACAAACGTTGAATATTTTTTCTTTTTTTTATATATACATGCATAACTGTTGAATGCTCGCATAGCTATCCATAGATGCTTTCATTTGAAACCAAAAAGAAAAAAAGGTTATACACAAATGCTTGGTCGTCATTTTCGTAAAAAAGAATATTGTGCTCTACATTTCAGGTTTGGCCCACGAAGACTTTCGTACACGAGAATGTTCTATTCGAGACAACTATAAACTGGAATATAAAAATGAAATTGCTAACCCACTGTAATGTATTTTTGGGTACAATACCGTAATGTATAAATAAAGAAAGAATTTAATTTAAATATATTATCAGTTAATAAAAATAATAAAAAATATCAATTTATATAAATAATTATTTATTATAATAGAAAATTTATTATAATTTTTTATTTTTTTTATTTCTATTGATTGATAGTATAAAATTATTTTATACTATTGGTGCTTATCAATTAAACCCATAAAAAAAATTCTATATATATTTTCAAAATATTACATTTAACGGTTGAAAAATTGATATAATAATTTTTTTTTAGATCACAAACGATCTTTAAACGTTTGGGCACTTAACTGATGAGTGCCGCCTGCGGTATGAAAGATTAGAGTGCGTAATTTTACAAATCACCCAATAACCAATCAGGTTTTGTCATGACTAATAACGGTGAGTTTTAAATTATAATCTAACGGCCGCTATTATCTGTAAAAAGTTTCGTACCATTAATCTTTTCTCTTAATTAAATGTTTAATGAAATTGATCCGTTAAATCAAAAGAACATTGTGAAGTCATTAAAAATAAGAGTAAAATTATACATTTATCCCCGAAAGATTTGTATTTTAATATTTTAGGCGTTGAAATATCAATTATATATACTTGAGTCTCTTAAATATTAGGTATAATAATACTTTAATCCAACAAAAAATATTAATAATAGACTAAAGTATTATAATATTAAATTTTTGGAGAACTAAAATATATATAATTGATCTTTAAAAGATTAAAATATTAAAACCCAAATTTTTTAGAGGTCAAAGTGTAGTTTTACTTTAAAGAAAAATAGTAGGCATGCAAAACAAGGGTATGATATTTTCATGCAAGAAAGATATGGGTATTTAGGTGTCGTCCCTAATACATCGTGTTAATCATGGTGCATCAAATACCTTTGAGTTGTCTTACATCTAAATTAGTAGATTAACCATACACCCATAACATATGACACACCATAGCCGCCTCTTCTTTTTCTTCTTCTTCTCCTCCTCGTTCCTTCTTCTTTTCATTTTCTGTTCGCTTCTTCTTCCTTTCATTGCCACCTCCTTTCACTGGGCTCCATTGTTGCTGTTGCTGTTGCTAGCTCCCCGTCGACTTTCCTTGGCCACCACCAGAAGAGATCAGAAGGAAGTTGTCGACCACAGCTGCTGCACCTTTCACTTTGCCACTTGGGTTGTCTTTGGCTTGCTGCTGGTCGCTACGGAGTAGGAGGAAATTGTCAGTCACTGGAAGGTGTGTTGCGGCTGTCGCAGCTGGTCCTCTCCCATTGTCGCCCTGGCTGGCATGCTGCTGCAAAGCTAGAGATGGAAGAAGGGGTTGATGTCTGTAATGCTTCATTATTGTGTGGTGTATATATGCTCCAGTTAAATTTGGCAATGCTACCTCATTGGTACATAGTGCACCACATACAATGGGGTGCATAGCAAAATGCGCCTGGGTATTTATTTTTTAAACCAACAACATAATTTTGGGGTAAGTTGAGATTTGCTTAAAAAGATACAAGACAAATATAGGTTAGACCAAATTCCAATCATACCCAACCCATTGATCCCTATTATGGTAGTAGATTAGGGGTTTGTCTGCAATGCACTGTACTTATTATGATGCATCACATACCATTGTTATCCAACAGTCAAATATGAAAGTATATTGGTGCACTTAAACACTTGTAATGCACTCTAATGTTTTCTGCTTCATCCCCCAAACGCTCTTTTTTGTCCTCCTCTGCTTCTTCCATTCACGCAATCTACAGAAGCTAGAAGAACTATAGAAGAAGAACCGCAAAAGCCGGAAAGTAGAGTGACACCGCGATGAACCGTCAATGGCCATGAAGGAGAATGAGCGGCAGCAACAGTAGCGTCGGTTGCAAGTTGCAAGCTGTGCATAAATAGCGATGGATGAAGCACATGCTTGGAAGAGGTTTCATCGATGACACTAGTGGCACCGTCGGTGACTCGGGTCCATTTGCAGGCAGTGGTTGAGAGCAATTATGGCATCCAGGAGGGATCAAGCCATGGTGGGCTGTGACGGCAGTGGCTTTGTGGAATGCGATGGTGGCGGCCCAAGGGTGGACGCCATGCTGTGATCTTCACCGTCACCAACCGCCCTCCACCGCGATTTCATGAAGGTTGACAAAGGGTGGCGCGAATGCAGAGGGCAATGGTGGTGATGGCAATGCGCTCATGTGCGGTGCCAGGTGATGGTTGCTGCACCTTGTAATGTCGCTGTCGTCCACAACGGAGCATATCCGACTGCAATAGGAGGCATCGGCCGCAAGGAGAGAAGGGGACAAGTTGCAATGGGTCAGGAAATGCTAGGTGTGGGGAGAGAGAGTGTGAAACTGGACTTACTACTATGCATCAGCATTAATTGGTGCGTGGATGCATTAAGTGATCTTTGCCATACATCTATAAGGTACGTGATGCATCATAAATAAGCACAGTGCATTGCAGATGGACCCATAGATTAGTGGTTGGTTAGAATATGCAAGTAATGCTGATTTTCCCCCATAAATATATATAAAAATCAATTCAAAATTATTTGAGTTCTTTACTTTTGCTTTTACTAGAAGAGGTCCACTCTACATAACAGCAGGTGTTTTTTACCCTTTGGCTTAATGAATTTCTTTTAATTCTTTATTTTTTATATGCAACTAAACTTTTGAAACGGTTTGATTTTCGTAAACGATATGAAAAAATATACAGATTATTAACATAAATTTTCATAAGTTAAGGGCTGATTTATAAACTTGAGATAGTTTTAACTGAATTCTCCTTAAACTAACATTTACGGGCATTTCTTTAAGTTTTACAAAGTTTATATTAATTCTCACTATAGTTCAAAGATATTTTTAGGTATTTTCCCTCAATTTTACTCATATTCGAGATACAGTTGAATTCATATTAAGGAGCTTTCTAAGGATATCCTTTTTGTATACACGAGATTTGAATTTAAAACAACATATTTAAATTATTCAAACTTGGTTCATTCAAGTTAACAAAAAAAATATTGATAACTAGAAAAATGAAAGAATTTAATTTTAATATATTATCAATATAAAATAGTTATGTACTATCATCAATTATGTGTTATTATGAGTGAGGCTTGCGACATAGTGCGACTGAAAGTGAATCACTATTATTAATGTGTCAATACATGTTTGGATAATAAAATAAATTTTTTTATACTAATAATATATCAGAATTAATTTCAAAATTAAATAGTTATATTATAATTATAATAAATAATATAAGCTTTGCGCACAAATTAGTAATTTATTTTATAAAAAACAACAATATACTAAATAATTAAAATAAATGCAACAATCTGGTCGTAAGAAAGTGGAAAACACAACTTACTTCACTAAAATGAAACCAACTAAGACGTTAACACGCAAAATTTTTCTGAATATGTTACGAGGTCATTTTCCATCACTGTCACATTTAAATTATGCTATATATGTAAATGGAAAAACATTGGTGAGCAAAGCTTAGCAAGAAAAGTGTAATGTTTGTGTTGCTGTAAATAGTATGAGTAGCCACGAGCCCACGAGTGGCCAAACCAAGTCCTGCAGCTGCTTTACCAGAGAGGACTGATGCCAACTATAACGCCTAGTCATCGAAAGCTACATGTGAAAGCTTCTTTGATCCCTTTCTCCGAGATATGATAAACATACCATACACCAAATACCTAAGTACAAATCCAACACAAATATCTCAGCACAAATATGATTTAAATGTTGATAATGTGATTTGTCTTAGTTTTACATAAAGCATATGTTTGTACACTTAAAATTATTAAATTAATCTCGAACGTATCACGTAGATGTGAATAAAATTGTGCACGATAATAGTCACAAATTTGTGTAATTCGTTTGATGTATTCCTTCTTCAAATGCTTTGGTGGGTTTTGAAGGAGGGGGGCTTATCAATTTCATGGAGCAGGCTGATTTAGATCGCACGATGGAGAGGCGTGCTGCCAAATGAGGCAGAGTGGGGACTATTCAGATGTCACCTCGGTACAATTTTGCAGTTTGATGCATGTGTTAGGCACCAGCTGCAGCTCTTTTTTTGATTTTTAATTAATAAAAAATTATTTTTTACAATAATTACTCATTTTATCTTTTATTTAATTTTTTTTAAAAATTTAACTTTTAAGTAGAAACTAATATAAATAACTTCTACTTGAAAAAATCAATCTATCAAAATAAGTTTAACCAAACGTACTCTATGTGTCTGTTAAGATTTTAGGAGAAGTACTTTTTGAAAAGTAAAAATAGAAGTGGAAGTAGAAGTAAAAGTATAAAATTATTTTATGTTTGGATATAATTATATAAATACTTTTTATCAAAATTAGAAGTTATTAAATTATTTAGATATGATAATTATACAAGTACTTTATTTAATAAAATTATAATTAACGATATGGAGGGAGAGAATGAGAGTGAGAAAAGAGTGGTAGTTTTAAAAATTTTAAGGATAAAATCATAATTAAGTGTAAAGAAAGTATGTGCGAATTTTAAGAAGCAACATTCTCTCTCTTCTACTGCTTCTGCTTCTGCTTCTGGGAGAAACAGCTCCCTATCTGCTTCTCAAAAAAATAGAAAAATTGATTATTTTCTATTTTTGATTTTTTTGAAAGTACAAACAAATAATATTAAAAATTTTATAAGTACCTTTTTTTGGAAATTTTTTTTAAAAAAGTACTTCTTTTTGGGTCCGTTTGATTAAGATTCTAGGAGAAGTATTTTTTAAAAAACAGAAATAGAAATAAAAGTAGAAAATTATTTTATGTTTGAATATAATTATACAAGTACTTTTTATCAAAATTAGAAGTTATTAAATTATTTGGATGTGATAAATATAGAAGTACTTTATTTAATAAAATTACAATTAAGGATATAGAGAAAGAGGATGAAAGTGAGAAGAGAGTAGTAATTTTTAAAAGTTTTAAAGATAAAATCATAATTGAGTGGAAAGAAAGTGGTTGCGAATTTTAAAGAGCAACATTCTCTCGCTTCTACTGCTTCTGCTTTTGGGAGAAGCAGCTCTCTATTTGCTTATCAAAAAAGTAGAAAAACTGATTATTTTTTACTTCTGCATTTTTTCAGAAACACAAACAAATAGTACTAAAAATTTTATAAGTACTTTTTTTTTAATTTTTTTAAAAATATACTTTTTTTTATACCAGAAGCACAAATAAACGTATCCTTTGTATTAGAAGCACAAACAAACACACCCTATATTTGCATATGCTGAACACATCTCAGCTTCAATCATCGACCCTCCCGTGAATAAACCGAATAGAAACAAGCAACCAAGTTCAGCCAAATCGTCAGGCATAATAATGTTAATTTTAGCTCTGAACGGGTTGCAGAAAGAGACAGAAAATATGGTATAATTCACCAGTTTAATTGCTCTTACAAGTGCAGGGAATTATAGTCTCTTAATGGACCACTTCTACTGATTCAAATTTGGACACAGCACACAAGTTTGAATTGATGGTGCTAAAGCCGTGTACTGCTGTAATTAAGCCTTGATTTATTACTTCCCATTTATGTGGTTTGCAGAATGCCGATTCTTGAAGCTTGCGTATAAAAAATGGATTGGGATATGGTCATTCGTTTGAGTAATATAATATAAATGCCTAGTTTTTATTTCTTCTTTGTGAAAATATTATCTTGCTGTTGGGTTGCTTTACAAAATATATTAAGTAAACATTGCCAAATAATCCGACTATCTTAAGGATTGTGATTTTTCGTTGATATTTATGGATTGGAGACTGGAGAGAGCATTTTTCCATCAAATTTTCAAGGCCTAGAGTATTTTCATCAATGAAGAAGAAAGTGCATTCTCATATTTCCTTCTATGTAGCATCAGAATGTTACAGAGAGATGAATGGAATAGAGAAGACAAAGCTGCATACCTGGCAACCAATCCATTCCCATTTGTCTTTTTCGTGGTCCTCCACTCCTCCCCCACCACACACTTGAAATATTAGTTATACTGTTCGCATATTGTCACAAGTGCTTCTATAAGTGTTATATAAACCTTATTAAATCAGTTTGATTGTGGCCTTACGTCAAAATAATGTAATGCAACAATAATCACTAGTCGGGACACTACGAGGATGCCCGCAGGTTTTGAATGGCAAGAAATTGTTACCTACTATGTAAGAATAGTACTTGTCAATCAATCTAAGAATACCAACTCTGTTGTCAAATTGAGTCTCACAAATAGATCTATTATTATTTTGATTATATATGTATGTATGTATATACATACATACTTACAAATACTTAATAACATCATTTAAAACATTTTTAAATAAAATAAAGAAATTTTAAAAAGGAAAAGTGTTAGTATTAGAAAAAAATATTAATCATATAATAATAATAGTATATAATAAACTATACAACGCACAATAAAATAACTTGTTCCTCGATTACTCGATACTTGTTGAGTATTCTTATCGTTCAAATTTATTAATTGTGGCTACCACGTACTAGGATAGAGGTGTTATCGAATGCTATTAAGATTTTATATGAGTTAAGGATCTTGTATAATAATCAGAATAATTCTTTTCCTCAATTAGCATTTGAAGTTATAGTCTAACTATACTTAATTCAAAATTTAATAAACCAGATATGCTATTTGTAAGCCAAAATTTAATATAACTCTTATTCACATAAATATATGAGACTAATTTTGATATGTCATTAGTGTAATATATATATATATATATATATATATATATATATATATGTGTGTGTGTGTGTGTGTGTGAGAGAGAGAGAGAGAGAGAGAGAGATAATTATTATAAGAATTAGATATTTTTTAATAAAAAAATCAAACATTTTTTATGATATAATAATATATAATTTAATGATTGTATAAAAATCTTTTAAACTAATCGTATATCAACACAAAATTTTGAATATGTAATATTCTTTTCACATCAATATACATGTGTATTATCCTTATCCATTCTTACATTAACATACAATTAGGATTAGAAATGAGTTGAGCCAAGTCTGATTTGACATAACTCAGATTCGAGTCGTTAATATTAGGTTGAACTTGAGCTCAAGCTCAAAGTAAACCTAATTTTTAGGCTCAAGCTCATCTTACTAAAAATTTATGGAGTTCGAGCTAACTCATGAGCTGTTCAAACTTAATGAGATAACTCAAGTTAAATTTCAATAAAGTCTTTTTGGCTTAATAAACTATAAGATATTTAGTGGCAAAAAGATAGTCTCAATAATAACAATAGCAACAGTAATAATAATAATAACAACAACAACAACAATAACAATAACAATATATATACACACACACACACACATATATTGATCCAGTTCATGAGCTAATAAGTCGAATATAGTAAATTTTAAGTTTGACTCATTTAATAAATGAACTCAAATCTCTAGCTCAAGTTTGACTCATGAGCTCACAAGCCCAACTTATTGAGCTATTAATGAATCTAGTTAGAAATAATTCACGAACTGATTTGACTCATTCCAATCTTACATACAATATCTATACAATGAGTTAAGAAACATTTTTCATTACTAATATATGATTGTATGTCCTAATATGTGGTCAAGCTCGCAATCCAATAGTTATCTCCTATATATCTCATTTAAGTTTGGGATATTTCGTATTCGACTTCCTTCCCCTCCCCCTAAAAACATCTCATAGGGATAATTTCTAGTCTCACTGCTTTCAGCAAAAAAAAAAAAAGTTAGCTTTTTGTGTTTTATTATGTAAGTCCAAATCGCTATCAAGGGCCTGTAAGCAAATTTATTCAACGAATCCGAAAATTCAAATTAAACTAATAGATTTAGTTTGGATCGGTTCGGATAATGGTTTGGATTTAAATTTATAATTTTTTAATTTGATCATTTAAATATTCAACTCAATTATTCGATTAACTAATATTTTTTATTTATTTTTTATCTTTTAAAATTTTATACTTAAATTTATAGTAAAAGAGTTATTTTTTTATATTTTTTATTAATATTTATTTAAAAAAATTTCTATTTACACTATTAATAAATATTTGATAATTAGATTTTATATTCTTATTAATTGTTATAGAAATAAAAAAAAATTAACTTTTTTTTTTTAACTTTTAGTCAATTCAATAACGCAACCGAATGAAACCAACCCGATCTTAGTTAAATTGATTTGTTGAAAATTTATTTTAAAATCCAACAAAGCCAACTCATTTACACCCGTATCGCCACCTATCTCTTGTCCAAAGGACTGTTCGGAGAATCACGGGGGACAAGATTGAATCTCTAGGGCAGTGTTTGGTTTGTGGGACAAGACAGGAAATACAGGGACAATGGAGACAGAAAGATGTTTGGAAGGAGAGACAGGAACAAAAAGTGGAAAATTGTCTCTGTCTCGGAACAATTTTGTAGTAAATTTGTCCCACCCAAAAGTAGAGACAAAGGGGCACAATTTTGAAGACTTGGAGCAGAATATTTTTAAGAATCCTTTCTTCCAATTTTGTGTCTCTGTCTATTATCTCAAATATTCACTTCAGATTTCCAGTCCCGTCCCACTAACCAAACACTGCCTAGTGTACCAGTTCTACCAGCAGTCACTTTCATAAGGTTTGATTTATTAGGAGAGGAAACAAAAACGAGAGAGGAAAAATAAAATGGGAACAAAGTAAGAGGGCAAAGAAAATGAAAAAAGAAAGAAGAAGAAGAAAAAGAAAGGGAGGCACTCTAGTTCTAATTGACAAGCCTTCAACATTGTAGATGCAGATAAGTCTTTCTGGCTCTGCTGCTCAACGAGCTTCGATTTCAATCCGAACCAAAATTCCAGCTTCCCGCAAAACGCCATATGGATGTGGCGGTTACACACAGACTGGCTCGGACCCAGAAGAACAACCAAGAAGGGAATTGTAGTCGAGAAAATAATAACTAAAATAAAAAGACAAAATACCCATCATTAATCTGATAGTGCTGGTTTGTGTTTGAAGTTATTCCCAATACTGGGCCCAAGAAAAACTCAAAAAGATTGAAGCTTTTGCCTTAAACTAGTGCAGGCAGGGAAAAGAGAAAAGATTTTCAAGGGGGGGAAAAAAGGTCAAGTGCTTCTTAACTCCAGTTGATTAAATGATTAATTATGACAAAGCATATCATCGAACTTACAAAATTACAAACCAAAAGAGGAAAAAAAAAAAAAAAGGAATAAAGACCCCTTTGATTATCATTTACATGAAGGCCTTACTCTGAACACTAGACCCACAAAATCCAACATGGAAAAAATAAAAAACGAAAAGAAAAGACCCGCACAGACACAGAGATGATCCTAAGAATCATGATAATACAATTCTAAACGCCTAGAACAAACGGTGCAAAAGTACTTCCTCTTGATCTTGAAGCACATGGGCAAGAAGCAGAACCTCCACTGTGTCTCAACATCCGTGGCTTCAACCTTGCCTTCACAATAAGGACATGACCCAGGTGCCTGTTGCTTCCCAAGTTCCTTCTCTTCCTCGTCGCACACGTACACGAACCACATTTTTCTCCTGCGATTCGTTCTCTTGTTAGGCTTCGTTTTGAAGGCTAATTAAGCTTATAATTTTTACCACGGTTTGTGCAGTGTTTAGCGGTTGTGGGGCAGAGTAGTGCAAAAGGAAGGAAGGAAAGGTCTCACTCAGTTTAAGCAAATTAATTAAAGAAACGGATGTTATGCAGTGTAGGTGAGTTCCTGGGTCGGTTCTATTTATAGAGAGAACAGTGTGGTTGCTGCCTTGGTGGCCTTCGAATTCAAGACGTAAAATAGAATTTCTCCTTCAATGTCATTTTTATATGCTTTATTTCTTGTCTTTATCAAATTTTATTATTACATATCACTGTGGGTGACTTCTCCAGTTACCTTATTTTTCATAAAGGTGATTGAACCTTTGAACAATTAGTGACGACCTTTTTGACGAATGTTCCACTGATTTAAAATAAAATATAATTTAGTCTTTTAAAAATATATTCATATCTTAGATACATGAAACATATAGTTCAATTTTATTCACAAACTACGAAAGAGTACATGCCATTGTAAAAACAAATGTATTGGAGATAGGATTTAATTTATATGTGTTGTTAATATCAAAAAGTTTTATATAAATATCTAATTATATTATTATATCAGTAAAAATATTTGACTAACTACTTATTATTTTAAAAATTTTGTAAATACAAATATTTGATTAGATAATAATATAAAATTATTTTATATTGTCAGTATATAACAATTAAACTCTCGAAGGTATTTCCATAACTATGATATTGCACATATAAAATATGTGTTATTAACACAATGTGTATACACCGTTAACTAATATAAATTAGGATAAAAAATACTATAGAATAACCATTTTCCTATTTCATGAATAAAAAACGAAGTTATTTCATTTGCACTTAAAATTTCACATGCATTTAACAATGTATAAATTTGACATTAACAACATACTTTTCAGTAAAGACAATAATCTAAAACATATACTTTTTAATATAATTTAATAAATTTACTTCTTTTTACTTAATTAATTTCAACGCGGTTTTGAACTGGCGAAAATTAATAACAACTTTTTGTTTAATGATGGTTACCTTTTTTTTTTTTTGGTAATATAAGCCATTTTTATATTTTTAGTTAATATTTAATAAATAAATTTATAAAATTTAGCTAGGATTGTAATTAATCAAGGAAAATTATATGGTTATATGGTAAAACATTTGAAAAATCCTTTTTAAAAATTATTACATGTTAATTTTTAATCATTGTTTTGTAAGTTAAATTAGAACATGAAATTTATATTACGAGCATTGTGTAACATATAAAAAATACACCTAAGTTCATGTTCATCCATGTAAATACATATATTATCCTCTACTTTCATGTACCGTAAATTTTATAAATGAACATTCTATTAATAGATAGAGATTTTAATAGCTAATGAATTAATTAAGTATTCAAATTTTTTTCCAAATTAGTTAAATTTTTTTTCTGAAAAATAATATAAACAAATATAATACCTGAATTTAATAATTAGAAATTTATAATATTTAATTTCTAATTGCATTTTGGTCGAGAGTTATCATTTGCAGAGACTCTAATGCAATAATATATTTTTAACAGAGTTGAAATCTTCTTTCAAATTAATATACTTATGAATGTTTTCTTATTAAGTTTTAATCTTTGGTGGTTTTTGCTGCTATCATGCTGAAGTAATAGTGCATAGTGCTCTTGGAGTTTCCCGCTTGGTTTAAGTTTCCAATAGCATAGCATTTTGGTTACTCATCTATGAAGGGTGTAATATGTAATTTTATATTGAGATTAACATTATCATTCAATATCTGAAATGATTCACGTAATAGGAATAAAATCTTCCTGAAAGATTAGAACATGCCACTTGGCTGTTTCTTTGCTTTGAGTCTAAAGATACACGAGTAACAGCATAAGATTAGGTGAAATAAGATCTGAATGATAACTGGTAACTCAAAAGAATGTCCCCACTGTTGTATGCAAATGTATCTGTACAATTTTGGTGTTGGTTTATCCTGTCCACTATGTTGAATCTGCTTGCTTGTCCTAGACCCCACTTGAGGAATTTGTTACAGCCTTGCTTTATTTGCATTTGTTCTGATTATTTCTTATCGAGAACTATACATGTGTATATATATATATATATATATATGTATATATATATATATATATATGAAATCCTTTGTCGTTTTTTTTAAAAATCTTCTGCTTTCGACAGTCTTTTTTTTTTTTTTTTTTAATGACTAATGTTTCGGGTTTATAATATGTGGGTGCAGCTACCCCTAGCCCCTTAAAAAGGCCGCCGTTGCCTGAATCAGCGAAAAGTATTTAATGAGTGTCCAAAGTGCATGATCCTTCACGATTTTTTCACGTTAATGAATACTTGAATAGGAAGGGCACTCTATTTTTGATTGTGTAACGTAAAGTATAACAAAGCACATGTTAGAACGAGGGGGGCGTGTATATGTGCGTGATGCCTGTGATTCTAGAATTTTGTGATCGGACCAGAAGCAAATCATAAATCTGAATGTCTTGGCCGCTACTTTCTAGTCTCTACCATAGACGCCAACAAGCACTGTGGCTGCTATGGGCAGCCATATACTCCTTCATTCCATGCTTCTCACGTTTATGTAAATGAAACAAAATATTAATAATTAGATTAATTATTTTATAGGTTCTTATAATGTCACTCAATTTTTAATTTAGTCCCTGTAATTTAAAAATTTATAATTAAGTTTTTATATTATATAAAATTTTTCAATCAGATTCTTAAAAATAACAATTGTTATAAAAAAATAAAATATGTTATAAATATTCCATTATCCTTCATCCACCCTTCCTAACTGCCCACCACCCAAATTAAGTCCCAAATCACCGTAGTCACCAAAACCACCAACCGCTAAACCACCAACACCAAATCGCCAAACTTGCCCAAAGAAGCCATGACATAATCTTCTTCTTCCTTTTCTTCTTGACGTGATTCTAATTTAAGGGTTCTCAATATTTGCTTATGTTGGTTTCTACTTCAATGGCTTCTGCTTATGCTTCAATGGTTGTTGCTAACTTTTGCTTCAATGGCTGCTGTTGAATATATCTTATGGCGGCGGTGGTGGTGGTGGTGGTAGTGCGGGTTGGTTTGCTGGTGAGAGCGGAATGATGAAGAAGGTGATAGTGATTGCTTAAAATACATTATATTATGTGCGGTGTATTGTACTTTATATTATTTTTAATCATAAATTTTCATTCTATATACAATTAAATAGTTTAGATAAATAAGGTATATGATACACTTGATTTCACTGGATGCATCATAGCATTGCCACAAATTTTTTTTGATAGTGTTACCTTTAAGGATTTAATTACAAAATTTTGTTTAATATAGCTATTTAATTACAAATTTTTAAATTATAGGGACCAAATTAAAAAATGAGTGAAATTATAGGATTCTACAAAACAATTAAACCTTAATAATCTTTTCATATTGTCCTTTATTCATGCCAACACGAAAAACTTAAATATCTCAACTAGCCAGTTAGCATGCAATCAAGCACAAAATAGAAAACCATGTAACGATGGTACAACTCTTGCTTTGGCTACGCACCTTTTATCCATTACAGAAGCACAAATGCGTCTTTATAGTTTATTACTGGGTAAAAAATGGGAAAAGAATTAGAGAAAACGACATGCATATGCATCAAGGATAATATTCATTTATCAGCTCTTGAATCAACATGGTCAATTGAAAAGCTTAAGTGTACCTTTCATGGACTTTAAATAAATAATGTTCAGAGTGTTCTAGAGTCATGTTATCGCACATTAATGCAACAATCTCCAAATTCTAAATTGGAATATCCTCATAGTCACAGATGGGTTGTATGCATGCATGAATTCAAATAAGTGAAAAATTCAAAGAGATTGTTTAGGCGGCTAAAGGGAAAATTTTGCATCTAACTAGATGCATGCGCCCATTCAGAAAATGTCGATCGATCGATGGTGCAGATCATCAATGCATGGCCCTAACCTTTTCAGTTAGAAGAAAAAAGTCTTAATTGGCGATATAGTTACTATCAGCTGTAGCAGCCAAAGTGCACCTAACATATGGAGCACTTCAAAAAAAAGAAAAATTTGTCCACTTGCAATATTGACTCCTTTGCACGTAGGCACACTTTAATTTACTTAAGAGCTATGTGGGGAAGGTCAGATGAGGATAGGTGGCCGTTTCATAACTTCTGGATCAATAAAGTTGGCTACCTACGAATAAGGTCGTACTATCAACCCTAATATAGAAAAGTTATTCTTATTTATTTAGCACATGTTTTCCATTATTAGGCACAATTTTTGGGCTACGCGATTAGTAAGTCATTTTTAATCTTGTATTTGTTATTTTATTTGTGCGTTAGTTCATACTTAATAGTTATTAAAAATATTTTTTTTATCATTTTAGAATAATTTCATTATAAGTTATTAATTTATTCAATTATTTTTTCCTAGTATTATGTCCCAATATTATTAAAGTTTTTTAAAAATAAATTTACTATATCTCAATAATACTACGTGATTGCTTTTTCTTTTTAGACAACAATGATATTTTAATATTTTTGTTTAGCTAATTTTATTATTTCAGTATTTTCTTAAAAAATCACCACAATATTTATTTAATATTTCCATTTTATTCAAAATAATTTATTTCTTAATGTAATTTTGCTATTACTTGATTATCTTTTCATACAACACCAACATTATAATACTATTATTTTTAAAATTTATTATTTTATTCATTTGTTTTGTAAATTAACATAATGGTTATTTTGTATTGGATTTTTTTTTTTGATTTAAAATATTGTTTTAGTTCTTAAGATAATTTTTTTAGATTTGAATTTTTTAATAAAATCTTACTAATACGGAGTACTTTTTCTTACACATGTCCTTTAATTAAAAATGTTTTCTTAAAAAAATAAACAAATAAGTTCTAAATAACTGAAGAAATAGAACTTGTAAATGAAAAACTTCTTATATGCATAATTACAGTTAAGGGCTTTTCTGGGTCAGGAATTACAGTTAAGGGCTAAACGGCCACTAATAACTTCAATTAATTATTTGGTCCATAATTATAATTTTTCATAATCATTTTCTCCAACTGTTATTGTTTTTTTTTTTGGGTCGAGTTCTCCAACTATAATTAACACGTATTTTTCAGTCCCGCCGGCCCAAAATGAAAACATAAACAACGGCCCAAGAAAACAGAGTGCAAAGTTGAGCCATTACGATTATGGGCTTGATCAGTTAGAAAGGCGATCCATCCATATAAGAGAATGGTCCATTGTCTCCACTTCACTCGTTCGCTTGCACTAACCCCGTACAACGCAACAGAGCTTTCCATTCTGGCAAATTTCCATGTCCATGTATCAGTATCAGCATAATTGAATATTTGAAATCTCCCAGTTTCCCTTCAACTTCGATACGGCACTTCCACCACCTTGTGTTTTGTGTTCATTCATCATTGTCATTATTATTTTGCACTCACTTACAAAAAAAATTCGAAAACTAAGTCTTGCTTTTTCGGTAAACGCACGATCTGTCCAGAACCCTACTGTCTCTCTCTCTCTCTCTCTCTCTCTCTCTCTCTTTTCCCTCCGAAGCTGCTCGCGAAGATCGACGAGCAGTTTCAAATTCGATGCACGATGAATTCAATTGAGCCCAATTTCGAGGCCTGATTCTACAACCATGTGGTATTCCTTCTGGAGATCCAGAGATCGTTTCTCCTTAGATCAACTCAGGTAGGTCACTTCTTCGTTTCTTTCGAATTCGCTAAAATTATTGATACGCGCATTCTGAATCTCGAAGAATTTTGGTTAATTAATGCATCGAGTTGAAAGAAATTCGTTTCATAGATATATTGCTTTTACTGAGTTATTCATTTTGAATTTTGGTGTTCAGGTACTTAACTGATCAATTGACAAAAGTTCAAATTGTTAATGGGATTAATAAGGTAATATAATTAGCTCCATTTTAGCTTAAGAGCTTTCTTTGTTTTATTTTTATTTTTATTTTTTTTTGCATTTTTGAATGGTTTTTCCAATTTTCAAAATTGTGTTATGGGTGGTAGGATTTTGTTATTGAGGCATTGAGATCGATTGCGGAGTTGATAACATATGGCGACCAACATGATCCAAGCTTTTTTGAGTGAGATTCCTAATCCTTAGTGGTTATGTTCCTTGGCATAATTGTTGTAGTGTGGGAAGTTTATTGTGTCCTTGGTTGTGGTTGTGGCAGATACTTCATGGAAAAGCAAGTCATGGGCGAGTTTGTGCGAATTCTAAAACTGAGCAGGACCATTAGCGTTCCACTTCAGTTGCTGCAAACAGTGAGCATTATGGTCCAGAACCTTAGAAGTGAACATGCTATATGTAGGTTCATTATCTAGTGAAGTTCCCTGTTCTGCATTTTATTTAGTTTTTCAATGAGAGGTAAGCATGTTGATGGGCTTAATAATCTTCTTGTCTGAAAATTTTTGCAGACTATATGTTTAGTAATGAACATATGAACTACCTGATAACGTATTCATTTGACTTCCGAAATGAAGAGCTGTTGTCATACTACATATCCTTTTTAAGGTTTGTTTTAGCTTACTAGTTATTTTATTTATCTTACTGGTAAATGTTGGTTGATGGTTTCACTGCATAAAACCTGTTTTTTATTTATTTTTAACTACATCTCCTTTGCATAGTATTGCTAATCAGTTCTCTGGCTATATATCTTTTGGTTTTTGCAGAGCAATAAGTGGAAAGTTGAACAAGAACACGATTTCTCTGCTTGTGAAGACTCATGATGTATGTTTTATGCTCTCAGAATATTTTTCTTCTATGATTATTTGGATTATAGCTCTTAGAATCTTGAAACATTGGCTTCATAACACCTGCTTAGCGACTATCATGTTTGAGGCATTGGAATTGGAAAGGAGACCTAGTTTTAATGGAGTACTCTAGCTGTATGCCTTTGATTATATAAGGTGGATAAATGATACTGGCTTTTCTACTTTCAGCAGATTTGTATTGAAATTTTATGATTTACAAAAAAGACAGGAAACTAAGGAGGATAAAATGAAAAGTTGAAAATGATCGAAACTTGTTTTAGATATTTTCCTTAGTGGATGACTTTGATATGCAGAAGCCTGTTGGATCATTGTTAGTCTGTACCAGTCAAGTCTTGTGAGATCATTGATTTTATAGAAATATTCGTTGCTGATCATAAATCTCTCCATTCTGTATTGTATAGTTGAATTTTTATTTTTTCACTGGGGAGCAGAAAACTGCCTTTAAATTTGAGATGTCCAAGCATCTTCACCATATCTTTCTATGCATTTAGGATGAAGTAGTTTCGTTTCCACTCTATGTTGAGGCCATACGATTTGCATTTCATGAGGAGAAGATGGTTCGCACTGCAGTACGAGCTGTGACCCTTAATGTTTATCATGGTGAGATTTTACTGTTTTACATAGGCCCTCTTCTGTAGTTTATACTTTCTTCATTTCCTTCCTGGACCCAACTTTTATGATGAAAACAATTGTAATTTTCTAATGCATTTTCTGCACAATTTTCAGTTGGAGATGACTCTGTTAATAGATATATAACCAGCGCACCTCATGCAGATTACTTCTCAAACTTGATTTCATTTTTTAGGAAGCAGAGCATGGATTTAAATAGACTGGTCTCTGCTACACTGATGTAAGCATCATAACTTCGTCTGTCTTTCATCTTTTAGCTTAAGATTTCCTTGTTTCCTGAAAGAGCAATTGTGGTTACTGAATATTGAGACAGAAATCCAGGCCCAGATTCAACCTCTACAATTATTGCAGCTGTAGATGAAATTGAGGATAACCTGTACTACTTTAGTGACGTTGTCTCTGCTGGAATACCTGATGTTGGGAGGCTAATAACAGACAGCATTCTGATGGTTTTGATATTTCCATTACTTTTTCCTTCCTTGAGGACAGTGTCTGATAATGTATGAAACCTCACTTTATGGCATTGTCAGTTCGCCTTGATCCACTTAGATAGATTTTTATTCTTATTATGCGGCTTGTTCTTATTAATGTTTAGTAGTACATTAATCCAGGAAATGCAAGGTGGTGTTGTCACTTCTCTCTACTTACTTTGTTGCATCCTGAGGATAGTCAAAATCAAAGATTTGGCAAACACCATAGCTGCTGCTCTTTTTTATCCCTTAGAGGCCTTTACAAAGAGTTCTTGGGGTAAATTCAATGGCCATATATCTGGTGATGGTTTCACGTCTAAAGCCGAAGTGTCAGATTATGATAATATTAATAACTCTGATCCAAGATGTTCAATGGTCAATGTTCCATACACATCTAGTTCTTCAGGTTTTCATTCGGAAAGTGTTCTCACACAAAATGATTGTAGCAGTTCAAATCTGTCTTTAAGGTAAAAGGCATTTAAGTCATATTTTCTGTTGCTAATCTCAAGTTGCACCAAGAAGAGTTCTCCTTTTGTATTTCTGCTTGTCACTGGGACTGGAAATATTAATGAATGTATCATTCCAGCTCAAACAAATTATCCTGCCTATACTTTGCCCATTTTCTCAAGTGAAATATGTAAAAATAAATTTATTACAAGTGAAAAAGCCCTTAACTGTAATTATGCAAATAAGAAGTGTTGCTTTTCATTTGCAAGTTCTATTTCTTCAGTTATTTAGAACTGGTTTGTTTATTTTTTAAAGAAAATATTTTTAATTAAAGGACATGTGTAAGAAAAAGTAATCCTTATTAGTAAGATTTTATGAAAAAAGATAAAATCTAAAAAAATTATCCTAAGAAGTAAAAATTTATTTTAAATTAAAATAATAAAACTCAAATGCAAAATAACCATTATGTTAGTTTACAAAATAAAATAATAAAATAATAAAATTTTAAAAATAATAGTATTATAATGTTGGTGTTGTATGAAAAGATAATTAAGTAATAGCAAAATTACATTAAGAAGTAAATTATTTTGAATAAAACGGAAATATTGAATATTATGTGGTGATTTCTAAAGAAAATATTGAAATAATAAAATTAGAAAAACAAAAATATTAAAATACCATTATTGTATAAAAAGAAATAACAATCACGTAGTATCATTAAGATATAGTAAATTTATTTTTAAAAAATTATAATAATAGAGTCACAATACTAGTAAAAAATCACATACATAAATATTGCATGTCTTGTAATGATGCAGCTGTGCTACTTTAAGTTGTGATTCAAAACTTCATGTATGGGATGTCTTGTGTGTGTTTTTTTTTTTTTTTTTAATAACTTCTATGATTGATGTAGGGAAGCTTTGCTTGCATATGTAACAAAAGGGGATGACATCCAAGTTTTGGGTTCTTTGAGCGTGCTTGCCACCCTGCTGCAAACTAAAGGTTGCGCCACTGTGTTTTTGTTTGCTTTACCATTGCATCCCTTTCTGTTTATTTGATATATCCTGTTCTGTAGAACTTGATGAGTCAATGCTAGATGGGCTTGGAATTCTTCCTCAACGTAAACAACACAAGAAACTGTTATTGGTAAGTCGTACTTTTACATTTTGACTTTCGTACAATGTATAAACATTTTACAATGGGCTTTTGCAAACCTCCGTTTCTATGGTGAATTCATATAAAGTGTTTTGGGGTGGGCTTGAAGGGTGGCCTACTGCTTATGTTCTAGGTGTGGATGGGGTGCTTGTGAAAGGAGTAGTGGAGGAAGAGAATGCTCCTGTGGGTGGCATGTTAGCTTAGGGTGAAATCATAATCACTTTTAGAAAAGTAAGCTGACAATATAAAGGAATAAGTGGCATAAACTGCCTTGAGTAGTATGACAGCTGACTTGTGAGTGAGCTGACACAAAGGGTG